>CAWUFW010001282.1:365000-1565000 GCA_963921515.1 Calotriton arnoldi | reverse complement strand
ATCTTTAACATGTCTGATACGACGGGTGTTGTACACCTATTTAAGACCATAGGTTCCGGACTGTTAAGCACCTTTCAGACGGTCCTCGGAGTTATACCAAACTTTATACACTCCGTCTTTGGAAGCATTTTTGGCGGGCTTCCGCTGATCCTGTTCCTAATAGCAGGTATCCTGATTATTACTTTTCTGCTACGCAATGGACGTCCCAGCCACCAAGGAGATAGCAACAGCTCTCCTGGAGCGCAAATACCGTGATCGCATGGTACAACATCTGGGCACACCTCGCCTATGGGAACTGAGCGCCTCTTGGTTCCTGTCATTTAGACCAGTCTAGATGGACTGTGTCCTACCTGTTCTCCAATGCCTAATCTGCGGAGAAGAATGCGTGTTGGACCTCTGTCTGACACTTCCATCGGTATCGCCACCGGACGTTGATGCTTTATTGGACCCGATAACGGCCCATGTTCTGCAGTGTCCTCAGCGCATTCCCATGTTGTTGGCAGCATTCTTAGAGCCACCACAGGTAGTTTCTGCTCCTGTTGGTATGGACACCGTCTCCTCCAACACTCAGGCCTTGGATGTGGCACAGGCTGCCCCAGCATCTGCTGCAGGCAGTACAGAAGATCATCTGTGCTCAATTGACATTCTTTGTGAGGTGTTACAGGGATCGTCAGCTGCGTATGCAGACAGCAGCATATTGTGTCTACCAGCAAGGACACATAAACATTTGGCATGTCGCACGCTGGGAAGATTTGGCTTATTACCTTTTTCGAAATTCCAAATTGAAACCTTTTGACCTGCCTGGCTTTCAGATGCTTGTAGTTGTTCGGACTATATAAACGGACACTTTAGAGCCGCTACTTGAATGATTTTTTTTGTAGAACACTTTTAAAGTTTTTTTTTTTTTAACGCTTTTTAAACTTCTCTTAACAATGTTTTTATTATTAGTTGCGTACAAACCTCTACACACCTTGGTAGTACGCTAGATTTTAGTAATGTCGTCCAGTCGGATGAGGAGTGGGTGTTATATTTCATATAGGTACCCCGATATAGGTCTAGGTAACATCATAACCCTTCACCTACATTCTCTCCTATACTACATGCATAACAGATTTGAAGGACTGACCTTTTACCCAGTTACAATACTACACACAAGTACGTAGCGTTTTTCCCTGGACACTGGCCTCATAAATTATGCATGAGGATTCTTAGTTTCTTGGAATCACGGCAGGATCATCATCTCCTGCATAATAACTGTGTATAAAGTTCATTCCCGACGTCATCCTAAGTCCGACCCTGGCACAGCAAGGTAGAACCCCTGGGGATACCTTAGGGTATATAAACACCACATCTTGCTGAGATAGAGAAAGGAGATTAGGACTTCCCGGCCGACACACTAACGCAAGACGCTAAGGTTCCTGCATCAAATTTGTACTTGTAAAGCGCACCAATACCCCCAAAGGGGTGTCCAGGCGCTGTACGCATACCGCTGTGGAACCCTTCCTGGCTTTTCCCTGTGAAATGTCCACTCCTGGGCACCCCCAGGGTGAAGCCAGGCATCCCAGCGCTGTTGGGGCCGTTGTGGAGATTAAGCAAGCTATTGCCCAGAGTTGCAGAGTGGGACCCATGATTAGAATAGGCACTGAGGCGAGAATTATCAGGTCCGAGGAAATTGAGCCCAAGACCCGCCGAGGCGGGAATTGAACCCTGGTCCCGGGCCAGATCTCTGCATCAGGGTCTGCCGCTCTAACCATTGAGCCACACTTCTCATGCAGATACTCCAGCTCGCAGTGGTCTGACATCCCTTGCGGGGTGTTCAGTTCGAGACCAGTCCCGCAGCCTCACATCAGGTAATGGGGTTGGCTTTATCCTAGAGGGATTCTTGGCTTTACACCTACGCACATGCTAGGTACATTTAGATACATCTAGTTAGGGTGCATCATAGGAGTACGCATTTTATTGCCACGTATTTTATATACTTGCCTGTAGTTATGATTTTAGCAAAATGGTAGAAACCTACCATCTGTTTACTTTCTTAGTGCTGCTACTCATTTATATATGCTACTGTCTACTGGTGATTTCAGTGCACTTATTTTACGCTAGAATAACAACTGTTCAATAAATACTTATTGAAAACGTCCCAACCGTTTATTCTGTGTATCTCTCTGAGAACAAGTGAGCACGAGTGACTGAGCGAAAAGTAAGTTACTGTTTCCACGGTCCTGAGGGATCAGGGTTGTCATGTTCGATAGTTGCCAAGAACTATTCTCTCCTTGGTAAGAGGAGGTTATAGTGGCATTGCGTGCTAGCTGGTACACAGGCTAACATACACTGTGGGGGTGACTGGATTCAGTCTGGACACCAGTCCTGCAGTATATGTTGTCTAAACGCGCAGATCCTATATAGGTCTTATAGGAACTACACGACAGTTTGATTTAATAGTCTTTAATGTTGCACCATGTATAATAAGAATCTAGGATATGGGGAAAGGAGGAACCAAAGAGACCTGTGATGAAAGTTTGACTGCAAGGTCCACCAGCCTCCTTACCCTCATGGAGCTCTAGATAGGACGCTACTAAAGAAATGCGAACATAGCGACCAAATGGGTCATTATGTATGCCATGTATGAATATGGTGAATGGAAGTTTCACAATTGAATGCAAACAAATAGGATGTTAATGGGATCCTTGTGAGGTCCTGATGAAAGCCAACTAGTCCTGTGAGGCATTGGTGTGATGGCTGAAACATGTTGACCCAGGATTACAAAGGATACCAATTTCCTTAGTGCATCCCCACTTATTTTTAACTCCGTGAGGGTGCCCTTTGAAAATAAAATTAACCCTCACGACACCCTAGACTATTTTAAATCTAGGATCCCATCCAATAACCAATGAGCTTCCTTGGTTACCAAGATTGAGCCCACCCAGATACACTAGCTATCTGGACGAGGACTCTGTGATAAAGCATGCCACTGTGATAAAGCATGCCACATGGAATTCCAGTGGGGGAGAGCCCTTTTAATACCATAGGGTGGTCCCCTTGGGCTGGTATGGAGAGATAGGCTAAGCACTGTAGAGGTTTGTTCCTGTTGTTTTTCTATGGTTAAATGTTTTGGAAGATGAGCAAATCCTGTATCACTTCTCAGTCAATCCTTCTTGGAATATAGTAATAAGAATCTAAGCCACATATATAATACATTTGGCACTTGGCTTTCATGTGACATCTGCCTGCCAGCCACACTCTAACCTCATGCACCAAGAATTAAAGACAAAACATAGAACTTTATAGGAGAAATAAAGAGATGTCCATTTGGTGGCTGAATTGCACAAAGCTAATGCAGAAAACCTCTGTGCTGTCCATGACCTCCGTATGCCAGGTGGGGGCTGCGGTGAGGAGGGCTGTCGTCCTGGTGCAATGCTCAATCAAGAAGAGGGCAATTGCATCGTGCAATGCTGTGACCTGAAGGAGCTGTTTTCCTGTGTGCGCTGTCACACACCCTTATGCCAGGAGGGGGGCCGTGGTGAAGTGAGAGGGCTGTCGCCTGGAGCAGCATGCAGCTTTGAAGAAACGCAAGCCATTACTCACAGAGGAAGATCAACAATTCAACTATCCAACAATCCAAGAGGACCCAAGACCTGCCGCTGGATTCAGGGAGGCTTACTACATAGGCGGATGAGCGTGTGGACGCCTACTACCTCTACCGAAGCATCCAGGCTTCTGCTCACCATCGGGCCGCAGACGCAAGACCGGGCACTCTGACCTGCCACTTCAGTGAAAGCGGATAACACTGAATACTTTACCACCAATACTGGGTTTGCTGTGACTGACACGCTACTGCGCGGAGGCACTTAGACATTCTAAAAGCCATCATGGAACTTTTAAAACTTGAACTCACTGAACTCACGGGCCCTAGCTGAAATGCCACCTCACATAAATAGGGAATAACCTCGATTCTTTTACAGGGAAGTGGAACTTGAGAGCTGATCCAATGAAAGCTAGTGTGCCTGCCTATAGAAGACAGCATATATGATGTGCACACAAAATACACGGGTGGATGTACGGGAACGCCAATACACTACTCATGTAAAACCTACCTGACGCACGATAACCCTAGGCAGTGTAAGGGGCTACCTTGCTTATTTCCCCCCCCCCCCCAAAGGCACGTAAAAACTATTCTATGAGGCTAGTTCCTCTTTGTATGTGTGCTGCAGAATGCAGCAGACATGCAAAGAGGAAATAACAAGGAGAAATGGATATATTTCTTCTTGCTGCGCCAGCCTCAGGTAGACTCACCAGTTTGGTGCAAACCTGTATTTACAAGTCTTTGTAAATACGGTTTTGCGTCAAAATACATCAATGGATGCACAGGAACGCCCTAGCACCACCCATTTAATGCCTACCTGATGTAAGGTAATACAAGGCAGGGCAATGTGTGGTACCTTAAATCCCAAAATAGATTTTGCGTCAGGGTTGTACCTGAAAAGTGAATTAACCCTGGTGCAAAATCTGGGCCTCAACTTATAATTTTTTTTTTAACTCTGCCACAAAGAAAGTGGCAACAAGAAGAAAACTGACAGTAAATCTGTTGTGGTTAATTGGTTGCAAAGACTGTATTTTAAAATACATTATGGGGTTACGGCACTTGCTGCAGAGATCTGTGTGTTCCCAGTAAATCTGAGTGAATAACAATTGTATGATAACTCTGGAGGTTAATGCACTTGCTGGAAAGATCTCTGTTTTGTCTAGCCTCAGTTTTGACTCAAAGTAGCATAGTGGCATGCAAATGACAGATTTAATTTTATGTAGATAGGTCAGTGGGTTACTGCTTTAAACACAGAGATCCTTATGTTACTTGCAGTTGCATTGTAAATCTTCCAGTATAGCACAGTGAGCTATGGAAGATGATATGTGACTTCTACACCCTGTAATCCCCTACTGTTTTATGTAACACATCCTGTACAATGATTTACAAATGCAAATGATTTATTGTATATTTATTGTGTACGTGTGATGTAAAGTGCTCTGACACCCTGCATTGGGATGAGTAGTGCTATACAAGAAAAAATAGTGGTACTTAAATTATTTCAACTCCTCCTCAGGGGTAGTAAGCGCTATATAAATTACATTTATTTTGTGTAAATTCTGGGAAAGACCAACACATCTGACATTCTTACAGTGCATGAATATCTCGTAAACAGAGCCTGAACAAAGTGAAAAGCTGCCTCTCTTAAGTATGTGTGAAGTGCTAACAAGGTGTGAGCCTTTGTTTCCCTTCTGCTGCATTTGCTTCTAGGTGTGAGGCTCCTGACTGCTCCCAGCCAGGAGACTTGAACAAAAGGAGGCCTGATGACACCTCAAATTCGACCTTTGTAATGGGCCCAGCAGGAGTCTGGATTAGAAAGCCCTGTCCCCACCTGCACGTTGTTGCTTATCCAAAGCAGAGAACGGGCAGGCGCTGCAGAATGTGTCCCGGTGTTTGAAAATTACACCGGGACGAGTCAGAGGGGCCCAACTTCTTGGCAGGATGGACGGCGTTCACCCCGTGAAAATAGTGGGTGGTTGCCGTCCACCCGCGTGTACCCCCGACTTGTGCCCTGGCTCTAACTTTGACAAATGTGAGACCGATTGCATTACAAATGCTTGTTCTACTTTATTGTGCTCTTGATGCGGTTTATCTTCAGCAGTTTAGTATTGTATCTGTTGTTACCCTTTAGGTGTTCTTACCTACCTAATTGGGTTACAGCCACTGCTGTTGCTTCCTACTGGGGGAGGGAGGTTTATACATATCTGCCATCGCACCCATGGAGTAGCTTTTGTGTCTGCTGTTCTTTTCTGTTCTGTTCCCCTGGGAGACCAGTCCCCTTGATTGTTTGGATTCATGTCTTAGTATCATTATTTCACAGGAGGCTAGGTCTCCCTTTCTTTCCTGTATCTTTCCTCCCTCCTCGTAGGTGGAGATACTGTTCTCTCTCTCAATTGGTCTGTATGCCACTCCTGCCTTTTTGGAGTCGTTTGTCTATGGGAGAGGTTCCGTTTACCCCTCTTTATTTGTGGGGGTATTTCATTACTTTTTCTTGGGCATATCCTATCTCCTGTCCAACTATGTATTTCTGCTGCTTCTGCACTGTCATCCAATGTTGGGGACTTTTTTCCCTTTCCTGGGGCTTGTTCTCCTCATACTCTGTACTTGTAGTTTTCGTCTACAGCTTTGGTTAGGCTTTTTACCTGTTCCTCAAGTTTCCAAGGAGCGTTAGTCAGGTTTCTTACCTGTTACTTTAATCATGCTTCCATGGGTTGGGAATGTGCGATTATCAAAATCGACTATGCATTGGTTCTTGGACGGTTGCCCTTGTTTTCCAGTAGTGGGCGATGCCTTCCACTTCCTACTCTTGTGTGGCATTGTGTTGTTGTTTTCCAGCTCGTATTTCTGTATCCACCTCAGCTACTGTCAAACTTCTTCTTTTAAAACGGTAGGATGTATTAACTCTGTTCGTCCTTGGTTACCTCTGTTCTTGCAGTATCCTTCGTTCATCAATTTCTCGTCCTCCTGCTCACCAGCAGAGAATGTGGGTTACCTTCGGAGGAGTGGATATACTCTTGCTGTACCCTGTATGACTTGTGTGTCTACGGGAATATCTATGTTTTTATATGCATATTTATCCTTATATACATTTATCTTGGATGTATATGTCCGTGCGTGTATATACCTATCTCTCAAATGGATCTCTTGTAGATGTCTTTTACTTCAGATATATATTTGTGTGTATTTTGCACATATGGTCGTCTGGCATTCTATACGGTGTACGTCGCTGCATTTTACCTATACCCATCTTGGTGACCTGGTTCAACCTTCTTGGTTGTTCTTGTCTTTTCCCTTCCTTCCCTTCAATGAGTGTCTCTGTTACATATTTAAGGAGGATGCCTTATATATTTAGCAAGGTTCCTACTATAAGAGCGGTTTCTTTTACTGTTCTTGTTTTTATAGCCATCCTCTTCAGCATTCATTGTTCTCTCTTTCTCTTTTCTCCATCATTATATGATTGAAGGTCCCTTTTTTTTGGATAGTCTGGTCACTTTCTATCTTTTGGAAAAACTTCACCTATTGGGGATCTTTTGTGAGGTCAGTTTGCAGCCCCTCTTCCAAGGACAGTATTGCTTGGGTATCTGATTCTAAGATAAGGAATCTGCGGCTAGATGTCTCTATCATGTGAACAAGTTATTTACCTTCGGTAATACCTTATCTGGTAGAGACAGGATCTAACCGCAGTTCCTTTTCGACCCACCCATCCTCCCCTCTCTGCGAACTGAGGGCCCTGTAGTCCCCAAGATCCCCTTTTTGCATACTACTAGAGGTCTTTCCCTTTTGGCACACAGTTTACAGAGAATGCTTCTCTATGTAGTTCTGCGTCATTGGCGCGAAAATAGTCACAGAAGAAACTGACGTCAGCACGCCGGGGGAGGGCTTATCTGGATTCCGTTGATATCGCATTTGGGAGGCAACGTCGCTATAGAGTAGCTTGACGCCCTCTACCGACGTGCAGAGGTACTGCTGAAAAGATTTCCAGATCCGGTCTGGCACCTGGGGAGGATTCTAAGATCAGGAATCTGCGGCTAGATCCTGTCTGTAACCTGTCTGTCCTGTAACTTGTTCATTTGATGCATGAACTAATGCTATGCTCATAAACGCATATTATTGTGCTCCCTTGGTGTCTGATACCACCATGGGACATGACATTACCAGAGACACTTAGCGTCACCCCAGTGCCATGATGTCTGTTCCCTTCATTCTGTGCCCTTAAGGGTCGATCCAGAGCAGCTCTTCATTGAATATTTAAAAAAGATAGCTTTTTTGCTGTGCTAGGCAGGATGCCTCTACCTACAAAAGTCAGGCTTCAAATCCTGTAATTCCTGCAGTGAACAAGTCCATTTCAGACCCTTACGAGGTATGTCTGCAGTGCTTCGGGCCTAAGCACGACTCTAAGTCATACAACCAATGTGGTCTCTAAAGCCATAAAGTAGCAGTGGGCAAAGCTCTTTATAGAGCGAGGTGCAGTGAGTGCCGGACTTAGCGTTGGTAATGCTCAAAGTTCAAGTCTTCACCTTCCTCAAAATCATTGAAGGAGAAGAGGAGAACGTGCACACCACTCCTCACTTCGAGTAACAAAGCCTTCCTCAGAGCCTGTGTTGGTAGTTGTAGGAAGCTGGCTTTTTATGTAGTATACCAAAACGAGGTATACTATGTAGAAAGTCCAGACGACCCTTATTGGTTTACAGGGCTTAAATGAATAATACCAAATGCTCTCTTTTGTGGTAGTGTGGGTGAGCCGTTTAGTTTTATCGGAGGGTAGTGTTTTTTTTTAACTGTTAATTTTATTGAATTTAACAACAGCTGACAATAGACATTTTGATTAAGCATGTTTTACAGTGCAGTAGTAAAAATTATCGCAGTAAAGGGCTCACGTCGAGCTTGGATGAAAAAGGAGACAAACCAGGAATGGGGAAGGGTCAGAGACCTGGGTGGTGCTGTTAATGAGATGGCAATGATGTTAAGGTGTAGGTGGACCGATGGGGGCTTGGGCGCTTGAATGGGGAGGGAGTGGGGTGAGGGGCATGCAGTGGGTCTCATAGAACGGAATGGAGGGGGCATAGTCGGAGTCCAGTCAGGGGACTCGGTTCATAGGGGTCCCAGTAGCACCATCAGTTGTCATGGACCCGGGCCGGGGAGCTCAGGAGCAGAGAGTTTTGGTTGGCTGCTGCCCATGCGTCAAAGGCACCCATGAATCTCGGTTAGACCTGCAGAGGGGGACAAGTCAGGAAAGCTGAGCCACTCTTGCTGCTGGCCTCTGTGATGCTATACAAAAGGGGATGATGGACGGAACGTTTGAGCCAATCAAACACTCACCCCCAGTCAACTGATCTGGGTTTAATCCATCATCATTCTTTAGCTCACTCCACCACCCCAGTTCAGACATGGCCATATGCAAATCAGTCTGACCCTGTGCCTCATGGGAACAGTCCAGCCCGAACTGCCAAGCCATGTCTTCCCTGGACCGGAAACAAGCATCCTAGGACCGGTTTCTGGCACTGGATTCAAGCAAGCCTGGCTGATGACGGCTGAAATGCCAGAAACCGGTCCTAGGATGCTTGTTTCCGGTCCAGGGAAGACATCGCTTGGCAGTTCGGGCTGGACTGTTCCCATGAGGCACAGGGTCAGACTGATTTGCATATGGCCATGTCTGAACTGGGGTGGTGGAGTGAGCTAAAGAATGATGATGGATTAAACCCAGATCAGTTGACTGGGGGTGAGTGTTTGATTGGCTCAAACGTTCCGTCCATCATCCCCTTTTGTATCGCTTTGGCCTCTGTGATGCTGACATCCCTTGTCGGCTGCTCAGTCTTTGTGGTGTTGGAGTCTGGATTGGACTCCAACAAGCTTTGGCTGCTGCAAGGAGTCCGGTACCCCGGGTATTGGTGTAGGGCGGCTCCGGTTGATCCTGGCGTCTTCTCACTTGGTGAGGAGACGGATCCGACCTCAGTGAGCACTGTGACCTCTTCCTGGGCAGCTGCTGCAGCGATGAACCTGATGAACAGCAGAACGGTGAACCGGGCGTTGCGGTCTGTGCCTGCAGGCTACAGAGAAGTGGCTCCTCCACTTCAAGGGAGATGCTGATGGCTTGGCAAAGAGCTGGAGGCCCTCCAAGGCTTTTGGAGGCTGCACAGCTGCAGTACGAGTCTGGGTGTCGCAATTGCCAGACAGGAACAGGTAAGCAGGCAGGGTTTGGCACCAAAGTCCAACAGCAGTTCGCAGTTCTTGCTTCTTCGGCTCTTCTTTGTCCTCTTCTTTCTCCAGTCAGTCGAATTAATCTAAGTTACTGGTGTCAGGGGGCCAATTTAGGGGTGTAGGGGGAGTGAAGGGTAGTAGCCAATGGGCTACTTACCTTTGGGGTCACTACACCCCCATATGACCACTTCCTGTGGGGAGGGGGCATAACCCTGTCCCAGAATTCCTAATTCCACTAAAATCATGGTGGAACCCTTCTTTCATGGTGCACATCAGGCGGCCCACCTTAGGGGAGAGACTGGCCTGGTAGTGCACCACGCTTTCTAGCATAGCTAATTTCCCGCCTGTCCTGGTGCCAAAAGGCTTCAGGGCAATGGGTGGCATCTCCCAGGTCTGGGGGAAGCCAGGATTGCATATAAAAGGCGGCAGGGGCTTTGAAGTCCCTGGCCTTGGTACGCAGATTCACTACCCATCCTGCTAGAGGAGGTGTGAACACCTTCCTCCAGAGCAGGCATTGTTTCTAGCCTCAGAGCAGGGAGTCAGAAACATGTCTGTGGTAGCATGCTGGACGATACCAAGAGGCTGGTAGGTTTTCAGGGGGCACCTCTAAGGTGCCCTCTAGGTGCACATCCTAATAAATCCACTTCTGGCATTAGTATGGATTTATTAAGACAACATAACTTGTATTTCAGGGTATCTTGGCGCTGAATAACAGATGTTTATTGTTACCCAACTCAATGGTATCCACCTCAGAAGGATGAAAGGCTGAGTATATCCGCTGGGATTTGAAACTGTGACCATAAGGCCCCTACAGTGGACGCATTACTCCACTAAACCACCAGACCTGGCAAGACAAGGTGTTTGATACCAAACACCTTAGGCTTCAGTGAAGCCATCATGTCACTGGGGTACTCCTAATGGCCAGTGCCCAGTACATATACTTAAGATGGCTTCCCTATTCACTTGTGTGAGAAAGTGCCATCTTTCTTGCATGGTATGCCCCCCACTTTTTTGCTGAATTGCTGATGTATTTGACTGAGTGTGCCCTGGGCTCCTGCCAATCAGGTGCCCAGGGCCTGTGTTCCTTCCCTAAAACTGCATTACAGCCTAGACCCAATTGGCACCTCTGGCCACATGTCAGCCCCTGGTAAATGGTACCCTAGGTAACCAGGGCATTGTGACCAGAGAAGGCCCCTAAGGGCTGCAGCACTTATTGTGCCACCCTTAGAGGCCCTGTACCCTGACACCCCCTGCCTTTGCAGGCTGAGTGTCTTGGTGCAGAACTAAACAGAGAGTCGACATGGCACACATCCCTGTGTGCCATGCCCACAAACACACTGCCCTGGCATACCTCAGTCACCCCTCTAGCTGGGTGCACTATGCCAGTGGTGTGGGCACAGGTGCATGAGCCCTGTGCCCCTACAGTACCCAGGGCCATTCCTGGGCACTGTAAGTGCAGTGATGCCATTAAGATAATATGGTGCTGGGAGGTCGTCATTACGAACTCCACAGCACCATAATGGCTACACTGAAAGCTGAGAAGTTTGGTATCAAACTTCTCCGCACATTAAACCCACACTGATGCCAGTGTGAGATTTAATGTAAAATGCACGACAGAGGGCAACTTAGAGTTGCCCCCTGAACCTAACCTACAATCCACGTCTTGTCTGAGGGGCTGCGTAGGCTGCCACCCAGCAGACATGTTGCTGGACCCCTGGGTAGAGGGCCATCCGCTTTCCCGGGCCTGCAACAATGCACGTCCTGGGCGAGGTGCTAGGCCTCCTCCCCCAGGTTGGGCAGGGGGAAGCTTCAAAGGCATTCCACCTCTGTGAGCTTCCCCAGACCACTTGCTGTACTCAGCAACTGGTCCCCACTGGTTCCAGCCCCCACTCTGGCGGGAAGACTGGCGGGAAAACCAAGGGAGGAAAGGGGTGTGCCAGCCTCTGCCAACCCCACCCCTCAGGTGGGGGAGGCGAGGTGAAGCTCATCTCCGGGCTCTCGCCATCTTGAAGATGGGGAGCCCTACCCAATCAGGACTAGGCTCCTGCCCCCTCCCACTGGAGAGTGGCAGGATAGGGGTGTACCCACCCTCAGGGCAGGGACCCATTGGTCCCTGCCCTTTACCTACCTGTAACGCCCCTAAATCTGGTATTTAGGGGCACCCTGAACCTTCCTTCGATCCAGATTCTGAAACAAGAAAGAAGATCAAGAAACAAGAAGACCTGCCGTGCAGCTGCTAACAAGAGGAAGACACCAACTGATTTGGCCCCAGCCCCACCGGCCTGTCGACCCTCGAACCTGCTCCTGCTAAACCCCGGCGTCTCCAGTGGTCAGCAACCTCAAAAACCCCGGAGGACCTGACTGCCTTGTGACTCTAACTACCTGGGACTCCCACGAGCAGTGGTACTGCTCAAAAGCAAGTAACCTACCCCTGGTGCCAGCCAGGAACCGCGAATCCAGCACACTCTGCACCCGCCGAGCCCGGCCTGTGCCTGAGTGGACAAAGACCACGAGGACATCCCCCCGGCGACTGTGATCCAGAATCCAGCACCCAAGGACCCTCCTCGACGATCCTGATGACGCCTGCAGCCTCAGAACCTGGGCCCCCTCCAACCGCGACCATCCGAGGGTAAGATTTCCGACGCCTAAAGACACCCCTGCACCCGACGCCCCCCGGCCTCCTGTGCCCAACTCCTGGGTGCCTACCCTTCCTACAGCTTCCCAACTTACCTCTCGAAGTGGTGGTCGCACCTGATGAATCACCGTCCCCGAGCTTGCAGCCTTTGTTCGTCACGCAGCTTTCCCGTTGAAAACCATTGGGCGCCCGACGGCCCAAAAGCCCACTGCACCCGGCCGCCCCAGTGCCGCTGAGGGTGCACCCACTACCCTGCTCGACTTCCCCACTTGCCCTGAGTAAGTGACCAGGAGCTTTGCTCCCACAGCCGAGTGGCCTGCCTGCCAGCAGCCACCAACCCAAGGCCCCCTGCCTTCCATAGGATAACATTGGGCCTACTCACTCTGCACCCGGCCGCCCCTGTGCCGCTGAGGGTGTAACAACTGTACTTACCTGACCCTGGGGGACCCCTGAGTCTATGCCCAGAACCTTAACTCTGCCAGTCGAGTACTTAGCCAAAAGCCGATAACTCACTTTTCTTCCATAGGGTAACATTGACTGGTTTCACTTGGAAATTCTTCTAAGTGTGGAGTTTTGAAACTTTAAAATATTCATCTAAAATCAGCCGAATTACGAAAACGAATTCACTCACCTGTTATCAGGAGAGATCCCAGTGCTGGATCTTGGTGCCCAGCACTGACCCTGAAAAGTAATCATAACTGTACTTACCGGTAACTTGAATTTCCTTCCGTAGGATAACATTGCCTGGTTTTTGCTGAAAAAGTTTCTAAGTGTCGATTTTGTAAACTTACAAATGTTCGTTAAAAATCGCCTGTGTGACATAAACGCATTCTTTCAATTGTTTACAGGAGATGCACCAGTGCTGGATCCAGGATCCAACACTGAGTAAGAAAAAGTAACGAAAACACTACTTACCTGCTAAGTGAATTTCCTCCCATAGGATAACATTGGTGATTCTATGTGAAAAAGTTTCTAAGTGCCAACTTTTAAAATACAATAATATTCCTTAAAAATCACAACTGTAACCAAAACGTTTTTACTCAACTGTTTACAGGAGATGTCCCAGGACTGAATCTATGATCCAGTCCTGTGGTAAGAACAGTAATCCAAAAAGTAATCTATTGCATTTAACTAGAAATTCCCATTGAGCTCCATGTTATATTGTGTTTGAAATTGTGTTGCCTATTGCAACAACTGTAACCATTGCATTCAAAAGTCTATTGCCTATTGAAAGTATTTATCTAAAGCATCTCATTCTGAGAAAGTATATTTCGATACCTATTGTTGGTTCTAAAATAAAACAAGCATATATTTTTATATACAAACCATTGGCCTAGAGTTCAGTTCTTGAGTGTGTGAGACCATTTGCTGACTGAGTGTGTACACCAAATGCTTTACACTGTCCTCTGATACTGCCTTACTGCTCGACCAAGCTACCACTTTAGAGTGTAAGGTTATATCTAACTTTAGCCTCTGCCAAACCTCTGGGGACTGTGGACTCTGTGCACACTGAACCTTACTTTGGTTCAGTATATACAGAGCCACTTTCCTACAACTTGTACTACCTAGCAATTGAACTAGACAGTAGAGGGGCATAGCTGCTCATGCAGATATGTCCTTGTTAGAAATGGGGTTCTCTAGTTGGCAACGGTTTGCACCCTTGTCCAAGTAGGGACCCTTCTTCCTAGTCAGGGTAAGGGGGATACACTTCTAAAATAACCCCTGCTCACCCCCATGGTAGCTTGGCACAAGCAGACTGGCTTATCTCAGAGGCAGTGTGTAAGGATATGTGCATGTATACAGTAACACAGTGAAAACATTACAAACGGACACCACACCAGTTTAGAAGAATAAGCAAAACTTTATCTAAATCAACAAGACCAAATACAACAAAAATCCAACATACAATACAGTAAAAATAGTTACTTTGCAAGCTAACCTTCACTTAGCAAGAATAGCTGAAAAATACAGGGGCATATTAGCAAGACCGGCGATAAAATTATCGCCGTTTTAGCGGCAGGAAACTGCCGCTAAAACGGCGATAATGGGCTTGCTAATATGCGTTATAGAATTCCAATAGAAGCCCAGGTTAGATGTGCAGGACATCTAACCTGGGCTTCTATTGGAATTCCATAACGCATATTAGCAAGCCCATTATCGCCATTTTAGCGGCAGTTTCCTGACGCTAAAACTGCGATAATTTTATCGCCGGTCTTGCTAATATGCCCCACAGTTCTTCCGAGTCGGTAGCTCTGTCCGGGGCTACCGCAATGCTGAAAACGACAGTGTCTAACAGTTCCAGCCGACCGCGTTGGTACGGGCCAGCTAAAGCGTCGACAGACTCGTAGACAGTACCTTTCTCATTGCAACCGATCCCGTGGGTACGAGTTGGTTGGGGCAACCGTCGCCGTCGCAGTGTGAAGTGGAAGCGGTGCATCGTGCTGTGCCATCACGGCGTGGTATAGGTAGCGGCTGGGTGACGGTCGTTCAACGGCATCAGTGAGACCAAGGCTTACGATGCATAGTGAGGCGGTGCTCGGTGCGGTGCTGGCAGGTCACGGTGCGGCGACGGAGCCGGTTGATGTTCGGGTTGGGCAGCGACGTTGTCGGTGATGTCCGGGCAGAGTGAAGCGAGGCGGTGCAGAGTGCGGTGCCTACAGGACACGGTGCAAGCAACGGCTCGGTGACGGTCACCCAGCGGCATCCTTAAGACCAAGGATGCGGTGCGAAGTGCGGCGGTGCCTTCAGGACACGGAACCAGCGACGAACTCGGTGACAGTCGGCTGCTCTTTTCTTCTGCAGTGACAGAAACCAGCGGTTCCAGAGATGGTGCTCAGAAGGATGGTGAAGTCTTTGCTGTTCCTGAGACTTCTTGAACAGGGGGCAAGCTCTACCTCAAGCCCTTGGAGATACTTTGTCAAGCAGGATACACACACAGTTCCTCTCCTTGGCAGATACAGCTACTGCAGGCCAACCCCAGACAGCACACAGCAAAGGGGCAGTAATTCTCCTCCAGCTTTCTCCCAGCTCTTCTCCTTGGCAGATGTTCCTCTTGAATTCCAAAAGTGATCTAAAATTCAGGGGTCTGGGCCCCACTTTTTTAAGTACAAAATCCTTTGTACTCTGGAGGCAGAGAGTGTCTGTGCTCAGCAAAACCAGTTCTGTCCTCTTTGTCCCAGCTTCCTGGCAGGAGGTGGAGACAGCATTGTCCAAGGCAGACCAGGCCCATTCAGGTGTGAAAGAAATCTCCTCCTCCTACTCTGAATGCAGCCCAGGTCTATTCAGCCCAGCCCTGACTCACCCTGGAAAGGCAGGGCACACCTCACCCCCCAAGTGACTGTCTGAACAGAATGCACATCCCAAACTCCTGTCACTCCAAAGCCAGACAGTCAATACACAAACCTAGAAGATGCACACTGGATGGCTAAGCAAGAAAATACCTACTTTCTAAAAGTGGTATTTTCAAAGCCAGAATGTAAAATTCATCCTTACTAAAAGATGCATCTTTAGATTATGAGTTCAGGCATACTAAACTCCATTTTCCTATCTTGTTCCCAAGGGCAGTTATAAGATGTTATAAGTAAGTTCCCCATTCTATCCTATGGGACAGATAGCCTTTCAATAGTGAAAAACGAAATTGGCAGTATTTCACTATCAGGACATGCTACACACATCATGGCATGTCCCAACTTTCACATACACTGCATCCTGCCCACAGGGGTACCTTGGGCCTACCTTAGGCATGACTCACATGTAAGAAAAGGGAAGGTTAGGGCCTAGCAAGTGGATGCACTTGCCAGGTCGACATGGCAGTATGAACTGCACACAGGCACTGCAATGGCAGACCTGAGACCTTTTTGCAAGGCTGCTAGTGTGGGTGGCACAATCTGTGCTGCAGGCCCACTAGCAGCATTTAACTTACAGGCCCTGGGCACCCACAGTGCACTGTACTAGGGACTTAGCAGTAAATCAAATAAGCCAATCATGGAAACACCAATCCATAATAACAATTTACACAGAGAACATATGCACTTTAGCACTGATCAGCAGTGGTAAAGTGCCCAGAGTCCTAAAACCAACACAACCAGAGTCAAAATCAGGAGGCCAAAAAGCAAAAAGTCTGGGGGTAAACCCGTTGGAGAAGCCAGGTCTAACAGTCCTCATATGTAACATAATGCACCCTGTCTTAGGGCTATACGGCCTGCTGTAGGGTTGACTTACATATATTGCATGCAGTGTCAGTGGTCATGGCACTCAGGGTGTGTGCCATGTCGTGTTTGCTCTTTTGTCTGCACCATTTCAGGCAGCCAGCAACGCCAGTCTGCATGAGTTTGGTGGTGGGTCCCTTAGGGTGGCACAATACATGCTGCAGCCCTCAGGGACCCTCTTTAGTAACAATGCCCTAGGTACTAGGGGTACCATTTACTACTGGAACTTACAGGGGTGGTAAAGGTCTTGCCAATTGGGGAACAATTGCACAGTTACTTTGTTTTAGGGAAATAGCACTGGTACTGGGGACCTGGCTAGCAGGAACACAGTCTACTTCAGTCAAAAGTGTATCAAATACCAGGCAAAAAGTGGGGGCGACCATGCCAAAAAGGGGCAGTTTCCTACACAAACCCCCTCCCCCCAAACGAAAGAGAATGAGACGAACATTTCCCAAGAGAGTCTTCATCTTCCAAGTGGAAAACCTGGAAAGGCCATGTGGGAGGCTGGCTTAGTATATGGTGCACACTTATGTAAGTGTAGCACCCTGCACTAATCCAGACAACACTTATGGTGATTTTAGTGGTCTTAGACAACCTTAGAAAGCTCTCTAAGTGGTAGCTGTGGAGAGCAGCCTTCGAGCTTAGTCCAGAAGGAGTATAAAGCAGCTTGTTTTACCAGTACTTAATCTTATGGTATAGGTTAAGTGAAAAAGAACCACAAAGTGTAGTTATAAAAAATATGTATTTATTATTAACACTCACTAACACAATGTATTATCTCCTACCCGCAGATATAAACACAATACACACAATACTTTGTCAATAGAATACATAAGTAGCACAGAATACACAGTGGTCTCCAGGGGGAGACAAAACCATATACTAAAATAGTGGAATGCAAACCATGACCTAAGTCGAGAATGGACCCAGAAGATGTAGAAGAGCCAGGGACCCAAGGTAAGTATTTAGTAACCCCACGGCGGTCGTGTGCAGAGTGGGAACACGACTGTGTGCTCAATGTAAGTCAATAGGTAAGTTGCGGTTGCAGTGTAAAAAAAAAAAAGGCCCTTCGAAGCGGACCCTGAAGAAACCCAGTGGAAGATGGAAGGTTCGAGAGTCACCCCACCCGTGATTACCCCAGGAACCAGGATACCTACACCAGGGAAGCCGGGTGTATAGGTGTGAAGTGACGTCGGGAACCGCCGTAGACCACAATGGAGGACTTCAGTGAAGATGCCGCTGGCGAAGAAGGCAACAGAGTCTGGTGAAACGCAAAGGTGGATAAAAAATTAGCTAGCATTCGCGCCAAGAATTTTCAATTCTATTAAGGACACGGAGGCGAGGATTATGCTTCTCTTTCTTATTTATTACCACTCACAGCAGCCAATCAAAAACTTTTGTATGTAAAATCACTACACATCCCATGATGCTCTTGTTACACATCACTACCTGTCTGACCCTATAAGAGCCACCATAGTCATTACGTGAGACTCTTTCTTTGCTCGAACGATAAAGTTCCAAGAATAACTAAAGTCCAAACAAATCCTCCAACGTGGAAGAAACAAACGGGAACATTAACATCTTCTTAACGAGAAGTACTGCTACTCCATCTTCTTCTCCGAACCTGGAAGGAATGGAATACAAGAAACCCGTAATTTCTGCTTAAACAGAAGAATCAATACATACGGGTGGGTAAACATTACAAATATTGTAATACAACCGGGTGGGATAATCCTCGCCTCCGTGTCCTTAATAGAATTGAAAATTCTTGGCGCGAATGCTAGCTAATTTTTTATTCTATTACAGGACCGGAGGCTTCAGATTATGCTAGTTTAACGCTTATCAAATACAACTGAGGCTATATCACCCACCGGCTTATAATAAAATTGTTTAAAAGTTGATTCAGAAGACCAGTCAGCAGACTGCATGATATCCTGAACAGTAGAACCTAACATAAAGGTTTTGGAGGCCATAGCTCCACGCACAGAATGCGCACCATACACTTGGGTATCAATACCCGCCTCTTTCATGACAGATTTTAACCATCTGGCTATAGTAGCCGCAGATACCGGTTTGTAAGGTTTTTGCAGGGCAATTAACAGTTGAACCACACCATCAGGTCGTATTGATCTAGTACATTCTTCATAAGCCTTTAGACATTGAACTACACATAATTTAGCATTACCAGGAAAAGCATGGTATTCAACACATCGTGACAAAGTCTTAGTTCTGGCTGTAATGTTAAAGGAAACTCCTTCCGGAGTAAATACTCTACCTGTAAGATCCAGGGCTTTCACATCGGAAGAGCGTCGACAGGCAGATAGGCATAAAAGCATAGCTAACTTGCACGATAGTTATTTCCGCGTCAACATGTCATTATGTGGCCATCTGTCGAATAAGGAAATAACTAGAGAAACATCCCACAGAGAGGAATACTTTGGTTTAGGTGGATTCGCTACCCTAATACCCTTTAATAACTTACAAATTACTGGATACATACCTATTGGTTTGCCATCTATCTGAGACTGGCCCGCTGAAATGGCCGACCGAAGATTGTTAACCGAACGGTACGCCAGCCCCTCCGAAGCTTTCTCAGACAGAAAATTTACAACATGGGGTAGCTCAGCCCCCACGGGATCCACGTGTTGTTCCACGCACCAACGAACCCAGCCTTTCCAGGCTGAAGAATATCGTTTCTTGGTGGAGGGAGCCCAGGCTTGGTTGATGAAAGACGCAGCTGCGTCCGAAAGTCCCGGCATTTGCCATCTTTGCCTGAAAGTCTCCAGGCCATCAGAGACAACTGTCCCGCTAACATCATCGGGTGCATTTCTCCATGAGGGCCCTGGAGCATCGTCGAGGATGACGGAATCATCCTGGGGGAGTCGCAGCTCATTTCCAATAATATTGGGAACCAAGGCTGTGACTTCCACATGGGGGTTATCAAAATCACTTCTGCCAGATGGCGAGACACTTGGGTAGTCACTCTGGGAATCAATATAAACGGGGGAAAGGCGCAATTCAGGCCCTTGGACCAGTCCTGAGAAAATGCATCCGTCGCCAATGCCAACGGATCCGGTCTCCAGCTGAAGAACTTCTCCAACTGTCGATTCAGTCTGGACGCAAATAGGTCGATCTCGCAGTTGCCCCAGATCGCTTGCAACCAACTGACAATCTGTGGTTGAAGTTGCCAATCGCTGTAATCCTTGAGGTGCCGGGAGTTCCAGTCCGCTACTATGTTTGACTGTCCCGGGATATATTCGGCAATCACCGATATCTGACGACTTAGGCAGTAATTCCAAAAGTCCTTCGCTATTTCCGCAAGCAGGGAGGACCTAATGCCTCCCAATTTGTTGATGTACTGTACTGCCGAGATGTTGTCCATCCGCAGAAGGATGCAACATGAGATTCGCTTGGGTGACAGTGACCGGATCGCGAACGATCCTGCTAAGAGTTCCAGGCTGTTGATGTGAAGGTCGAGTTCGCGCAGGGACCATCGCCCGCCTGTGGAGATATCTCCGCAACGCGCACCCCAGCCCCAACGGCTGGCGTCGGATTCTATAACTACCTCCGGTTGAGCCCCGAAAATGGCTCCGCCGTTCCATGCCTCCACATGGCTTAGCCACCACTGAATTTCCTCTCGTACTTCCTGAGTAAGAGGTACAACGTCCGTGTAAGAGAGACCTCTTTGAAGATGCTGTATCTTCAACCTCTGAAGGGCCCGATAATGAAGCGGACCCGGGAAGATTGCCTGTATGGAGGAAGCCAGAAGACCCACGATCCTGGCAATTACTCTGAGAGAGACTGTTTGTTTGGACAACAACGTCGAGAGCTCCTTCCTGATGATTTTCAGTTTGGAGCGGGGAAGACTTAACTGGGTCGTCCGAGAATCTATGACGAACCCCAGAAAATCCACGGTCTGCGAGGGCGAAAGGGCTGATTTGGATTAGTTGATCACGAATCCCAGGTTTTGCAAGGTAGTTATGGTCATTTGTAAATGCTGTGTAGCTACCAGTGGAGATTGCGCCATGATGAGTATGTCGTCTAGATACACAATCATGCGAATACCCTGCTCTCGCAGGTGGGCTATCACCGGTTTCATCACCTTTGTGAAGCACCATGGTGCTGAGGAGAGCCCGAAAGGAAGGACCAAATACTCGAACCACTGGTTCCGCCATTGAAATTGAAGGAAACGGCGATGAGGGTGAAAAATAGGTATTGACAGATAGGCGTCTTTCAGGTCCAACCGGACCATCCAGTCTCCTTCCTTGAGAAGATCCACCAAAAGATGGATACCCTCCATCTTGAAGTGTTTGTATGTCATGAACTGATTGAACTCCTTTAAATTCAACACTAACCTGTGGCCTCCGCCTTCTGCACTAAGAAAATATTGCTGCAAAAACCGTGAGGGCCCTCGTTGCAATGCGCTATCGCGTGTTTCTGCAGCAATGCGTCTAGTTCGGAATCGATAAAATCGCATTCTAGTTGGGAAAAAGAAAGCTGTCTGGGCCGTTTGTCCTGATAGGGAGTTTGATAGAAGTCTAAATGGAAGCCCTGAATTGTTTGTAAAACCCATGCATCCTGAGAACTTCGAAACCAATTGTGATAGAAAAATTGAGTGCGACCCCCCAAAGGTATTAGAAAGTTGTCGGGAGCACTTACCTGCAGAGTCTGGGGCTTGGAAGCCTCCTCGGTGTCCACCTCTATGGAAACGCCTCTGGTTGAAGCGTTGTCTGGTGGGGTAGAAGGTCCCCCCACGAGTGGAATCCCACTCTCCGCGGCCCCTGCCGTAGTCTCCTCGCTGAGGACCTTGAGAGAACTGACGGCCTGGCGAGTGTCCTCGGCCTCGCCCGGCCCGTCGAAAAAGGCCAGCTTGAAAGACACGTTTAATGCCGATTTGGGCTTTATCTAACGTGGTGAACGTGCCCACGTATTTGGAAACATCCTTGACAAAGCGTTCTCTGAAGAGATTGCCTTCCGCCAGGGGCCCCGGTTCCGCTGCCGCCAATTCAGTGAGGTTGGAATCCATATGCATGAGGAGTGACTTCCGCCGTTCCGTAGATAGAGCGCAATTCGCGTTTCCCAAGAGGCATATGGCCCGCTGGGTCCACCCAGCCAGTACGTCTGGGTCCACCGCAGTTCCTGACTCTTGCGCCTGTAGGGCCATTTCGAGTATCTTAGCAAGAGGCCCTGCCACATCCAGGAGTTTGTCCTGGCAGCCTCGCCAGGCCCAATCAATATCTTTCTTAGGGTCCTTTGCGAACTTCTTGAGGAATGTAAGCAAGCTCGCGTCTATATCTGGGGTTTCCACAACCTTGTCCGGGATGTCCGGCATGTCCGGCCTGGGGCATTCTGAACGTAATCTATTATGCACCTCCTTGTTAAAGCTCCGGCGGAGATTATCATGCAGATACACCGCGACTGCAGGCGCGGGAGCCCAGTCCGAAGACCTAGGGTGGACTATGTCGGCAGGGTTGAAGGTGAAAGGAGTGGACATAGTTTGGGATAGGTCTTGCTCCACGTGTTTAGTTTTCCTAGATTTTTTCTTCGGGGGAGCCTTGTCAGGGGTGTCAGTCCCAGTGGTATCAGTGCCCGTGTCCGTATCAGTGTCAGGATGCTTGGCCTTACCAGAAGGAGGAAGCGAAGACAGGGCGTTAGCGTGAGGCCAGGATTTTGCCTGAGGGCCACTATCAGTGGTACCTTTAGCTGGTTCAGTAGGGGTAGTAAAGCCATGACGCTTGGCAAAACGTTCCAGCTGTTTAGTTATCGGTTTCAACGCAGCCGCCAACGCTTGCTGCACAGTCCCAGGGACTGCCTTCTCTACGGCCTTATTGACGGACTCTTGGACGGTAGCGTCCAGCGCCTCCACAATATTATCTTCCAAGGAAGGGGTGGCCACTTCCTCCTCATAAAGGGTATCATCCTCATAACTGACCCAATCCTCCATGGTAAGCTAGAATTCAAGTGATGGACAGAAGAGGAGTAAGGGGGAGCCAACCCACAGCACACACCAATAATCGCCTAGCTCCTCAGCAAAAGCTGTATAAACGTTCTTACAGCCCACAGGGCGTAGGGAGAGCAGAGAGAACAAGGATTTGAGGGAGTTTGTGCACACTCCAAGGCCTGATAGTTATTCCAGCCACATCAGGCGTAAGAAGGGTCTCTTCTTGGAAAAAGCTCCGAGCCAAATGAGCTTCGGAGCAATTCAGGGCGAAAAACGTCATGCGTAGCCCAATCCTACCAAAAAGTAGCCCAATTGGGCTACGCACGACGAATCGAGTGAAAGCTCTCTTTTAAAGCGCACTGGCAATGAGGGGAAGCCTGTCGTGCTGTTGCAAAATCATTTATCGCTGCCGGTAGCAGCGCGGCGTCAGGAAAATTAAAGGCGGTTCACAAAGCCCGCTCGGGCCGCCCGCACACATGCAGAGTTACCGAGTAGCAGCGCGGCATTACCGCTGAATGCGGAAAGCCGATGCAGCGCCTCCGGGTTAAACACACTCGCGCGATGCACGCGCTATCTTTACAGAGAGAGCCTAAAGCCTCAGCGTGAGTCGCGCACCCAGGGAGCTTAGAGCCGCAGCGCGAGTCGCGCACTCAGCACATGAACAAATATGCCTAAAATGGAAGCAATGAAACAATTACGGTAGCGCGATGTACGCGTACAAAGCAATCATCCTGCGACATTTCTCATATTAGCGTAGGCATTACAAAGGCATTCGTAATTACAGTAAGCATAAGTAAATCTCTGGGCACTTAACTTCCTGCGTGAGCAGCAAAGAAAGAGGCTCACGTAATGACTATGGTGGCTCTTATAGGGTCAGACAGGAAGTGATGTGTAACAAGAGCATCATGGGATGTGTAGTGTTTTTTACGTACAAAAGTTTTTAATTGGCTGCTGTGAGTGGCAATAAATAAGAAAGAGAAGCATAATCTGAAGCCTCCGGTCCTGTAATAGAATTCAAGGTGAGGCGTACCTGCAAGCAGAGGGGACAGAGTCTATGCCACTCAGGAGTGACCAGGAGGCACGAAAGACGACTCCCCACCGATGTCCGAGATCCAGGAGAGTTGACGGTGCCCTTGAAGTTGCAGCTGTGCGGACCAGGCGATGCTGTGGAAGACCAGGAGCCATTTATGAGCTGTCCCACGTCTGATGGCAAGAGCCAAGGGGTCAGTGGCCGGCAGGGGCACCAACAAGCCTTGGCAATGGCAACCAACATAGTCATAGAAAAAGATGCAGTGTCGGGACCAGCAAGGTCCAAGTGACTCACCACGAGCAGGTAAGTCAGATCGGGCCCAGAGCAAGCAGGGGAGCCCACTGAAGCCAAAGAAGACCCTCAAGAGGACCCACAAGCCAACGGCACAGGAGTCGCAGTTGGACCTTGAGCAGCTCACCAAAGGATGAAAGCCCATGGTGCACAGGATACGAAGCAGGCAAAGATCTTGGCTGGCGGTGATGCTTGAGGCTGGAACTTCTTGGAGCCCAAAGATCTCTGGAGAAGAGAGCCAACAAGCCTTGGCAACGGCAAGTAGATGCTGCTCATAGGGGTTCTGTTCCAGCAGTTCCGACAAGGGAGACTGGCCTCAAACTCGGTGAGGAGACTGTGCAGGCCTTGAGGGAGTTGCAGAACCACCACCTGTGTTGCTGAGCCTTTTGGAGTCTGTGGGAGCCCAGGATCAGCAGACCAGTCAGCTTCGTTGCGGTACCTGCAGATGCAGGGGAGTGACTCCTTCACTACAAGGGAGATTCCTTTGGGTGTCTTGTATGTCCACAGGTCCTGTGAAGAACCTGTATGGAGCACAAGCAAAGACGTTGCAGCAGACTTGCAGGACGACGAGACCAGGAGCAGCAGGAGTCTTCCCAGTTGCAGTCTTGGTTCCCAATGCGAAGTCCAGCGAAGTCCAGATGGTTGAAGAAGAAGTGGTATTGGATCTAAATCTTGTCCCACAACAAATCTAGGGCCCCACCCACAGGTAAGCCCTTCAGTACCCTAAGGAAAGGGTTGGGATGATTCAGGGGTCCCTCCCAGAGGAGGGGCTGGACAGTGGGGAGGATACTCCCATGTCCTTTGTCCAGTTTTGCACCAGCGTGAGAGCCAACGGCTCCTTGAACTGGTTTCAACTGGAGTATGCAAGGAGGGCACCAAATGTGCCCTTCAAAGCAGTCTAGTGGCGCTGGCAAGCGCCCCCACTGTGTCCCAATACACTGTCCCAATAAGTCCTGTCTGGGAGGTGGTCACAACTCCCTGTGACAGGAAACCTATTGTCCTGCCTTCCCCTGCTCAAGCTTGACTCAGCAGCAGGAGGGCAGAATCGTATCTCTGGTCGGCAGCAGCCATAGTTTGCTGTCCGGGTCTAGAAGACTGGTACCAGGAGCACTGAGGGCCTCTTGGATGAGCTTTACCGTGCATGGAATCATACCCCCACACTGGCCAGAAGAAGTGGCTGACTAACCTACTCCATGTTTTTGTCTGGCCAATATGCCCAGCTAAAGGGATGTCATGAGCTAAAGAGAGTAAGAGCTCTCTACACCGCTGAGGCACTACCACTCTCCTAGTGGCATCAGGTGTGGGGTTTATGGCCTCAGTGTATAGGAGTCCCTCCTCCAATAGGTTATGTGGGAGGCACTGACATCTCCCTTTTCCTGGTCAGCAGCTTGCTATCTCAGGATCTCAAGAGTGGGGCAGGCCCTCTGTTTCTGGCACAGATCTTTCATTGATGGTCCCCCTGGGCCTAGGAGCTCTGCTGTGTAAGGCCCAAGTTTCTGGGGCTCAGTTCCCTCTGGGGCTGATAGGTCTTCTCCCTGAGGAGAGGGGACCTGAGCTTGTGTCTGAATTGAAGTTGGTTTCCCAAACTTCTTGCCTTTTCTCTTGGAGGGTTGGGCCATTATTCCAGGCTCCAACTCCTCTTTCTCACCCTGGGCTTTTCTTTTTGCTTTGGTTTTCACACACACCCATTCAGATATTCCCAGCATGGCTTTTCAGCTCAACCTCAGCAAAAACTGAGGACTCCAGATAATTTCCTAGCAGACTGGAATTGCAGAAGATACAACCACTTTCTCCCCATCCTAGGACACCATTGCCATGGGATGGACCTTAGTTTGGTTGTCAGCATTGGTGACTTGATTGGTTTCTCCAGTCAAGTACTGATCTAGGGATAGCAGTTTTTCAGTCACCATGGTGACACTTGCACCTGTATCCCCCAGTTCTTCCACTCTAATCCCATAGATATGTGGCTGTTGCCTGTATTTCACCATGTTACTGTTCCAAACAGCCAGGGCAGCTACATCCACCCCACCCTCTGAGACTAAAGTGGCTTCAGGGTGCTCTCTGACATGGCCAGGGCCCACCAAGGATCCCATCTGGACACTTTCCACTGCTGCCTTTTTGGGACAGTTAGGGTCTCCAGTTCGGTGCCCATTGATTTTACAATTACAGCACCAAGCCTTCTTCTGATCCTAGTTTTTACCCTGGTACCCTCCCTTGGACTGTGTATTGTCTCTGGGCTCACCCTCCTGAACAGGTTTTTAGTGGCCTTTAGAGGACTCTTTGTTGTTATCGTTAGACTGCCCACGCTTTCCCTTGGAGGGGATTAGCAACCCCTTTCTGTTTGTGACCCCTTCATGAGATTTCTTAGGCATCCCAGTCTTGACCCAATGGTCAGCCTTCTTTCCCAATTCTTGGGGAGAGACTGGACCTAGGTATACCAAGTACTGGTGCAGTTTTTCGGAAACACAGTTGTAGGAGAGTAGGATCTGCCTCTTATGGTTACCCTCACTTTTTGCTGATGCTTCACTGTATTTTGACTTTAGTCTGGCTGGGGCCCTGCTAATCAGAACCCCAGCCTAGCTGCTTCCTCTCTAAAATGGATTCCATGTACCTTAGGTGCATCTCTAATTGGATCCTGGGGTGCCCTTATAAGTCCCTAGTATATGGTATACTATGTACCCAGGGCATAGGTACCCCAGAGGCCTGCCAGGGGCTGAAGCATGTATTGTGCCACCCCTGGAAGGCCCTCCAAAATGACACCACAGGTCTGCTACTGCAGCCTGGGTATGGTAGTGCATGCACCCCTTACTGTGATATAGGCTACCTATATCACTGCCATTGCACACACATATATACCTATAAGTCACTCCTAAGGCAGGCCTTAACAATCCTGAAGGCAGAGTGCTTGGTTTTTATGTGAGAGGGTGCCCCTGCATGAGCAGAGCCCCTCTGCAGCCTTCGGAGTCAATCCTCTGGTGCTGTTTGTGGTGCAGCCTGACCATATACTCTTAAGTGCATTATATCCTCGCGGTAAATGCTAACTTTGGGATGGCTGCACGGAAACATGTCGTGTTTGGTGTCAAACATCTTGGAATACTACCCCCCCCCGCCAGTTCTGGCGGCGGGGGTAGCAATCCACCCTTCTAGAGGGAGAGACATGTACACACCGGTATACCCGGTATTGACTTTCCAGAGCCCTGGCATCACAAAATGGATGCCGCTGCCACAGACACAAGTCTGGCCTCCTGCTGCTGACCAAAACTCCGGCAGGGGAGGCCTGGACAATAGGTTTCCTGTTGCAAGGAGGTGTAACCACCTCCCCAGACAGGATAGTGTGTATTGGGGCTGGGCGGGAGCACTCCCTGGTGCTGTGAAGTCCTGCACTGGGGGCACTCTTGGTGTCCCTGTGCATAGTCCAGTTCAAACCGGTTGCAGGGGCTACCTGCCCCTGCTCTGGCACGAAACTGGACAAAGGGAATGGGTGTAACCACCCCTCTTCCCTGACCCTCCCATAGGTGGGTCCCCAGAGTATGTCCAACCCCCTACCTTAGTATAAGTATGGGACCACAGTCCTTAGGACTTTAGATTACCCTGGAGAAAACTCTGAAGCCAAATCCTGGACCTTCGACGCTCTATTACAAGATTAGAGGACTGAAGAATCTCCCTTGGGGTCAAGGAGTGACTCCCCTGCTTGGCAGGCACCAAAGAAGCAATTGTCCGGTCTGCATCGCTGAAGCTCCCGCCGGACGCCGAAGTCTTTGCATCACCAGAGGTAGATTTCCAGACTTCCCCGAGGCTGCCCTGAGTCCCCAGCAAAGCTGAGGCACGTAGCTGTCGTGGGTAATGTGGAACCGTGACCCCTGGACACCGAGAACTTTTGTAAGTGCATCCTCTTCCTGGCCTCCCACAAAGTTGTGCTTTGGGCTCCGAGTAGCCCCCACCTCCAGCACCGACTGCACCGAAGATCACTGGCCCCCACTCCACGAGTGTCCTGTGAGCCAGCTCCAAGTGTGTCCACTCGAGGCACCTTCGCGGTCGCTAGTCCATTGGCTAGTGGGCCCCTCCGAAGGCAACTCTTCTTCTCCTTGGGCTTCCCTGGTTGCTCCAGATGTGCCATGGCTTACCCTCGCTGGGTGAGTCCCCCAGACCTTGCTGGTCTGCATCAACGTCCTTTGTTCATTTCCACATGACTTGCCGTTGCCAAGGCTTGTTGGGTCCAATCCGGTCGCCGACACCACAGCAATCGACAGACGTTGTGGCACAGCTCGAATCCAGCTCCTGGCCGTCGTCGATGCCTCCTGGACCTCGTGGCTGAAGAGTCAAGACAACCTACCTGAAGCACCCGACATCGGTGGGCATCTGCTCATCGTCTTCCTGGTCACTGGCTAGTGACCCAGACTCTGTCCCCTCTGCTTTCAGGTTCTTCAGATCTCCGATCCATCCTTGGATCCACCCGGACACTTTCAACTTGGTCGCCAGTAGCAATTTGCAGCAGATCGCCATTGAAAACGACGACGCAACCCGACCCCAAAAACCACCTATGCACCCGGCTTCCCTGGGTGAGGTAACTCGAGTACTCCGGTGCTCCCGTGGGTATAGACTCTAGAACGGCCTAGTTCTAAAGGGGTTTGCTCCAAGTCCTCTTCTAAGTGTCCTTTTCTTCTAAAATTCCAACCGCGACTTTCCCCATAGAAGTTAACGGTGATTCGCGGCTGTGTTCCCACACTGCACGCGTCCCCTGTGGGTCCCCTGTGTCACTACCTTGGGTGGTTCCTTGTGGTCCAAGCACTTCTACAGGCTCTAGGCCTTGTGTCTAGCTCAGTCGTGGTTCTTATACCACTTTATTGGTATATGGTTTGGTACGCCCCTAGGGCTCAAACGTGTATTTGTGCTATTACTGTTGATATTCGACTTGTAACTTATGTATTTCGAACTCTAGCCTCATAAAGAGACTAGAGGGGTGTGTTTACGACTAAATACATATATTTTATATATATACCTGGTGTGGTCCTCTTTCATTTGGTCACTCAAGAGATTATAGACTGGTAAAACAAGCTGCTTTACATTCCTTCAAGACTTAGCCGGAAGGCTGCTCTCCATAGCTACCACTAGGATAGCTTTCAATAAAGGTTGTCTTTAACCTATCTCCAAAAAGGGGTTGTTTGGACTGGTGCAAGGTGCCCACTATAATTAGTGGACAGCATATACCAGGCCAACTTCTCACAACAGTTACTTAACAGATGTTCTTTCATAATTAAATTATTAAGCCCATCATAGTTTTGCACCTGGTTACCTTTCAACCAGCCACCTAGTGTTTTGACTGAGAAGTCAACAAAATCTACCCAGGTCTGACTCGAGGTTTCGTGAGTCTCCCTGAACTTAATCCTGGTACTCCTAAGCAGTGAGTCCAAACCCCTCAAACAGGGTATCCTCAATGAGGTCATAGGACTCCGCATCTGCTTCATTAAGTGACAGGAGTCTATCCCTGCACTTTCCTGAGAACAGCTCCATAAGTAGAGAGCCCCAATACTTCTGGCTGAGCTTTCTCATTTTACAAGCCCTCTCAAAGTCTGTTCACCCTCAACATATTTGGGGACAAATCCTTTGAAGATTTTAGGGTCAAAGGTTTCCTCCATGTCCCTATTTATTAGTTTGCTGCCACCATTCATGGGTGCTAGACCCATCTCTACCCTTTCTATGGCCGGTATCCTGTCATCCAGGGCTATTCTTCAGGCTAGTCTTTCAAGAAGAATCTCATATTCAGTGAGTTCCTATCCACACCCTGAGTGGCCTGACCTATCCTCAGTAGAGGAAGACACTCTGGGCACAGTTTTTCTGTGGTGGGGTAAAGGGACCACATCTTCCCTTTCTAGTGGAGGAGGATCAAGCTCATCTCCATTTTCACCCTCTCTACCCTGGCCCTCAGGAGGAGTGGTGTCATCTCTTGGATGGGTCAGCTCATACTGTTCTAAAAGCTTCTGAAGCTTTTCAGTGGTAGGGCGTGAGCCACTTCTAATTTTAAAATTGTTACAAAAGGCTCTTAACTGCTGATATCTAAGCAGAAGGCAAGGGGCCAGGTCGTCCCCTGTAGAGCTCATTGTTTACTAAAGTTGGGACCTTGCGTGAAAAACTATAGAAATTCTAAAATAGACTTTTAGGCTAGTATGCTTTGTAAATTCTAAACAGTTTAGACTGGGGGACTTAACACAAGGCCCTGTTAGTTACTTTAAATGATTTAGAAAAAAAAATCAAATTCAACCAAAAATATTTTTTCTTAGCTAAAGACAATTTTGGATTCCTTAGTGGAATCACTTATTAACAGAGTGGTACAGCAAATGTCAAGTCTTTTATCCCACCGCTCCACCACCAAGGTAGAAAGGTGGCTCTTTATATAGTATGCCATAAAGGGGTATGCTGTGTAAAGAGTCTAGGTATCCCTTATGAGTGGATAGGGGCATGGCTAACCACCTAAGATGGCAGTGGCATAACTCAGAGGCACCCATGCCCCGTTATACGCATACATTTTCCCGTATTCAGCAGCACAAGCTACAAAACTACAGTGCTGACAAAGCCAGTGAGTGGACGGACTCCAATCCGTGGTCTCAGAGCTGTGGCTGTGCATGGCACGTTGACTATCGCCGACTTGAGGATGGCGTTTGGACTGGAGTAAGGCCTGACCCACTATCTGAGAGGGGGGCTGGGTGTGGTGGCTAAGGGGGCTGTGTGGACAGTTTGCCCCCCTCATCCCCTGTGAAGCAGAGACACGGACTGGTTTATCCCAGGCAACACTACAGGGCCAATTCAATATTCACTGCACGTGGGCCAAGCTCAACTCCCTGAGGTGCTTGAGTGGCGAGTCCTTGGGAGCTGCCAGAACACGGAGCACTATCAGCTGGACTGTTGATAATGGCTAGACCTGGCCGGGACCTTGACCAGATGCCTGAAAATTGCGTAGGCATTATGGAGGGGGGAGTACCGCTGGGGTGCTCGAAGGGGGCCCCTTGTGATGTGGCCCTGGTGACTAGCGCAGGCATCCCTGCTTGCTCCTGCATGCATACCCCTCGCATCGCGGACTGTGATTTCGGCCCAGTTCTGACTAGGCTGTTGGTGCGGGAGTCCTGATAAACTAACTGTGCCGACTAGGCCAGCCATACTGTGGGGTGCAGTGGGGCCCACTGGCTGAGACCCTGCTTATTTTATATTGTATACCTACCTTCAGAGCTGCCTGCGTGATAAGCCATAAAGCAGGGCTGTTCAGTACAAAGAGAGGTGCGCCCTCATTCCCTTTTACTCTGTGGAAGGACTGTGGCCGTAGACTCTGATGGGTGCAGGAGAACATCAAAGACTAGTGAGCTGCTTGGAGGACTGATCTTGTGCGTAGTACTGATTCACGCTCCTGTCCTGGAGATTCCCCAATGCACTCTCCTTCTCGTCATGGTGTCTTGCCTGACTACTGAGGACCCTGCCCTCTTGTGGCCTGAGGGCCTCCCTGGACCACTTGTGACCACCCAGAGCAGCGTAGAGCACAGAGAGACGCAAACATCTCTCACGAAGTGTTGGGCCTAAAGGCCATCTGCACGTATCATGTGGCGTAATAGGAATAAACCTAACAAACCAGACCTCCCCTGCAGCTCGACCCCCTCAGAGAGTTCATTGACCCAGACACCAGGGGACTACATCCCCCCTATAATGGTGGCTCCCCAAATAGACAAACTAGATGTCAACCTTCAGGAAATACGTGACTCTAGCATGCCGATTGAGCAACGCCTGGGAGTCATCATGACTGATATCACCCTTTTCAAAGACAGCCAGCGCAAGTCAGCAGATAGTGTCAAAACAAATGAACTGACCCTCTCCGCCCTATCCCCATGTTAAGAGGATCACTTGTCACAGATTCCCCACTTGCTCCGGCAGGTGGAACAGCTACAGGACTGAGTAGATGATGCAGAGGGTAGAGCCCAAAGGAATAATGTCCGTATCGTGGGCGTTCCAGAGGTCACAGAGGACTCTCATGCCACCCACTTCATAGAGGACTTCAAAGACAGAGATACAGTGCTACATGCTGCACGCAAGAGGGCGCCCATCCTTCTGGAAAATGCCAGCATTTCACTGTTACCAGACTATACGATCACTGTCCAGTGCAAAAGCGCTTCTTTCCAGGAAGTCAAGAAGCATATGCACAAAGCCGGCCTCAAGTATGCACTACTGTTTCTAGCCAGGCTCAAGCTGATTCCAGAGCAACGCACTATCTTTTTGAAACACGAGAAAGGGCATGGGACTGATTGGAACAACGCTTTCCAGATTCTCAGCGCAATAGGCCTCCGAGACCTGAGCCGCCAAAGGCCCAACGAGCTCCACGGAAGCAGCGACAGGATACAACCGGTCAGAATGGTCCTGGAGCGGCTTCAACCCCACGGCAGGTCCTAGAGGGGCAGCAGCAGGCGATCCGATCGGCGACTACTCTACGCCCAACAGCTCATCACAGTGCAGTGCCTCAGACTCAGCTGGCAGCATGGCACTGTTCCTGTTGATCACCCCGCAGATGACGCATGACTTATTTGGTTAAAGGTCATGAGTAAATAATACGCAATGCTGTTTTGTTTTCAGGATTGCTTCCTGCTGCTATGGTGTTTAGGATACCTCCGTCTGCCTGCAGGAGGTGTGCCATGTTGTGTCTTTACTTTTGTCTGCACCATGTCACGCAGCCTGCAATGGCCATTTGCATGAGTGTGGTGAGCGATTCCTTAGGGTGGCACAATACATGCTGCAGCCCTTAGGGACCCTCTTTAGTACCCAGGCCATAGGTACCAGGGGTACTATCTACTAGGGAGCTTAAAGGGGTGCTAAAGGTCTTGCCAATTGGGGAACAATTGTACAGTTTTAGGGAAAGAGATCTGGCACTGGGGACCTGGATAGCAGGAATCCAGTGCACTTCTGTCAAAATTGCATCAATTACCAGGCAAAACGTGGGGGTGACCATGTCAAAAATGGGCATTTTCCTACAACCATCCCTTGCTGAATCATGCTCTGCATTAAGATCTGCTACGCATTGGCCAAGAAGCAGCCCCTTGAGGGTATACGGGCTCACTCTACCAGAGCTATGGCTGCTACCATTGTATTGGCATGCCTGTAAGTACGTGTCTGTCCTGGACATTTGCCAGGCAGCTACGGAGACGTCCCTTCATACATTCACAAAGCACTATTGTCTGGACAATCACGTCTGTTGAGAAGGGCACTTTGCCTTCTATGTCCTGCAGGACCTTTTGGTTTGAGTCAGTTTACAGACCCACCACCTGAGAAGTACTGCTTTGATATCTATTCAAAAGGTGAGAAATCTGCAGTTAGAAGTCTCGATCAGAAGAACAAATTACTTGCCTTCGGTAACGCTCTTTCTGTGAGGGACTCTAACGACAGATTTTGTACCGACCCTCTCATCCTCCCTGTTCTGTGAGCTGAGCTCTTCTCATTTAAGGAGGTTCCAATTAGAGATCTACAGACTGTTGAAACTAATCTGGAACTCAGTCCCATGTCTGAGGGTGTGGACGGTTCAGAAAAAAACTGATGTCATCGCACATCGAAGGTGCCTCTATAGGGCCCTGCGTATCACTTCCGGAGCGGAACGATGTTGGCACTAAGCCGCATGGGGCCACCTGTCAGCGTGCAGGGGTACTACTTAAGAATTTTCAAATCCAGTCCGATGCCTAGGAAGTATTCAGTAGGTGAGGAATCTGATGTTAGTTAAGAGTCTTAGGGGGATATTCACAAGAACGTGCGCTAAACATCTCAAAAAAATGTTAACGCAACTTTACACATCGCAATCTATCGCGGGAAAATAACCCCGTGTTAACGTGGAATTCACAACACGTCAGTACCATGCGATAGTCTCCCAAAACGCGGACAATGTCCGCGATACAACAACCGCAACGGTGATAAAACCGAAACCCCAACGCAAAAAACATGCGATGGGCCAAACCGCGATGAGGAAATCAGTGATAAGCAGCGCCAGGCCTGCTATACACACACGGCAGGTGGGAAAATCACTACAAAAGTAGAAAAAAACACACAAACACAAAATAACCAACACCGAAGCACCATGGAGGCAGCCGGAGCAGGCGCAGAGGACAAGCGGAACCCCACAAGCACCCCGGTCGACCAGACTTGGACCTCGGGGACAGGGAAGGGCAAGGACAAGAAGAAGAGGAAGACGAAGTTCAGTCCGCAGGAGAATAGGATCCTGGTCACGGAGGTGATGGAACACCATCAAGAACTGTTCGTCACCTCCAACGTGTCATTGGGCACCAAAAATGGAATATGGCGGTCCATCGTGGACAAGGTGAATGCCGTCGGAGAGCACAAGAGGTCAATGGACGAGGTCAAGAGGCGATGGATTGACATCAAGCGCAAAACCAAGGAGAAACTCGCAGGCAACCAGAAGGCAGCAATGCAGACTGGAGGTGGGAACCCAGCGCCACAGCTGGAGCTGGATGACATGGAGGAGCTGGTGTCGACAGTCATCAGTGTGGAGAACGTGGCAGGAGTCGGGGCACCGGACACTGCTCGACATGACACAACACAACAGCAACAGGGTGAGTAACCACCAGGTACTGGGGGGACGGGGGGAGATAGCCACAATGGCACACATGCACAATCAAGCAGAGCACAGTGCACACCCACAATGACTCTGGATCATGGCCCTGATCTACAGACTGTCACAATGTACATTGCCATGCTGTCTGAATGTGAACATGTACCATGCGGCTACATACATGTGGACACATTGTAACACAGCATCTCCCCTTCACATTGCAGGGGCACCGTCAACACCTCCTGCAGAGAAGTCCCAGCCACTCTTCACTGATGATGAGGAGGACACCACCAGCATCGACACCCAAGCCCTCCATGACATCATTGAACTCATCCGCCAATCACCTCCAGGACCAGGGCAGCCCAGCTGCATCGAGGAGACCCCACCCACTCCACAAACCACCCAGCAGGAGGCACCCACAACCCCGGCTGTCTCCCAAGACCCCCCCCGAACAGCACATGGCCTTCCAACGCCGTGTGTTGGAGGGCCAGAGGGAGATGGCTGAGCAGGTGCGGGTGGGGTTCGACCTCATGGCTACCAAACTTGACGCCATCCATGGGTGTCTGAGTCCCATCAGGGACAACCTCCAGTCCCTAACGGACACCCACAGGCCGCTCCATGGTCTCCAACAATCCCTGGCTAACATCGCTGGAGTCATGACTCGGAGACAAGAACACCTGTCCGCTCAGAGTGGCTCCAGCGATCTCAGCCGTGAGCTGGCACACATGCGGAGGCTCATGGAGGACATGGTGCGGATGGAGGCGGAAAGGATGGCAGCCACCGCTGCACATCAGCAAAATGTAGCTGGGATCTACCTTGCCCTGCATATCCTCATCATGGCATTGCTGCCACAAGGCATGGCGCAGATGAATGCTGCTGCTCCTACACCATCCACATCTCCGCCCCCTGGTGTGTCAGTGCCTCCCAGTGCGGTAGGCATTTCCACTCTGGAACCTGATGTGTCACTGCCACACAGGGCAGCCGACAATCCACCTCCGGCCCCTGATGTGTCAGTGCCACACAGTGCTGCAGCTGAAACACCACCACCGCCAGGTGAGGCACATCACACATCAGAGGACGAAGATGCGGATGAATCTGCCTTAGTGGTGAGGAGGAGGCGGTAGCATTCATCTCCGCCATATGGCCTGTTTCTGCTTGGTTCGGCCCTTTGCATCATCACTTTCCACTGTCCCCAGATGCACTCTGCTGCACTCACCTTGGACCACGACATGGACTGCCATATCCTGTTTGGTGACCAATGACACGGCGACCAGACTGCGGACTGTACCCTTCCTCTTCCTCTGTACTTGTCATTCCCTGATGGACTCTGGCTGGCCCTCCACGGGCCCATATTGTGAAGTGGGGTTGGCATGGCCCTGTACTGCTCCAGCTGCAAAACTCCACTGGATGTGCATTAAACATTCAGAAACGCACTGCTGTGTAATGTCTTTCATCATTCATGTATGAATGTGTGGATGAATGTAGGGTCAGTGATTCCCCCTAACGTCAATGATGCTCATCTAGTGGGATTCCAGTCACAGTGTGCTACATTGCTGATTGCGTTCCGGGTGCCGTAGACACTACAACAGGGACACACGCATTAGTCACTTCCTTGTCCGGACATGGACTGAACCACGTCCAGAGCCCCCGAGTCATTGTTGCAAGCCCTGCGCTGGTCCGGCGTACGCCAGGCCAGACCACTCCGCTTACGCTCCGAGGGGGGGGCCACATAGCTACAAGTCGCAGGTTTACACACTAGTGGTCTGCAGGTCACTGGTCTAGTTGTCAGCATGTCACGGCCACTCCCTGAGGGCAGGTTTGCACACACACCACACCCATCCGGCACAGGCGTCACAGGCCATGTGACCCCGCCAATATAAGGGGCCGACACCGTCACATTCCCCACTGCTGGTGGTGACTGGATGACGGACGTTCCACGATTCTCAATCATAAAGGGCCCATGAGTTGTTGCGCACAGGGTTAGTGGCACCCGAAGCCTTGCGGCCGTCACGGGCCTACCACTACGTGGCGCTGACTGGGGTTGCACAGGGTTAGTGGCACCCGAAGCCTTGCGGCCATCACGGGCCTACCACCACATGGCGCTGACTGGAGATGCACAGGGTTAGTGGCACCGAAATTGCTGAGCGGGTGTCAGCCTGCGATGATGACGTGTGCACTGATGTGGTCTCTGCCATTGATGCCTCAGGACTCAGTGTCATGTGTGGGACCTGCTGGGCCGCGGTGCGGGTCCGCATGATGTGGAGCATGCCATGGTGGCGGGACCTAGGCCTGGAGCTTGCACGGGCACGTGGTGTGCCCACCGGTGGACACACCGTTGGCGGCAGGTGAGCAGTGCGGCCTGGGTGCGCAAGTGCGGACAGCCAGCGCCGGCCGGTGGGAGGGGGTAGGGTGCGGCTGCATGTGTGCGCAGGGACGGACAGGTGTTGTTGCCGTGTGCAGTGAGATGGACTCTGCCATGATTGACTCTGGCCTCGATTACAGATTGCAGACCTGGTGGCTTGCAGTGTATACCGGCACGTGGTTGGAGACACACCGGTGGCAGCAGGTGAGCAGTGGTGCCTGGGTGCGCGGGGGCGGCAGTGTCCCTCCTTTTCTCTCTCTCCCTCTCTCTCTCCCTTCCCTTCCTTTCCTTCTCTCTCTCTCTCCCTTCCTTTCCTTCTCTCTCTCTCTCTCTCTCTCCCTTCCTTTCCTTCTCTCTCTCTCTCTCCCTTCCTTTCCTTCTCTCTCTCTCTCCCTTCCTTTCCTTCTCTTCTCTCTCTCTCTCTCTCTCTCTCCCTTCCTTTCCTTCTCTCTCTTTCTCTCTCTGCCTTTCTTTCCTTCTCTGTTTCTCTGTGTCTCACTCCTTTGATGTGCGCATGACACACGTTCTGATTTTGTGCTTTATTTTCCAGGCTGTGACATCAAGATTGTCCCGGACGGACCCGACAGGAGTCTTCCGCATTGGTGTTTTGTGTTGTATTTCAATACATTTTTTGGTTGTTACTTCAATGATGAGTGACTGTTTCTCGTTCTTCTGACCACACATGTGTGTTTCTTGTTGTCATTGTGCGACATCATGAGCTTTTTGTGGCTCTTGTGTCGTGCACGGTATGTGTTTGTCCGGGGGGGGTCCGGGGGGGGACCTGGGAGTGGTGGCGGTGGGTGTTGTGGCCCTCATGGGTCTCCGAGCTGCATGATCATTGGCTCCATGGCATCTGTGGGTCTTCAGATGTGGCTCTGGCCTGGGCTCCCTTTCATACTGCAGGTAGTCGTCCTGCTTAACACCAGCAGAAGGCAGGTGTTAAATCTCTGCTGCTACCGCGGCTTATCGCCTGTTTTTGGTTCGCATCGCAGATCTGGCAGTTCGTTGTGAATGTGGTGTAGTGGTATTTTCGTGTGTTTTTGCACGGGAACGCCTACTCTGCATCTCATTAGGGTTAGTTGGTGGTGTCACCCGTGGAGGTAAATTTTGCTGCAGTTAACGCTGGAATACTGGCGTGTAGGAAGGTGGAATCTGACTATATGGTTGCCCCCACTTTTTTCCTGGTGTTTTGCTGGTTTATGACTTAGTTGGACTGGGACCCTGCTATTCAGGGCCCCAGTCTATCTGCTCTCTCTAAACGACATGGAGTGCACTCTAGGTGCACTAGTGATTGGATACTGTGGTGCCTTATGAGTCCCTAGTATATGGTACCTTAGGTGCCAAGGGCATAGGTACTTCACAGGCCTACCAGGGGCTGCAGCATGTATTATGCCACCCCTGGGAAGCAGTCTAAATCTGACACCACAGGCCTGCTACTGCAGCCTGGGTGAGGTGGTGCTAGCACCCCTCACTGAGATATCGGTTTCCTATATCTCTCCTGCACACACATATAAACCTATCAGTCACCCCTAAGGCAGGCCCTATCAATCCTGAGGGCAGGGTGCTTGGCTTCTATGTGAGGGGGTGCCTCTGCCTGAGCAGGGCCCCTCTGCAGCTCTCAGAGTCTATTCTCTGGTGCTGTTTGTGGATGCGGTTAAACCATATACTATTAAGTGCATTATATCCTCGCGGTAAATGCTAACTTTGGAATGGCTGCATCAAAACATGTCGTGTTTGGTGTCAAACATCTTGGAATACTACCCCCCGCCAATCTTGGCGGCGGGGGTAGCATTCCACCCTTCTAGAGGGATAAGACATGTACCTGCTGTGGAAACGCGGTAGAATCCTAAAGAGCCCTGGCATCACAGAATGGATGCCACCAGTCACAGACACTGGGCTGCCCTCCTGCTGATGACCGAAACTCGCAGTGGAGGAAGCCCAACAATAGGCATCCTGTCACAGGGAGGTGTAACCACCTCCCAGACAGGGTTTAGTGTATTGGGGCTGGGTGGGTGCACTCTTAGAGTGCTTTGAAGTCCTGCACTGGGGGAGCAGAAGGCTCCTCTGTGCATATGCCAGTTCAAACCGGCTCAGGGGCTACCTGCCCCTGCTCTGGCGCGAAACTGGACAAAGGGAAGTGGGTGTAGCCACCCCTCCCTTGACCCTCCCATAGGTGGGGTCATAGAGCTAGTCCATCCCCTCTTTTCAGTATAAGAAGGGGAACCCTTGAACTTGCTAGTTAGATAACCCCTGGACGACGCTCTACAGAAGAATCCTGGCCCTTCGACGTTCCACTACCTTTGGAAGACAGAAGAATCTCCCTTGGAGTCAAGGAGTGACTCCCCTGCTTGGCAGGCACCAAAAACGACAACGACTGTCGCAAACTACGCCGCTCCCGCCGGAGTCCGAAGTCCCTGCAGCCCAAGAAGTGGATTTCCTGACTTCTCCAAGGCCATCGTGAGTCCCCAGCGAAGTTGAGGCAAGTGGACCTCACGAGTGACGAGGAACCGCGACCCCTGGGTACCGTGCACTATTGTCGAGTGCAACCCCTTCACAATGTTCCACGAACTTGTGCTTTGGACCACGTGTGGTTCCGACCTCTAGCAGGAATCCCTCCGAAGATCAGAGGCCTACACCGTCCCGAGTGACCGTGGGCCCCTGTTGAGTGATTCCGCCCGAGGTGTCTTCGTGATCCCTTGCCAGCTGGCTCGTGGGTCCCCAGAAGACTTCTTAAAGAAACCAAAGGGCTCCCCTGGTTGCTCCAGGCCTGCCCTGACTTACCCTCGCTGGGTGAGTCCCTCAGACCTTGCTGGTCTGTGCCATCGACTTTTCTTCATCTCCCCGAGACTTGCTGTTGCCAAGGCTTGTTGGCTCCAATCGAGTTGCCGACACCGCAGTAAGCTGCAGACTTCGTGGGACACACAGAATCCAGCTCCTGGTCGTCGTCGACACCTCCTGGACCTCGTGGCTGAAGAGTCAAGGCACCTGCAACCGACCTGAATCAACCGACGACGGTGGGCATACATCTTCCTTGCCCCGAGTCACTGCCAAGTGACTTTGAACACTGTCCCCTCTGCTTTCAGGTCATCCTTCTTCAGAATCCAGGCTTGGATTCCACCGGACACTTCTTCAGCTCCCGCAAGCAGCAAGTCTTCTTTGTTCGCCATTGAAAACGACGCCGCGACCCGACACCAAAGGACACCTATGCACCCGGCTTCCCTGGGTGAGGTAACTCCAGCACTACGGTGCTCCTGTGGGTGTGGGCCCTAGAACTACTTACCCTGTAAGTGACTTGCTTGTAGGTTCTCCCGAAGTCTCCTAGAACTCTTAATTTCCAACCGCGACTTGCCCCATTGAAGTTAACGGCGATCCGCGCCTGTGTATCCACACTGCACGCGTCCCCCGTGGGTCCTTTACTTACCTGCCTTGGGTGGTTTCGTGAGGCCCCTGCACTTCTGAAGGCCCTAGGCCTTGTCTCCCTGCAAGTCGTTGTTGCTAAGTCCCTTTTTTAGTATATGGTCTGGTACGCCCCTAGGGCCCTAGCCATATTTTGTGCTTAACTTATTGTGAAACGTTGATTTGTGCATATGTTTGTCTTCTAATCTCATAAAGAGATTAGTAGAGAGTTATTTAGAAATAAATACATATATATTTGATATATATACCTGTGTGGTGTCTTTTCATTTGGTGATTCAAGAGATTATATGGTAAAACAAGCTGCTTTACATTCCTTCAAGACTTAGCCTGAAGGCTGCTCTCCACAGCTACCACTAGGATAGCTTTCTTTAAAAGGTTGTCTTAAACCTATCTACCATAAGAGTCGATTTGCCCTGGTGCAAGGTGTCCACTTTAATTAGTGAACAGCATATACCAGGCCAACTTCTCACATTGGTGGGCAGCGTGTGGGATTCCAGCTTGCCATTGTTTTACCAGAAAATCTCTATTTGAATTACTAACTGAAAACCATTATAGGTACTCAAGGTACATATAAAGTCAAGCTTAGTATCAATAAGTTCTACTGAACTTAGAGCTGTGTGCCAAGGGATAGCACACCCTTTCCACAGCTCAAGCTAGGATCAGTAGGCCACAAACTAGTGTAGGTAGTACAACACTGCACAACACTAGAATGTCCTTAAAGGGTGGACCCAGTGGATCCACTCAGCCTCAGTATAAGGACATGGCTTTCTCTGACTTGAGAGCCATGTGTGTTGAAAGACACCTGAAGCTAGGACAGAGTCCCTCAACACTGCACCTGATAGATCTGCTGACAGCAGATGACCTTAGATTGGCTCTAGGAGCTAAAGGGTCTGAATCAGTGGGTGGGTCAGTCATAGTATCTGGGTCAGATGATGAAAATCAGAATGACCAAGACTCTGTGATTGAAGGGCCAGGCTTCAAGGGGCCTGAAAAGGACAGAGGAATTCTCCCTAAGGGAACTGACAGAGAGGAGGAGAGGCACAGATCCCCTTCCAGGGAATCTGACCACTCTTATCACTCTGGCAGAGAATTTGTCCAACAGAGGAGCTCATACTTTTCCTTAAGAGAGACCTCCTCTGAGAGAAGGTGCAAACTGCTCCAGTATGAGGAAGCCAAAGTGGCCCTCAGAACTAAGCAGTTGGCACTGGATAGGGAAGCCCTGGAGATCCAGAGAGCTTCTAGAAGAGAGGGGTTAGAACCCCCTGGTGGCAGCAACAGTGTCCCTAGAGGCAGAGAATATATTCCTGACCATAGGAACCTGAGCAAGGTTGTTCCTCCCTACCAGAGTGGGGATGATATCCACAAGTGGATAACTGCTATGGAGAGGGCCTGTAGAGTACAGCAGGTCCCCCAAAAGCAGTGGGCAGCAATCTTGTGGCTCTCCTTTTCAGATAAAGGAAGAGACAAGCTCCTCACTGTTAGAGAGGAGGATGCTGATGATTATGAGGTCCTGAAGAGTGCACTGATAGATGGGTTTGGCTTAACCACTGAGCAGTACAGGTTGAAGTTCAGAGATACCCAGAAGGCACAGACTCAGGACTGGACAGACTTTGTAGATTGTGCATCCAAGGCTCTGGAGGGTTGGCTGGTTGGCAGTAGGGTTACTGATTTCAAAGGATTTTATAATCTAATGATGAGAGAACAGATCCTTAATAATTGTCAAAACCAGCTTTTACACCAGTACCTGGTGGACTCTGATCTGACCTCTCCCCAAGAATTGGGAAAGAAGGCAGACAAATGGGTCAGAACCAGAGTAAGGCCTAAGAATCAGGGTGGTGACCACAAGAAAGATTCTACCAAGTCCCAAGAGAAAGGTGGGGATAAATCTAAGGATAAGTCCACTACAGGGCCCCAAAAGTCCTCTTCTGGGGGTGGGTCCCAAACTCCTTCCTCTCCTGAAAAGAAACCCTATTGCCATGTCTGTAAAAAGCCTGGGCACTGGAAATTTGATCCCAGTTGTCCCAGGATTGGCAATAAAGAAAATGTTCCTCCAACAACTACTACCACCCCTCCTGGTACTACCAGTAGTAATCCTCCAGTTGGGAGTAGTGCACCCAAAAAGTTAGGTGCTTTTGCAAGAGGAACAGAGGTGGGCCCTAGTTCAGACAGGACCCCCTCTACAGACTCCTCAGATTCTGATGGTGGTATAGGATTTGCCACCTTTACCGTGGGTCCCACAGCATTGGGCAGGTACAGACTGGAGCCAATAATTAATGGTCAGAAAGCTGTGGCATTTAGGGACACAGGGGCTAGTGTCACCATGGTGGCAGGGAAACTAGTCCCCCTCACCAGCTTTTACCTGAGTTTAAATACCAGGTGACCAACATTGATGGTGTCAGAACAGATCACCCCATGGCCATAGTCAATCTCACCTGGGAGGGGGTCACAGGCCCAAAAGAGTGGCAGTGTCCCCAACCTTACCTGTAGATTGCCTGATGGGCAATGATCTGGAAATTTCAGCCTGGGCTGAAATTGAACACCAAACCCATCTGAGGATGTTGGGTGTCCCTGTAAGGTTAGTGGGGCTGTGATGGCCACAGCCCCAGCCCAAGATTTTGGAGAGATGGAGCCTGGAAGAATGGCCCACTCTCCCCCAGAAGAGAGCACAAGGGTTGAAGAAAAGTCTTCTTCCCTCCAGACAGTAGGTAAGGGTCAGCCTCCTCAGGGAACTGACCCTCCCCTAGTGAAGGAACTGCCACAGAGGTAGTCAGGCCTGGCCTGGCCCCACCCCTGATGGCAGAGGACCCTTCCAAGGTGGTACCCAGTCTGGAGCAGGTAAACTGCCCCTCTCTACCCTGCCTCAGTCAGCCCAGGGCTGCAGAGGTCAGGGAGGTCAGTGGACCCCCAGGGCCCCCTGTCCAGAGGAACCCCCCATCAGCAGATTAGGGGCACCCAGTCTAGTAGCCCTAGCCAGGTGAAAATTCCTCAACCCACTGAGGGATCCCCCATACCTTTATGTAGGGACCTCCCCCAGAAGGACTCTGTTAGGCAAGGGCAAACCTGGGACCAAAAGGTTCCAAACATGCCATGTCCCTCCAGTGTTCCATCCAAAGGGACCCAACCCCCAGCTGTAGGCAGTCAAAGGTTGACCCTTAGAGCAAAGTGCAACTCAGTCATGGAAAGACAGGCATACATGGTGACCAGTGATCTGAGGAAGCTGAGGCCAACCTTCCTAGGGCCTCACTTCCCTACTCAGACACCCCACCAGCCTTGTACTTTACCAAAGCACACCAGAGGTAGTGATTCCCCATGGTGGAGACCCTCTCATACCCTTAGGGTGAGGGATTGCTTAGTGGACCATAAGACAGGGGGCAACCATGCTAGTGCAGGTGCTTCCTTATATGACCACTTAATCAATAAAGGCTCAACTGGTCAAGGTTAGCCTTATCTCCTTTCGTTTGGGGGGGTTATGTAGGAAGGTGGAATCTGACTATATGGTTGCCCCCACTTTTTTCCTGGTGTTTTGCTGGTTTATGACTTAGTTGGACTGGGACCCTGCTATTCAGGGCCCCAGTCTATCTGCTCTCTCTAAACGACATGGAGTGCACTCTAGGTGCACTAGTGATTGGATACTGTGGTGCCTTATGAGTCCCTAGTATATGGTACCTTAGGTGCCAAGGGCATAGGTACTTCACAGGCCTACCAGGGGCTGCAGCATGTATTATGCCACCCCTGGGAAGCAGTCTAAATCTGACACCACAGGCCTGCTACTGCAGCCTGGGTGAGGTGGTGCTAGCACCCCTCACTGAGATATAGGTTTCCTATATCTCTCCTGCACACACATATAAACCTATCAGTCACCCCTAAGGCAGGCCCTATCAATCCTGAGGGCAGGGTGCTTGGCTTCTATGTGAGGGGGTGCCTCTGCCTGAGCAGGGCCCCTCTGCAGCTCTCAGAGTCTATTCTCTGGTGCTGTTTGTGGATGCGGTTAAACCATATACTATTAAGTGCATTATATCCTCGCGGTAAATGCTAACTTTGGAATGGCTGCATCAAAACATGTCGTGTTTGGTGTCAAACATCTTGGAATACTACCCCCCGCCAATCTTGGCGGCGGGGGTAGCATTCCACCCTTCTAGAGGGATAAGACATGTACCTGCTGTGGAAACGCGGTAGAATCCTAAAGAGCCCTGGCATCACAGAATGGATGCCACCAGTCACAGACACTGGGCTGCCCTCCTGCTGATGACCGAAACTCGCAGTGGAGGAAGCCCAACAATAGGCATCCTGTCACAGGGAGGTGTAATCACCTCCCAGACAGGGTTTAGTGTATTGGGGCTGGGTGGGTGCACTCTTAGAGTGCTTTGAAGTCCTGCACTGGGGGAGCAGAAGGCTCCTCTGTGCATATGCCAGTTCAAACCGGCTCAGGGGCTACCTGCCCCTGCTCTGGCGCGAAACTGGACAAAGGGAAGTGGGTGTAGCCACCCCCTCCCTTGACCCTCCCATAGGTGGGGTCATAGAGCTAGTCCATCCCCTCTTTTCAGTATAAGAAGGGGAACCCTTGAACTTGCTAGTTAGATAACCCCTGGACGACGCTCTACAGAAGAATCCTGGCCCTTCGACGTTCCACTACCTTTGGAAGACAGAAGAATCTCCCTTGGAGTCAAGGAGTGACTCCCCTGCTTGGCAGGCACCAAAAACGACAACGACGGTCGCAAACTACGCCGCTCCCGCCAGAGTCCGAAGTCCCTGCAGCCCAAGAAGTGGATTTCCTGACTTCTCCAAGGCCATCGTGAGTCCCCAGCGAAGTTGAGGCAAGTGGACCCCACGAGTGACGAGGAACCGCGACCCCTGGGTACCGTGCATTATTGTCGAGTGCAACCCCTTCACAACGTTCCACAAACTTGTGCTTTGGACCACGTGTGGTCCCGACCTCTAGCAGGAATCCCTCCGAAGATCAGAGGCCTACACCGTCCCGAGTGACCGTGGGCCCCTGTTGAGGGATTCCGCCCGAGGTGTCTTCGCGATCCCTTGCCAGCCGGCTCGTGGGTCCCCAGAAGACTTCTTAAAGAAACCAAAGGGCTCCCCTAGTTGCTCCAGGCCTGCCCTGACTTACCCTCGCTGGGTGAGTCCCTCAGACCTTGCTGGTCTGTGCCATCGACTTTTCTTCATCTCCCCGAGACTTGCTGTTGCCAAGGCTTGTTGGCTCCAATCGAGTTGCCGACACCGCAGTAAGCTGCAAACTTCGTGGGACACACAGAATCCAGCTCCTGGTCGTCGTCGACGCCTCCTGGACCTCGTGGCTGAAGAGTCAAGGCACCCGCAACCGACCTGAATCAACCAACGACGGTGGGCATCCATCTTCCTTGCCCCGAGTCACTGCCAAGTGACTTTGAACACTGTCCCCTCTGCTTTCAGGTCATCCTTCTTCAGAATCCAGGCTTGGATTCCACCGGACACTTCTTCAGCTCCCGCAAGCAGCAAGTCTTCTTTGTTCGCCATTGAAAACGACGCCGCGACCCGACACCAAAGGACACCTATGCACCCGGCTTCCCTGGGTGAGGTAACTCCAGCACTACGGTGCTCCTGTGGGTGTGGGCCCTAGAACTACTTACCCTGTAAGTGACTTGCTTGTAGGTTCTCCCGAAGTCTCCTAGAACTCTTAATTTCCAACCGCGACTTGCCCCATTGAAGTTAACGGCGTTCCGCGCCTGTGTATCCACACTGCACGCGTCCCCCGTGGGTCCTTTACTTACCTGCCTTGGGTGGTTTCGTGAGGCCCCTGCACTTCTGAAGGCCCTAGGCCTTGTCTCCCTGCAAGTCGTTGTTGCTAAGTCCCTTTTTAGTATATGGTCTGGTACGCCCCTAGGGCCCCAGCCATATTTTGTGCTTAACTTATTGTGAAACGTTGATTTGTGCATATGTTTGTCTTCTAATCTCATAAAGAGATTAGTAGAGAGTTATTTAGAAATAAATACATATATATTTGATATATATACCTGTGTGGTGTCTTTTCATTTGGTGATTCAAGAGATTATATGGTAAAACAAGCTGCTTTACATTCCTTCAAGACTTAGCCTGAAGGCTGCTCTCCACAGCTACCACTAGGATAGCTTTCTTTAAAAGGTTGTCTTAAACCTATCTACCATAAGAGTCGATTTGCCCTGGTGCAAGGTGTCCACTTTAATTAGTGAACAGCATATACCAGGCCAACTTCTCACATGGCGTTGTCTGCAGTTTGCACCCGCTTGTGAATGGGGCGTTAAATCTATCTCCACTTTTGATGCGTTAAGGTGGCGATAACTTGGCGATAAGTCCTTGTGAATATGCCCCTGTAACTGAAAGAGCATTACCAACGATAAGTAACTTGTTTGTCAAGCTCATTGACAATAGAGCAAACAGATTTTTCTGATGGATACTTCTAACCACAGATTCTCACCTTTAGAATATTCCCATGCGCTAGACTGGATCCAGAGAGCTTTTCAGTAGCGCCTCCCCGCACACTGGTAGATGGTGTCCAATTAGGTCAACAGGGTCTTGATCATGCCTTGGAAGTTTTGGAGTGGAACTGCATATAGGCGCTGAAGTAGGTTTATTCTGTGCCCTCCGACACAGACCTGGAACTGCACTTCCAACTTGGTCGGTTTACCGACGACTCCAAAATTACCAAGGTGAGGCTACGCTGCAGTGTGAACCGGGGCGCCTGCTGGCCCTGCGACCCCTGGGGCCTATCGCTGTTAAATTACTGCAATGTGCTCTGCTGACTTGAGGCACGCAACACACATTCAGCTCCTATTCTAGAACTCTCGTGATCGAGGTTCCTCAATTGTTAGTGTTTACCTTCTCGCTCCCCTACTGGGCCTAATTGAGAGCAGAGGCCCTCCAATAGGCACGGCGCTCTGGCCGCACGCTGGACATTTGGCTCCCCAAATAGACAAACTAGATGTCAACCTTCAGGAAATACGTGACTCTAGCATGCCGATTGAGCAACGCCTGGGAGTCATCATGACTGATATCACCCTTTTCAAAGACAGCCAGCGCAAGTCAGCAGATAGTGTCAAAACAAATGAACTGACCCTCTCCGCCCTATCCCCATGTTAAGAGGATCACTTGTCACAGATTCCCCACTTGCTCCGGCAGGTGGAACAGCTACAGGACTGAGTAGATGATGCAGAGGGTAGAGCCCAAAGGAATAATGTCCGTATCGTGGGCGTTCCAGAGGTCACAGAGGACTCTCATGCCACCCACTTCATAGAGGACTTCAAAGACCGAGATACAGTGCTACATGCTGCACGCAAGAGGGCGCCCATCCTTCTGGAAAATGCGAGCATTTCACTGTTACCAGACTATACGATCACTGTCCAGTGCAAAAGCGCTTCTTTCCAGGAAGTCAAGAAGCATATGCACAAAGCCGGCCTCAAGTATGCACTACTGTTTCTAGCCAGGCTCAAGCTGATTCCCGAGCAACGCACTATCTTTTTTGAAACACGAGAAAGGGCATGGGACTGATTGGAACAACGCTTTCCAGATTCTCAGCGCAATAGGCCTCCGAGACCTGAGCCGCCAAAGGCCCAACGAGCTCCACGGAAGCAGCGACAGGATACAACCGGTCAGAATGGTCCTGGAGCGGCTTCAACCCCACGGCAGGTCCTAGAGGGGCAGCAGCAGGCGATCCGATCGGCGACTACTCTACGCCCAACAGCTCATCACAGTGCAGTGCCTCAGACTCAGCTGGCAGCATGGCACCGTTCCTGTTGATCACCCCGCAGATGACGCATGACTTATTTGGTTAAAGGTCATGAGTAAATAATACGCAATGCTGTTTTGTTTTCAGGATTGCTTCCTGCTGCTATGGTGTTTAGGATACCTCCGTCTGCCTGCAGGAGGTGTGCCATGTTGTGTCTTTACTTTTGTCTGCACCATGTCACGCAGCCTGCAATGGCCATTTGCATGAGTGTGGTGAGCGATTCCTTAGGGTGGCACAATACATGCTGCAGCCCTTAGGGACCATCTTTAGTACCCAGGCCATAGGTACCAGGGGTACTATCTACTAGGGAGCTTAAAGGGGTGCTAAAGGTCTTGCCAATTTGGGAACAATTGTACAGTTTTAGGGAAAGAGATCTGGCACTGGGGACCTGGATAGCAGGAATCCAGTGCACTTCTGTCAAAATTGCATCAATTACCAGGCAAAACGTGGGGGTGACCATGTCAAAAATGGGCACTTTCCTACAACCATCCCTTGCTGAATCATGCTCTGCATTAAGATCTGCTACGCATTGGCCAAGAAGCAGCCCCTTGAGGGTATACGGGCTCACTCTACCAGAGCTATGGCTGCTACCATTGTATTGGCATGCCTGTAAGTACGTGTCTGTCCTGGACATTTGCCAGGCAGCTACGGAGACGTCCCTTCATACATTCACAAAGCACTATTGTCTGGACAATCACGTCTGTTGAGAAGGGCACTTTGCCTTCTATGTCCTGCAGGACCTTTTGGTTTGAGTCAGTTTACAGACCCACCACCTGAGAAGTACTGCTTTGATATCTATTCAAAAGGTGAGAAATCTGCAGTTAGAAGTCTCGATCAGAAGAACAAATTACTTGCCTTCGGTAACGCTCTTTCTGTGAGGGACTCTAACGACAGATTTTGTACCGAACCTCTCATCCTCCCTGTTCTGTGAGCTGAGCTCTTCTCATTTAAGGAGGTTCCAATTAGAGATCTACAGACTGTTGAAACTAATCTGGAACTCAGTCCCATGTCTGAGGGTGTGGACGGTTCAGAAAAAAACTGATGTCATCGCACATGGAAGGTGCCTCTATAGGGCCTTGCGTATCACTTCCGGAGCGGAACGATGTTGGCACTAAGCCGCATGGGGCCACCTGTCAGCGTGCAGGGGTACTACTTAAGAATTTTCAAATCCAGTCCGATGCCTAGGAAGTATTCAGTAGGTGAGGAATCTGATGTTAGTTAAGAGTCTTAGGGGGATATTCACAAGAACGTGCGCTAAACATCTCAAAAAAATGTTAACGCAACTTTACACATCGCAATCTATCGCGGGAAAATAACCCCGTGTTAACGTGGAATTCACAACACGTCAGTACCATGCGATAGTCTCCCAAAAACGCGGACAATGTCCGCGATACAACAACCGCAACGGTGATAAAAACCGAAACCCCAACGCAAAAAAACATGCGATGGGCCAAACCGCGATGAGGAAATCAGTGATAAGCAGCGCCAGGCCTGCTATACACACACGGCAGGTGGGAAAATCACTACAAAAGTAGAAAAATACACACAAACACAAAATAACCAACACCGAAGCACCATGGAGGCAGCCGGAGCAGGCGCAGAGGACGAGCGGAACCCCACAAGCACCCCGGTCGACCAGACTTGGACCTCGGGGACAGGGAAGGGCAAGGACAAGAAGAAGAGGAAGACGAAGTTCAGTCCGCAGGAGAATAGGATCCTGGTCACGGAGGTGATGGAACACCATCAAGAACTGTTCGTCACCTCCAACGTGTCATTGGGCACCAAAAATGGAATATGGCGGTCCATCGTGGACAAGGTGAATGCCGTCGGAGAGCACAAGAGGTCAATGGACGAGGTCAAGAGGCGATGGATTGACATCAAGCGCAAAACCAAGGAGAAACTCGCAGGCAACCAGAAGGCAGCAATGCAGACTGGAGGTGGGAACCCAGCGCCACAGCTGGAGCTGGATGACATGGAGGAGCTGGTGTCGACAGTCATCAGTGTGGAGACCGTGGCAGGAGTCGGGGCACCGGACACTGCTCGACATGACACAACAGCAACAGGGTGAGTAACCACCAGGTACTGGGGGGACATGGGGAGATAGCCACAATGGCACACATGCACAATCAAGCAGAGCACAGTGCACACCCACAATGACTCTGGATCATGGCCCTGATCTACAGGCTGTCACAATGTACATTGCCATGCTGTCTGAATGTGAACATGTACCATGCGGCTACATACATGTGGACACATTGTAACACAGCATCTCCCCTTCACATTGCAGGGGCACCGCCAACACCTCCTGCAGAGCAGTCCCAGCCACTCTTCACTGATGACGAGGAGGACACCACCAGCATCGACACCCAAGCCCTCCATGACATCATTGAACTCATCCGCCAATCACCTCCAGGACCAGGGCAGCCCAGCTGCATCGAGGAGACCCCACCCACTCCACAAACCACCCAGCAGGAGGCACCCACAACCCCGGCTGTCTCCCAAGACCCCCCCGAACAGCACATGGCCTTCCAACGCTGTGTGTTGGAGGGCCAGAGGGAGATGGCTGAGCAGGTGCGGGTGGGGTTCGACCTCATGGCTACCAAACTTGACGCCATTCATGGGTGTCTGAGTCCCTTCAGGGACAACCTCCAGTCCCTAACGGACACCCACAGGCCGCTCCATGGTCTCCAACAATCCCTGGCTAACATCGCTGGAGTCATGACTCGGAGACAAGAACTCCTGTCCGCTCAGAGTGGCTCCAGCGATCTCAGCCGTGAGCTGGCACACATGCGGAGGCTCATGGAGGACATGGTGCGGATGGAGGCGGAAAGGATGGCAGCCACCGCTGCACATCAGCAAAATGTAGCTGGGATCTACCTTGCCCTGCATATCCTCATCATGGCATTGCTGCCACAAGGCGTGGCGCAGATGAATGCTGCTGCTCCTACACCATCCACATCTCCGCCCCCTGGTGTGTCAGTGCCTCCCAGTACGGTAGGCATTTCCACTCCGGAACCTGATGTGTCACTGCCACACAGGTCACTGGTCTAGTTGTCAGCATGTCACGGCCACTCCCTGAGGGCAGGTTTGCACACACACCACACCCATCCGGCACAGGCGTCACAGGCCATGTGACCCCGCCAATATAAGGGGCCGACAACGTCACATTCCCCACTGCTGGTGGTGACTGGATGACGGACGTTCCACGATTCTCAATCATAAAGGGCCCATGAGTTGTTGCGCACAGGGTTAGTGGCACCCGAAGCCTTGCGGCCGTCACGGGCCTACCACTACGTGGCGCTGACTGGGGTTGCACAGGGTTAGTGGCACCCGAAGCCTTGCGGCCATCACGGGCCTACCACCACGTGGCGCTGACTGGAGATGCACAGGGTTAGTGGCACCGAAATTGCTGAGCGGGTGTCAGCCTGCGATGATGACGTGTGCACTGATGTGGTCTCTGCCATTGATGCCTCAGGACTCAGTGTCATGTGTGGGACCTGCTGGGCTGCGGTGCGGGTCCGCATGATGTGGAGCATGCCATGGTGGCGGGACCTAGGCCTGGAGCTTGCACGGGCATGTGGTGTGCCCACCGGTGGACACACCGTTGGCGGCAGGTGAGCAGTGCGGCCTGGGTGCGCAAGTGCGGACAGCCAGCGCCGGCCGGTGGGAGGGGGTAGGGTGCGGCTGCATGTGTGCGCAGGGACGGACAGGTGTTGTTGCCGTGTGCAGTGAGATGGACTCTGCCATGATTGACTCTGGCCTCGATTACAGATTGCAGACCTGGTGGCTTGCAGTGTATACCGGCACGTGGTTGGAGACACACCGGTGGCAGCAGGTGAGCAGTGGTGCCTGGGTGCGCGGGGGCGGCAGTGTCCCTCCTTCTCTCTCTCTCCCTCTCTCCCTCCCTTCCCTTCCTTTCCTTCTCTCTCTCCCTTCCTTTCCTTTCCTTCTCTCTCTCTCTCTCTCTCTCTCCCTTCCTTTCCTTCTCTCTCTCTCTCTCCCTTCCTTTCCTTCTCTCTCTCTCTCTCTCTCTCTCTCTCCCTTCCTTTCCTTCTCTTCTCTCTCTCTCTCTCTCCCTTCCTTTCCTTCTCTCTCTTTCTCTCTCTGCCTTTCTTTCCTTCTCTGTTTCTCTGTGTCTCACTCCTTTGATGTGCGCATGACACACGTTCTGATTTTGTGCTTTATTTTCCAGGCTGTGACATCAAGATTGTCCCGGACGGACCCGACAGGAGTCTTCCGCATTGGTGTTTTGTGTTGTATTTCAATACATTTTTTGGTTGTTACTTCAATGATGAGTGACTGTTTCTCGTTCTTCTGACCACACATGTGTGTTTCTTGTTGTCATTGTGCGACATCATGCGCTTTTTGTGGCTCTTGTGTCGTGCACGGTATGTGTTTGTCCGGGGGGTGGGTCCGGGGGGGGACCTGGGAGTGGTGGCGGTGGGTGTTGTGGCCCTCATGGGTCTCCGAGCTGCATGATCATTGGCTCCATGGCATCTGTGGGTCTTCAGATGTGGCTCTGGCCTGGGCTCCCTTTCATACTGCAGGTAGTCGTCCTGCTTAACACCAGCAGAAGGCAGGTGTTAAATCTCTGCTGCTACCGCGGCTTATCGCCTGTTTTTGGTTCGCATCGCAGATCTGGCAGTTCGTTGTGAATGTGGTGTAGTGGTATTTTCGTGTGTTTTTGCACGGGAACGCCTACTCTGCATCTCATTAGGGTTAGTTGGTGGTGTCACCCGTGGAGGTAAATTTTGCTGCAGTTAACGCTGGAATACTGGCGTTGTCTGCAGTTTGCACCCGCTTGTGAATGGGGCGTTAAATCTATCTCCACTTTTGATGCGTTAAGGTGGCGATAACTTGGCGATAAGTCCTTGTGAATATGCCCCTGTAACTGAAAGAGCATTACCAACGATAAGTAACTTGTTTGTCAAGCTCATTGACAATAGAGCAAACAGATTTTTCTGATGGATACTTCTAACCACAGATTCTCACCTTTAGAATATTCCCATGCGCTAGACTGGATCCAGAGAGCTTTTCAGTAGCGCCTCCCGCACACTGGTAGATGGTGTCCAATTAGGTCAACAGGGTCTTGATCATGCCTTGGAAGTTTTGGAGTGGAACTGCATATAGGCGCTGAAGTAGGTTTATTCTGTGCCCTCCGACACAGACCTGGAACTGCACTTCCAACTTGGTCGGTTTACTGACGACTCCAAAATTACCAAGGTGAGGCTACGCTGCAGTGTGAACCGGGGCGCCTGCTGGCCCTGCGACCCCTGGGGCCTATCGCTGTTAAATTACTGCAATGTGCTCTGCTGACTTGAGGCACGCAACACACATTCAGCTCCTATTCTAGAACTCTCGTGATCGAGGTTCCTCAATTGTTAGTGTTTACCTTCTCGCTCCCCTACTGGGCCTAATTGAGAGCAGAGGCCCTCCAATAGGCACGGCACTCTGGCCGCACGCTGGACATTGTATCCACTTGTTGGCCAGCACTGCTTCGATTAAGGAGCTTTACTCATAGAACCCTGGGGGTTCCCCAGAGCCTGCATTGCTGTCTACTGGACTCCACTCTTGCGTGAGGCAACGCTTTTCTACATCAAGAACCGCTGGCTGCACACACTGAACTCTGTCAGAGATACCCTACATACACTATTAAAGAGATCCTGTGCAGTACCCCGAACTCCTCCATCCTGGTTGTCGGTGACTGGCCTTCACATTGCGGACACTCTCTTCTCCCCCTCACCAGACCGACGATCTTCTGGTCCTGTGCAACAGAAATAGGGCCCTAATACTTTACCTGTTTTGTGTAGGAAACTGGAATTTTGTTGCAGTTTCCCCTCACTTTTTTCCCCTCTAGAACTACTAGATGCTGGTTTTCGACTCTGACAGGACACTGAGACTGCTAACCAGACCTCAGTGCCAGTGCTCTTTCCCCTGAAACAAGTAAAGTTTAATTGTAACCCAATTGGCATAGACTTTAGCACTCATGTAAGTCCCTAGTAAACGGTACCCCTGGTACCTAGGACATGGGTACTAAAGAGGGTCCCTAAGGGCTGCAGCATGCCCTATGCCACCCTAAAAGACCCACACACAAATTGCATGCAGGCTGCCAGTGCAGACTGTGTGTCATGGTGCAAACCACGAGTGAAAACACGACATGGCCCACTCATTATGTGCCATGCCAAAGTCACTGCATGTAATAGATGTAAGTCACCCTTACAGCAGGCCTTGTAGCCCTAAGGCAGGGTGCATTATATTACATGTGAGGACGTATCTGTATGAGCAATTATGCCCCTGTACTGTACAGTTCAATTACTAGATGGTACAAGTGAACATGGAAGTCATCGTAAGTATATGTACTGGGCACTGGTCATTACGAGTTCCCCAACTACATGATGGCTTCACTGAAAATGTAGGTGTTTGGTATCAAACACTTTATCTTAATAAATAAGTACTGATGCCAGTACTAGATTTATTAGGACATGCACCCAGAGGGCACCTTAAAGGTGTCTACTGAAAACCTACCAGCCTCTTAGTATGCTTGCTGACTGGTATCATCCAGCCTGCCACCAGAGACATGTTTCTTACCCCCTGCAGTTGAGAGCCCATGCTCTCTGATGCCAGAAACAATGTCTGCTCCGGAGGAAGGTATTCACACCTCCTCCAGCTGAATGGCTAGCGAATCTGCATACCAAGTCCAGGCACTTCAAAGCCCCTGCTGCCTTTGATATGTGATCCTGGCTTCTCCCAGACCTGAGAGATGCCAACCCCTGCCCTTGGGCCCATTTAGCACAAGGAAAGGCAGGAAATTAGGTATGCTAGGAGGCGTGGTGCACTACCAGACAATCACACCCCTAAGGTGGACTGCCTGATGTGCCCCAAGAAAGAAGGATTCCACCATTTTGATTTTGGTGGCAATAGGAGTTCTTGGGACAGGGTTATTCCCACTCCCCACAAGAAGTGGCCATATAGGGGGTGTAGTGACCCCAAGGGTATGTAGCCCATTGGCTACTACCCTTCATTCCCCTTAACGTCCCAAATTTGAGTATTTAGGTGGCCCCCTGATACCAGGAACTTAGATTCATCTCACTGAAGAAAGAAGAGGACAAAGAAGAGTCAAAGAAGCAAGATCTGTGGACTGGTGGTGGGCTTTGGAGCCAAACCCTGCCTGCCTGCTCCTGTCCCGACAATTGCGACAACCCGACTCGTCCTGCAGCTGTGCATCCTCCAAAAGCCTCGGAGGGCCTCGAGCACTTCACCAAGCTTTCAGCATCTCCCTTGAAGTAGAGGAGTCACTTCCCTGCAGCCTGGCGGTGTTGAGGGATGTAGAACAGCAAAGAACGGGGCACCCAGAGTTACAGCAGACCTTGCTAGATGCTAATAAGTGAGTGGCAGAGCAGGTTGAGAAATTGAGATGCTTTGACTACAGAGCATACATGACGCAAGTACATGCAGAGCGCAACCACACTGGCTCCCTCTTGGCCTGGCTCGCTAACCCCGCAACACGGGGATTGGTCATTGTGGAACTTGAGACAGAACAGGGAATCCGGTCATATAGGCAGGGAGAAATCAACCAGCATTTTAGTTGCTACTACTCTGAACTTTATAGGAGTGCCTCCAAGCACGTGGGGAGTACCATGGATGATTTCCAGGCCCCCTTACCTTTCCCATCTCTTACAACTGAGGAGGCAGGAGAGATAGGGTGGGATATTACTCTACAAGAGATCCAAGTGACCGTAAAAACCTTAGCACAGGGCAAAACAACAAGAACGAACGGGTTTCCAGCCAAGATCTATGCCACATACACAGACAAGCTGGCCCCTAAGCTTGTGACTTCGGTAGAGGATACCAGCATAGGCAACGTCCAACCTTGCCTCAACAACAAGCCTCCCACGCCTTTCGAGGCAGAGCCGGAGATCCAGTCACCAGTGTCCAAGCCCCTAGGGGCAGTGTACTACTCAATCTCCCGCACCCCCCACCACAAAATCAGTGTGGTAGTATCCTGAACTTCTGGCTATGAGTACCTGTCCCTTGATTTGGCATTCCCTTCAAGAGGACCTCCTGTCATGGCAGCAGGGCAGAGTGCTGCACCCGAACCTGCACAACCTACAACTTCATGCATGAAGATCGAACTTCAACAGTTAATGGCTTTCAGTCTTCCTCCCTTTGTGCTTGGTGTCATACTGGCAGCCAGGCATCCCTCTACCAAAACTGTTTATACAGGATGCTGGGAGATGTTTGTTGTTTAGCGTTCATTCCACAACATTCAGCTTTTAAAGGTAGTTAGCTGACATACTGTTATTTTGTCTTTCTTTAGTCCAGCAAAACCTTGCTGTGGCAACAGTTGGAGGCTATTTGTTGATCCTTTCAGCCTTTTTACATCTACCTGATGAGTCATCTTTTTTCAAATCACTTGTTGTGATGCGTTTCTTGAAAGGGCTGATTCGTATGTTCCTACCAACATTTGTCATGCCGCAGTGGGACCCTAATTTAGTTCTCACCTTCCTCATGTGCACCTCTTTGAATTGACATGTAGTTGTTCCCTAAGTCTTTTGATGCTGAAAACCACATTCTTCAGTGTGATTACCTCAGTTTGACTCATCAATGAATTGCAAGCTCTGTCTGCACAGCAGCCGTATACCCACTTGTACCCAGACAAACTGGTTCTTTAGACAAAGTCTGCCCCTCTCCAGAAAATTGTTACCCACTTCCACATAGGGCAGTCCATCATCCTACCTGCTTTCTGTACCCCGTCTCACCCCTCCTAGAAGGAAGAACAGCTTCATCATTTTGACCCAAAGAGCGCCTCGCACCAGGGGTAGTGGAGTGGACGACCAGCAGTTTGTGATTTTCTCTGGGTCAAAAAAGGGCAAAGCGGTACAGCAGAAGACCACCTCCAGATGGATTGTGTTGCACATCAAGATTTGCAATAACATGGAGAAGCTGCCTCCTGAAGGCTTGAATGTTTATTCCACCAGAGCGAAAGCTGCAACAACTGCGCTGGTGCACGGTGTGCCATTCTTGGACATCTGGTAGGCTGCTACGTGGGTGTCAGTCCACATGTTCACAAGGCACTAAAGCCTGGATAACCAGGTCTGGCGGAAGAGGCACTTTGTCCAGTCTGTCGTGCAGGATCTCCTGGCCTAAGCTATTCCACAAACCCACCACCTGAGGAGATGTTGCTTTGGTATCTATTCACAAGGTGAGTAATTTGCAGTTAGAAATATTCATCTCAAGAAAAAATTACTTACCTTCAGTAATGCTCTTTTTGGTGGGTAATCTATCTCTCTGCAGATTCCCCACCAACCTAGAATGGACTCATCTCGTCCATACTAAAAAGATTCCAATCTAGAGATTTCTACACTGGCACAGATTGATTATTGAAGGCTTCACGTCCAACAGCATGGAAAGATATTAGAAAGAAAGTGATGTCAATGGGCAGAGGTGATGGCTAGGTAGGGGCCCTGACGTCATATGTGGGGTGGAACAGACCTGGCGGGGTGGCGCACAACGTCGCCTACCGATGCTCGAGGGAATTGCTGAGAAAACTCTATGCTTCCAGTCTGGCACCTGGGGGTATTCACAAGGTGAGGAATCTGTGAGTTGGATAGAACATCCACTAGTAAGAATGTTACAGAGGAAAAGTAACTTTTTCTTCTGGGATACTTTTGTTTTTTATAGACATTTTTACTGAGTTTTTAATGCAAGAACAGGTAGTGTGATATCCACTACCCACAAATGAGTTTGTGAGGCATACAGGTCTAATTACATCAGCAAAATTATCAGACCACATTCCATTAAATCTGATTGGCAGGCATTTGTACCCCCGTTCATCATATTATGCATCTAAATTCCCCATTTCGCCGATGGTGACCCCATGCTTCCACCTTCTGTACAATCCCCCGACTTTTACTTTACTTTCCTTGTATTTTATAGTAGTTGCCTGGCTCCACTATTTGGCTTACTGACTGTGAGTCAGCTCGGCTGCTTTTTTACAGATTTTTTGCTTTTTGTGCTCTTTTTTTAAAATGTTTAACTTGTTTTACTTTCCTAGTACAACCACCAAGCAGGGCGCTAGTCAAGCAGCCCAGCAGTCGCTCGACTCCTCTTAAGTTTTTATTTTAACCCTCACCTCTCCCACTTAATCTCTGCTCTGCCTTTAGCACCCAAGTGTTTCTTTATGTGGGCCACACCCTCTTCCATGCCGAGATACTTAAATGCCACTGCTGTGCAGCGGGCGATCCCCAGGCAAGTCCATCTGCGCCTGCACCGCACCCAGAGCCATAGACCCTGCTAGTCGGTCTTCACTACCTTCACCCATTTTTTATTTTTTTATTTGTTTATTGAACTTATACAGCTAGGTGCAGTAGTACATTACCAATTGTTGTTTTATACAAATCGTCCATGCCCAAATGTAGGAAAGGAAAATTGCAATAGCTATACAAGTCAGAGTATTAGAACCAACAATTCCTGGATAAATGCTTAATATACATTCATCTCGCTCAGAAACCTGTGGCACCACATTGACTCATATCTGCAGGCTATGTATTTATTCAATCGCAATGGGCTGGTATGTCATCTAAAGGTAGGGGTATAGGGACTGACTCGTAAACCCTCCTTACATGTCTAGGTGAGTGTGTGTCCACACAGGGCGTTACTCACCTGTCTAGTCCCACTACGGCTCCTCAATTACTCTTCATATCAAGTCTGCGAATGATAGTTAACTGTCATCACTCAGGTTAGTCAGTAGGGGTTCCCAGATATCTCTTGGCCTGGAGGCTAATGGTAAAAGATCAGCGTAGATGGTTAACTGTTCCTTGCAGTATGTCAGGTCGTCTAGCCATTCTTTAAATTTGGGAGCTCGACCTCTGCCCCATCTGCATGCTACTCTACGCTTTGCTAAGAGCAGTCCCAGTGACACAAATTTCCTATGTGCAGTCGGCAATTCTAGCCTAGTAGTGCCACAAGCGGTGTAAGTTGAACGGAAGCTGCTACCATCAGGGATAGCGCTGCTTCCACCTCCATCCAGTTCTCATGTACCCTTTCACATTGCCAAGCTAAATGCAAAAAGTCTGCACCTTCTTGTCTGCATCTGTCACATCGGTTATCCAATCTCAATTTATATCTATATAGTCTGGATGGCGTGTAGTAGACCCTGTGTAGAAATTTGAAATGTATGATGCAGAGTCTGCTGCTAGCTGTTATCATGCCTGTCTGTTTGCAGCAGTATACCCATTGGTCGTCACATATAGGTGTGTCTAATTCTAAATCCCAATTTGCTCGTGTGCCAGACTGTGGTGCCACACGTTCCACGAGAGCAGCGTGGTGGAGTCTAGAGCCCGCATGAGCCGATTCCGGCATCCTGATCAGACAATGTATCATATTGAACATGGGTGGTTCATGGGGGAATGTGGGAGTGGCTTTCCAACTGTCCTGTCTCAACCTTATGTATAGAAAAATATCTAGCGGTGTAGCGGTATTTTCCCCCAGCAGTTTGTTGCGATCTTTGAATTCACCCTTGTGGTGTGATTCCCTTCTTTCTCAACATATTTCGACATGCAGCCTCGTGTGTGACTGGAATCAAGTGGTGATATGGGAGCGGTAATACTGGGGAATATAGTATGGGTTTGTTCATTTTCTTAGCTAACCGTCTCCAAGCAGCATTAGTGCAGGCTACGGTAGAATAAGGGGTATTTGTGCCTGGAACCTGTGCCCCCAAGAGCGAGGAAAGTGGCAATGTATCCATGTATCCCTGCTTGACCGCTAGGTGTAGCATATAGGGAGGTGAGTTTAGCCAGTAAGTTACATAGTGGGCTTGCACTCATAAGTAGTAAAGATCCATGTCCGGTGCCTCAAATCTTCCCTGCGCAAAGGGCAAAGCCAACGTGTTCCACTTTATTCTCGGTTGTTTACCTCCCCATGTTAATCTAATCAGTTGGGTTTGGAGTGTCTGGAAAAAGGTGCGACCTGGAGGTACGGTATGTTAAGGAATAGATAGAGCAACTTAGGTAATATTACCATTTTGACTAGGGAGAGTCGTCCCGCAAGCGATAGGGGTAGTTGTGTCCAGCGGGATATCAGTGCTGTGATTGTGGTTATGGCCGTGCCATAGCTCGCTCTTAGAGTTTCCTCCCGGTCTCTAAGTATGGTCACTCCTAAATATTTTACCTCTGAGTCGCACCATGTCAGTGGATAGTCCATGGCGATGTATGAGAATGGTATGTGTAGAAATTTAGTTAGTTTGGACACCTGTTCTATGTAGACACATTTTGAGTGCCAGGAGTGTCGTCTGTCTATCCGCCTTGCTATCTTAAGGCAGGCACCACTCAATGTAGTCCATAATTCAAGTAAAGGGGCTGTGTCAAACACAGTATTAGGGACCCTTATTAATGCACGCTCCTTGTGTAAACACGCTTCTGAGTTCGCCTTGTTTGTTGAGGCACAATGTTTTTTTTATTTTTTTTTATAAATCTTTTTATTAACATTGCTCATATCATCATACATTACATGACAGTATTCATAAAGCATGCGACGGGATTGCAGTTCAACATCCGATGTGAAGCATTCAAAGGTATAAGCGGAATGTACGACTGTTAAAATCACTACCCTGGCCCCCCTTCTAGCGCCCTGTATTTCCGCCACGGTCCCCAGATTTTCTTCCATTTCTTAGTGCAGCCTCTACTCTTGTAGATCGTTTCCTCTGCTCTTTGGAACCAATCCAGATCGCGCCTCCATTGGTCCCACTGTGGAGGTGTCTGCGACCCCCAGCCACTCGCTATGTTCCTTTTTGCCACCCCGGCAGCCAATGCCAGCCAAATCTCATTATGTCTGGACCAGCCCGAATCGTTCTTGATCATTAGCAGCAACCACCGGGGCTCCCGCGGAACCAGTGATCCCACCACCGCTGACATCGTGTCCGCGACCCTAGTCCAAAAGGGCACTATCTCTGGGCATTCCCACAGTATATGGTAGAAGGTGCCCTCCTCCCGACACCCCCTTACACAGAGGGCCGACTGACTCTTTCCCCAGGCATGTAGGTGGGTACAGGGGTAGTATACGCGATGTAGGATTTTAAGCTGCACGAGCCGGAACCGGCAGCGAATTGCGATCTCTCGCGGGCTTTGTAGGGCGTCCTGCCACTCGTCATCTTCCAAGTCGCCTACGTCTCCCACCCACCTTGTCCGCAGTGTCGTCAGTGGGTCAGGCATGTTGTTTATGAGTTTGCGGTATATTGCGGAGGTGGGTTTCTCCAGTATGGGATCGAGAAGCAGCCTATCTTCCATGGGGGAATACTCCGGGATTGTCATGTCCCTCCTTATGTGAGCCCGCAGAGCATGGGAGAGGCGTATGTAGTGGTAGTGTTGTGAGTCATGGAGATCGTATTCTTTTTTAAGGGAAGCGAAGGATCGCGGGGCATCTCCCTTCCAGACATCTCCCAAATATTCAATGCCTATGAGTTTCCATCCCCGGAACCCAGTCAAACGAGTTATTTCTGTTAGCTTTTCTCCATGCCAAAGAGGGGTTCTACCCGTCAGGGAACCCGACCACCCCAAGAACTTATTTGCCTCCCTCCAGCACTGAACAACCACCCCTGTGTGGGACGGCCAATCTTTCCTTGGCTTCCGAGCATAGAGCAATGGCTCGCAGCTTCCACCAGGCATGACCGTCCGGTCAACCCTATAGGCCGGCTCCGCTCGATCCGCATATATCCAATCATTGACCACTTGCATTTGTGCAGCCCAGTAGTATAACTTAACGTCTGGAAGGGCCAGCCCTCCATCATACACCCCTCTCGTCAGCTTATGCAACGCTATCCTTGGGTTGCCACCATCCCAAAGCAACGTCCGTATTGCTTGTGCTATACGAGTAAATACGCCCTGTGGAACCGGATACGGTGTATTTTGCAGAATATAGAGAAGTCGCGGTAGTGCTAACATCTTGAACATTGCAGCTCGGCCTGCGAGGGAGAGAGACAGCGACCTCCAATGGCTCACATCAACTCCCAGGCGCACTAATTGGGGTTCCAGGTTCCTAGTGAGGAACTCTGCTTTATCCCTAGTGATGTACACCCCCAAGTATTTAAATCCGTCGGTTACAATTGAGGCTGGACATCTAGTCTGAATCCGCGGGGGAAGACCTGAGAGTGGATAAATCAATGACTTCGCCCAGTTAATGGTGTAGCCCGAGTAGCTACCAAATAATTCAAAGAGGTGTAATGCTCTCGCTATCGAGTGATACGGTCTGGCCATATACAGCACGATATCGTCCGCGTACAAGGAGATACGCTCTTCCCACTCGTCGGTTAACGCCAAGCCCCAGAATGCCCCGTCTCTCCTAATCCAGAAAGCCAACGGCTCCAGGGCCAGGGCAAACAGGAGGGGGGACAGAGGGCACCCCTGCCTGGTGCCCCTCCGCAGAGAAAAGACCCTGGACACTGCGCCATTAACTCTCACCCTCGCTACCGGTCGCTCGTACAAGAGTCGCACCCAGCTACAGAATGTAGGGCCGAACCCCAGTCGCCTGAGCACCATGAACAGGTAAGGCCATTCAATACTATCGAATGCCATTGAGGCGTCCAGCGCCATCAATGCTGCCTGGGTGTCTCCCACATCCTCTGTCATGTATAAAACTCCATAAAGTCGGCGTAAGTTGTGGCGGGTGCTCCTGCGTGGCATAAACCCTGATTGATCGACATGTACGAGATCCGGCAGAACCGCCAGCAACCTATCAGCCAGGGCCTTAGCCAAGACCTTGGCTTCAACATTAAGAAGCGAAATTGGGCGTTAGGAAGAGCATTGATCAGCCGGCTTTCCCGTTTTGTGGATTACGACAATGGTGGCCTCTCGTTGATCAGGCGGGAGCCTTCCCACCTCTCGCGCTTCTATGTACATCTGGAGGAGGGGGTCAAGGATGACAGTGGCCTGCCGTTTATATATTTCCACTGGGAGCCCATTCGGTCCCTGCGCCTTCCCGGATTGGAGGGAATTGAGAGCCCCCCCCCTATTTCCTCCCTCGTGAAATCTGCCTCCAGGCGGTCGCCTTGCTCCTGGGATAATGTGGGCAACGCAAAGTCTTGTAGGAACTCCGCGCAGTCCTGTTCAGTCCTCGTGCAAACCGGGGTGTATACCCCTTCCATATAGGACGCGAAAGCTTCTGCTATCTCTGCACTATTAGAGGCCAATGTGCCTGTTTGATCATATACTTCGGCTACCCAAGAGCGCTCCCTGTCCCGCCGCTCTAGCCACGCCAACAACTTCAAGGCCTTATCTCCCACATCATAGAGCCGATGTTGCGTGGCGAGGGAGTAAGCGCGCGCCTCGCTCTCAGCCAGAGCCCTGAGCTCCTTTTGTTTAAGAGCCAAGGTATGACGGAGATCTTCCGACGGTGGAGCCTCTCTATCTCTATTTCCAGCTGGCTGACCTGTAGAGACTCCTCTTTCTTTTGGGCCCCAATCAGAGCCTGGGCCTGCCCTCTCAGAACCATCTTATAGGCTTCCCATAGCGTGATATGGGACACAACCAAACCCCGATTTTCTTCAAAGTATAGCTGGGAGCCCTCCCGAAGTTTATCCCCTATGGTTTCATCCCGGAGGTGCCACGGATCTATCCTCGGGAAAGACGCCCTGTTGATCACCGGACCCTTGAGCGTGACGCCAACCGGAGAGTGATCTGAAATCCCCCGGGCCATGATGTGCGGCTCCGCAAAGTCGCCCAATTGATCTGTGCACGTGAAGAAGTGATCCAGCCGTGAAAAGGACCCATGTCTAGCCGAGTAAAATGTGTAGTGCCGATGCGAGGGGTGGTGTGTGCGCCAAATGTCTCTAAGCCCCAGGGCGGTAATGAAGCCTCGTAGCCCACATTCTCCCCTAGATTCCCGCCCCTCGCCCGATCGGTCCAAGTCAGCGTCCATTACAGCATTGGTGTCACCCCCTAGTAAAAGGACACCCCTAGGAAGGTCTGCCATGAAGGATCCCAGTCGTGTGTATGTCGAAGAGTGTAGACCAGGTGGGATGTAACAGGAGCCCAGAACTATGATTCGCCCCTCCCATCGACCTGCCACTGCCACCATACAGCCCATATCATCTGTCCATGTGCCCGAGATTACCATAGGCAAAGTGTTGCGCATTAAAATGCCCACCCCCCTTGAGCCTGACGTGAACCCCGAATGGGCCACCATTTTATAGCCAAATCTGTCGAGGGCCTTGCATCTATTGCCTCGCAAATGCGTCTCCTGGAGGAGGACCACATCTGGGGAATGCCTCTTCAGGTGCTGCAGCACCAATGTGCGCTTGATCTTGTTGCCCAACCCATGGACGTTCCACGTCCATATTTTAATGTGCGTTTGTTCACCCATTGTTGTCAAGAGGCCTACTCCACATCGGATATTCAGTGACCCACTGTGCCATATTGAACCAAATCCCACATGCCAAGAAAATATGCTGATATGGAGCTAAACATACCCCCCTCCCGAAACCAACCCCCAACCCCCCAACCAACTCCCCCCTCCCTGCCTCCCTGCTCGGTGGGTCCCCAACCTCCCAACTTGCAGAGTGCCTGTCGTCCCATCTGCCCCAAATCAAACATGAAAAGGGAACATGAGCTTGCAGTCAGCAAAAAATGGTATACATAACTAACGGAAGACTCACCCGTTGTGATAAATGTATGTGTGCAACCCTCTGCCAACTCCCCGGACTCCCCCCCCCCCTCGACCATGCTGCGCCAACATTGTGGATGTTGCATCCAATTATCAAAACCTAACAAACCAGAGACAATCGTGTCCAGTCTCCTGGATGCCTGGTGGCTCCTTTATGCAGCCCCCGGTCTCAGGGACCCCTGCAGATCCCACCATAGCCAAGGATAGGAGTCGCCTCGTGCCCCAACCCCGCCTGTAATCATTTGGACACATTTTGTTCCCGTTCCTGACTGTCCGATGCTTGTCTGTCCGCTCCCATCATGTCTCGCCCCGGTGAGCGCTGGTCGGCTCTGCGTGGGCCTCCATTTCTGCCCACCGTCCGCCATCCCTCCTGATCCTCCAGCCGGGCATATATGTCGGTCTGGTTTTTCGTTAGGGCGGCTACTTGTTCTTCGAGTCTTTTCGTCTTGGATTGAAGGCTGCCGATCCCTGTCTCTGCCACAGCCACCTTTTCAGACATCTTCCTGAAGTCCGCTCGCAAGAGGTTGACCTCCTTCGTCACGGAGTCCAGCTTGGGTTCCAGGGTGCCGCGTAGCGCTCTAATGGCCTCCATAATGTCTCTGAGCGAGGGGTCTGGGCCATTGTCCACGGGATCCCCTTGTTGGCTTCCACCCGGATTTCCATCGTCCCTTCCCATGGCCACCGTGTACTTATCTATTTGGTTGGACTGCCCTTGTCCTAGCTGTCTGTTGCGGCCCATGACTGGATGCGCAGGCCTGGTGCACGTGTTATATGGAGCACCTCAAACTGTGTCGCTGTGTGCCCGTATGGCCCTCAACCGTTGACCAGGGGGCCGTGTCCGCTGCGTATACTAGGCCGGTGAGGACTCTACTTTGGCTGTCCTTCCTTCGTCTCAGGCCAGCTCAGGCCCTTTGTCTGCCCGTTGCCTCTCCCAATGTCATTTGGGGCCTGCCCTTGAGTTTGCCTGCGGCGGAGGACTGCCGGGGCCCCGGCGTGCACTGCTCTAAAATTGGGCCCCTCCGAATCCACAGGCCGCTATGCGCCAAGACCTCTCTCCGTTCTCGCTCTCCCCTCTTCGCTCATATCATGTTGTTCTCTCACCTAGCTTCTGGCAGGTCCCCACAGGTTTCACGGTCGTTTAGGCGCCGCTTGAGCCAGTCTCAGCTCGATCGCAGACTGTTCCTCCACAGCCATACACCAGCCCGGCTCGTACCTCTGTCTCCCGGTGTTCACTGGCCATCTCCACCAGCTCCGGCCTGAGCCTAGACTGCTTGGGAGCCACTCCTCGCCGACCCCACACGTCTCCCTTCAGGGCAACCGCACGCTCAGACTGCGGCTTGCGCTGGACTCAGCGCCTTCAAGGCTCACCGCTTTTCGTATCGCCGCCTCGGGGCCTCACTCGCGGGGATGTCACCTCGGACCACTCCGATCTGCTCTCCGCCCCCCCGGTCAGCACAATGAACTCCGGTGCTGCGGGAATTGAGCGGGGTCGCGTCGCGGTGTCTCTACTCCCTCTAAAATCGCTCCCGGCACCACAATCGGCTTCCTCCGGCTGGGGGTCCCTCTATCGCTGCGCTCTCAACTGTCGGGCGCCATTTTTTCTCGGAGGCTCGGGCGGCCCGGACCTCCGCTGTCGAGTGGTAGGATGCCTGGGGGGGTCCGCCTCAGATTTCCGCTGCAGCCCACCGCCTCCCGACGTCTTCAGACGCCGTTGGGTGCCTCCGTTGCTCAGGATTATGCCGGATTTGGGTCTTTAAGCGCTAACTGTTAGCGCAGCTCTTCTAGCGTGCGGCCATTTCCAGCGGCTGCAAGCCACGCCCCTCGAGGCACATAATGTTGATGTAGCTTTTATTACAGAGACATGGGGAGAGGCTCACTCGGACCCAGATCTGGCTATGGCGGTCCCTTCTGGTTTTACTCTCTTTAGACAGGATCGAGTAGGTAAAAGAGGGGGGGGGGGCTGGCCATTGTATTTCGGAACACTTGGAAAGGGACTTTTATTCATCAAAATAATGGACCAAATTTGGAATCCCTATTGTTTAAAATTTTAATTGATAGTCATTACACTTTTAATGGGGTGTTATGCTATCGATCCCCTGGGCCCCGGGTGGATTTTTTGAGGGATATTGGCAGCTCCCTGGATGTAATTTCCCAGTCGCCAGATTTTACATTTCTGGGAGACTTTAATCTTCACCTAGAGGATCCCTCAGACAAAGATGCAGTACAACTTATTGATATTGCTAACAGCCTTGGCCTCACTCAGCTGGTGACAGGCAGTACGCATTCTGGAGGCCATTTGCTTGATGGATTGTTTACCAGTAATAGGCACTTACTTTGCCTTCCTTCACTGCCACTAGTCTGGTCAGACCACAAGGCTGTTATGTTTACATTTCCCCTTCAAAATCCACAGACAGAGAAACTGAGTAATAAACAATTGAAAAAAGTCCGGCCTTGGAACAAGTTGGCAACTGATACTTTTAAAGATTTTCTTTCTCAGAACGCTCTGAATTTGACAGAGGCCCTAATGCAGCAGCTGCTGCCTTTGAGGAATGGCTTAGGACGTCCTTAGATCTGTTATTACCAGTCAAATCTCTCCTTAGTCATAGATCAAGACCTTCTGAACCCTGGTATACTGAACAGCTCAGGATGCTGAAGCAAAAATGTTGCCGTCTGGAAAGAAAGTGGAGAGCTTCATATGACTTAAATGATAAAACAGCTTATAAACAAGCTATCCTTGATTTTAAAAAGCAGGTGCATCAGGAGAAAACCTGTTTTTTTACCACAGCCATACTTACTGCAAAAAACTCTTCAAAGGAGCTGTTTTCAACAGTGAAAAAGTTGGCCAAATGTTCAGAGGTAACTGAATTACCTAAAGATCAGACGTTCTGTAACTTATTGGCTAAATCCTTCCAGGATAAAGTTAAAGCGGTTTATAGTGGCTTTTCAAGTTCTAAGGATCAAGGGGCTGCGCCCTGTCCTGCATCTAGGGCACTGACTGAAGTTTCCATAATCTCCCTTGACTCCTTGGACTCCCCTGAACTGTCTGTTTTCCCGTCATTGACGATGGAAGAGACCACCAATCTTTTGCGGTCCACTAAATCCGGGTCCCCAATGGACCCCTGCCCCCCAAAGATTTTCCATCTTGTACCAGAATTACTTTCATTGCATTTGTCTTTTGTTTTTAATAAAATGTTTACCTCTGGTATATTTCCTACAAGTTGGAAATTGGCGTCGGTTCTCCCCCTCTTGAAGAAACCTAATCTTGATGGGGCAGACCCCAGCAACTATCGTCCAATTTCCAGACTCCCCTTGCCGGCAAAGATGGTAGAAAAAGCCATGAATGGTGCTATTTCTGAACATATAGAGAGGCATGCTTTTTTGGATGCCACTCAGTATGGTTTCAGGAAGGATCATAGCACCGAATTAGCTCTAATTACAGCCTCTGAGCTGATCAGGCAGACAGTCGATGCAGGAGGCAATGCAGCACTTGTGCTGCTTGAACTCTCTGCCGCGTTCGACACTGTGAACCACCAAAAACTGTTGGAAATCTTGAGGGAGATTGGTATCATAGGAAAAGCGTATGCATTACTTGAATCTTATTTGTCAGGCCGGGAGCAATTTGTGGCTTTGGATAATTTTAAGTCACCGAATTTTACGCTACCTTGTGGAGTGCCACAGGGCTCTTCATTGAGCCCTACACTTTTTAATATTTATGTCGCACCTTTGGCCAGATTAATTAAGTCCCTGGGTTTCTCGGCAGTATCATATGCCGACGACACACAGATTGTAGTTTCAGTGACAGGCTCGCCTGAAGATACAGCTGCACAGTTTCATACTTGTCTTCATCAAATAGGTGAATGGATGGCCTCCAATTGTTTGAAATTAAATTCTAGTAAGACCGAGGTCCTACTTTTTGGCGGCCAAACTAATTTTTGGTCCCCTGCTCTATGGCCGGTGGAAATGGGTCCATTACCTACCCCCACGAATAAGGTGAAAAACCTGGGAGTTACGTTTGACTCCATGCTTTCCTTTGAAAGCCACGTTAACCAGGTTACATCCCATTCCTTCTACACATTAAAACTTTTGAGAAGGATTCTTCCATTTATTCCGTCTGAACTACGGAAATTTTTGGTTTCAGCGCTGGTTCTTTCCAGAGCTGATTACTGTAATGGGCTCTTTATTAATCTGCGTAAGAAGTGTCTTTCCAAACTGCAGATTGTGCAAAATGCAGCGGCACGTCTTTTGCTGAATATTCCAAGACATAAACATGTCGCACAGGCACTGAAAGGATTGCATTGGTTACCGGTGAAGAGACGAATTGAGTTTAAGGCTCTATGCATTGCCTTTAAGGCCACGCATGACATAGGGCCCAGCTTCTTTAAACAGAATTTAAAGCCTTATATTCCGGTTCGCCATCTTCGCTCAGCTCAGGCCCACAACCTGGTTGTTCCCAGGTTTAAAAAATGCTCCTGGGGAGGAAGGAGCATTGTGGTCGGCACAACGAAACTGTGGAACTCTCTACCACTTGGGCTGAAGCAAGAAACTAATCTGCTGGCTTTTAGAAAGGCGTTAAAGACCTGGCTGTTTAATCTTTGATGACTTTTTGGACCGTCCTCTGACTCATGAATGACGAATTTAGCGCCTTGACACCTTCGGGTGAAAGTTTCGCGCTCTACAAATTTCTTTTTCATTTAATTTCATTTCATTTCATGGTGTGTTGGGCGTAAGGGGCAATATCTGCGATCTGGCCCTACCTTCACCCATTCTGACCTACTCAGCCAATTACCTCCACAGTCTGAACCCTCAAATGAATTTTCAGCTTTTTAACTTTTTTTTTGTAAGTTTACAGCTTTTTATGCCATACCGAGCCTATCCTGCCATGCCATCAATTCACCGGTGCTCAATACACCATCTGGGACTGCTAAGATTGAACACTCCTCCCGCTGGCTAAAATGCTTCCATCTTAATGTTCGCTCACTGGGCAAACACCAAATAGAGATCTGCGATTTAATTTCATTTAATAGTCTTGATTGCTTTCTTTTGAACATCTGTGATTCCTGATGACTATCCTGTACGCATATGGCCATGCCAAATAATCAGCCAGGCAATTTCCTATCATGTAATGTGCCTTCTTGCAATGGGAGGTTCTGGCATCCCACAGGCTCCCATGGCTTGAATGCAGGGTTTAAAAAAAAACAAAAAAAAAACAGTTTCCTCATCAGTGGCACTTGTATATCCTCCACCTGGAGCTCGTGACAGTTTAAGCATTAAACTGGTCCATGTCTTATCCCCATGCATACTTAAAGCAGCTAACTTAAGTGTCACCGAGGACATCAGTTTTCATGTTGATAACCGGAGCACCTCAGACTCTTTGAATTTACTCAATGGCATGGAAATGTTTGGACACACTCAGCTGAACTATCCCACCCGTATAGCCAAATATACAGTGGGCCCACCTTCGAAGGCACTCTAATCTCTCCTTCTTTATATATGATTTGGACGGTCCATTTTCTAGTTCAATTCCAGTGGCCCATTTTCTCCCACAAGAGTCCAAAAGCCACTACCACCACCATTAGCTCCAATTAATGGTCAGAATCGACCTTAAAGCTCTAAAGAATTCCCTTAGTGCTCATCTCAACAGTTTTAATCAGGATCCGAAATCTGGTGCCTCAGCTTTTAATAGCTGGCTTCTCAATTTATTCAATACTGTTGCCCCCCTGAAAACTTTGCGATCTCATCTTATGACACTTACTGCCCCCTGGTACTCTTCAGAGTTAGGGTACAAGAAGCACCAGTGCAAGACGTTGGAGGGTGTTTGGAGGCACTCCTACAGAGACACTAATAAGACGACTTGCAAAGCAGCCATTAAATGTTATCAGTGTGACTTCAAAATCATGCGCCATACTTATGCAGAGCAAGTAGGCGAACATGTCAATTCATCTAAAAAAAATGTTTACTCTTCTTAAAGAAATTCTCAATCCCAAATGCTGCAATACTTGCCATACTCAACATTATGATACAATAAACAGGATCCAATATAGTTTCGACTCTCAGCTTTCCTCTATTAACTAGATTTTTTTTAACCTCAGCTCTTCAGCTCCTAATGGGGTCTCTGATCAACCTTACGCCCATGCCGCCTGATGGAACCATCAAGATACACATTGCCACTAGATCAAGCTCGACACTTGACCCCTTTTTGCCCGGTACTCCTCGCCATGCGAGAGTTGGTAGGACAAATTCTAACTTCATTGTGCAATAAGTCCTTATTCTCTTCCTAAGTCTCTAAGCTTTGGGAGCAAGCCTTAGACTTACACCTCCTGATAAAAACCCTCTGTGGATCCTTCTAGCTATTGGCCAATCTCATTTCTACCTCTGGCCTCCAAATTTGTTGAGGAAGTAGTCTCACAAAGTACCTTGAACTCAACAAACTCCGTGCAAAATACAGCACAGAATTTTAATTACTGGCCACCACTGACTTCGCACTATCTTGGACCAGAGACGGTCAGCCGTCTTGTTCCTACTTCTCTGCCGCCTCCAACATCGTTTCTCACGCCATTCTGCTTAAGCCCACGATTGACTGTGCCATCTGCCTAGCAGCCTTAAAATGACTGCCTTCCTTTTTATTTTTCTTATTCCAGGCCATCTAGTTCCCACCCATTCGTTCATCTGAAACACCAATATCTTGTGGGTTCCCCAGGATTCCTCCCTGAGCACAACATTTACATGGGCACTCTAGCTGCTCTAGTTAGACCTTTCGGTTTCAAAATAATTTCCTACATGGATGAGACTCAAATTATTGTGTCACTTGGTGGTCATTCCTTCTAATACCTTGCACCTAAGAATTTGAATCTCCTATCTGTCTCCCATCGCTCACTGTCCAATGTCTTCCAGCTTAAAAAAACCTAAAAACCTGGCTTTTTCAGGTTTCAATAACCCATTATCCTCTCTTATGAAAAGACTGTAATAGCACAAGGACATTCTGTTTAGGGTAATTGGTTGTGCTTTATAAAGTCATAACATAACACAGATAGAGGAACCACTTGAAAGCATTGCCAAAGGAAATTGTTCAAACAGTATTCTTTCAAGTCACTAGTTTTACTCCCGCTTTGCCACCTGCTGGTGATTCATGGCACCCCCCCTCTTTTTTTTAATCAAATTCCAAGTGGGGACACCTATTTTATCTCTAGAATTATCAATTGAGGGCTGATTGTCCATGATAAAATCCATTGAATACGTGGTGCTAACAATTGAGCTAACTAGAGTGAGGCTACCATCAATATCACACCATAGAAAAAATTAGGATTTTCTGAAGTATTGCATCTTATCGCTAGAAGGCCTTTTTAGGAATCAATTGAACCGATAGCAGCTCATAACTAAAACTCTATTTGCTTGTTTGGAGGATGTGGTCGTTCTCCATACTTGCTGTTAACTCAAAATCTTGGTCTAACTGAAGTATGGAGAGTGCGGCAAATGTATGGAGGAGGACTGCCTCTCTCCATTATGAGTATTAGAGTTCTTCTGCCCATCTTAGTGCCGTCAAGTTCTGATTCTGGAGACTGTAAATAAAACATTCTCTTTCCCGATCAGCTTGTTGGTATGGGCCATCTGGGCAAGGAATCTGCCACAAACAAATCCAGCCATTCAACACTTCAGTTTCCCCATCTTAAGATGTCAGATTTGTATTAGTCACAATGATGATGGAAATTTAGGAGGGGATTTACGAATCTAGTCCAACATCTCTAACACTGAATTAATTTAATAAGCCACTCATCATTTTTGGTTGCACACATACATTGATAATAAGCAAGTTGTAACTTTTAGCATCCATTCTGGAAACTGGTGCCCCTTAATGTTAGCTGAAAAAACTGCTCTTCCCTAACTTTTAACCCAATGTTTACATAAACTGCAGGTCCTCCCACTGGTCAACCTTTACCACACGCATTTTTAAAAGAAGTCCTGAACGCATCGTAACCTTCAAAAAAAGGCAGATCAGAATTGCATCTTTCTGATGGATACTTCTGACCAGAGATTCCTCACTTTTAGAAGATCCCTAGGCACCAGATTGGACACAAATTCCTTAAACAGCATGGCTCCCATGAGCCAGTAGTTAGCATTGTGTGCCTCCTCGTTAAATTTGTTCCGTCCAGGAAGTGTTGAACAGAGACATATGAGCTCCACGCTAGTGTGCCAATGTCAGTTTCTTTCTTTCAACACCTTCGTACGTGGATCTGGAGCTCCGATCTCACCTTTTTATCATCTGTTAACAAATGTTTTTTCTTCAAAATTTTTTTCAGTTAACCCATGTATGGACTCTCTCAAACAAATGTTTTTGACAGACTCGCATTGGGTATGCGTCTGGTTTTTGGGTTTGGGGCGCGACTCCAAGTCATGTGAGGTGTGCCCACGACACCAAAGGCGATCCGGGATCACGAATGGAAGATGTATGTTGCCGACTGGAAGAAGTAAGTGCCCAAGTCCAGTTCCTGTTCTAGAGACCGTTCCGGCAACAGGTCTTCTTTGGGTCTTGGGTCAAATTCTTTGGGAAAGTTCAAGTCAAAGTGGAAACACAAGAAAGCCAAGCAGAACTTGTCCCCATCTTGCCACTGTTGGAGAAGTTGCATGGATGTCAAGGTTCCACAAATCCCTTCCAAGAAACTGACTCTGCAATTAATCCTGATGCACCCCTAGTACCCCAGGCCATCAGCCACATCACAACAGATTGAGACCTTTAGAGCAGCTATATTGCAAATCTTTTGCACTCTCCAGCCTTCGGGCCCCAAGGATCCACAGAGGTGTTCAGTCACGTTAACGCCTGTGTATCAATCCTCGGTGGCATTTGTGGCTCCCAAAACTGTCTCGGATTCCACACCAGCTTTGGAGCTGACTTCCACTACGGTGCCAAAACCTACACTGATTCCGTCAACATTGACGCTGGTCCTGATGCTGCTGGCGCCAGAGGAGAACTCGTTTGCTATTTCGGTGTCTGACTCCAAGCCAAACTCATCTCGACCTCGGTCATGTCCCAAATTCACACCAATGCACCCAGTCCCTATATGCTCAGATTCAGACATGACACTGCCTCTAGCACAGGGCCGCCATCCGGTGCTCCAACACCTTTTTGGCCCTGACTTTGATCAAAGTCAGCCAGCTTTCGAAGATGACCACGGAGATGGTGAAGACTGCAGATTATGATGATGACAATCTATATATTGGTTTAGAGGTGGCCAGTGGATTGTACACCTCTCCGATACTGGGCTGGCTATCACCCTCACCCCCGGTCCGGCACCAGACACTGGTGGTAATAAGATCAGCAGAAGAGGTGTGTGGTAATAGCTGGAATTGTGTGATGTAACTGTGATGCTGTGGAACTGCATCACAGCTAAGATTCCAGGAAATAGCCAGTAATAGGATTGTATTGCTGAAGGTTGCTGCATGTTAATTTACTTCCAAATAAATCTACTAAAGAAAACCATTTGGAGTTTTCCGGATTACTACAAATTATGGCGACGAGGATGTGTTATACCACATATGATGAGGGAACCTCTTCAAAAGGAATTAGATAAGTTGTTGCAAGCTAAGGTTATAGAACCTATAGAGTCTTCAGAGTGGTTATCTGCAATTGTCGTTGCTCCTAAGGAGGGTAACAAAATTTGTTTATGTATTGATTTGAGGGACCTGAACAGAAATATTTGGGTGGACAGACAACCTTTACCAAATATTGGAGAAATGTTAAGCATGATGGGTGGTGGTTGCGTTTTTAGTGTGCTGGACATGTCCTCAGCCTACCATCAGGTGAATCTACATGCCGAGTCGCGTCCTTTGACTTCATTTGTAACGCCTCTGGGGGCGTTTCGGTATTGTAGGATGCCTTTTGGTCTGGCGTCAGCCTCCGCTGTGTTCCAGCGAGTCATGCAAAATATATTTAAAGGGATGGAAAGAGTATTATGTTTCCAGGATGACATCATGATTGTAGGAAGATCGTTTGAGGAACATGATAAGTTGATGGAAGAAGTCTTACAGAGAATTTCTGAATATGGGTTGACAATCAAAAAAGAGAAGTGTCAAATAAGATTGAGTGAGGTTAATTATTTGGGACATCGAATATCTGTTAATGGAATAAGTCCTAAAGCCAGTATTGTGAGAGCTGTTAAAGAGGCTCCGAGTCCTACTAATAAGGAGCAGTTGAAGTCCTTCTTGGGTCTGGCTGAATATTGCTCTAAATATGTACCAAAATTTGCTGATTTTGTAGAACCGATGAGACTTCTCCTAAAAAAGGGAACTGTGTTTCAGTGGAATGCTAATTGTGAAGATGCATTTGTCAATGTGAAGAAATATCTTTCTAACGCTCCGTCATTAGGGCATTTTGACTCTAATAAGAAATCTATATTGGTTACAGATGCTAGTAACATTGGGGTTGGAGCGGTTTTGTTGCAAGTGTCAGAAAAAGGTGAAACAATTATTGGTTTTGCTTCACGAAGACTACAAGGAGCGGAAAGATCGTATTCAACTATAGAGAAGGAAGCTCTGGCATGTTGTTGGGGGATGGCACATTTTAGATACTATTTGTGGGGGTTACCTTTTGTTGTTAAGACGGATCACAAACCTTTAATTCATATTTTCAAAGGTGGTCGAGATTTAGATGGCAGTGTGACCCCACGGATTTCACGCTGGTTGTTATCCGTTCTAGATTACAATTTTGTAGTTGAATATGTTCGTGGCAATAAAAATGTTATTGCAGATTGTCTTTCTAGGATGGCAATGGAGGATGATTCTTGTGTGGAAGCTTTGGAGGATTGCGTGGTAAACGTGGATAGTGAATTTGCAATTAGTCAGGATGAATGGAAGGAAGCAGTGGAAAAGGATGAAGAATATAAGAAATTGAAAGAGCTCATTATAAATTGTTGGAATGATTCCAATGGAGTGGAAATGGATAAACAATATCTCTCAGTGAGGGATGAGCTTAGTCTGCAAGGAGATAAGGTTTTGAGAAGAAACAGGATAGTTCCTCCGGTTTTGTTGAGATCAAAGTTGTTGAGGATTGTGCATGAAGGGCATTTAGGAAGGAGTTTGACTAAGAGGTGGTTAAGAGAGTCTTTTTGGTGGCCTGAAATGGACAGAAATGTTGAAGATTTGGTGCGGGATTGTCATGCGTGTAGCAATAGTGATAAGGTGAAAGTAACAAGAGAACCAGCTTTGAGATGTGTGGAATTACCCATGAGACCATGGGAGAAATTGGCTTTGGACGTATTGGGTCCGATTGACAAATTGGGAAGTAATAATCGATTTTTGGTTGTGTTGGTGGATTATCATAGTAAGTGGTTCACGTGTAAGTCTATGGGTCAAGTCACTACTACTAATGTGACAAAATTTCTTGAAGAAGTTTTTATGGAGGAGGGTGTACCTAAAATATTAGTGACTGACAATGGAGTTCAATTAGTTTCTTCTGAGATGGAAAATGTTCTATGTGGTCTTGGAATTAGACATGAGAAGGTGGCTCTGTTCCGTCCACAAGCTAATGGACTTGTGGAAAGGGTGAACCGCATAATGATGGAATGTATTCAACTTTCCTTAGCAAATGGATTATCATGGAAAGATGAGTTGCGAAGAATGATGTGGGGTCACAGGATTACACCTCATTCGGCGACAGGTGTGTCTCCTTTTATTGCCTTGAAGGGGAGAGAGCCGGGTACTAAGGAGTCTCCTATGTGGTTACAAGAAAAGAATCAGGTCTGGGTTGATAGAGAAAAAATGAGGTCAAGAGTTTTTGATTGTCAGTGGCGTAATAAGTTAAATTTTGACAGTAGAAAACGTGCTAAGAAGTTAGTGTTCGAGGAAGGCGATTGGGTGGTGGTAAGAAGATTTGGTTTTGTGAGGAAAGGAGAGAGTAAGTTTTCGCAACCACATAAAGTCATTTCAGTTATGGGCTCAGTGGCTCAATTGGATGATGGTAAGAAGTGGAGTTTTGGAAATTTGTGTAAAGTATCTCATTTGTGAATTGTATTGTTCATTTATGAATTGTATTGCCCATTGTTTGTTTTCTTTCTTTTTTTAAATTGGTTAAGTCGTTTATTCTTATGCCTCATTTTTGAATGTTTCTCATGTTTTGAGTTTCTTAAGGGGGAAGATGTGGGGTAATAGCTGGAATTGTGTGATGTAACTCCGCAAATATCATCAGACTAGGATTCTGAGATCTAATCACCAAGTACTTCTTGCCACTCCTCGTTTAAAAAAAGCCAGATTGGGTGGCCGGTCTTTTACGGTAAGAACTGCCCATCTCTGGAACTCCTTACCCGAGTTCATAAGGAAGGCCAATTCAGAATTGGTCTTCCGCAAACTCCTAAAAACTTGGTTCTTCAGCCTTTCCTAGCACCTGTAACTCCTGGCAGTGTACCTACGTCTTCTGCTCTCCGCAATTAGCGCCGGGACACCTCCGTTGGAGGTAGCTGTGCGCTCTACAAACTTCAAAATAATAAAAAAAATAACTGTGATGCTGTGGAACTGCATCACAGCTAAGATTCCAGGAAATAGCCAGTAATAGGATTGTATATCCGGATTACTACAAGGTGGTTGACTGAAAACTTCCTTTTGTGGTAGACTAATGTGTTTACAGAGGTTTTGTAGCCTAGACAGGCTTTTTCTGAATCCTTACTAGCATTTAATGAGACCATAACGGACGCATTATGGGGCACCTGGTCTATGCGTTGCTCTTACCCAACAGTGAACAGGGAAGTACCTAGGGGCCCTGATATTTTGACACAACATGCTACATTAGAAAGTCTGATGGGAGAAGCTTCCACCAGTAAGGTGAAACCCAATTCATTCCCTACGATCCCTCTGGACAGACAGGGCTAATGACGAAGGTGACTTACATTTGTGAGTAATTTACACTTGTAAATTTACTCCTAAACTTTTGAGAAACTATACTACTTTTCGCTATTCACAAAATCGGAGTCTAAAGTTAATCAAAAAAGTAGACTTACATGTGGGTGGAGCCTAATGTACAAGTGTAAGTTATAAATCCCAATTTGCTCGTGTGCCAGACTGTGGCGCCACACGTTCCACGAGAGCAGCGTGGTGGAGTCTAGAGACCGCATGAGCCGATTCCGGCATCCTGATCAGACAATGTATCATATTGAACATGGGTGGTTCATGGGGGAATGTGGGAGTGGCTTTCCGACTGTCCTGTCTCAACCTTATCTATAGAAAAATATCTAGCGGTGTAGCGGTATTTTCCCCCAGCAGTTTGTCGCGATCTTTGAATTCACCCTTGTGGTGTGATTCCCTTCTTTCTCAACATATTTCGACATGCAGCCTTGTGTGTGACTGGAATCAAGTGGTGATATGGGAGGGGTAATACTGGGGAATATAGTATGGGTTTGTTCATTTTCTTAGCTAACCGTCTCCAAGCAGCATTAGTGCAGGCTACGGTAGAATAAGGGGTATTTGTGCCTGGAACATGTGCCCCCAAGAGCGAGGAAAGTGGCAACGGATCCATGTATCCCTGCTCGACCGCTAGGTGTAGCATATAGGGAGGTGAGTTTAGCCAGTAAGTTGCATAGTGGGCTTGCACTCATAAGTAGTAGAGATCCATGTCCGGTGCCTCAAAACTTCCCTGCGCAAAGGGCAAAGCCAACGTGTTCCACTTTATTCTCGGTTGTTTACCTCCCCATGTTAATCTAATCAGTTGGGTTTGGAGTGTCTGGAAAAAGGTGCGACCTGGAGGTACGGTATGTTAAGGAATAGATAGAGCAACTTAGGTAATATTACCATTTTGACTAGGGAGAGTCGTCCCGCAAGCGATAGGGGTAGTTGTATCCAGCGGGATATCAGTGCTGTGATTGTGGTTATGGCCGTGCCATAGCTCGCTCTTAGAGTTTCCTCCCGGTCTCTAAGTATGGTCACTCCTAAATATTTTACCTCTGAGTCGCACCATGTCAGTGGATAGTCCATGGCGATGCATGCTGTGTTGGGCGTAAGGGGCAATATCTGCGATCTGGCCCTACCTTCACCCATTCTGACCTACTCAGCCAATTACCTCCACAGTCTGAACCCTCAAATGAATTTTCAGCTTTTTAACTTTTTTTTGTAAGTTTACAGCTTCTTATGCCATACCGAGCCTATCCTGCCATGCCATCAATTCACCGGTGCTCAATACACCATCTGGGACTGCTAAGATTGAACACTCCTCCCGCTGGCTAAAATGGTTCCATCTTAATGTCCGCTCACTGGGCAAACACCAAATAGAGATCTGCGATTTAATTTCATTTAATAGTCTTGATTGCTTTCTTTTGAACATCTGTGATTCCTGATGACTATCCTGTACGCATATGGACATGCCAAATAATCGGCCAGGCGATTTCCTATCATGTAATGTGCCTTCTTGCAATGGGAGGTACTGGTATCTCACAGGCTCCCATGGCTTGAATGCAGGGTTTTTAAAAAAAAAAAAAAAAAAAACACCTACGGTTTCCTCATCAGTGGCACTTGTATATCCTCCACCTGGAGCTCGTGACAGTTTAAGCATTAAACTGGTCCATGTCTTATCCCCATGCATACTTAAAGCAGCTAACTTAAGTGTCACCGAGGACATCAGTTTTCATGTTGATAACCGGAGCACCTCAGACTCTTTGAATTTACTCAATGGCATGGAAATGTTTGGACACACTCAGCTGAACTATCCCACCCGTATAGCCAAATATACACTGGGCCCACCTTCGAAGGCACTCTAATCTCTCCTTCTTTATATATGATTTGGACGGTCCATTTTCTAGTTCAATTCCAGTGGCCCATTTTCTCCCACAAGAGTCCAAAAGCCACAACCACCACCATTAGCTCCAATTAATGGTCAGAATCGACCTTAAAGCTCTAAAGAATTCCCTTAGTGCTCATCTCAACAGTTTTAATCAGGATCCGAAATCTGGTGCCTCAGCTTTTAATAGCTGGCTTCTCAATTTATTCAATACTGTTGCCCCCCTGAAAACTTTGCGATCTCATCTTATGACACTTACTGCCCCCTGGTACTCTTCAGAGTTAGGGTACAAGAAGCACCAGTGCAAGACCTTGGAGGGCATTTGGAGGCACTCCTACAGAGACACTAATAAGACGACTTGCAAAGCAGCCATTAAATGTTATCAGTGTGACTTCAAAATCATGCGCCATACGTATGCAGAGCAAGTAGGCGAACATGTCAATTCATCTACAAAAAATGTTTACTCTTCTTAAAGAAATTCTCAATCCCAAATGCTGCAATACTTGCCCTACTCAACATTATGATACAATAAACAGGATCCAATATAGTTTCGACTCTCAGCTTTCCTCTATTAACTAGATTTTTTTTAACCTCAGCTCTTCAGCTCCTAATGGGGTCTTTGATCAACCTTACGCCCATGCCGCCTGATGGAACCATCAAGATACACATTGCCACTAGATCAAGCTCGACACTTGACCCCTTTCTGCCCGGTACTCCTCGCCATGCGAGAGTTGGTAGGACAAATTCTAACTTCATTGTGCAATAAGTCCTTATTCTCTTCCTAAGTCTCTAAGCTTTGGGAGCAAGCCTTAGACTTACACCTCCTGATAAAACCCCTCTGTGGATCCTTCTAGCTATTGGCCAATCTCATTTCTACCTCTGGCCTCCAAATTTGTTGAGAAAGTAGTCTCACAAAGTACCTTGAACTCAACAAACTCCGTGCAAAATACAGCACAGAATTTTAATTACTGGCCACCACTGACTTCGCACTATCTTGGACCAGAGAGGGTCAGCCATCTTGTTCCTACTTCTCTGCCGCCTCCAACATCGTCTCTCACGCCATTCTGCTTAAGCCCACGATTGACTGTGCCATCTGCCTAGCAGTCTTAAAACGACTGCCTTCCTTTTTATTTTTCTTATTCCAGGTCATCTAGTTCCCACCCATTCGTTCATCTGAAACACCAATATCTTGTGGGTTCCCCAGGATTCCTCCCTGAGCACAACATTTACATGGGCACTCTAGCTGCTCTAGTTAGACCTTTCGGTTTCAAAATAATTTCCTACATGGATGAGACTCAAATTATTGTGTCACTTGGTGGTCATTCCTTCTAATACCTTGCACCTAAGAATTTGAATCTCCTATCTGTCTCCCATCGCTCACTGTCCAATGTCTTCCAGCTTAAAAAAAACCTAAAAACCCGGCTTTTTCAGGTTTCAGTAACCCATTATCCTCTCTTATGAAAAGACTGTAATAGCACAAGGACATTCTGTTTAGGGTAATTGGTTGTGCTTTATAAAGTCATAACATAACACAGATAGAGGAACCACTTGAAAGCATTGCCAAAGGAAATTGTTCAAACAGTATTCTTTCAAGTCACTGGTTTTACTCCCGCTTTGCCACCTGCTGGTGATTCATGGCCCCCCCCACCCCCCCCCCTCTTTTTTTAATCAAATTCCAAGTGGGGACACCTATTTTATCTCTAGAATTATCAATTGAGGGCTGATTGTCCATGATAAAATCCATTGAATACGTGGTGCTAACAATTGAGCTAACTAAAGTGAGGCTACCATCAATATCACACCATAGAAAAAATTAGGATTTTCTGAAGTATTGCATCTTATCGCTAGAAGGCCTTTTTAGGAATCAATTGAACCGATAGCAGCTCATAACTAAAACTCTATTTGCTTGTTTGGAGGATGTGGTCGTTCTCCATACTTGCTGTTAACTCAAAATCTTGGTCTAACTGAAGTATGGAGAGTGCGGCAAATGTATGGAGGAGGACTGCCTCTCTCCATTATGAGTATTAGAGTTCTTCTGCCCATTTTAGTGCCATCAAGTTCTGATTCTGGAGACTGTAAATAAAACATTCTCTTTCCCGATCAGCTCGTTGGTATGGGCCATCTGGGCAAGGAATCTGCCACAAACAAATCCAGCCATTCAACACTTCAGTTTCCCCATCTTAAGATGTCAGATTTGTATTAGTCACAATGATGATGGAAATTTATAAGGGTATTTACGAATCTAGTCCAACATCTCTAACACTGAATTAATTTAATAAGCCACTCATCATTTTTGGTTGCACACATACATTGATAATAAGCAAGTTGTAACTTTTAGCATCCATTCTGGAAACTGGTGCCCCTTAATGTTAGCTGAAAAAACTGCTCTTCCCTAACTTTTAACTCAATGTTTACATAAACTGCAGGTCCTCCCACTGGTCAACCTTTACCACACGCATTTTTAAAAGAAGTCCTTAACGCATCGTAACCTTAAAAAAAAGGCAGATCAGAATTGCATCTTTCTGATGGATACTTCTGACCAGAGATTCCTCACTTTTAGAAGATCCCTAGGCACCAGATTGGACACAAATTCATTAAACAGCATGGCTCCCATGAGCCAGTAGTTAGCATTGTGTGCCTCCTCGTTAAATTTGTTCCGTCCAGGAAGTGATGAACAGAGACATATGAGCTCCACGCTAGTGTGCCAACGTCAGTTTCTTTCTTTCAACACCTTCGTACGTGGATCTGGAGCTCCGATCTCACCTTTTTATCATCTGTTAACAAATGTTTTTTCTTCAAAACAATTTTTCAGTTAACCCATGTATGGACTCTCTCAAACAAATGTTTTTGACAGACTCGCATTAGGTATGCGTCTGGTTTTTGTGTTTGGGGCGCGACTCCAAGTCATGTGAGGTGTTCCCATGACACCAAAGGCGATCCGGGATCACGAATGGAAGATGTATGTTGCCGACTGGAAGAAGAAAGTGCCCAAGTCCAGTTCCTGTTCTAGAGACCGTTCCGGCAACAGGTCTTCTTTGGGTCTTGGGTCAAATTCTTTGGGAAAGTTCAAGTCAAAGTGGAAACACAAGAAAGCCAAGCAGAACTTGTCCCCATCTTGCCACTGTTGGAGAAGTTGCATGGATGTCAAGGTTCCACAAATCCCTTCCAAGAAACTGACTCTGCAATTAATCCTGATGCATCCCTAGTACCCCAGGTCAACAGCCACATCACAACAGATTGAGACCTTTAGAGCAGCTATATTGCAAATCCTTGGCACTCTCCAGCCTTCGGGCCCCAAGGATCCACAGAAGTGTTCAGTCACGTTAACGCCTGTGTATCAATCCTTGGTGGCATTTGTGGCTCCCAAACCTGTCTCGGATTCCACACCAGCTTTGGAGCTGACTTCCACTACGGTGCCAAAACCTACACTGATTCCGTCAACATTGACGCTGGTCCTGATGCTGCTGGTGCCAGAGGAGAACTCGTTTGCTATTTAGGTGTCTGACTCCAAGCCAAACTCATCCCGACCTCGGTCATGTCCCAAATTCACGCCAATGCACCCAGTCCCTATATGCTCGGATTCAGACATGACACTGCCTCTAGCACAGGGCCGCCATCTGGTGCTCCAACACCTTTTTGGCCCTGACTTTGATCAAAGTCAGCCAGCTTTCGAAGATGACCACGGAGATGGTGAAGACTGCAGATTATGATGATGACAATCTATATATTGGTTTAGAGGTGGCCAGTGAATTGGACACCTCTCCGATACTGGGCTGGCTATCCCCCTCACCCCCGGTCCGGCACCAGACACTGGTGGTAATAAGATCAGCAGAAGAGGTGGTGGAATGAAAACTTCCGTTTGTGGTAGACTAATGTGTTTACAGAGGTTTTGTAGCCTAGACAGGCTTCCGCTGAATCCTTACTAGCATTTAATGAGACCATAACGGGCACATTATGGGGCACCTGGTCTATGCGTTGCTCTTACCCAACAGTGAACAGGGAAGTACCTAGGGGCCCTGATGTTTTGACACAACATGCTACATTAGAAAGTCTGATGGGAGAAGCTTCCACCAGTAAGGTGAACCCCAATTCATTCCCTACGATCCCTCTGGACAGACAGGGCTAATGACGAAGGTGACTTACATTTGTGAGTAATTTACACTTGTAAATTTACTCCTAAACTTTTGAGAAACTTTACTACTTTTCGCTATTCACAAAATCGGAGTCTAAAGTTAATCAAAAAAGTTGACTTACATGTGGGTGGAGCCTAATGTACAAGTGTAAGTTATAACTAAAAAAAAAACAGCAAGTCTATCACCACATATGTACAACCCCTGATATTGCAACGCCCACCCACAGAAAATAATCAAAGCAAGAAGTTAAATGTAAACCCCACTGGAAATAATGTTAAATTAAAATAATTTGAATGGCGAAAAACATACGTAAATATAATTTTATGTTGAAAAAAATGTAAAAATAGAACAGATTTGTATTTTAATTGCATGTTATTTTAATAACCTTTTTAATTAAAACTTTTATGTAATAATAAATTGGATTACATATAATTAAATTACTTTTTATTAATTTTATGAATCATTGTAAATAATTCTTAATGCATAATAAAACAAGTTTTTACTTAGGTTGGATTTAATTTAATGTAACCTTTAACAACAATATGGTAATGTAAATTAATATATTTAAATAATGTAATTTTAAATTAAAAATGTAATGAATAGTGTTGTAGTATTTTACTCTAGTTCTGCATTTAAAAATAATAATAATTTGCCATAATATTTTTACAGACTTTTTCTAATTTGAAAAAGCTTTTAAACTTTTCCCTATACATTGCCATGTGGAGATCTCCACCGCTGGAGTGGAGAGCCCCCTATGGTAAAGTACAGACAACTTTTCTCTATACTTTTAACAAGCGAAGATCTCTGCCTCTTCTGTGGAGATCTTCCTAAGGTAAAATAAAGGCAACTTTTTCCCTATACTTTACCATACTGAGATCTCCACCCCAACTTTGGAGTCTCCCTATGGTAAAGTACAGGGGAACGTTTATTCAGGTTGCAAAAAGTATGTAAAAATAGTTTTATGTTAAATATTAATGTAAATTATTTTTATATATTTATTTTGAATTTAGAGCTAAAGAAAGAAATGCTACAGCACTATTAACTACATTTTGAATTAAAAATTACATTATTTAAAATATATTAAATTACATTAAAATTATTTTTCTCAAGGTTAAATTAAAAAATAAATTCCCACCTAAAGTAATAAATACTTTTATTTTGCACATAAATAATTATTAAAAGCAGTGAATATACTAAATTAAAAATAATCTAATTATATTTAACAAAATGTGTTACATTACGGGTTAATGCAAAAAGTAACTCAAAAAATGTAAAATTCAATAAAAAATATTTACTAGTTGTACATTTTTTAACATTAATTTATATCTATTTATATGTTTATCTATTTAAATTCCTATGGGGTTTAATTTTAAGTCCCTGCCCCCATTGATTTCTGTGGGAAGGTGTTGCAGTACCAGTGGTTGGCCATATGTGATGCTGGACTTACTCCACCTCTGAGTTGGAGTACTTTACTACTGATTTGGGTCCTTTTTTGGTAATAATAACTTGCAGCTTGTAAATAGCAGTGGGCTTACTCTTTTATGGGTGGGTAGGCTTACTCTTTTATGGGTGGGTAGACATCCCTCACCCTCCATTGTTCCCCTCCCTTTTACTAGTAAGTATTCTCGATTTTCCAGCATCTCCCCTCTGTCCCTCCCACATGTACTACTAAAACTTATACTTATGTATGCGGAGATCTCTGCACATAAAAAGTTGGGAGAATCGGAGGAATAAACTCCACACGCAGGTCTGTGAATAGCATTTTGTAATATTTTTCGTAGTACTACAATACATACTACAAAATGCAGTTTGTGAATAGGCCCCAGAGAGGCAAAAAGAATAGAGGCATTCAGAAAAGTGATGCTCTATTTGGCCAGTCTAGCCCTAAGGTCGGTCAATAACATATGTCTCCTTGGGCAATACACACACTCTTTTTCGAACATGGGCAGCAAAATCTTGCCAACAGCCCCTGAAGAATTTCGGGCCTCCCGGTATTAAACCATCATGGATGGTCAGGATGAGGCCAAATATGTCAATGGATCTGGCCTGGATACCACTGGTTGCTTTGGCCAAGCAGTTGGGATTAGTGTGGAGCTTCACCACCACACATGGATGAGATCAACAGGATTTATCGGGGACATACAGGCCTCCCTTATGGATATGTCTTTCAACGGTTCCCACCTATTTCGTGAAAAGGCTGATTCTGTCCTGTAATGCTTCATAGAGAGCTGGGCAATAGCCCTTTTCTTTGGCCTCTCCGCCCCTACGAGACTGTTTCCTCAGCAGTTTTGTCCCTTCCAAGGGTACTCCAGAGGCTTGGTGTACATACAACACCAGGGCCCCCTACTCCAGCAGAAGGCACCACAGTCATTTCGGGATCAGGGAAAAGGATCAAGGAGACACCGTTCAAGCCATCAGGGGCAGCAAACTTCAAAGTATCCTAACCCAGTGGCATAAGCCTCAAAACTGCTTCAGTTTGCACTTAATGGTGCACAACCTCCCGGGGAGAGGCAGGTTCAGACATTTCCTCCAAGGGTGGCAAAATATAACATCTGACATGGGTCCTTCAGATCACTCAACGGTGCTGCGCCCTGCCATTTCTTTCCAACCCGCCGTACCCTCCACACCAGGGCAACTTTCAGAGGAGCACCTGACCACCTTGTTGCAACAAGGTGGCATAGAGAGAGTACTGGATAGAGACTGGTTGCCCTATTTTAGAACTCTGTCTTTTGTACACATTTCTGCAAAAGGACACATTCAAAATGCTTACACTTGCTCAGGTTGTATCTGCCCTGCATCCAGGCGACTGCATAGTGGCCCTGAACCTGTAGGATGCCTACTTTTATTTACCCGTTCTGCAGTTCCACAGGCATTACTGGCTGTTGAGGGTGGGCCAGGAGCACTTTCAGTTTGCCATGCTCCACTTTGGCCTTACCTGTGCCCCTTGGGTGTTTACAAAAGTGATGGCAGTGATTGCAGCACAGCTGTGATGGCTGGGGGATATCAGTTTTTGCTTTGTGTAGGACTGGCTGTTGAAGATGGGCTCATCACAGTCAGTAGTAGACCACCTCCAGGCCCCGGAGGCCATTGTAACATCGCTGGGGCTCATTATCACCATACCAAAGTCACTCTTGACTCCTTCTCAGAGGCTACTTTTCATTGGAGCCATTTTGGATATGGTGCGATTCAGGGCCTTCCATCTGGCAAAATGAGTCCAGAACATTCAAGCTATGATCCCAGTGTTTCAGCCTTGGTCCTGGGCCTCAGTGAGAGTGGCTCTGAGGCTTCTTGGCTTATTTGTTTCTTGCATCCTGCTAGTTGGATCTGCCGGATGGCATATGCATGCTCTGCAGCAGGATCTGAAGTCTTAGTGGGCCCTGCACCAAGGAACCTCTCTGATTCCATCTTGGATACGGAGGAGACTGCAAAAGACCTGCAGTGCTGCAGTGGTGGCTGCTCAACTGCAATTGGACCAGCAGCAGACTCCTCTCCCTACGACGCCAGCTGATGGTGGTAACGGATGTATCTCTGGTGGGTTGGGGAGGTCATCTGGGGGAGGGGGTGATCAGAGGAGTCTGGCAGAAAAACAACTCAACATCAATCTATTGGAGTTGCATGTCATTTGCCTGGCGTTGTAGCCTTTCTACCATCCATCAAAGGGAGGCTGGTACAGGTCCTCACAGGCAATGCCTCCGCTATGTGGTACTGCAACAAGTACGGCAGTGTGGGGTCATAAGTCCTCTGTCAGGAGGCTCTCTGTCTCTGGAGTTGGCTGGAACGTTGTGGCATTTCCCTGATTGTGAACCCACTAGGCAGGATCTTTGAATGCCAGGGCAGATGTACTCAGCTGACAGAGCCTGGAGGCAACTACATCCCGAGGTGGCACCCAGCATCTTACAACAATGGGGAGAACCCTGGCTAGATCTTTTCACCACTGTTGAGAATGCGTAGTGTCAACACTTTTGTGCATTGGAGTTTCCAAGACGGTACTTTCTAGGCGATGCATTCCAGTTGGAGTGGAGAACTTCCCGCCCCTGCCTCTCCTGTCCAAGTTCTGAAAAAGATCAGGAATGACTGGGCACAAGTCATCCTATTGGCTCTGGATTGGGCCAGGACAGTGTGGTACCCAGAACTTCTGGGCTTGTGCATCTGTCCTCTGATCAGGCTGCTGCTTCAGGAGGAATACAGTGGCGGCTCCTCCGCTAAGGCAGAGTAGCGTCACCCCACTGCTCTCTTAGTAGTTCAAAAAGAAAATAATAATACTGCAATATTATCATTTTATTTTTCCGTACTGGCTCAGTTGGTTTATATTATAGGTGCGGGGCGGGGCAGAGCTGGACTGGTCTGGCCAGAGCAGAGGAAGGAGTGGTGGGCACTCTCTAAGTGCACATGATGGTTTGGCACGCCGTCTTGGGCCGCCCAAACAGGCATGCGCACTTGGCATTTCTCCACCCGGCTCTATTGCACAGCCGGGTGGAGAACATGCACAGGCTCCCACTCCCTGTCTGAGGGCCGAACCAGGCAACTCGGACCAATCACGACGTTGTTGTTGGGCTGCTGACAGCATCGTCGTGATTGGCTATGGGAGTCTGGGAGACCGTGTGCTTCCGTGTTGCGGGGAGTCAGAAACGAAGAGGATGGAGTAGAGGCGGTGGCCGTACCCAGGTAAGTGGTATATTTTTTTCATTCTTCCCCTCCCCCTCACCCCCCTACCCCTTTCGGTAGCAGCCGCCACTGGAGGTATATATGTCGCAGTAGCAGGACAGGATTCTGCACCAAAACCTGCACAACCTTCACCTCTATGAGTGGAGATTGACAAACAGCAGTTGACTGTGTTGAATCTACTGCCCAGAGTTGTGGATGTCGTCTCTGCTGTCAGGCTTCCCTCTACAAAGTCCATCTACGCTGGGCGCCTGGACAAATCTTTGGCCGTAGTGGAGTCCATTACATGGATCCATTACAAGTCAAAATGTTGGATGTCTTAATATTTGTATTATCATTGGCCCATCAAGGATGTTCAGCGGGCACCATTAAAGGTTATTTGTTGGCCTTTTTGCATTTACTGGAGCAACTGTCCTTGTTTAAATAATCTTTTGTGATGCACTTTCTGTGACACTTATGTCACCCCCCAAACCCTTTGTGATGCCTCAGTGAGATAATAATTTGGTCTTGACTTTCCTCATGTGTACTCCCATCAAGCCGATGCACTGCTGCTCATTGGATGTTTTGGCTCTGAAGACTTTTCCTCATTCCAATTACTTCCAGTCAATGGATGAGTGAGCTTTAGGCTCTCTCGGTGTAACCGCCATGCACCACCTTTTTCCAGACAAACTGGTATTGAGGCAAGTGCGGCTTTAGTGTCAAAATTTGTGACTTTCTTTCACGTTGGGAAATCCATTACTCTCTCAACATGCTTTGCTCCGTCGCACCTCTCGAAAGAGATGGGGAGACTCCATCAGCTGGACCCCAGAAGAGCCTTCAGCTTTTACATTGATCAAGGCATAGACCATTGGGTGAAAAATGAGCTTTTTGAGGGGTTCTCTTTCTCTGGGGCAGAAAATAGTAAGGCAATGCAGAAAAAAGAAGCTGCCTCTGGAGGGATTGAGGGCTCATTTCACCAGGGCCATGGCTGCAACCACTGTGTTGGCACTTGGAGTGTCTGTTTTGCAAATCTATCAGTCTGTGATGTGGGAAGAAGAGCAAACATTCACAAAGCACTAAATCCTTGATAGTCAAGTCTGAAGGAAAGGTCATTTTGCCTGTTCTGGCCTGCAGGACTTTTTGTTCTGAGCCATTCCACAGACCGTCCTTTATAGGAAGTTCTGCTTTGCTATCCATTCTAGAGGTGAGGAATCTGTGGTTAGAAGAAGGCATCATAAAGCATGTTACTTATGTTAGGAAACTTTTTTTCCGATGCATACCCTCTCTAGCTGCATGTTCCTCTCTACCATCCCACCTCCCCGTTCTTTCGAATAGTCTCTTTTCCCATCTAAAAAGGTCCCAAATTGGAAATCTGCAGACTGTTTTTTGGGCTCTGTGTCTGAGGGAGTGGATAAAGACCAAAAAGAAACTGATGTCGGCGTGCAGGGGTGAACTTACATGCGGCTCAGTTTGACACTTCTGGACGGAACAAAGTCAATCCAAACTACACAACACCACCTACCAGAGCGCAGAAGCAATGCTGTTTAGGGCTTCCGGATCTAATATGACACCTGGGGATTTTCTACCGGCAAGGAATCTGCAGTTTCATAGAGTATACCCCAGAAAGAGCGTTAATGGAGAAGTAACTTGTTCTTCCTGGTCTCAGACAGGAACTGTCTCAATTCCCTTGACCAGCAGCGGCTGTTGCCAAAATAAAATGGTGGGGCAGAGTGGGGACAAATAATAAAAAAACACACTTACCTGCTTTTCCCCCTGCCGCTCCGTTTGCCGGATGCCTCGGTGCTCCTCTTCCGTAAGTCCTGGGCCAGCACAGGCTCCAAGACTCCCCACCCAGTCTAGACGCTGCTCTCATGCTGTGAGAGCAGCACCTGGATTGGTCTGAGCAGCCTGATTAGGCGCTCATGAAGGGACTGGGAGCCTGTGCCATTTCTCCAACCAGCTGTACAATACTTTTACGTTATTCCCAGCGCTAAACAAGTTTAGCGCTGGAAAGTAAATTAGGAAAAAAAGATTTTGCACCCTTTTGCGTCATTTTTGTGATGCAAACACGGTGCAAAATCTTAGTAAATCTTCCCCTAGTTGTTATAAAGTTTTTGTTATTCAAAGCTGAGAACAATTTGCGTCAAACTAAAGCATTCCTGTCGCCCTGTTTTCAACCATTGAAATGGGTCTAGGCTTCTATCACCAGCTCATCAGGCAGTGCATGGTAATGCTATACGTTTTTCAAACAGGTAGCTGTAAGGAACAAAAAAACTTCAATCAATGTTTGTATAGTCAGAAGATTTATATAAAACGTCGAGCGAGAGATCTTGTTCTTAATATAGCAATGCTAATCTTGATAAACTTATAATGTAAGTCTTATTTTGAGAATTACATTTCTAAAGAGGAATTACAACTTCCCATGAAATTTTTATATTTAGATAGGGTTGTAGGAAGTTGGCTCTCTATATAGTGTACTAAAAAGAAGTACACTGTGCATAGAGTCAGGTGGGTCCCCAATTGGTTTACACAGGCTTAAGTAGACAATACTAACGCTCTCTTTTGTGGTAATGTGTACAAGCAGTTATGCTTTTCAGAGGGTAGTGCTAAGCATTTATTGTACTCACTGTGGCAATAAATGAGACACACACTCAAAGAATAAATCCGAAAACAATTTAGAAAAATAATACTTCTTTATATACAGGCTTTAAACTCAAGAACTTCATTCAAAGTTAAGTACTGTTTTAGACAGAAATATTTACAGGTAAGTAAAACATACAGGGGCATATTCTCAAGGACTTATCGCCGAGTTAGCGGCACTTTATCGCAGCCAAAGTGGCGATAGAGTCATCGCCCCATTCACAAGCTGGTGCTAACAGCCGATACCGCCAGTCAACCTGCGATAGCAGCCGCAAAAAACATCGCCACGGATGACACCGGCAACTAACGCTAATGAGATGCAGAGTAGGCGTTCCTGTGCAAAAAGCCACGAAAACACCACTTCGCAACATTCTCAACGACCAGCCAGATCGGCGATAAGAACCCAAAAGAGGCGATAAGGCGCGTTAGCAGCAAGGATTCAACACCTGCTCTTACCTGGTGTTAAGTCGGACGACAACCTGCACCACAAAAGGGAGCCCAGAGCAGAGCCACACCTGAAGAACAACAGATGCCATGGAGCTACTGATCATGCCGCTCGGAGCCCCAAGAGGGCCACAACACAACACCCACCGCCACCACACCCAGGCCCGCAACCCCCCCCCGGATCCCCCCTTCCCCCCCCCAGACTACCACAGAGGCAGCGCAGACAAAGACAGCGGACCTACAGAAAACGCACCAGCCTCACAGACTTAAAGCCAGAGGAAGTCATTGCCCACTACAGGCTCAAAAGGACAACCATCCTCCGCATCCTGACCCACATTGCCCACAGGCTGACGGTACCAACACAGCGGACAACCAACATCCCTCCACAGACAAAGCTGCTGGCTGTGCTGCACTTGTTGGCCTCTGGTACCTTCCAACCAACAACTGCCAGAGTCGGAGGAGTCTCACAGCCAGCCCTATCCAAGTTCCTCACACCTGTCTTGGATGCCATCATCAGCTTGCTACCCCAGTACCTTCACTTCCCCCACACTGCGCAGGAACAGCTGGAGACCAAGCAAGGCTTCTACGCCATAGCTGGCTTCCCGCACGTGTTGGGGGCAATCGACTGTACACATGTACTCCTCGTGCCCCCTGCCGCCACTGCACACAATTACCGCAACAGGAAGCACACACATTCCATCAATGTGCAGGCAATAGTGGACCACCGGGGACTCTTCACCAATGTCATCGCCAACTACCCAGGCAGTGTGCATGATTCCTTCATCTTCGGACAGTCCATCATCAACCAGCGCTTAGAGGCTGGCACCTATGGGAATGCATTGCTCGTTGGTAAGTACCAAATGATCACACCACACACCTCAACTCCACAGTCATGCAACTCACGACTCTGGGAATGCCCACGTCACAAACACACATACAACATGCCAAACAACATGCCCACCTACCAGACACGACAGAACAACTTACTGTGGTAACCTGGGCTAGCCATGTACACAAGCCATCAACGGCATGGCACCTCAGCCACACAATAGCAGAATGTGGGGAGAGGTGGGAACCAGGTATGTGCGAAGGAGGCAAGTGACCCATGAATGTGAATGTACACAATGCCTAGTGTGGCGTTGATGTGCTGGCCAGACTGCAGTATGCAGACCACAGACATGGCCATGTCGACACATACTGCTGGTGTTTGGAGTGTAGTGGACAGTGGACGCAACCATGCCACCCCAGGCAGTGGGGAAGATCGCGGAAGTGTAGCTTGTTACGTCCCCCCTGTAAGCGTGAGCGGAGTGGGCTGGCCCGGCATACGCCAGGCCAGCGTAGGGGTGTGAATAAAAAGCCCGTTGCTCGGTGCGTGGTTCTCTTCTGGAATGGCCAACGTGTCTGCCAGGGCGGCGCCTCTCAGCCCGCCACGAGTCCAACGCCATGAGCGGCGGTGCCTGCGATCCCGTGCCCCTGCTGCTCCCCAGACCCGTCTTGGCTGCCCCAGCGCAACCAGGCCTCACTGCTCACTTGCCGACACCGGCGTGTGTCAAAGAGGGCCCACGACGTGACGGTGCAAGCTCCAAGGCCGAGGCCCGCGACCATGGCAGCCTCCTCAGACCATCACGGCCTCTGCGACACAAGCCCCCAGCACTCCTATCTCGTTGACATACTCCACCGCTGCCTCCGGCCTACACTGCGGTCAAGTAGGTCACACATTTGGAACTGAGTCTTGATTTCATTATGGCCGAGTTCATATATTTATGGCAGAGTTTATATCACTGTACTCCCTTCGATCTGCTGCCACCAACTCTGTGCATCGCAAGCCCATGACACGTGTCTGTGGGCCCCTTCTGACTACTGCCTTCGGCCCACACTGCGGTGAATTAGGTCACACATTTGGAACTGAGTCTTGATTATGCAATGGCCGAGTCCATATCATGGTACGCAAGGAGAGGAGTAAGAGGAAGACGCGGTTGAGTCGGGAGGAAAAAAGGATCATCGTCACTGAGGTGATCGAACACTACCAACAACTGCTCTGGTGCCACTAACTCTGCATCGCAAGCCAACGACACGTGGCTGTGGGCCCCTGCTGCCCGCTGCCCCCGGCCTACACTGCGGTCAATCAGGTCACACATTTGGAACTGAGTCTTGCATCTTTCATTGCAGAGTTCATACCATTGTACAGGCCTCATCGCAGACTGCATCCCCTTTCAGCTCTGGTGCCACTAACTCTGTGCCACGTAATGCATGGACACTCTCAGGTTGAACTTTGGTGGCGTCTGAGTCCATGGCCTGGGGGTTGTCTTCATCATCATGTAGCTGATACTGACTTTGAGTAAAGAATGGGTCGGTAGCATTCATCTCCTCCATATTGCCTGTGCATGCTTGGTTCTGCCCTCTGCATCATGCCCTGGAAGAACACCTTCCACTGTCCCCCGACACACTGCGCGACATTCACCTTTGACACCGACGAGGACCCGCTCAGCTCTCGTGGCCCTACCTCAGTGCACCGCAAGTCACCGTCCCGTGGCGGTGTGCCTGTGCCGGCCGCAGTGCATCCGGGGCCACTAACTCTGTGCAGCACAAGTCATGGACCCTTGCTGTTTGAACTTTGAACTTCTGATTGTCCGATCACTGTTGTAGCTGTCGCCAGCACCAACCACTCCCTGAGGGCTGGCTTACACTCACCCCACAGCCATCCAGCACAGGCGTCACTGGACATGTGGCCCTGGCAATAAAAGGGGCCGGGCGCACGTGCCCGTAGCCAGTTCCACAAACTATCTAAATGTGTCTGTGTGGTAACTATGTATGCATGAGGGCCCCGGGCCCTACCACATGACATTGTGCTGTGTACAGCAGACGCAACCATGTCACCTCAGGCAGTGGTGAAGACCTGGGACATGTAGCTGTGTCGTACCCCCCTGTAAGCATAAGTGTACTGGGCTGACGTACGGCAGTCCAGCGTAGGGGTGTGGACAATCAGCCCTGGGCTCTGGGCGTTGCCAAGTGTTGGCCTTGCCAAGGAAGTGACTAATGCGTATGTCTCTGTTGCGGTGTCGGCGCCACACGTCCCGCAATGGACAATGTTGCGGTGTAGCCTGCCCCCGGAGTGCGGGCTCGGCCGAAGGGATGAATGAAGGAGCGCAAACCCGCTCTGGGTCCGGGATCATACATGCCAACTGTTGTGTGTGTCGCTATTACCACAGCATAGGCCAAAGGTCTACCCTCAACCGCATCGTGAGTTCAGCCAGCCATGAACTCTACATCTGTGTCCGCCCTATCCTTACCATAGGCCTACACACACGTGGCCGCACACCTTCAACGCACAACATCACAGTGCCGTCGTCAGGCTTGTGGACATGCGCAGACAGGCATGACAATGGTGTGCCGTAGGAGTGCAAGTGATGCAACCACGCTGCGCACACTAGTAAATATGCATGGGGGAGGGAGGGGCAGCAGTGATGCTACATAATACACAGTGATGCCGCTCATTTGCCACAAGCAGTACCTGTCAAAGAGGAATCACTAAGTCACAAATATCACACACCAATAAACTAGTGGGCCTGCCAACACATCATGCAGAACCAACTTTTGACTCATGTCTCTATGCACTGTCACAGGTGATCAAGGATATGCACTCTGCCCTTGGATAATGACACCCCTCCGAGCCCCGAACACACAGGCCCAGAGGCAGTACAATGCGGCCCACATACACACCAGGGGCATCGTGGAACGCACATTTGGCGTGTTGAAGTCACGTTTCAGGTGCCTGGACATCACAGGTGGAAGGCTCCTGTACAGCCCAGGCATTGTGTGCAAGATGATCGTTGCATGTTGTGTGGTGCACAACATATGTGTGCGCACCAGTACCCCATGGCTACAAGTGCCAGATGCACCGTACGATGATGAGGAAGATGAGGCAGGTGGACCACACCCCACTGCAGCAGCAGCAGGACTAGCTCGTAGGAACACCATCATTGACAATTTCTTCACATGAGCACGTCACATTGTCATAGTCCTTGGCAATCATGGAACAGTACAAAAGGACCACAGGCACAGCATGTGCAAATAAACTCATTACAACACACATTCCCTGTGTGCAGGTTACTCCTCTGTACAAGCACATCACTCTGACAAGTGTGAGTGCAACATGTAGTGCTAACAATCTCACTAATTGGAAATAGGTGGTGGGTGTGTCACCTCTGTACAGGGGGGCTGTGTGGGTGTCACGTTTTCGGAATGCCATTTCTGTGTGTCACAGATAGTACGGAATCCCACTCATCAGCGTTTCACATGTGTCCCAATTCATTACATATAGGCTGCCATTTGTGACCTACAATTGTCAACAGGGCTACTTTTGGGGTCAAATATGTACCACCATGATGCAGGGATGCACCCTGTGACACAAGTCCCTCAACATGAGCTACATGGACATAAGGGGGAATCACTGCCCCTACATTCGTACATGCTTTCATACTTGATCATTCATAGACATGACACATCTGTTTGTATCAGAATGTATTATTCACGTTCAGTGGAGTGTTGAGGCTGTCTCAGTACTGGGCCATGCAGACAACACTTTACAATGTTGCCCCGTGGAGGGCCAGCCTGAGTCCTTTAGGGATTGGCAAGTTACTCGGAAGGGGAAGATTTCAGTCCGCAGGCTGATTGCTGTGTCATTGTTGAGCATACAAGTAATGGCAGTCCATGTCGAGGTCCAAGGTTGTTGTCGCAGAGTGTGTCGGGGGACAGTGGAAGGTGTCATTCCAGGGCATGATGCAGAGGGCAGACCCAAGCAGTAACAAGCCATTTGGCGGAGATGAATGCTACTGCTTCCTCCTTACCACTATGGCAGATTCATCCTCATCTTCGTCCTCTGACGTTTCATGTGCCTCACATGTGGGTGTTGGTGTTTGGTTTGCAGCACTGTGTGACACTGACACATCAGGGGCCGGAGATGTGGATGTAGGAGTAGCAGCAGCATTCATCTGCGCAATGTCTTGTGGCATCACTCCCATGATGAGGATCTGCAGGGCATGGAAGATCCCATCTACAGCTTTCTTGTTGCAGCCGTGGTAGCCATTCTTTGCGCCTCCATCTGCTCCATGTTCTCCATGACCCTCCTTATGTTTCCCAAATCACGGATGACATCGCTGTAGCCACTCTGACTGGACAGTTGTTGTCTCTGAGTCATGACTCCAGCGACGCCAGCCATGGATTGTTGGAGGGCATGGGGCGGACTGTGGGAGTCTGTTAGGGAGTGTAAGTGGTCCCTGATGGGACTTAGACACCCATGTATGGCATCTAGTTTGGCTGCCATGAGGTCGAACCCCACCCGCACCTGTTCAGCCAGCTCCTTCTGGCAGTCTAACACACGGCGTTGGAACGCCATGTGTTCTTCGGTGAGGTGCTGGGAGCCAGACGTGGTGGTGGGTGCTTCCTGCTGTGTGGTCTGTGCAGGGGGTGGGATCACCTCGATGGTGCTGGGCTGCCCTGCTACTGGAGGTGGGGTGCGGTGGTTGTCCATGAACCGTTGGTGTACGTCGTAGTCGATGTCCTGGGGGTCGTCTCCATCATCACTGACGTGTTGTAGGCTCTGCAGGAGGTGTTTATTGTCCCTCTGCAATTTGAAGAGGAGATGCAGTTTCACAGTGTGTTCCATGTATGTTGACGCATTGGCGGAGTTTACATACAGACTGCATGACAATGTACATTGTGACTGTTTGTGAGGAGATGCCTATTTGATGCGGGACAGTGGACATTTGTACTGCATCACGGATGTGAGGTTGTACTCGTACATTGTCATCTCACAGTTTCCTGCTATGCCCGGTGTGATTGGCCATTTTGTACACACATGCGGCACCAGTTGTGTCCTGTGTTCTGTTGTGAAAGTGTTACAGTTTGTACCACATTGTCAACAGTGTTGAGGTGCTGTTATTCTTATGTGTGTGTGTGCTGCATTGTGGGTGAGTCGCCCCTGCAGCTCTGATTTGGCTGCCCCTTCTCCCTTTCAGGCGGTGTGCCTTTAACTTCTGTGCTTCTACAGTGCTGAGATGTTGCGGGCTTGGGTAAATTGGGCTCTTGGTCGAGCTGTGACTCTTGGGCATGGTTTGTCCGCAGATGTGTTGTTGACGTCGGGGTTGTTTGTGCACGTGGTTGTGTCAGAGTGTGACCTGCTCCTTTCCGGATGTGGTCCACACTCAGTCACCTCAGTGTCGTGGCGTGCACCATGTCATGGTAATTGGACTGCAGCCATGCTAATCGTCATGCAGTGTCACTTGCATTGTCAGTGTGGCTCACGGACCCGCAGCTTTGCTGGGTTCAGCACATGTGCATGGGTTTGTTGTGAGATTGGTGATGTGTGGGGAGGGCCCCCTCCGGGCAATTTGTCGACGGGGGCCTACTTGCTGTTTCTATGTGTGCTGCAGTATGCCAAGGAGATCAGGGACAGGATCCAGAGTCATTGTGGGTGTGCAGTGTGCTCTACTTAATTGTGCATGTGTGCCATTGTGCCCATCTCCCCCCGTCCCCCCAGTCCCTGGTCGGTACTCACCCTGTTGATGTTGTGTCAGGTCATGTTGAGCAGTGTCCGGATCCACTTCTTCTGGCACCGTATCCCGACTGATGACTGTAGCCACCATTTTCTCCATGTCATCCAGCTCCTGGTGTGCCGCTGGACCCCCACATCCATTCTGCGTTGCTGATTTCATGTTGGCATCGAGTTTCTTCTTGGTTTTGCCCTTCACATCATTCCGGCGCCTCTTGACCTCTTCCATTGTCCTCCTCAGCTCTGCAACTGCATTCACATGGTCCAAGATAGTCTGCCATGTTTGCGTCTTTGTTGCCAATGACACGTTGGAGGTGACGAACAGTTGTTGGTGGTGTTCTGTCGCCTCCGTAACGATGGTCCTGTTTTCCTGCGGACTGAACCGCGTCTTCCTCTTCCTCTTGGCCTTCCCCGACCCCGTGGTTCCGTGATGGTCGTCTGTGGGGCTTGTGGGGTTCGCGTTGTCCTCTGCAGTCCGTCCGGGTGCATCCATGGTGCTACGCAGTTTGAATTGTTTTGTTTGTGTTTTTCGGTGCTTTTATGGTGCATTTTCACGCATGGCGCGTGGGAATTGCAGTCCTGTCGCTGGTTATCGCTGTTTTTGGTTTCGCTACTTGGGGCATCGCACCTTTTTTCGCGTTGGTGTTTCGCATTTTTTCTGCATCGCGTTAATTTTAACGCGGTCATTTGGCGCGTTATCGTGAGACTATCGCATTGTGCCGCCGGGTTGAGAATACAACGTTAACACAGTGTTATTTTATCGCAATGGGCTGCGATGTGCAAAGCTGCGTTAAGCTAATTTTGCAATGATTATCACACGTTCTTGTGAATATCCCCCACAATTCGGTGCACTTTTACACACAATGCAGTCCTATGGGACGAAAAGTCAAAAATGCATAAAGGTTGGTGTAGTCGGTTTCAGGGGGTTCACCTTCAGGGTTCAGAGTTGTAGTGGGCCAAGTTCCAAAATACTACCAGCAGTTCTTCGGGAACCGCCGGGTTCTACCGGGAGCAGGGGGCTGGTAGCTGGCGTGCTACGGTGAAGGGGGGCCACCTAAAAACAGGTTGCACAGGGGGTCTCTGTTGACAAGTCCGAGTGCTCTCAAATGGGGGCTGACATCACAAGGGGTCTTAGAGCATGGGGGCACAGCCAGTTCGTTGGGACCCAGGTCAGGCGACTCAGATGCACCTCGCGGTCAGGGAAAAACAGTTGGCAGTACAAAATCAAAGCAGCTGGTCCACTCCCAAAGTGGATCTCAGTGATGCTGACCTCCCTCAAAGGCTGTCTCCACACAGAGGGTGAAGACACCAGGCCCACCAGAGCCATGCAGCACCGACTCCCGGGGTACTGGATGTACTGCACCAAACACCAACAGTGAGAGTCCAGTCGGAATTCTCACTGCACCAGGACCAATCAGCCTTTGAGTCATACATTTTATTCTGTTCTTATTTCCTTACTGTATATATTCCATACACTATATCACTTTGTCACCTTTTTCACTTATTCACCATAAGTCACTCACTAATTACTCTTTATTGGTTAAATTATTTATGTGACAGCCTTATATACAAAAAGAAAAAAAGAATAATATACTGATTGTTTAAATCATACAATAACGTTCTCTGTGTGTTTCTTGTTACATATCAATTATGGCATGCTAAGAAATTATTAATCCGACAGAACCAACTGTAGTTTGTTGTGTAAACACCCAGGTTCTGAGGGACACAGGGTTACCCCATCACAGTTAATCTAACTTGAAGATGGCATATTTCCTATAATTGCCTATTAATCCTTTATATAAAATTTCAAATGACAATCCTTGTCTGTCATTCTTGGAGAATGTTTCATCATTGATTTTTTAACTTGAATAGAAGTAACTGGTCCAGTCGGGGAGCACCAAAGTCTGTATCAAGTCTACTCCGCTCCCAATCCTATCCGTTGGCTTGATCATTTAGGATGGATTTGTGCACCGACACCGAACCATAATTGACAAACTAATTAGTGATAGAACCGAGTACTGCACCTTTATGGTCCAGGCGGTTTCCCCCGAGATTTAAATTGACCCAATTCAAACCCAATCCTGGTTCCGGAAAGATGAGGTAGCTGAAGAAGAACGACGTGAGTAAAAATGTAAATGTAAATCCGTATTTGTAAAGCGCAAACTACTCACCCTTACGGATCTCAAGGCGCCGAGGGCTGTCGTGGAAATTAAGTGAGATATTGCCCAGAGTCACCTGGTGCTGAGCGGAGCTGCCGCCGGAGCCGGGGATCGAACCGTGAGCCCTGTGCTCCGAAGTCAGCTGCCCTGGCCGCTGCACCACAGAAGGAATTGCATGCGTTGTGAAAAATGAATCAGTTAAGGAGCAGTGCATGTTAGGAGTTGTAGTAGGGGTGTCATAGCAGACTTCAAGAACAACTATTATGTGGCTTTGATCATTGGATTTGTGGGAGCAATAATTATTGTATTTTTGATGATACTCTTTGACTTTTGAAAGTGATGGATGTGTGAGTTGTTGCACATATGATATAGAGCTAAACAGAGGTACCTCAAGTTAGAGTATTGAATTAGTGAACTTGCCTGCTAAGGTGAGGTGTACTGTGAAGCTCTATCAGTTACACCAAGACAGGGACAAATCTTTTCTTGCACGACTGTAATAATTGAAGCCGGTTGTGGCTCTTCCTTTGTACATGGGAGAGAACGTGCCATGTATTGTGACTTTCGCTGGTTGAGGGCTTACTGTTGGATGAATTAGGTAGCATTCTTACTGGTGTAGAGATTATTCTGTTTAGTTGAAGCAGGCAAATGGTGGAAAGTTTTGAAAAGGTGGTTCAGAAGCAGTCTGGTAGTATTCGAGCGTTGGTTATCAAGTTGCCATGCAGGGATTGGCTGGTGGACTCGGTAGCTGTGCTGTGATAAGGTGAACTTTGACAGAGATGTGCTGGTATTGGCAGACAGATTGCGAACCTGTTAGCGTGGAGTGAGTGAGAGTTTGGAATAGAGAGTGACTGAGAGTTTGTCAAAATGGGAAATCCCTTGTCAGAGAAGGAGAAAGATGTTAACAAAGAGGAAACGTTTCCCCCTGAAGGTACCCCAACTAGGGAGATGGCAGCAAAGAAAGGGTTACACATGTACATGTGGCTTAGCCAATGGCACGAATACACATCCAAAGATGGGGAACTACGATTCCCATTGAGAACTGAGAAGGAGAATGTATGACTTAAAACCACAGCCTAGACCCACTCAATTCGAAGCTCTAAACCTTTGGCAGCAAATAACAAGTGAAAAGAAAGACATTTTAATTAAAAATCCACAGCAGGGCCCATGCATGGAGAAGCGCGAAGGACAGAAGCGACAGAGAAAGTGGAGGGAGGAAGTCATAGAGACTGTAGGGGCCTATCCTTTAATAGAAAGCAAAGAAAATGTGAAGGGTAACCCAAAATGGGAGACCAAAACTAAGAGTGAAGAGGAAGACACAGTTATAGACGAACTCCTCAGTATAAGGCCACCACCATACAATGTGGCAACCTCTGCTCCGAGTGCCACAGCCCTGGCAGTAACGAAGGTTGGGAATAGCTGTAGAACCCCCTCCCCCATGGAAGCTTGTGCACCCCTGAATTATACAGAAACCGCTGTTTCATCCCATTTTCAGGTCCCCGTACCCACCACACTAAGCACCCTGTCCTCATCAAGCACAGTAATTCCTTCTCTACCTGAGACACTTGTCAGTATCTTGCCGCGTCAACCTATCCCAAGCATACCTCAGGACTCTGCACCGAGACCTGGAGTGCTGGCACTAAGATCCCCACAGTGAGAGAATTTGGCAACCAGCGGAATGGGAGTTCAAATAACAGTAAAGCTTTATCAGTTAATGCGTCAAGCATAGAGCAGATCCTGCAGCAGCTTAATGTCACCCAATTGAAAATGGAGTTTGAGGAAATCGTTAAGGGAAATGTAGGAATGGACTTTTTAGGACATTACAATGAAAACAAGTTGCTCTACATGAGCAAGGAAGCAGCGAGAGTGGCAAGGGAGGTGCATGCAAGGATGGAAAAGGTGGGGGGGGGGAATGTGGAATTGACATAAACCAGCTAAAGAAATTGTGGAAGAATACATGGATGATGATGATGGAACGACAACTGGAAACGAAGGCTTAAAATTACAACAAAGTAAGAAGCAAAGTAAGGAACCAGGGAACAACGACTGGAGCCAGTTGGTACGAACAGGGAATAATCAAGAGGATAATGTAAATAACAAACGAAGCCTTAAAGACCTTGTAGAGACAACTCCACGAGGCAAGGACAGTAAGACCCCCCCCCCCCAATCCAGAACACTAAGAGCTTACTACATAGCCCGGCAACAAAGACTGTTTCACCATAGCCTTAGAGTCAGTGTAAATAACAAGGTGGAAGCCGCCCCTCTGGAAAGTGGGCACGTGACCGGGCCAAGGGCGGCAACCTCCGGAAAGGAACTGGTTCCCCAAAGACAGGACCTCGGCATAACTGGGAAAGAGAACAACTTGACAAGTAGGTCACCACTAACAATTACGCTACAAGAAGTTGAAATGAGTAACAAGCCCAACGGCGACAATCGTAGAATACAAATATCTTCCTTGGCGGGCACAGACCAACAAGTCAGTAACAGCAGTTCCACAAGGCGGTATGGTCAACAATCACAACAACTATTACTAACACCCGAGTATGAGTCCGAAGGGCGTCATGACATTCTAAACAGGGGCAACATACTTAAACTGACGGCAACCATTCCAGGGCTAAAACATTTAAACTCAGCCCACCTACTTTCCGTGGAATTTTGCCAGGTAGGACATGGCAACTCTAACGAGCAAACTCTCACAACATGGCAAACGGAGGAGGTCGCCCAGCTAATTATGGGGCATATTAGCAAGAAGAGGCGATAATCATCGCTAACCCTGCTTAGCGTAATTTTTTTTATCGCCGGCTATCGCTGGAATATATTGCCACGCTAACGCTGTATTAGCAACGATTAGCGCTATGGCGATGAATATTCCAGCGATAGCGGGGAAATGGGCCAACATCGCTGAAAAACCAGCGATGTTGCATGGAGAAGGGAGAACACCTTGCTGATACGACCCTGTGGTCGTATCAGCATAATCCACCCCCATGTTAGGTATGGCTAACACCTGCTAATTGCAGGTGTTAAATAAATGGCGATGACCCCGGTTAGCGCGACTTTTCACGTCGCTAACTGGGACCATGGCCACCTTGCTAATAGGCGATAGGCCTGTTAGCGAGTGTTTCCCAGGTTTGTTCGTCGGGAACGCCCACTTTGCATGTCATTAGCGTTAAATATCGCTGACATGCAAAGCGGTAAAAAAACGGGCGCTAATGCCCGCAAACTGCTGTTAGAGACAGTTTGCTGATAGGGCGATATAAATATCGCCGCTTTAGCGGCAAAAAGTGCCGCTAAAGCGGCGATAGTGCCCTTGCTAATATGCCCCTATATCCTTTAAACAAAAATTTGACACTTGGAGCATAAGGCTTTCGAAACCGGTCAAATTTTGTTACTCAGGCCCATTAAGGGAAAAATCTTCTGAGAAGGGAATCGTTGGGCACAGTCTGGCGACAAAGGTACAGGCTTACTCAGTCCTCCGGAATGCAAGGGGGCTCATTCCACCAATAGCAAGCCGCAGCATGGGCAAGGCCGGAAAAGTAGCAAGCACAGAACCCGACATGGACCACTGGAGCTGGCTTGCAGGTACGCTGAACAAAGTGAAAACCAATTGACCCCTACATAAACAGACAAGGAACAACAGTCAAGACAGCCTCCACCTTATCTCATGGAACATAGCCGGTGCCAAGAAATGGCTAGAAGACGGCCGGCCTCTTCAAAACTGGGCATCTTGTGACTTAATCGCCCTACAGGAGACGTGGGCGCTAGAGGAGCTGCCGCTTGTCGGATACACTCACTTCAGCACACCAGCAGAAAACAACATGAGGCATGGTCGTCCAAAAGGCGGGCTAGAAGTGTATGTTTCGACTGAAATTTATATTAAATCCGAGCAAATAGCTCCTTACGGACCAAATATGCAACTAATAAAACTGTCTCTACCAGACAGGGCGGCACCTGTATTATTAGTTAACATCTACGTTCATCCATCTGCGAAAGAGAAGAAAGCCCACATTCAGCAGTTAATAACCACAATTAATGACATACGAAACAGCAATCCCACTTGGGAAATTATAATATCAGGTGATTTTAATTCAAATTTAATCTACACACCGGAAGACGACGAGAAATTAGCAGCAGACAACGAGTTCTGGGAGATGCAACCCCAATACCAGCTTAAATCGGATCGAACCGACCCAGTAGGACAACAGCTGGTGACAACTCTGGAATACCTGGGGTTGAGAATAATAAATGGGAGAACACCAGAGGATTACCCTCCAATGAATACCTACCTTGGAGGGAAAGCGCAATCAAGGCTCGACTACACAGCACTATCACTACCATTATTCCCCTTTCTCATACGGTTCTCAATTGAATTTACTACTAAAAGAGACCATTCATACCAACATATTTACTTCAATTTAAAGCCGCCTAAGCATCAAAATAGCGCGATAATTGTTGAAAGCACGCTCTCAACTGACTTGAACCGACTGAAATGGTCAACAGAGAACATTGAAGAACTTCATGTAACAGTACAGAGAATCAAAAAGGAAAGCGAAACAAGCGAACGCAACAAGATACAAGAGTGGGTAAGTTTCACGGACAAACTACTAACAATTATGTCTGGCAAACCCAAACAAGCCTCGGAATTGAAAAACACTAGGTTAACATCAACTGAACTTGCCAAACTCAAGCGAGAAATAAGGAAAAATGTAAGGTGACTAAAAAGAGCCGAGACGTCTCGCCAAGATCGGGAAGCAATACGGAACCTCAAGAAAAAGTATAAAAAGATGCTGAGGGAAGACAAAAGAGGACGTGAGGACAACTTCTGGGTTAAATTATTACATACTGCGAAGAAAACCAACTCAAGTGCATTTTGGGGAATAATAAATGGTCTAAAGCGGCCTGCTAACTCAATTACATCAAGCGTACAAGAAAACGAATGGGTTACATTACTAATAAAAAGATTCACAGACATTGAACCATTGAACCACTCCGTATGGAGAGAGAGAGGTCTCAAGCAATCACCGTGGAGCAAGAGGTACCACTGAGCCATGACAGGAGCGTCTTACAAAACATAAACAGCACCCCAACTTGCCAACATTCCAAATTGCAAAACACAGACGAGGCACAATGGAAAGAAGCTGGTGGCTTAAGATCTGCCTTTGGAAATTCGGACTTCTGTAATGAAGACATTAAAAGAATAATCCTGAAGGGTCGTGGAAATGGGGCCCCAGGCCCAAATGGCATCCCTCCAATAATCTTTAAAACAGCCCCAGACTTCTAGAGCGGAAGATTAAAAAACCTGTATGAGGAAGTAGAGAGAGAAAGACAAATCCCGATAAGCTGGCAAGGATCAGTAATCACTCCGATTTTCAAAGGAGGCAACAGAACCTCCCCGTCCAACTACAGGTTGATAGCCCTTTTGGACGTTGATGCAAAGTATTATGCCTCACTACTATTGGAAGATCTGATCATCTGGTCTGATAAAACAAAACAGATACCACTTAACCAAACAGGGTTCAGAAAAGGGTGCGGGACTATAACAAACATCCTGTCGCTCTCGTTGCTTGCCGACAAATATATTCGAAGGAAACAGCAGCTATACCTCAGTTTTATTGACCTAAAGGCGGCTTTTGATAGCGTGGACCGTCATCTTCTATGGGGAAAACTGCGTACATGGAACATCCCTGAAAAAATACTCAGAGGAATTTTGCTGCTATATTCCAATACATGGATGAGAGTAAAACTGGGAGATGGTTCGAGAGTGTCAAGAAAGGTTGTAACCACCAAAGGGCTGAAACAAGGCTGCGTCCTGGCCCGCATCTTTTTAACCTCTTCATGGCAGACCTGGCCCCAAAACTCAACAAGATCATATCTCATCCACCCAAACTAGGTACTTTATCATTATCCCATTTATCATATGCAGATGACGTTGTTTTGATGAGCCTAACTAAGATCGGCTTACGTAGAGCACTTACAGGATTGCTGGAATACATAGCCGATAATAAGCTAGAGATAAACATCGCAAAAAGCAAAACAATGCTGATTAGTAGACATCAGAAGGCAAAACAGCAATTCCAATTAGAGGGCAAAAAATTAGAAGCAGTATCCAACTATATGTATCTGGGCTTCTATATTGACAACAGGCACAATCATCGGGACCAAAAAGCATATATGACTCAGAGGACAAACGCTTTATCATTTGCCTTCAGGTCTTTAGCGAAAAAATTGAAGGGGCCATCATTTAAACCCCTATTAGCAGTAATAAAAGCAAAGATGTTACCAACATTATCATATGGCAGTACGGCATTACACGGGAAAGACGCTGACCTACTAAACAAGTTTCAATTTACAAAAGAGTCTTTCAAATTCATCAGTCCGCCTCCCCAGCACAGGTAAGACTAGAACTTGGGGTAACCAACGAAATACTGGGGAGAATGTACGCAACCATTAAGCAATGGTACACCCTTAAGCAAAACGCGGCAGAATTGGAACTGAACAAGGCTTTGTGGGACGAATTAGAGAATGATGAAAAGTCCCCATACAACCAATATCTAAAAAAAGCACTACTAGAAACCAGTACAGGTGGGCTCTGGGAAACCAGTTTGCCCTACTCATCCTTTAAGCAAGCTATAAATAAATCAGCTAAATTTCACTCTTTGCTGGTCGATAAAAATATCCTCAGTAAGAGAAAACACGCTGGGATGGTAATTACTAATTATAAGACACTTACCCCAGCGTCCTATTTAAACATCACGTTCTCGGTCTACAAAATGTTGCAACTAATGGCTTTGCGTCTAGGCAATCTGCCGTCTATTGCCGATCAGCCAACATGGGTCCACAAAGGGCTGAAAGAATGTAGACTATGTGGAAGTAGTATAGAGGATTTTGTTCACCTGGTCTGCATATTCCCAAAATTATCCCAAGCGCGACTCTCTTTATTAAAACACGCCATGAATACCAGAGGTTTAAGGACTTGCAGATCTGCAATTATAGCGGCTTTGGACCCAACAGACGTTATACTGAACTGTCAACTAATAAAGTTCCTTTCCGTACATACGCAAGCATTTAAAAAAATTTACAAAAATGAATTTGGAGCATTGTTCTCTAACATCAAACAAGATAGACCGGCCTTGAGATTGCACTTGTTTCTGGGATATAATGGTGAATAAGGCAAGGATGTCTGGAGAAATATTCACTCTTGTAAAGTACACTACGAGTTAATCAATGTTTCGGACTTATTAATCGTCAATAATGCACCCTGAAAATATCTGTATATTACTAAAAGGCTATTTGAATTATGATATTTTTTATACAAGTTTTAGTGTTAATAATTGACGAACAAAAGATCTTTTACAATTTTTTAGGTTTTATACAAAAACAAATGTTTTACTGTAGTTTTATTATAGAAATTGTATTGTAGTGGTTTTAACTAACTGAAACAATAAATAAATCTTGACTTGAGTTAAAAATGTTAAAATTAAGGGGGTTGAGGACTCACATAAGGGAATTGATTGAAAACATTAGGTAATGGAGTGAAACAGAAAAGTTTAAGTAATTGTGGTGCAGGAACATGAAGCAAAAGAGAGAGAGTTCAAGAGAAGAGGAGGAAGGAGCAGTAAGACAGGCGGTCAAGGAGTATCCTTTGCAAGAAGTGCAGGGAGGTGCATATGTACATGTCCCCTGGTCACAATCAGACCTTTTCCATTCTACAAACACCCTTCCCAAACGCAGAAAGAATCACGATAAATAGTAGACACAGATGGAACAGATTGTGACCATCTCCAAAGTTCTGTGGGAAAACTTGTATGTATTGTTTGAGGTGGCGGTTTCCAAGGACCTGTGAGCAGATTGGCCAACACAAGAGCCTCCACGAGTAGCCAGATCTAATGCCCCTTTGCCTATAGTCAAAACCAAATATGATGAGGTCATAAAATACCTAAAGACAAAGGTTCCCAAAAAGGAGATGAATTGGCCTAAGATTTTCTGAACCTCTGAAGAGCCAAAGGAGTCAGTACATGAGAGATGAATGCAGGTGTACAGGGAGCACAGAGGATGAACAATCGACTGGGAGAAAACATGGGAGGGTTTCCTGCCTCCTTTGTACAGGGGCTGAGACCCTAGATTAGCAATCAGATCATCCAAGGTGTCCTTTTCTGGCAGGGCAAACCGGTTAACAAGATCTTGCTGTATGCGAAATACTGCAGTGACATGTTGGAGACAAAGCAAAAGGGGCTTAAGGAGAAGTACATGATAGCCCAAACCCAGTTGGCACAGAATGGGGGGGGGGGACTTAACAATCCACTCCAAGGTCCAGAGATAGACTCCAGTTATGAAATGACTGTGAAAGGAGTCTCCATGACTTACGGTGAATGTCCCCGAGGGCAAGGTAATATGTCAGGGACCAGCAAAAGTGCCCTAAAGAAGGTTACTCCCGGGTAAGATTTGCAACAAGGTGGGGCATTGGAAGTGGGAATGCCACCACAACCCAGACTGAATCACATCTGATCCCCCAGCAGTGAGTCCAGAAGGGCAGGGAGAGCTTCCCTCAATACCTAGACCCCCATGTCAGCCCTAAAAGTCCCTAAATCTGGTGTGTTGCAGATTCCCTCAACCCAATGCAGATGCAGGGAGATGTTCCACATCCCCAACCGAACCACAAGTACTTCAAAATCCGATGATGTCCCAATGTGGCCCAGACTCCATGATGTTCGAGACTTCTACAGATTTCAACCAGGATCAATGATGGTGTCTGACAGGGGAGGAGGAGTGTGTACTTGGCGCAGTCCTAGAAGTGTACCAGAGTGGACCATATGTAGATGGAGAGGTTAATGGGCATCCTGTATCTTTCCTAATAGACCCTGGAGCCACTCATTCAGCTGTTAGAATGATCGAGGTCCTTAACCTACTTCTCTGGAGAAAAGAAGTCCAAGTTATAGGTACCACTAGTTAACAGTGTGCCAACCAATTTACTGCCCCTGTGCAGTTCCTGATTTGTGATTCTAGTCCGGTAAATGTTTTGGGACGAGACCTCCTCTGCAAACCCAACTGCATTATCTATTGCTCACAGGATGGAGTCGGGATTGAAACCGAAGCAGCTGATGCCAAATTTAAATTACAATCACTGGAACTTGTTGTCAGGTTATATCTGATCATTACAAACGGGGACTTACCAGTCAATTTTAGAGAGACTGTTAGAGAGGTCGTCTGGGATTTCCCAGGGAGAGAAACTGAATTGATCAAAGGTGCCTAGCCCCTGAAGATCATCCAATGTTGTTTTTCCACTGACCTGTCCCTATAAAATGACTCCAGAAGCCATTTCAGGGATCACCTCTGTCATTGAGATCATGATAGAACAAGGCATCTCCAGGGAAGTTATCGGGAGCCCATGTAACTCACCGATCATGGTCTTACAGAAGGCAAACAAAAAGTGGAGGATCGTTCAAGACCTCCTAAAGATTAACCAAATTGTCGTTCCATGCGATTCCGTGGTACTGAACTCTGATGTAATCCTGTTTCACATTCCCCCAGAGGCTGAGTGTACCTCTGCCTAGCCTTCTTTCACAGGTTCTATTACACAAAGAGAGACAGTTTCTTTTTGTGTTCCAAGAGAAGACCCTTGTGCGGTGTTGGGCCCCACAAGGGTATATTGACAGTCCATCCTATTTCAATCAAAAACTTAAAAAGAGCCAAGAACCAAGAGTCTCTTCAGTTACCTTGTAGTTCAACCTTAATACAGTACATCGATGATCTTTTGATCACATTAGTGACTAAGGAAGTGTGCAAGCAAGACACAGTTGCGTTGCTCAAACAGTTGGCTGAGAACAGACACAAGGTCTCTCCTGAGAAATTACAATACTGTCAGATGGAAGTCAGGTATCTGAGACACCAGATTGAAAAAGGAGTGAGGTGAACGTATAGAGACAGTTCCTAAGATGAAGTTCCCAACCACACAGATAGAAGTTTCTGGCCATGGTTGGCTACTGTTGATAGTGGATCCCAAACATTTCCTTTGTGGTGAAGCCTTTACTGAGGCCGACGCACACTGATGTCAATGACCCGGTACTAAGGGATAATTAAGGCATGGAAGCCTAAAAATCTACTTTGTGGTGCACCCGCTCTTGGAATGCCAGACTATATGAAATATTTGTGCTCTTTTTTCACGAAAGAGATGGGTGTGTGCTGTCCGTACTAACACAAGCCCATGGAAAGACTAAGAGTCTCAGTGTTTACTTCTTAGCTACTCTTGAGCCCCATGGCAGCAGCGCTGCCTGGTTGTCTCAAAGCGGTTGCAGCGGTGAGCCTTAGCATTCAGCAAACTGAGGGGATAGTGATGGGTTACCCCCTAATTGTCATTGTACCCCACTCCATCGAAATTCTTATGACCCATACCAGAAGCTAACATTTGACATATAGCGCTCAACCCACTATCAGAAAATCGTTTTGGCAGCAGAAAATGTTTCCATTCGGTGTTGTAACACACCAAACCCTGCCTCCTTGTTGCCAGCCCCACAGGGAGATGATGAGGGTGAATTCACTCATGATTGTATTATTGTTACCGAGTTGTGCATAAAACCGAGACCTAATGTACCCCTTCCTGAATCTGGCCATGCCCTTTTTGTTGATGGGTCCTGCTTGAGAGACTGACGCAGTATTTTAAGAGCAGCTTATGCTGTATGAATGCTGAGTGGACTTGTGGGAGTCTCTTACTTGTACCATGTAATGTCAGTGCAAGTAGCCAAACTGATTGCCCTTGCCAGAGCCTGCTGTACTTCTAAAGGCTCCTGAGTCACTATTTACATTGACAGTCAGTACAGGTTTGGAGTTGTGCATGATTTCGGCCAGTAATGGTCACAGCGAGGTTTCCTGACCTCTGCTGCTACCCCCATCCAAAATGGATTGTACATTTCGAATCTGTTAGATGCTTTGCAATTGCCAAGGAAAATTGCTGTGGTGAGGCATGCTGCACACAAGAGTCGCAGTGATTTTGTTACCAGAGGCAACTGTTACGCGGATTAAATTGCCTGTTATTGTCCTCTTGAGTTCAGGACCTTCCATTTGGATGAACCTTGTAATGCAGAGGGAGAAACTGTTTCCAACATTCTATTGAACACTGTACATACCTTTAATGAGCTGAGGGAACTGCAACATACTGCCCCAGAGCTAGAAAAGGCCAAATGGGAAATGAGTGGTGTGTGAAGGATGCCAGTGACATCTGGGTATCCAGTGACGGGCAACCAGTTCTTCCTGATTCCCCCCTGCCCGCGTGGTGCGGCACATGCACAGCCCAAGACACCTGGATAGAGATGGGATGGTGTCTATGTTTAAACTCTACTGGCACAACCCATTTCCGACTGATGGCAGAACATTTGTGCCTACGTTGTGTCATAAGTCCCGTGCAGGCCCATTGTCGTTTTCCCTATGTTAGCATGAGCACGTTGCAGACTGTCCTCGGCGTAGCACACGTTATCTTACAGATATATTTTGCTTTATGCCACAATGTACTTTCACACAAAACACGTTGTTTTGCTAATCCAATGGGGTGAATATCAATAGGGTGAACTATGGCGCTCACAGTTCACGTGCTATTCGGAGAAACCTTATTGTATCTTGCGGTGTGTTGCACCACGGGCATTGGGTATCTTTTAGAGGGGCACAAGTATTTACCAAATTAGACCTTAGGTGTGCCTATCATCTCCATCAAATCAAAGAAGGAGATGAGTGGAAAATCGCATTCAGAACACCGTTGGGCCTTTTCGAATATCGAGTTATGCCCTTTGGACTAACCAATGCTCTTTCCATCTTTCAAAGATTCATGAATAACGTGTTCTCGCATCTCTTAAATCTGATTGTTGTAATATATTTAGATGACATTTTGGTTTATTCAGCCGCTCCTGAGTTGCATCATGCACACGTCGCTCAAGTCCTGGAAAGACTACGTCAAAACAGTCTCTTCTATAAGCCTGAGAAGTGTGAGTTCGACAAATCTGAAGTGGAATATTTGGGTTAGCAGATCAACAAGACAGGGATTGCCATGTATCCAAAAAAAGTAAAAGCTATTTTAGATTTGCCTTCGCCTTCAACCATCAAAGAAACCCAATGTTTCTTAGGCTTGACAAACGTCTATTGCCAATGTATCGATAATTTTGCTCACAGTAGAAGTTACATCTCCCAAACCTTAAAGAAGGAAAATCTCCAACAAGGATTCAAATGGACCAAATCTGCTGAAAGAGCTTTTCAGTCATTGAAACAGGCATTCACTCAAGCTCCTGTTTTACATCATCCAGATACAACGGGGAGGTTTATTGTAGAAACAGACACTTCAGACAGAGTAATAGGTGCTGTGCTCCTCCAACAACAAGACGACAACGGTCTGGAACATCCTGTTTTTTACTTGTCACACGTCCTGTCAGATTCTGAGAGAAACTACTCTGTTCTCGAGCGAGAGCTGTTAGCCATGAAGTTGGCCTGTTGTGAATGGAGACAGTTCCTAATGGGTACCAAGGAACAATTCGAAATCAGAACAGATCATAGGAATCTACAATGTCTTCACATCATTTAGTGTCAGAATAGTAGTCAGGCCCGGTGGGCTTACTTTTTTTTAGCCAATACGATTTTACCATTACTTATATACCAGGGTCTCAGAGCAGTCTGGCAGATGCCTTATCCCACCGTTATCCAGAAGGTCGAACGCTCCCACAGCAAAACATAATCGAGCCACAACGAATCATTGGCATGGTTCAATCCTTCCTAGACAGAGTCCAATCAGAGTATACCTCCCTAAACCTGGAAGAAGCTGAATGACCAGATTAAGCGACAAGATAGATACTATTACTATGGTAGAGCATTATTCCTCCCAATCCAAAAAGTACAACAAGAAGCCTTACAGATGTGTCATAGTTCTCCTGTTGATGGTCATCGTGGTTTCAAAAATACTCTAGAGTTATTACTTCGCTCTTTTTGGTGGCCATCAATAAGAAAGGATATTGAGATCTATGTATGCTCTTGTCCTGTCTGAGCCCAAGCCAAAAAAACCTCACCCTAAACCTGTAGGGATACTCAAGCCCCTACCTGTTCCACCGGCACCATGGCATACCGTGTCCACTGATTTCATTTCCTCTCTACCTTCTTCTGCAGGTAACCAAGTCTTTATGGTGACAGTAGACTCCTTTTCCAAAATGGCACATTTCACTGCTTTAAGGAAACAACCTACCGCAAAAGAACTTGGAAAAATTTCATACAGGAGATATACCGCATTCATGGTCTTCCACAGATCATTATATCCGACCGAGGCTCTCAGTATATATCCCGGTTTTGGAAACACTTTTGCAAATCCCTTCATATTGAAGTAGCCTTATCCTCAGGGTTTCATCCCCAGACAAATGGTCAAACTGAACGTTTGAATCAGGGGCTAGCACAATACCTTTGTTGCTTTTGCAACTCCACCCAAAGTGACTGGTCCTCATATCTACCTTTAGCAGAATATTCCTATAACAACACTGTCCATAGCGCCTCCAAGACTACCCCATTTTCCTGCCTGTATGGTTACCATCCTAGGACCTTTCCATCAGTTTTACATGACAATACAGTTCCAGAAGCAGCCTCTTTTATCCGACATCTCCGAGTGGTCAGACAAAAAGTACACATTAATCTTCAGGAAGCCAAAAAGAAAATGAAAGACACATCTGATGTCCTTCGACGTCAGTCTCCATTGTATCAGGTTAATTGTAAAGTTTGGCTTTCCTCAACATTTTTACCTCACCACTTCTCCCTTGGTAAATTCAAGCCACGCTTTTATGGACCCTTTAAAATCACTCAAGTGGTGAACCCAGTGTCTTTTCGTCTACAACTACCAAGTTCTTGGAAAATACACCCTGTTTTCCATACTTGACAATTGAAACCGTATGTTACAGATCCTTATAAGCGGGTTTTTTCTCGACCTCCTCCTGTTTTGGTTAATAATGTTCCTGAATATGAGGCCGAGGAAATCTGTGATTCCTGGGTCTTTAGAAACCACTTGCAGTTCCTAATTCATTGGAAAGGTTACCCTCCCAATGATAAGTCTTGGGAGGATGCTGACTCAGTGCACACTCCTGTTCTTGTCCACAGATTTTTTCGGCTTTTTCCATACAAACCTGGGGCTTCGAGAGGGGGACCAACTGTTGCGCGCCAGCCATGGTTCAGCCCGTGGCAATGCCCCCTTCATCACCGCGGGCCGCGGTACAGCCTGTGATGCCCCCGTGGCGCCTCCTTCTTCTCAGGCGTGTCTCGGTGCTGCACGGCGGCCCTCTGTTCCAGCATCGCAGTTACACTCCGCAACCCTTATGTCTAGTCGGGCACACCGCAGCACCACACGGCGGCCCTTTAATGCTCATTAATACTCAGTAGGAACACTGCAGCTCCAATTTTGGAGCTGCAGCTTCCAGTACTTCTATGGGGCATATTTTCACTCACCTTTTGTTTTGCACATTTCACTGCAGCTTCCAATATATTCTCCTTGTGACATCTTGTTACTTCTTCCCTTGAGTCCTCAGTCCTGTCTCCCAGAGGGCCTTGGGAAGGTTCTTTGTTTTACCCTTTCCAAGATGGCGACCTTTCCTATTCCTTACATTTCCTTTTCCCTATCCAAGATGGCAACTGCTTATTTCCTGTTACATCACTTCCTGCCTATGGGTATTTAAGGGGCTGAATCCTTCATTACCTTGCGTTGCAACACTCTTTGCTCCTGCTGGTGTGTTCTCGCTCCTGTTGGTGACCTTTGCTCCAGCTTGGTGTATTTTTGCTTCCCGTTGGCGCACTTTTGTTTCCGGTTGGTGCTTCCTGTTCCAGTTTGGATTCCTTTAAACCTTCCACTCCTATTTGGAATTCTTACCTTCTATTCTCCACTCTTTGCTGACGTTTGCTCTTATTTGTGGGTTCTTTCCTTCCTTTCCGTTCCTGGAGTCTCCGCCCTCAACAGAGGTTTTTCCCAACGGGGTTTTTCCTCTTGGGACTCCTTTTGGAAGGCACAGTCTCCTCTGGCTTTTCAATGTCGGCGCACTGTGGTTACCAGAAAGGGTCGCCCTTACCTCAGGAATACCAGAACTCTCAAGAACCGAAGTTGAGAACCTCTCCAACACGCCAGAACTGGTAAGAACATTACAAGGCGTCACAGCGGTGCTCCAAAGGAAGGAGGAATCACCCTGCCCCCTTAAAAGTCGATCCCAGAGAATCACTGTAACATTATATCATATTCCCTGAGCACCCGCTAGATAAAAATGCCTATTATGCGCTCAATACACAGCAAAATAATCATTCTTCTTTATCTTTATTTTCTTTTTTGTCCGAGCCAACACATGTTTCGTCGTAGAGGGAGTTCCCCACGACTTCTTCGGGGCTGTCTTCTTTTCGTTGCTGGCTACCTAAAGTTGGTGATCTGGTTTGTGAAAAAGTGGCGATCAAGAAAGAATTAATTCCATCCTACAGTGCTCCTGTGCCAGTTCTTGGTCTCCGGGGTACCCAAACTGCGGTTTTACCTCCTCTACCTGGTTGCAAAGATAATTGCTTCATTTCAGTTGACCATGTCAAGTTACATCATATGGTCGATACTGAATAGTATGCCTCGGGGTGTCCCAGGGCGGGATATTCCCTTACAGCCTGTGAGCTCCGTTTTTTCTGATTCACCCCGGCTGCCGGAGGGGGATGTTGAGCCTTCAATTGACATGGGATCTGTTTTACCTTCTTCGCCCTCCACAATGGAAATTGTTTATTCTGATCCACCCCTTGAGTCCCCTGCAAGCCTCAAGTTCAAATCCAGAATCCCAGGCTCTGTTATTTCAGCTGAGTTCTTCTGGTTACTATATCGATCAAGACAATTTTTCATCGGACACTTCTTCTCAGTCTTCAGTTTTATCTACACCACATAAACATTTTAAACTTTCCTCATGTCTCTGTAAGAACTTATTGTGGACTAATATGAGTGTCTGAGCGAAAAGGTGTATCCTGCAACCGCGATTCCTGAGAGAGTCGGGAGTGTTGTGTTCTGGGGTGTCTAATCACTTGTTCCTCTGTGAGTGAGTTGGAGGGCAAGTGAGACACTATAGCTGGTCGGTTCCTGGCTCATGTGTACCTGCCTACTAAGGTCCCCTAATCCCAAGCATAGTTCTGTGGCTCCGCAGAATCCCTGCAACACTTGCACCACTTGCTAAAAGCAAAATCTGGGCAAAAGAGTTGCGGTGACCATGAGCCACATTGGGAAGTCTGATGGTCCCTTCAATCGTCTCCAGATCAACTTCATGGAGATGCCCCAATGTAATCAACTGAGGTATATCCTTGTCATTGTGTGTTTGTTTTCACAATGGGTTGAGGCATATCCCACCATCATCACCAGATGTGACAGCCTTACAGTTGCCAAATTATTGCTGCAGGAGTTGATACCGCGATTCGGGATGCCGGTTCAGCTTGAATTGGATCAAGAAACCCACTTCAAGAGTGAAGTGATAAAGTTGCTGTGTTCAGCTGCAGGGATTGACCAGAGTTCCACTGTAGCTACAGGCCTGAGGCATCAGGCATAGTAGAGAGACTAAATGGAACAATCAAAGCTAAATTGGCTAAATCCTGTGCCTCCACGTCACTCAAATGGCTTAATGCTCTTCCCTAGGTACTAATGAGTATTCCAAATACCTCCTGTAAGAGAACAGGATTGTCTCCCCAAGAGGTGCTGATGGGGAGAGCCAAGCAAATTCCTTCCATCCCAGCAGCAGCTCTGGTGAATATTACAGATGACCTGGTTCTCAAGTACAGCAAGGGAGTATCTGATGTGGTGCATTTTATCTATCATCAGTCGACGCCACTACTCCAGCCGTCTGAGGGTCTCCCGGACATGATCTGAACCCTGGTGATTGGGTTCACGTCAAGAAAGATGTCCACAAATCTTGCTTGGAGGAGCGCTGGAGAGGCCCCTACCAGGTGATCCTGGTCCCCAACTCTGCAGTCAAGTGTGCTGGTCTGCCGAATTGGATACGCGCCTCTGATACACAGAGGTCAAGACTCAAAGAGGAAGAAGCGGAGTCAACATCCACTAATTCCTCAAGTCAACCCAGGTTTGAAGTGTCTGAGGCTTCGGAAGAAGAAGAAGACCATCCTGAGGGTCCACAGTCTCCATCAGACGAGCACCATCCAGGACAAGAGACAGATTAGAGTACTGTTAACCCAGCGACCACTGTGATATTGACCAATGGATTGAGAAAATACATTCACAGGGACAGTGAAAACTCATGGAAGGTCGAAACTAATCTGCCGCACCGAAGGTCGCAAGGAGTGGAGGTTGGTGCGGGACAAGAAAACTACACCTCAGACAGTGAATCAGCTTACTCAAAACCAGAGATCTCAAGCACCTCCAAGGATCAAGGTACATTGGAGGAAAGCTGGCTGAAAACTACAACTACCGAGAAGAGACTGTTGACGGCTAAGAAGAGACCAGAGATGATTAGGGAAGATAGTGAGCTAGAAGAACCGGTACATGTTGACCAGACTGACACTGTGGATGAAAGCCTGTACTTGTCCAGTACCAAACGACCCAAAAGGAAGAGAAAGATCAACTGGAAGTATTCAGGGCCAGATTGGGCATATCTTGCCAAAAACAAGATTGACTGTGATCACTACCTGACTAACGTTGATGAATCCTCCCTGAGACTAAGACAAGTCACATTGAGAGCATATTTACATTGACCACTGACAAACGTTTAAAGAAAGGTCAGAGAGTTAGGGTAACAGTCAGAGGACAATAGTTCCTTTAGACATCCAGTTGACACAGAATAAAAATCCCGGTAGCTTTCAAAATAGGGTAGTGAGAATTGGCTACTGTCTAGAGGGCTAACCATTTTAATCTGAGATTTCCTTGATCTGACTTAAGCTAACATGGCACAGCAACGCTGCAAAACTTTACTTGTAAGTTTGGCATTTGCCATTTCAGTCTCCATGGTTGGATGGCTGTTGCATGTTTATTTGCAGGGTGGGGAAATCGCACACGTTTCGACAAACTTCACCCTTGAAACTGTAGTCAGATCTTCCCACCTGAGAGCAAGGTCTCACATGTTCCACAGCACGAGAGTGTGTATAGTTAAATTGTGTACTATCAAATGCTAACTGAATATGTGAAGGTTATGGAAGTAGAAGATTGTTTTGTTTGCTCTTCCCTTCCAGCTTCCGTGGCTGAGGGAGCAGCATATTTTCACTTACCACTATACTATTCTTTCTGTTGCTCTGTTTTCTTAAATCTATTTTATCAGCAGGACCCAATTATACTGTTTTATTCTGATTTTGATAATCCATTAGAAGATGTGCCAGTTGTTACTGGTGTGAATCTGTATTTGTGGGCTACAAAACATGTTTCTCACTCTTACAAAGGATTTAAGTCAAGGTGTGAGTATATGATGAACTTCTTTACTCCCATGACTAACATGAGCATTACTAGCCAGAGAATGCATGATGTAACCTGTAAAATTAAATAAAATGAGAGCGTATTTGTAGATGAACTGAATGAGAGGAAACTAACAGATGAAGAGAGAAGAAACGAAGACAAGTGCAGAACATATCATTGGAAAGGGTAAATAGCACCTCTTTTGATTATACTAATCGGCATTGCATGCATACTTATTTTTATAAAATTTTGCAAAAGATTTTCATCATGGAATGGTAGGCATTGTGGGTATAAGAAGCTGTCAGCAACAAGAGGAAGAAAGAGAAAGAGACTTGGGGCATATTTATCAAGGTTTTGTGTAGCCCTTGTGCCACACAAGGGGGCGCAAAGGTGACGCAAAACCTAAGTGAGATTTATCAAGCCATGCAAGGGCACTTTGCATGGCTCTGCATGGCTAGATAAATCTACAGTAGCGCAAGGCAGTGCAAATCACTGCCTTGTGTTACTCTGTGGCAGGAAGGCATTCCATGGGTGGAGCGTGGGTGTTCTTAAAGGTGTTATTAGAAGTTTTAGAATTCCTCCACCTACACTACCAAGCCATTCTTCTATCTTGACAAACCCTCTTCCAATAGATCCAAATTTAGATCCCAATACTTCCCAGGCTCCTGACTCTTCCAGCTCAGTCAATTAATGCCTTATTTTCGTAATGTTATTAATATAGCTGTCAAGCTGCTTATCTATGCGTGGAATGTAAGGTGTCCCTTCCTGCACAAAAACAATCCTGCCTACAACGCAGGCACGCTTGCAACATGACGCAAGGATGCCTGCATTGGCGCTAGGTGGCCAAAAGTGCGCCAGCGCTAGGAAAGGACAGGAATTCTCCATATAATGGTAAATACAGGGCATTCCTGCCCTTTCCCTTTCATGCAGCGCAGTGCAGCAAGGTGGCTTACTGCATTGCTCTGCGTGAAAGAATAATAAATCTGGGCCTTGATGTGCAACTCAAAGAGAAGCAAAGTGAACTCTATGACACCTTGAAAGATTTGGTAGAATATAAAACCAAGAATCTGAGGCTAACGAATGATGTGCTGTAAAAAACAAATAAAGTGATTATTAAAATCATCAGAGGGGGGTTGTGGGAGTTATTTGTCCCTTTTCATATCAATTGCATTATGAATTGAGCTTATGCTAACCTAAACTGTGTTTAGACCGTCCTCCATTTTTGGATCAATGGCACATTACATCATGTGACACTTGCTGCTGTTGCTCTAAATAAAGAATTACGAAATTCACATTTTTAAACTGTGTTTAGACCGTCCTCCATTTTTGGATCAATGGCACATTACATCATGTGACACTTGCTGCTGTTGCTCTAAATAAAGAATTACGAAATTCACATTTTTAAACTGTGTTTAGACCGTCCTCCATTTTTGGATCAATGGCACATTACATCATGTGACACTTGCTGCTGTTGCTCTAAATAAAGAATTACGAAATTCACATTTTTAAACCTGTTTTCCTTTACCTAAAAGTGACCCTCTGGAAGAATTGAGGACTGTTTGTTCTAGGGGTACAAATGCTACTTATGCTGTGGGCAGGGACATTAGATATTTGTCAGGTAGCTATGTGGACATCACTATATGCTTTTATGAAATACTGATGAGGACTCTGTTGGAAAAATAATCCTACAGAAAAATGTTCCTTATCTTCTGTAGCATGTTTTTGACTGGATACTACATCTCTCTGAAAATTCGTCATTACTGCCCTACCTCCCCATTCTGAGAAAATCTAAAAGAGTTCAAGAATTAATCTATGTGTGAATCAGTATGAGTTTTGGGTAGCCTTTAGGTGAAGCACAAAAGACCAGGTGAAATGAACGTGATGGTCACCTTTCTAGACTAGCTATGTCATATTCAATGGAGCAGAGGGGATCTACTGTTAACCCCTTCGGCGCTGCGCGAATTCTCCCGCTGTGCGGGAGAATTAATAAGTGGGCGGGATTCGGACGGCCCCCGGCCGTCCTTAGCACACGCCCACCGTGACGTCGGACGGCCGGGGGCCGTCCTGAGCACCGAAGAGGTTAAAGAAGTGGTGGAATCACCTAGCACTATACAGGAGCTTATGTTAAGATTATTTCCAAGTCCAGCCTGACACCAGTCGAAGATTCAAAGATAAGCAATCTGTGAAAAGATATAGGGCCAGATTTAACATTTATTCATGCATCGCAGTGCAGCAGCCGCAATTGCTGCGCTGCGTGAAAAGGAGAGAGGAGGAGAGCACCATAATTACAGAAATATGGCACTCTCCACCCCTTTCCCTAGTGCTGGCGCTGAAATCAGCTGCCATGTGCCATGGAGACACGTTTGCGCCATAGTGCAAGGGTGTCTTCGTGAGTCTAGCATAGCCTTCCAGTGCGAAATACCATGCTTAGACTAACATTAATCCTTTTCCCTCTTTGTATGTGTGCTGTAAAGTGCAGCACAGGTACGAGTTGGAAAAGGAAGGAGAAATTAAAGCATTTCTCCTTCCTTGCGCCTACTTCAAAAGTTTTCTGACGCTAAACCCTGTCTACTTTATTTAGTAAATAGGGTTTAGCGTCAGAAACCTTGGGTGGCTGCATGGGAACGCCCATCCACCACCCATGGTACACCCCCATGGCGCTAAGTAATGGTCGAATTATTTTCAAGTTATTTCCAGGGCTAAACACGCTTACCACTGGAAAGTAAATCGGAAAAAAATGATTTTCTGCCGATTTGCGTCCCTTTTGTAACTCAAACACAGCATAAAATATTTGTAAATCTCCCCCATAATATCCATTAGAAAAACTTTACCACGTGTAAGTACCTTGCTTTTTAGGCATATGAATATCAGCTATGGAGCTCTTTCTATGATTAAATCTTGCAGAGCTTCCTTCAAGAGTTAGGCAAGGCCTAAATGCACCAGAGATTCATCCCAGGCTCCACGCCGGCCCAACTAATCATCAGGACCTTGTTAGACCTAAAAACTTAAGCACTGAGCTAAATGTGATCTAGTTTTACCAGATCGCCCTCTTAATTAGCTAATGATTCCCTCGAGGGAAAGATGAAGTCTATTTAAATCCAAGTTACCTTTTAAGCCAAGAAAAGAGATATGTGGCAGCCAGTACTGTGGAGCTGCCCAAACACTAGAAAACCATGCATTTGGATTTCCTGTTGGCTCGCGTTAAAGTATTTGTAAGTTCGTTCAGGTCACATGCTTCACAGAGGTTTTCATAGTGTTCATGCGGTGGTATGTTTCATAGGCTTGGGAGTGATCCTGTTCAGGTATGCCTGGTTGTACTGCACAGGTTTTTTCTCATATGTGCAATTCAAATGAATTAATGCCGCCCCAATGGGCAGTGCTTAATTTGAGCTGGTAGTTTCCGGTGTCCGGCACCTACATTTAATTCTCAACACCGGCACTAATGACGATCTTCCACAGGATGGCACTGTCTGTCTAATTTTGACATGAGCAGAACAACAGTGTTCAATAATTCAATATATATCAAAAATTAATAATACCTGCCACCCACGCCATTCCATAGCTTTGGGTGGCCTGGAATAGTCTAAATGTTCACACTTCTAGGATTGTGATAGTTAGTAATTGGGCAATGGGTGTTGCAGGCTTCAAAACATCCTGACAAGGGCCCTTGCTCTTAATTTGCTATATCTAAAAAAAGGTAAGTACAGCCTATGGAGAGAAAGCAAATGGATCATTCAAAGTTTAAACCGTAAAAGAACTCCTAAGGCGTTATGACTTCCTTCTACGACTATCGTGCAGCAAATTAGTAAGTCCAGGTTTTTTTTAGTGAACCCCCAGTACCAACATCACATAATGCCGCAAAAGCTATAACAATATCATCAACCTACTAGATACAGGACGCCATCCCACCTCTGCATTAACACCCGCCTTCATATCTGCAAATTGGCTTTAGTTCTCTTTATTCCCTGTACCATACCAGAGTGGAAGGTAGAGTGGCAAGCTTCTTGGAACTGTAAGAAAGTAACCCTGGACCAGTATATCTTTGAAAGCATCAGATTGTGTATTCCTGAACACTGCTGTTCTGCCAACTAGTCACTTTTCCAAAAGATTAACTTCCCACATTCCTGTGCAAGAAGTGAGAGCTCCTGGATAAAGAGTGTCAGTGAGAATGTTCTGTGCTGGCAAGGCAAGAATGGATATTATTCTAGATATTTGAACACTTTCCTAATTAAGAATATTGCTCGAGATCATGACAACACTGATTATGAGCCTGCAAGCCTTGGACCCCAGGCTTGCTCCCAATTAGGAAGTGGTACAGGAAATTCTTCTGTTTTGTGAAAGGTGGTGCACCGTACTACTTTGTGACCTCGTAATGTGGCCTTACGTCCACTGTGCTCAAAGACTTCACAAAGAAGTTACTATTTCCATGGCAGACGCGCGCTAGAAGTGAAACAGGATACAGAAATCTCCCTACACAGACAATTTAGTTGATGAAGGTGAAAAACCTCCTTACGAAATTTCCACTGAATTTGCACTCTCTTTGCTTGTTTACCAGTACCTCCCATTTATCAGGTCAGTCCTGGATTCAGTGAGGTACTACCCTTTTCCTCTGGAGGAGGAACAGAGTAAAGAACAGTTTAAGGTTGACCTCAGTGGGATCAATTCTAGGGAAACATTTGAAACCAGATCTCCACTTCCATAAGTCTGCCCTAGGGCTTCCTCTGATGGACAGTGAGAAGACCTTGCTGAAAGTGAAGCTGTCCAGCCCTGCTTGAGTCCACATATTTTGGTGAGGGTAGGAAGGGTGCACAGCTGTTGCTTAAAAGGGCCCGGCTGTTGTCAGTAAAAAAGTCAGAATAGCATCTTAAATGTGACGAATTTACTGCTCGTTTCCCTTGCCGCTTCTGTTTAGGGCATTGGAAGGCACGTGTTTGCAGGTACCTCTATCAATAAATCCACCACATCAACATGAGGGATATTCTGGGGTTGAGGATGTGCGTAAAAGCTGTGCAGCTCTGAAATTGGATGTGACCACTTGACCTCCTTCCTCGCAGCCTATGCTATGAGGAAAGACAATGAGCATGTGGAGTACCTCAGCAGGTTAACGTTGGACGACCATGATTGGAAGTTATACCAGGATGTTTTCTTGAGATCTTTGCTCAGTGTTCCACCTATGAGATTGGATCTCTTTTCCCCCAGTGCAAACTACATTTGCAGGATATTTTGGTCCCCAGGAGTTGAGGTAAGGGTGCCTTTGCACTGAAACTGAAATTCCTCTGACATTTTCCCCATTCAACTTTACTTAACCTGTAAAGGTATGCAGCTTTTAGAAACTTGAATATTTTCACATTTTCCAGTGGCAAATCTGATGCAGTAGATGGAATAGGTAGGATTGCACGTTCCAGTCCTTAGATGTTGTCTGGAGGCATAGCATACCATTCTTGCTCTCAAAATGTTATGGATGGGGACAGGGCCGACCAAAACTTAAGCTGTCATTGTCTCATTGATGTTCCCCAAAAGAGGCTGAGCTGGACATAAGAAGTTGGTAAGTGCGTAGTCTCAAATCCGTTCTACTTCCCCTCTATCTCTTGCCGTCAAGATTTGGTATAAGAGTTATTTAAGAAAACAGACCTTAACTCTGTCCTACTTAATCTCAATATTTAACAACCAGCAGGAATCTCTGGCAGTACTAAGGAGCAGGGTAAGTCAACTGAAGAAAATGGAGATGGAAGCAGCCCAATCAATTTTTCCGGATGCAAAGCAAGCCACAGAGAAATGAAGAGTGTTGAAACCACTTAAAATGATTAATAGGAATCAGGGGTGAAAATACCCTGGGGCATGATTACAAGGAAATGACTGAGCGTGGAGCTGTGGCAAATTTTGCAGCGCCACGCTCCGCCATTTCCAAAATGCAGGAATGCGCTGTATTTACAACAATTGGGCGCACACCTGTGTTTTCCCTAGCTCTGGTGCTAAAAATAGCTGCCTAGTGCCAACACAGACACCCTTGCGCTATAGTGCAAGGAAGTCTGCGTTGCAGGAAATGATTGTTTATGTGCAGGAAGCTGTCCCTTTCTTCACAAAAACAATCAATAATGGCAATTTTTTATTTCTATGTGTGCTGTAGAATACAGCACACATAGAAGTAGCAAATCGCCATTATTTAATGATTATGTGCAGGAAGGTATCCCTTCCTGCACATAACCATTAATGGCATTTTGCTCTTTCTATGTGTGCTACAGAATGCAGCACACATAGAAAAAGCAAAAACGAGGAGAAATAAAAGTATTTCTCCTCGTTGCGCTATTCTAACGCCTGCTATTGTATGGCGTTAGTTTTTTACATTGCCTCAGGTTTACACCTCTTTGTAAATCTGGGGCAGTGACAAAAAGCAATGGATGTTGTAGTGGCATGCCCACAGCAACAGCCATTGCACGCCCTTTTCATGCAGATCCCTGCGTGAAAGGGTAGCATATTCACAAAGAGGCGTTAAGCCGTAAATATGGTGCAGGGCATTGCGCCACCGGAAAGTCAAAAAATAGTGGCCTTCTGGTGGTGCAATTCCCTTGTAAATATGCTCCCCTGTTCACTCATGATGAACACAGCAATGGAAGTGAAAGCTTATTCTGCAGTGAAGGGATGTGTATAATGTGCTTAGGCCATGAAAGAGAGAGAGGACTATGGGCTTTGCAAGCAGATGACAGTGCAGTCACATAAAAGAACGCTGAAGTGGAAGGAAGCAAGCTTGTGCTGTAGGGCACTAGCCGAAATATCTTCCTAATAAGATTCTTCCTTGGACAGACGGAGAACTGAGTACCTGAGGAAAATATCTCTGGGGGATATTTGCAATAGAATGTCAGAGCGCGGTGTTACTCCTAAATTGGTAATGTCGCACTCTGACATTTTTTAAATGCAGGTATGCACCGTATTTACAAAAATACAGCGCACCCCTGCGTTTCCCCTAGTGCTGGCGCTAAAAAAGCTGCCTAGCGCCAGTGCAGGCACCCTTGCGCCATGTTGCAAGGGTGCCTGCACTGCAGGGGCGATTGTTTATGTGCAGGAAGGGACACCTTCCTGCACATAAACAATCTTTAAAGGCGATTTGCTGTTTCTATGTATGGTGCAGAATGCAGCACACATGGAAGGAGCAAACTACGAGGAGAAATTAATGTTTCTCCTTGTATCGCCATCCTAAGATCAGGTTTTACCTAGCCTTAGTTTTTGGCGCTGTCCCATCCTTGTAAATATGGGGCAGCTTCAAAAAGCAATGGGTGTTACAACGGTACGCCCACTGCAACACCCATTGCACAGCTTTTTCCCGCTAAGTGAAGCATGAAAAGGGGCCTTATTTACAAGGCAGCGTTAAGCCACGTTCAGTGCCCTAACAGCGCTTTGTAAATAAGGAGAAGGGGATATCGCTATCAGAAAGTGACGATCTGGTAGCGATATCCCTTTGTAAATATACCCCTCTGAGTTACAGAGACACTAAAGGAAAGTACCACTCTGGGCCAGAATTCAGCCACACATGCCTTACATTATCCTACTACATGTGCCTTCTTCCCCAAGGCACCAATCTGCCCACCCACTAAGACCACCCTACTTTTCCCACCTGTATTATATGCCCTGCTATCTGAGACAATCCAGAAAAGGTATGAACTTATGCCACCTGCTTTGCAGTGAACAACTGAAGTAGGGGACGAAACAATAAAGACCGCTGTTTAATTTGAATTGAGTATTTGCAAAGATGGCTGTTGAGAGTGAGCCACTGAGACAATGACTAGGCCAAAACATGCTTTAAGAATTGTTAAAGTCAATATGTTATAGCATCTATGGCCTTAAATTCACTAATGTTGGCTAGACGTTCTGAATATCCTTCAAAAGAGTAAAGCGATTACATTTGTCATATTCATGCATCTTCAAATGTCGAACCAGACTTGAATCAAGCAGTATTAATCCAATTATTATTATTTTTTTTAAATGTATTGGGTTTTTTTCCATATAAAACAGACCAAAGATTAAAAATGGAGAAGAAAGGTCACAGCATCCCAGGGCATTACATATGAAAGAACAATTGTACATAGCCCAAGTACAAGAGTTGAGAAGTCACACAAGGGTTGAGGTCAAGGATACCCGTACACGAATGAGCAGTATTTTATAGAACAGCTTACTGCCTCAGCAGTTCTCAGCAGGTAGGTGCGGACAAGCCCCATTATCTCCGGAACGGCAGTGAAGTGTATTTCCTCGTTGTACTGTTCTACCATATCGTGGCAATAGGTCTGTATGGGAGAGGGCTTTTGCATCCAAGCCATAGCTACCCGTCTGTTGGCCCGTACCAGTGCTGTGGATGCCACACGCTGGGTCGTAATCGGCATTGCAGCGGTATCACCAAGCAGGGCTATCAGAGGAGGGGCTTAGTGGGGCCGCAAGGATGCCACATAAAATATCGAACACACCTTGCCAGAACAATAAAACTTTTGGGGGCATATTACCAAGGATTTGCGATAATTATCGCAAAGCGCGCTTAGCGCTGTTTTTTTATCGCCGGCTATCGCTGGATTTCATTACGGAGATAACGCGTTATCAACACTTATCTCCAAGGCGATAAAAAATCCAGCGATAGCGGCGAAACCCAGCAATAGCGCGGGAAATCAGCGATAAATTCACTGCGCTAATGAAAAGCTCGCTAATAGGCAGGTGAGGACTTAACCTTACAATCCACCTCCCATTGACAAGATGGTTAAAGCAAGTTTTTATCAGGTGTTAAATTCCAGCGATAATCGCGGTTAGCGTGACTTTTTTTATCGCTTTGCGGGCATTGGTAATAGGGGGAAGTTGTGTTTGCGACTCTTTGCAGTCGCTTTTAGTTGGGAACGCCTACTTTGCATGTCATTAGCGATAAATATCGCTGACATGCAAAGCGGCACCAAAACGGTCGCTTTCGCCATAAAGCTGTCGCTAACAGCTAATAGGGCGATAACGCCCTTGCTAATATGCCTCTTGGGCTGTTCCAAGCCATGTGCAGGGGTGTTGCATTATTCAAGCCCCAGCGTTTGAAAGAACATTAATCCCCATCTGCAAAGTGAGACATTTGTTCGGGTGTGTAATAATATTGATGCAAGTATTTAAAATGTATCAGTTTATGCTTGTAGTTAAGGGGCGTCACTTTCACAGAACATGGCGGGGTTGGGCAGCAGTCGAAGGGGCTTATTTACAAGCCACTTGCACCGCTGGTGCGACACTTTTAACATGGGAAAAAGTGACGTACCGGCAGCGCAAGGGGCTAGTAAATAAGCCCCTAAGTGCGTAAAAAAAGGTAAGAGAACTGTGATGCTTTGCACAAATGGGGGCGGGGTCAAACGCGTGGCAAAAAAAAATATTCTGTACCTTTTTTCAGTCTTTCACCTTCAGGTATGTACATATAAAATAACACACAGGTTAAATGTAAAATAAATGCAAGTTAGTCAGTGTGAAATGCACTATCGTACATTATGAAAGCTATTAGTTAGTGCACTACAGAAGTCTGTTTTTGTAACCAGAAAGCCACAGAACTGAATCCTGGTCGGAGTAGTGGAGAATAGTTTGGGGTGTAATACAGACCCCTGTAGCGCAGAGGCCTGTGTTATGCCCCTTTTAAAAGCGCACACTTCACAGCTCAGCTGGTAACGTTTTTCAAATACCACTCCAAAAGAATAAATCCGTGCCATTTGAAAGTGTCAAGTGATTTCATTAATTAAAGCCAATACCGGCTTCCAAGCTCCCTTGCAGATTGACCCATTGTGCACATTTACATTTCCTTCAGGCAGCAGGCACCCTGGCAAGAAGGCTAGTTTGGCTGTCTGCCCGCCTTCGGTTTCACAGCACAGAGGACTCCCTGCCTTACACTGCAGCCGAAGCATTTCAGCTTTCGGGATTAACCGTCCCGGGACGGTTATCTTTTCACAGAAAGCAGGGGAACTGTTTTTCCTAAATTAAAAAAGTACGAGCACGCCGTGCCCCTCCGATCCCGCCCACTTCGACCACTGGGTTTGGGTAACCTAAGGAGTCCTTCCATTTTCGTTTGACCTCTGAAAGCGTGTCAACTGTACAGGACATGAACGTGGTGTACAAGAAGGAAATAGTATGCCCAAGGTCAGTACTGGCAATGTACAAGATGAGGCATTTCGGGTGGCGCATCGGGGAATGATAAGAGGCCCGGTGTAACCGCCGAGGGTAGTCTGTGATAACTAAAAGCGACTAGTGGAGAGGCATGGCTGTGGCTTTTGAAGCCGCAGCAGTTCCTTCACTACTTTTTCATTGTTTGGGGGGGTATAGGATTGGCAGGGAGGGCTAGTAGGGGGGAGTACAGCATGGTCAATCCAAGTAACTTCACAAGTTTCCACCATACCCTATAAGTCGATGCACCCCGTCAACGTCACCTCTGATCTCATGTGGGGGGATGATTCTTACTCTTTTTAGAAGCGACGGCATGTGAGTGATGGCACACTCTGCTCTGATGTGGGGCACTGGCACCTGAGGCGTAGTTCAATATTTTAAACAGTACTAGATAATAGATATACAAGACTGGTACATGTGAGCATCTCCCTGTGTATTCTAGGTTGGCCTCAACCCCTTGTAAGACTGAGAAGGAGTTGATGTAATTGTTTAAAGAAGTGCAAGGTATACTGGTATATTAGCAAAGAGTTATAAACATTTCTGTAACACTACCATCTTGATTAAGGATATGCGCCCCATCATGGAGAAGGGAGGGCGGACCCATCTGTCGATGCACATAGTCAATCTGTCTAGCGCAGAACCAGAATTCACCTTGATCAAGTCATTATGGTTGCGAGTTACCGACACCCCCAAATATTTGACCCCAGCAGAGCTCCACAGTAAAAGGTACTCCAGTGTGGGAGCAGAAGGGAAATCAGTAAGTGGGAAAACTTCAGACTTGGACCAGTTGATACGTAACCTGGAATATCTCCCAAATCAAACAATTTCTCAAATGACGGGGGATAGATTGTGTTAGGGGGAGTTGACCATATAGTATCACGGTGTCCGTGAGCGAGTTGATTAGTGAGCCACGCCCGAGGCACACTCAGTGAACATGCAACTCTGTCACAAAGCTCAACAGCGGTTCTATCGCTAATGCAAAAATCAGCTGGGACAGCCCTGACAAATCCCTCTGCCAACACAAAAGGAGCCGGAGTATGAGTATTTTTTACTTTGACTCTGGCCGTGAGGGAGGTGTTCATAAGAGTGATCAGTGACCGGAAATAGTTACACACACCAATGCGTCAGTGGACTGCCATCATAAATGGCCACTCTAACGAATCAAACCCTTTTTCAGCATCAAGGAGAACTGCCACAGAGAGAAGCTGTGGGTCAACTATAGGAAGAATCAACATCACTGTTCGGAGGTTGAAGGCAGTAGAAACATTGGGGGATGAATCCGGCTTGTTCCTATAGTACCAGGGATTGCATAAGTGGTTGTAGGCAGTGTGCCAGTATTTTGCTGAGGATATTATTGTCAGTATTCAGCAAAGAGAGTGGTCTATATGATGAGTATAAGCAGGAGTTTCTATTTGGTTTAAGCAACACTGTTATAAGCTCCTCCATTGTAGTTGAAGTTCGGTGACCACAAGTGTTGCAGCACTGTACATGTCCAAGAGGCATGGTGCAAGCAGATCTATGTAGTCTTTGTAGGAGTTTACAGGGAGGTCGTCACCACCCAGAGCTTTACCACTGGGGAGGTTCATGGTGACTTTTTTGACATCCTCAAAGGTTATCGGGCAGTTCAGTAGCTCCCTGGCAATGCCATCCATCCAAGTGAGTGCAACCTGGTCTGTGCTATCATTATGTGCCTTAGGAGAGTAAGGACGTTCATAGAACTGTCAGAACTCTGCAAGGATCTTTACCAGATCCGACGTGGCAATTGCGTTATCACATTGAATGCAGATGACCCCTCATGCACTCGTCACCTTTGGTGATCCAGGCAAGCATCCTGCCTGGTCTGTTGCCCTCCTCAAATCCGTGCGCCTGTGTACCACGATGAGAGTAAAGGACTTTGCATTCTGCTTCCTCCCTAAATTTCATCAAGGTCTCCTGGAACCACACAAGAAGCGCCCTATCATTAATTGACCCATAAGCATTTTCCAGCGATTGAAGCACATAGTCGAGGAGATCAAGATTATTACATATTGAATTAAGAACATCAGCACTCTTGGACACACACATACTACGTATGTAAGAGTTGAAAGCATCCCATAGAGTAGCCATTTCTGCAACTGAGTATTCATTTAATCTAAAAAAAGTCAACAATGACTGTCAGAATGGAAGACTTCATCTCACAATTGTGTGCCTTCAAGGTGCCAGCTATAGAATCATGGGGTGGTGCGGGACTTTTGAGGGTTATCGTCACTGGAGAATGATCAGACAAGGTATGGGGGGATTATCCCCGCATCAAACACCACAGACAATTGGGATTAGGAGACTAGCCACATATCGGGTCTAGAGGCCATATCATGCACAGGGGAGTAGAAAGTGTGTTCAGAGTCCTGAGGATGTAATGCCCGCCACCGTCCACCAAATTGCATAACTGCATAATATGATGAGCGCCGCTCAAGCCCTTGAAGGGGGGTGTGGTTTCTGAGAGGATCTATCCTTCAAAGTGGAGAGTGTAAATTTAAAATCTCCCCCCAAACCATCGGCTAGTCCCTGTACCTAGATCATAAATAAAGAGCATTACCAAAAAAGTCAGGGTCATCCTTATTCAGGCCATATAAGTTCACAAGTAAAAGTCACTGCCCCGCCAACATGTAAGCAACCGCCACCATCCTGCCAGCAACATCACTGATATGTTCCACCAAAGTGAAATTGAGAGCATGCCTTATAAGAATCACCACCCCACAGAGGAGTTTGAATAAGAGGAGAAATATCATTGAGGGCTTCAGGAAGATTAGAAGGCGGATTGACTATTTGGGGAGCAGTAGGTCTCCTGTAGCAAAGCAACATCGATCTAGTGACAATCAAGGTGGGTGAGCAACTGGCGGGCCTTAAGAGGATTGTTCACTGTGTTCTAGCAGAGGGGATTTGGGCCCTTTTGCCCCCTCTGGTTCTAATCTTTTTAGGGAGCTTGAGGAATAAAGGAGTTAGTTTCAATTCATATTCACAATACAGTGCAACCCATTTGGCTACAGTAAAGCTCCAAGTTGGGAAATCAGGTTCAACTTATATGTATTATAAATTTAAAGTCAGCGTAATATAAATCAATCACAAGAACATTGTATAACAATACAAAATTATCAATGGACTTCCAGCTCTACAGACAAAGTTAATTCTCAGTAGTAAGTAACCAATGAGAACCTCAATAATAATGGTACAAAACAACAAAACCACAACAGAATAAGAAGATTGAAAAGTCCAATCTTCCTGTCTATGATGCATGAAGAATTCTGAATCTTCAATTAAACGAATCTATTAGATGCTATGCTAGGCTTTGATTAGATCCACATAATGAAAGAAAAGGTGTCAGCATGAAACTTCAGTAAAAGTTTCAAAAATAAAGTATTGCATAGCATAAAGCCATGCAATTAGCATAGAAACATTGGGCACGGAGGTCTAAATCTCTCCTAAGAAGTGTCAGTGTAGTGTGGTATTCACAGCCACAAACATTGCCTAGTTATACTCTAAAAGACCTTACTAAATTATTGTCATGGACCCAATTAGAAACCACCTTCAAACAATACTTTCTTCAACTAGACACACTCATAATTCCTTCTTCTTAGATGTATGTTTCGAAAACACGTCAATTACTCTTTCTTGTTTGATCCACATATCCCTAGAAAACCTTGAGTTTATGCCTTCATTTCACACAGACAGTAAGCCTCCCTTCTGGTCGTATTTTGTTTCACCCTTGACTCCTTTCTTGCTACCTTATCAGTTTGACACAAAGGAGCCTTCTTTCCATCATAAGGTCATCATACCAGGTATTTGGAGAGAGGAGAAAAACTTAAGCTTAATGCTTAAGGCCTTTGGTCAAGTTAACTAATGAAGAACCTCAATACACGTTTACAACTGAATACATGCTAATACACGAACAGTCACATTATAAGAGTAAATGCATTTCTCATGTATACATATTCCATTATATAGCAAAAGCAAAACATTTTCTTACAAATACATATAAGCTATAACTCGTTATTACTAAAACAAAGCATTAGCAACACGTATAAATGTCGTGACTACAGAGCATGTGTATTTCGTTTGTGGCTTTAAGTTCCCTTTTCTCTTTCAGATTACATTATATCTCATGAATGCATAAGGCGATAATATACATATGTGGCCGAATAGTTAATAATGAGAATAGAGTCAATTTTATGCTGTTACAACTCTGTGAACATTCAAAGTGATAAACTTAAGCAAGGGGGTACCCATATAAATCATTCAAGGCCAATCTTAGCATCCGAAAACTCACCAGCCCGCTGGGCAGTGGCATGATGAAACAGAGTGCAGTGGCTGTGACAAAGCAAAAAGAAAGCAAACAACCCCCAGAGTAAAAGAATCCCTCCAGCCCTCCCAAACCAACCCCAATTGTCAGCAGATACCCATACTATAGTGAACAATACAAGCATGAAAAAACACAAGAAAACTGAGCTACAGGAGTGCGCTGCATGCAAGGGGGGAACAAGGGTGCATGGCTTAGCCCCTGGCATATTGCCCATAACTGTAATCAGAAGAGGCCGACTATTCCTGGCGTCATTTTTTAAAAGAAGACAAAAGTAAAACCACAATGCAAGAAATGTAAAATTGTGGTAATCCAGTGATTTACAGTAAGACAAACTGTAGAGTGCAAAGTGCTGTCGCCGTTCAAGCTCGCCCAAAGCATGGAGAAAAGAAGTCATCATCAAACTATGGATGGGAAGGTGAAAGCGGGAGATGCAATGGAAATAGATCAGTCATTGTCGCTGAGCGCAGAGGACCCACATAAACCGCCACTCCTTTTGGAGGCAAGCCTTACCGACTAAGGGCCTCATTTATGAAAATTGTTCCACCGCAGCGACAAAACAGCGATGCAACAGTTTTCACTGTGCCCTCTTTGCAACACAATGGATGCGCCTATTTAATGTATTGCGCTCCATGTCGCAAGGAAAGACGGATACATCAGGAATCCTAATGTATCTGTCGGCACAAAAGTCATGCATTGCTGAAGTTGTGTCGCAAGCATGACGCAACTCCAGCAATGCGTGGGGGGAGGTCTATCCTTAATGCACTGTGTCACCTTTACGCCTGCCATGAGGCAGGCGTAAGGATTTGATGCAATGGCATCCTAGAAGTGGCGCACTGAAATCTTATAGATTTCAATGCGCCACTTCTACGAGGCTTTTATGCGGGGGAATGCCCACTCTGCATACATTATACCTGGCGCAGGTAAAATGTGGCGCAGGGGTTTGCAAAGTGACGCATCTATCTAGATGCGTCACTTTGTAAATAGGGCGCAACGGGCGCATTTTCTAAACCGCCAGTGCATCCCAAAAAGTGACACACCAACGGCGTAAAAGTGTTGCAAGGGCTCATAAATAAGCCCCTAAGTATCATGTACTGCTCTATGAACTCAAGCGCTGAGTCCAGCTGCAGAAAAAAATGCATTTTCCTATTGTCCTCAATGCAAAATTTAGCCGGGAGCAGCTAAAGATTACTGCTTTGGATCTAAGGATTCTCTTGAAGTCAGAAAATGGACGCTTGGCTTCCTGCACAATCGGCATAAAATCAGGATAGAAGGATACTGGTGAGCCATCATACTGGACATCCAGAGACAGCCTATTCATCCGGGGCATAAGGTCCCTGCCTCTGTAATTGAGAAGTCTACAGAGCTTTACTTGTAAACAAATAAGTGCTAGGGCTCTTGTCAGGAGGCCACTGCAGCTTGCACCACACATTCCTCCTGCCATGCTGCCAATGATAGTAACAACACAACTACTAACCATTACACTCCTAATAGTGTGACAAATCAGATTATTCCAGGGCCCCAAAGCTGTGAGAATGCCTTGGGCAGCAGGTAATAGTAATTTTTAATGTATCTTGAATAATAATTAACTTTTGTTGTGGCCATCTCTAAATTAGCCAAACAGCGCCACCTTGTGGCAGTCTGTCACAAGAGCCAGTGTTGACAATTAAGTGCCGGTGCCAAGCACCGGAAACCACCGGCTCAAATTAATCACAGAGTGGTCTATTTACTAATATTTAATGCTGTTTGCGTCACAAAAGTGACACAAAATGACGCAAAATCTTTTTTCACCTACTTACTTTCCAGCGTAAAACCTGTTTTACGCTGGTAAATAACTTAAAAGTGATCTAAAGCAGCACTTAGCGCTGCTTTGCATTACTTAGTGCCAAGGGGGCGTACCATGAGTGGAGCATGGGCATTCCCATGCAACCACTCAAGGTTTTTGACGCTAAGCCCTATTTACTTAACAAAGTAGACAAGGTTTAGTGTCAGAAAATAGCACCCACTTCAACCAGGCACTATCACAGAGAAATTCTTTCATTTCTCCTTTCTTTTCCGACTTTGCATGTGTGCTGCACTGTACAGCACAAAAGTAAGGTGGGAAAATGTTTAAAGTGAGTCTCAGCATAGTATTTTGTACTGAAAGGGTAACCTTCCAGTACAAAACCTACGCTAAACTCACGGAGACACCCTTGTACTATGGTGCAAAGGTGTGTCCATGGTGCGTGGCAGCACATTTCTGCGCCGGTGCAAGGGAGAGGGGAGGAGAGAGGAGGAGAGGAGGAGAGTGCCATATTCCTGTAAATATGGAAATTTCCTGATCTCTCCTCATGCAGCGCAGGGCAGCATTTGCAGCTGCTGCACTGCGCTGTGTGACAATCTGGTAAATCGGGTCATGGGAGTCTAGCAAGGATTGGTCTAGGATTTTGGCCAGGCTTAGGTTTGGGAGCAAAGGAACGATGTGCCGTTCCATGATGAGAACCTTATAGAACTTGTTGCGTCCAAATATTTTATCAACTATGTCCTCTACAAAATGTTGCTAGTCATTGAGGATTCAGGAATGCCTATAATACGAACATTATTTCGGCAGGATCTTCATTTCAACTCTCACATAATCGAGGAAAGAGCAAGATCCGAATAGTGTTGCATGTCCTCAATGTCAGAGATGTGGGCCTCAGCTATTGTGAGTCTAGTGTCGTGGTGATCCACTCCCTCCTGAAACCTGTCATCCTAGAGGTGAGGGCGTCAATTTTACTGTTGATGGATCTAAGACTATCCTTTATGTCTTTCAACAATGCAGCGATATAGGAGTCAGGCGTTTCTGGTGGAGCAGCATCATGATCCTCGGCCTGCACGAATGAGGGTCTTTTATCAAACTGAAGTTGGGCTTGCTTATTACCTGGTTTGCCCATTGTTGTCAGGTTGATTGTTAGGGGAACCTAAGGACTCACCATGGACAACAGACAGATCCCATAGTTCCATTTGGAAGAGGAGAGTGGAGCAATGTTCCAGTGAGGAGAGAGGCACGTAGCCAACACAAAGAGGCAACTGGGCATAGATGGCAGGTAGCTAGAAGGCGTGGGCGACATATTGAGGCAGGTAGCTGGAAATGGATAGTAAGGTGAGCCAGTGCCACAAGGAGGCCGAGTAGAGAGGCTTGTTCTCAACACTTTGCAGCACCCTAATCTTCATGCAACGCAGCTTGTCTAGGTAGGTACCCCATTAACATACAATAGGCCCATAAGTGGAATGGCAGGAGTAGTAAGCATTACAGAGGGCCAAATGGAGGGGCAGGATCCAGCCGCTTTAAAATATTATAAGTGTGTGAGGGGAAAAGGAATGGGGCGAGGCCGGCTGCCTGACAGCATTGGGAGGCAGCGGCTCACAGCTGCCACGCAGCACTACAGAGTGCGTCACCTGCTCACAGGGGGTGGATGCGCGACTCACCAGGCTCAACTGCTCCTAACTGTTGGAATTTCAGATGCCATATCAGGACGGGCCCAAAGTGATCACGTCAGGCCCCCCGCCTGGGGCGTGCACGATCAGCTGCCCAATGGCAGCTTAAGGCCTGGACCAGCCCCGATCGAAGGCTCCAGCTGCGCCCCCGGTCAAGCACCCTAAGCTAGGAGACTGGTCCTTACTGTGCAGCAGAGAGGTAGGCCGGGGGGCGATCTGCTTACCAGGGACCCCACACAGGAGAGGCTGGTGGAATGCCAAAGGAGGCCTGATTATAATAAGGCTGCTGGGCAAGGTCACACCACCTCCTCAAATGCCGGTCGAAGAATCAGCCGCCACAGGCCCTCTTTCATGAGTCCAGAGACCACGTAGGACTCTAAAGAACAATAAAATGTGAGTAGATGCTGAGGGGAAAGTCCGTACCCTGAATCTGTGGCAAACATGCAGCTTTTTAAGAGTTGGCTGCCGGAGCTCACAAATGTAGGTGCCCATCTTTGTAGCCGGCTCTGTGGCTGGGGCCTCCCCCTCAAAACCAAAGTTTTTTTTTTAATGAACTTCAATTTGAAAAACAGAAAATATTGTAAAAAAAGCACGTTATTCCCGGTCATCTTCTCCACATATTTAAATAAATGATTAATGTGGAGTCTCAGCTGCCTTTGCGCAGTCGCCCTTACGTAACAACAAAAATCACTAACTGCATATACGGTTTTAAAGGTGGGGAGAATGAATTTCTACCAAGATAATCACGGTATCCTCCATCCTCAGTTGAATCTACAGATTAGTCCTAAGAGATGGATAAATAAGAGTTGATGTATAAAGCCCAGTACAGCTTGAAAAATAAAGATTTTAACAACACTATAATCTAGATTAGAATGATTATTTTTGTATTAACAGTACCTTTAAAATATAATTTGCTCTCACTTTTTATATCATCTGATCTAACAAACGTTCAAATTTCTTGGGGCGAAAACAATACCTTCAGTCAAGTCTATTAATGGTGAATCCACCCCAGTGCTGCTGGGACCAGCACTCCCTCTGAACCCTTGAATCCTCTTAGTGATCAAGAACTAGTTTCTAATGTGAGTTCCCATAAAGTGGAGGATGAGGCATGAATACAGAAGGGGAGAGACTGGTTTCTGCCCGTGGTGGCTTAAATACAAGAGAAGACTGCTACTAGTATATCGCACAAGACACAACGACCACTTTAAATATGTTATGTCATGTTGATTTGTATAGCGCACTAATCACTCAAGGGGGTATCTATGCACTTGGGCAAGGTGGGTAGGTGGGTGGTCCCAAGGTGCTTATAAGAAGAGCCAGGTCTTCAGCTTCTTGAGGAACTCAATAAGTAAGGAGGAGGCTCTGATGAGTTGAGGGAGGTCATTCCATATCTTGGGTACGATATAGGAGAATGAGCGACCTCCAGTTTTGCTTTTGCAGATGCAGGGCATGTGTGCGAGGCAGAGCATAGGTGTCTGGTGGGTTGGTGAAAGTAGATGCAGCTGTTCAGGTATTCTGGTCCTGTGTTCTGTAGGGCTTTGTATGTTTGTGAGACGTTTGAATTGGCTGCGCTTGAGAATGGGAAGCCAGTGAAGCTTCCTAAAGTGCAGTGTGGTGTGGGTGCAGAGTGTGAGGCCGAGTATGAGTCTTACAACGGTGTTCTGGATGGTCTGGAGTCTGTATAGGAGATTCCACTGTAGAGAGTGTTGCCGTAGTCCAGCCTGCTGGTGATGAGTGCTTGTGTATAAACATGTATAAATGTATAATGTGTAAACAATGTGTACTTATACATAGATTGTGAACTGGGCCTGTGATTGCATCTCATACCTTATATTTCCCTAAGCTTTATTGACTGTATTCTGACTTGCAGATTCCATTTTGAGTGCACCTAGTTTGAATATTATTGGGATCATGAAGTGAGCTAAAAGTGAGTAAGACCAAGCTTGTAAAGTTCTTAGCTCCCTGATGCGCAGAGGAATTTGTGATCTGAAGCAGAGTTTAATGTACCCAGAGAAAAGAATCATCTGAGTGTAGTTTGGATCCACAGACCTCGAGACCTTAGCTCTAGCTGCCCCACAATGTGAGATGCTGATGCTATCTGGTTAACTTCTCATTTATAGCTCGGTGAGTAATAGGCAAAGTTGCAGAGGTGGGGGTGGGGAGGTGCACTGCTTCCACGGTCCCAACCACAGCCCATCTGCCATCTACAGTTTGCTTCTGATTTGGCTTCTCATTTTTGTCCAAAACTGTTCCTACCACCATGGTGGGTGCAGATCTGGGAAATACTATCAATACTGCCTTGTCTGCAATGCCATGGTGGCAGGGCTGGCTGGTCAGCATTTTTTGGTTTTTCAAAGAGAAAAACAAAGCGGGCTTGCTTTTGTAAAATAAAACTCAATGCCCCTGGCCCTCTGCAACTACTCTTCAGCTGATGGGGCCATTTTGTCTCTCCGGTACCTGCATGCTAGTCATACCATTTGTTGACAGGAAAAAAACAGCTGACATGGCATTGGAAGGTCTGTCCTAAATACTAAGGGGCAGATTTACAACTTCTGGCGCATCCCTGCAAATCAGCAGGGATGCGCCAGAATAGTTGCGACACGCAATTCTCTCCTTGCGCCACCACGGAAGCGCCGCATTTACAATGCGGCGCACCGTGGCGCAAGGAAAGGCCGATGCGTGTCGCATCCTGTGGCACAAGGGCGGCGCATTGCTGGAGTCGTGTCGCAAGCGCGACGCAACTCCAGCAATGCTCGTGGGCCGCCCATACCTAACGTGGTGCGCCACTCCTTACGCCTGCTTGAAGCAGGCGTAAGGATTCGTCGCAGCGGCGTCGGAAAAGTGACTGAGTGAAATCTTGTAGTTTTCACTCAGCCACTTTTGCGAGGCGTTCCTGCGCCGGAACGCCCCCCCCTGCTCCGGAACGCCCACATGAAACCTGACGCAGGTTTCATGTGGCGCAGGGCTTTACTACGTGACGCATCTCCCTAGATGCGTCACGTTGTAAATACCCCGCAGCATGGCGCTGGCTTTACGCCGCCGTTGCGTCACAGAAGTGACGCAACGGCGGCGCTAAAGTGGCGCAAGGGGCTTGTAAATCTGCCCCTCAATAGGGTAGTCGTTCTGATGCCATTTCAATCAGCTGTGACCAGTTTTTGGGCTGCTGTTCTGGCTAGGCCTCTGCTCTCGATGACTGGTGGCCAAAAAACCTGGCCAAAAAACACAGTGATAACCATATTCATCTCAGAAAACTATAAAAAATCCTTTATGTTCGATAAATAGTAATCTGCCATAGTAAAACCAAAGTACTAATGTGCTATTATACTATCAGTGCCATTTGGACTCCAAGTGCACTGTAATGCATGTGACCTGCCTGTGCTGTTAGGCGTAATGCGTTATCTGTGCAAAGTGACTGTCAAACATTATTATTTTTGTTTAGAAAAAGAGAAAATATCAGTTCTACATTTGAAAATATTAACAAAAGCCGTTTGGGTTAAATTTTTTATTAGATATGATTTTAAAGGCACAAGTCTTGCAAAGCTCCAACTGTGTTACATACATTTTTGTAGAGAGAAAAAGAAACAAGAAGATGCAAACATGTATAGAAAAGCACATCCGTTTTACACAGTCTAATATATACTGAACTATATAAGGACTGAACTTTAACTAGACATTTGCTTTCACTGATTCCCAAATATAGTCATACGTAGTGAGAGAGGGGGGGAGGGGAGATCCCTACAGATAACTGCACTGTGGTGTAATGCCATGGAGGGGTTCAAGTGACACAATAAACTATGGGACCCAAGGGCGAGTGGTTTGTAAAAGTGACAACAAGCCTAGGATAGCTTTCTTGGATCATAACACACAAATTATCCATCCTGTAGTTTTCATATTACAAGTACATTTCATACAGTTTCCAAGAATAAAAGATGCTTGTTTCAAGCAGGATAATGTTTACTGAAAGTAGTCAGTCATATTCTGGGTTTATTTGTCTGTACTAAAAAGAATAGAGAATGTTTATTTAAATCATTCAGAAGGTGGGATATTTGCTCATGTATTATTTGCTCTATTAAGAGCCACGTTTGTCTGTAGAGATGAAGACGTTGGCGCCACAGACTCCATTGTTCAGCTAAAAATGGGCACTGGTTGATTCCAATAAAATGTTCAGGTTTTTTTTAAACTCACTGAGAGACTGATGATAAAACAAAGGGACATTTTGAAACGGAGAAGCATGTTTTGAAGTTTTCATCATCTGAATGAGTTAGTATGGTTAGAAAGTATTGAGTTGGTGAGAAGTATGCCAGAGTACAAACTAATGTCCCAGGCCTGCCACTGGATATAATCCATAGTTTACTGAATTGATACCATTTCAGCAAGTTATAAAAAGTAATGCACTGTAAAAATCTCCATAACATGTGGGTTTGAAAACACTGCTTTTTGTCAAATAACAGTAGCCAATAACGTTATACCTCTAAATGAGCTGCCACACACACTCACTCACATTTAAAGTATATGCAGATGTGCAGTATGTTGTATGCTCTGTATTACCATCGCGAGTGAGGGGAGGGGCCATGACTCAAAAGAAGTAAGTTACAATACTCCATCTACAACTACTGAGATGAAGAGCATAATATTCTCTGCAGATCTGCACGTATGATTTATGCCATGCTGTTTTTAATGTGGAGTAGATATATACACATGGTATTTAAAACTAAAGATAAGGACTGAAAGGATAAAATCTGGGCAGTGAGATCAATAAAAACACATAAATTAGGTGTTTGAGTATGGCCCCCAGATGTTTTTCCCAGTAGCTTGATTGTAACAGGTTATCCGTGAGGAAGAAAACGAGATTTCTCAAGTAAGTTAAAAAGTATGTTGAAACATAGAATTTGACCTATCCATTCTAGTAATAAATTTACGAATGTGTGTTTATCAGGAGAGGTCTTTCCAATAACAGCCCCATTTATTTTCACAGGCATGGCATAAATACACACACATACATATTAGACCACACCCTTTAACAGCTCCACTCATCTTAAGGACAGACCCTCGTCTTACAATAAAGTACATGTATATTGAATTAAAGTTCATTCCGTGATGAAAAATTGTAAATCTATGACTTAATGACACTTGAATAAAAACATATTGCTTAAAGTAAATCTTTCAGCAAGAAGCCAATACCTATTGGAAAGACAAGTTAAAAAGAGGCGACAAACAGACAGTGATATCGATATTATGGCCAATTACTCGCTTCAGTGCCAGTAACTCAGAAACAGAAAATGATTCATATCCGTTTCAATATCCTTCAGCGAAAACAATCTCATGCAAGTAGCCATACCCAACACTATTGTGCATATGTTTAATTTATGTTGACAGATTGAGTAAATAAAGCTGTTTTCGAGTACTAAAACAAAATACACGTATGTATGCTGGTTAGACAATTAATACAATCTGCCCTTTAAATGTGTTAGAAACAGTGTGATGTACATACTTTTTCTGCAAGTTGAAAATGTGATGGCTATGCTTTTATGCATGTACTGATTAATGAAGATAGGAAAGCTAATTATTTCTCATAAAGCTTAAGTTTGCATTCATCATGCAGAAAATACACTATATAGTTAGATGTTTTAAATTAAGTGCATTCGATTACTTTCTACTTTGATACTTTGACATTAATGCTTACATAAAAGTGTAATTATCTTTAGTTAATTTCAGGTTGGAAAGGCAAAGGAAATGGCAAAGCTTTACTACTGTATTTTGAAAGTAAATTGTCATGCAGTTTCCTTCTGAGCTGTGGTGTGTCATGGAAACAAATGAAAGGGAGGAGCTTGTGCCGGTGTGTGCACTGACATGCAGCATAAGGTGCGATGGTGCAGTCATATAAGTAAGATGCACACAACTCCAATAGACAGTGCACAGTCTGCCTCCTCTTTAGACCTTCTTGGCACAGTCAGGGCAGTAAATGTGATCCTGGACGCACACAAAGCGCTTGTTAGCCAGGGAAAGGGAGCATCTTTTACAGTTAAAACAGTAGTCATGCCAAGAGTTTTCTTCATAGCTAACGACGTTAGATCCTTTTCCGAACCCTGTTTGGAAATATAACAACAAAAAAACATATATTAAATGAGATACAAAGTTCAGATTTGAAATGTCAGAAATCTATTTAAATTGATTTCTTCCTATGTTTGAAGTAGGTTTTCTAACTTTTTTTTTGTAAGTCACAAAAATGCCACAAAATCTATGATGGTCGTACATTTTTACTCCTCCAAATTCTTGAATGAAACTATGTTGACTACCCAATGGTGACTGGAGTAAATACGCATGTATCCCCATAGTGAGAAACTATCTCCAAAATGGTTGTGGCTTACCACAAGTTTATACGTTTGTGGGTGTTCACTGCTTTTTGTAGGCCCTGTACTGTGGAATGCAACTTGCCTCATCGCTGATCCTGAATTTAGATGTTTAGAAAATCAGCCTTATCCGTAAGTGCATTTTAAAATCATGAATTTCCACAAATTATGATTGTGAGTTAGGATATGGAATTTACAACGGTTTGCATTCTATTGTAGCATTTGTATGGTGCTTCATAGCCCTAATGAGATTGCAAAGAATTCCAATTTACATCTGTTCCTTGGGGTCTCCTTCAGAGTACATGGATAAAAAGGATGATGGTTCTGTCGGATCTGTGTGGGAGGTATTGGCTCAGGTGTGTAAGGTTTGGAGACATGCTCCAAACATGAAATAGTGGCACTGTTTCCCATAAGCATGTAGTGTGACTACTGGCACGGTTGCACATGCTGATATCATATTTAGGAGTATTAAGCAAGCAGTGACTATACAATATGGAGTTATCCAAGGGTGACAGGTAGGTGCCCAGCCACTAAAGGCACTGTTAAGCAACCAGTGAACACCATATGGAGTCGCACATGAGTGAGAAAAGCCCAGCCTCTAGAAACACCGAATAGTATTCAGTGAATACAATATGAAGCCAATCTGGAGTGATAGCAGACTATTTCCTGGAAGCACTGTTATGCAACCAGTGAATAAAATGTAGAGTATCTCGCCACCAACAGAAGGCCAGCTTCAGATAGAACTGTTAAGTAACTAGTGGAAATTATGTAGAGTCACCTTTTAGTGATGACAGCCCAGTGCCTGCAGACTATTTTATGCAACCAGTGGAATTGTGAGCAAAAGAGGGAGACTGTTAAGCAACCATAAATACTATTTCGAAATCACAAAACAGTGATAGAAGTACAGAACCTAAGAACAATATTAGGCAATGTAAGAAAGTGGGTTATTGATTGAGGGGGGTGTAAACCCTTCTTAAGCAAAAACCACAATCCTTGTCAGGGTGAACCACAAAAGTCACTAAATTAACCTGTGTTTAACCCTCTGGTAGCTTGGCACAAAAGCAGTCATGCTTAACTTAGAGGCACTGGGTCAAATATTTATGTAGCAAACAAACAGTAACAAAGTGAAAATACAACACAAAATCTCAAACCAATTTAGAAAAAAAGAGAAATATCTCATGAATAAAATGGACCAAAACAACAAAAATTCAATCAGTTTAACCGAATATATGCAGTTTTAAAGTTTTAGGTAGGTATAGCGTCCAAAAGCACAAACCGCCACTCGCAGTCATCTGGTTATGCTACACCAGTGGAAAGTCACAACTTCAGGCCGACCATGATGGAGCAAGGATCGGATACAGGGACTCGGTTATTCCCACTGAAAAAGTTACCTTCTCAAAATCCAGCACACAGAGTTCAAAATTTCAGGATTTCACAGGAGGATCTCAACTGATTCCAGCCAAGGATCCAGGACATGGGGAGGCACCTCTTGTGGATCAGGAACTCACTCCAGCAGACGCCAGCAGTGCTCAGGGAGGTCAAGCTGCAGGAGGTCAGCTCAGCAGTTGCGGGGAGGCTTTTTTAGCTTGTTGTGTCCCTGTACCTCAAAATAGGAGGTCAGCCAACTGACCCTTGGAGTCACTCAGGTTAGCCTGTGATGAAGGGAGAAAGCCCAGTTTTCCTTCTCATAGAACAGGCAGGCCTCAAGCAGCAGGGCAGTCCTCTGAGGAACAAGGCAGGCCTTGCAGTAGTGAAAACCGGATTTAGGAGTTTTTCACTACCAGGAAATGAAAAACTCCAAAACAAATGCCCTACATTTTAGATGCCCCTACCCAAATTGGCTGTTTAGGGTCTACTTTAGGGGTGGTATATATGTATTAAAATGGAAGGTTTGGGCCTGACAAAAGGTTTATTTTGGCATGTCGAAATGGCATTTTAAAACTTAACAGGCTGCAGTGGCAGGCCTGAGACATGTTTTAAAAGGCAACTTTAGTGGGTGGCACAATGACTGCTGCAGGTCCATTAGTTTCTATCACAAAAAGGGTTCCCGGCTGTTTTTTTTGGGGGGCTGTTTATTTATTAAACAGACTTAGACCATTAAATCATTTAGTGAATCTGAAGTATTCATTTACTTCTGTTTATGATTTTTAAACTTAATTCAACATTGTTAGAACATGTGTCCATAAAATGTCCATAAAAAGACAGACTGCCTACAACATTACATAAACTTAAACAATATTCAACATAGACATAAAGCAAACATGATTGACAAAAACAAATAAATAAACATATTGTGCCTCAACCAGTCATTTATAAACATCACAGCCTTATTGCCAGTTTTATTTTTTTTATTTTTAAAAAGAACACTATTGATTTGTGTATTTGTTAAGGCTGTGGCCTACTGGGTACAGATTTTTGTGTGTGACTATGAGGGCAAACAAGTTTTACACAATTTGCTGGAGGAAAAAGAAGAACACCAGCCCCATTAGTAGCAATTAGCTTCCAGGCCATGGGTACATGTGGTACCATTTACTAGGGACTTTCAAGTAAATTAAATATGCCAATAAGGTGTAATCCAGTTGTACCATGTTTAGGGAGAGGGCACAAGCACTTTAGCACAGGTTAATTGTGGTAAAGTGCACAGAGTCCTAAAGTCCAAAACATGAATTGGTAAAACAGGAGGAGCAAAGTTTGCGGGTAATCCTGTAGTAATGGCTAAGTCCAACAGGCAACCAGGAGAAAAACTATATAGTGTCACCAGGGAGCAACAGAAGGCCAATTCCTGGAAGCTGTTAAGCAATTCCTAGACATACTAAATGGAATAAAGGCCTAACCTTTGGTGGAAATTTTAAGTGGTAAGGGAGAAGTGGAAGGGTCCTCCAGCAGTGAAGGAGATCAGCTCCAAATGACACTGTTGTGCAATCAGTGGAGATGCTATATAGAGTTATCATTAGTGGCAGACGTCTAAACACTGGAGGTATGAAAAGAAGTAAGGGAGTGCCCAGGAATGCCACAGGTCATATAGTAGCGGGTGTATGGAAGATATGAAATACATCCTGGTGTGATGAAGGTAGGAATACCAAGAAACACCACAAACACCTCAGTAAAAGATCTGTGGAGTTAAACCACAAGTAGTAGAGGTGCAACCTATAGAAATATGCAAACATCTGAGTCAATGATGTATGGAGTAGCAACCAGAAGTAATAGAGAGCAAGAAAGAAATTTTTAAAATAGAACTAAAATCCCACTATGCAATCAAGTTGCAGAAATTTGGCTCACTTTGGAATTTTTTGTAGAGGTGACGACAATGCAGTAATTCATAAAGAATGAAAATTTGCCTTTTACGCATATCTTGGTAACCCGTTGGAGTGCACAAACTTTTGTTGATCAGGCTTGAGTGCTTACAAATACACTATGAGGCATATACCATGGTATTTAACAATGGTAAAGAATGGTGGCTATGGATTTAACAACATTAGTTGGTTACCAATTAGTCAAAGCCATTTTGCTTATCTTTAGTTTAGAATTCACCAAACACAACGTTGGACAACGTTTTCAGCTGCATATAATGAAAAAGCCACAATGAGGCTGTGGCCTGAGAAGAGGTCCAGATGGTGGCTTACCTGGACTGAGAGGTCCCCAGAAGCAGAGGAAGCTTAAAACCACCCCTGGTATAATCTGACTGTAGTTCAGAGCCTGTTTGGTTTGTTTGGTGGATGCGGTCGCATTTACACTCTGTGCCCTGTGTCCTGCATGCTATTTCCTACCACCTGAAGCTAATCTCTGCTTTCCTAGCCTGTGACCACAGTTGGGGTTCTGGGACCTGGGAGAAGGTCAGCACACTAGCGTGATGACAGCCACTGCTTGCAAGCAACAAGCCTGTTGCAGAGATAGGCTTTCCAGCAAACCATGCATTTATGTAGTTACACTACTTCTTTTTACACCACTAGTGGAGTCTGGTTGGTGGAGGGCCCTCTAGGACTGATGCTGTTGCCCCAGAAGGCAGTTTTTTGTTTTGTCCTGGGATGGACAGAATAAGGAAATTGGATGTGGCAATTACAAGACACAGCAATGCCCTTGCTTCAAAGAAGCATAGCAGGGGCCTAGAAGGAGAGATATTTTAGCACATAAACAGTCAGGAGCAATGAGGGACCCCTTCCTATGAAGTCCCTTCCAGATCCCTCTTTCCATAAAATCGAAAGAACTACATTAAAGAAGCAGACAAAATCAGTGGAACCCTTCATAAACGCGATTCTAGCATTGGCCGGTGGAAAAAGAGTTTAGCTCCCTACAGATCCAGTCCCACTCAGATATAATAGGTGATTGGCATAGACCCCCTGGAGCAGAAATGTAATTTAGAAATATGAGTTGGGACCTTGGAAAATTTAGGTGAGCCCTTATTTTGAGGGCTGTTAGCCTCCTCACCGGTGTAACTTGATATGATTTGACTGATCTCAGCACGCACTAGCGATTTTCTGGAACTTGGCTTTGTATTTAGATGTAGAGTTCCCCTGAGGATTTTAAGATGTGACAGACTAAAGGGCTGGAAGTAAGGTCAGAGGAACTGGGCCGGTCAAGTCATAATACACCTGTGAAACCATGAGGAGAGAGACAATTATCAAAGCAAATAGGAAAAAAGGCCTGTTGATCTTTGCACACACCTATAATTCATCTGTTTCCTGATGTCATCCAACAGATGGAACAAAAGTGTGACAAGCTGGAGGGGTTGTGAGTAGCACTGCAACAGAAGGGGGTGACGGCGAGCTCGCTACTCTTGGCAAGTTAAGAGTTGGTAAATACGTGATGGAAAATATATTCTGGGACCATGAAGATATCAAAGTTTTGTTGTCCTTTTAGAGGGGGCAGGGCCGGAGGGCCTTGGAAGAGAGTTTTCCTACTGAGGGAAACGGAGTGGCGGGAGAGTAACGATGCACAGCAAAAAGGATAAGGTATTGAGAAGGTTGTCAGGCAGAAGGGGTGTGGGTGCCATGTTGGATGGGTAGGCCTGCATCTGTGCACAACGTAGGGGGTAATACTAGACTGAGGACAATAGGTGTGATCGTGTTGATAAATATTGTCTCTTTTTGTTCAGTATTAAGGTACAGTCCTGCGAGGCATTGAAGGGGCGCTGGCCCTGACAGTTATTTCTAAGAGCACAGGGATTGTCACTTGTTCAAAATGCCACTGACTATTCATACATTTATTTCCTACAAATAAGCTTACCCAGTTGCCCCTAAAATGGCTTGCAACACTATCCTGGTGGACTGTTTTGGTTATTATTGGTAATGATAACAGCCTTGGGGGGATGATAGATCTGTAACTTACAAATAAGTTAGCTGTTCAAATATTTTATTAAAGATTACATTCTAAATGTAAAAGAACTTCACAGATCATATAAAGTTTATTAGTTTGATTTTTGGTCAGTGCAGATTCATTATTCAGAAAGTACAATGTGTGAGTGCTTAAGTAAGCTCAGCTCTGGATCATATTGGAAGATACCAAATATTTTGGTCAATGTGTAGTCTTTATGTATATATTGGAATACGTTTAGTGGCAGCACTGTTGAGGTTCTTAGGAGCGCTGAGGTTATTTTACATGTTATATTATGTTATATATTATATGTTAAGTTATGTTAATTTGTATGGCGCATATATCACCAGGTAGGGTATCCTGGCACCTAAGAAGGGAGGTACTGTCCTAACTGGGGTCATTAGATAAGCCAGGTTTTTCAGTTTCTTGTGTAATTAGTAATGTGATGGAGCTGGCGGTTCTGATGTGGTAGGAGAGGTCGTTCCAGGCTTTGGGGACCAGGTAGCAAAAGGCCCTGCTCCCAGATCTGGCTCGTTGGATCCAGGGGATGTGGGTGAGGAGGAGGTTAGCCTAACAGAGGTGTCTGGCTGCTGTGTGGAAATGGATGCAGCTCTTGAGGTATGCTGGGTCTTGCTTGAATAGTGCCTTGTAAATGTGTGTGAGGAGCTTTAATAGGGTGCGTTTGTGAATTGGGAGCAATTGGAGTTCCTAAAGGTGGTCGGCCAGTCGGTTGTTGATGAGCTTTTCTAATACTTTGGCTAGGGCGGAGGGAGATGGGTCTGGAGTTAGTCATTGTCTTTGTGTCCATAGAGAGCTTCTTCAGGAGCGGTAAGATGGTGGTGTGTTTCTAGGGGTCCGGGAAGGTGGCGGTGGAGAGAGAGTCATTGAGGATTGAAGTCAAGTTGTTTGGTGAAAATGAGGTGAGGGCAGGAATTTGAAGGTGATCCCAAGTGGATGGATCGCAAGGTGTAGGCGGTTTCCAGCAGGATGATGGGTGGCCAGCAGGTCATAGCACTTTCCAGGGTGTTCTTGTCATCGGACTGGAGGATAACGAGGGTGGAGAGGTTAGGTCGGGTGTGAAGTTGTGTAGATGGTGGTGATTTTGTTGGTGAAGTAGTGGGAATGCTGGGTGCAGAGTTCCTGCAAGGGGGTTATGGTCGTGGAGCTGGGAGCAGTGGATGTGAATTCCTTTCCTATTGCGAAGATTTCTTTTGAGGAGGTGGAACTGTTTTGAATTCATTCAGTAAGTGCTGAGCACTTGGTGGTTCTGAGTCGCTGGTGGCAGATTTGTAGGGCTGATTTGTAGGTGTCTCTGACATTGTGGTCATGGGTGCGGCACCATTAACATTTCAGCTGTTTACAGTGGCACTTAGTGAGTTAGAGATCTTCTGTGTACCAGCTTTCCAGTGGCTTTGACTGGATATGGAGGTGATTTTCCGTGATGCTAGGGAGTCAGCGCAGGAGGTGATGCATGTGCAGAAGTTCATGATGGTGTGTGATAGGTCGCCACGGCATGGCTTGTGTCAAGATGGAAATTCTGTGATCCAGATTTCTTCAGGGATATTGTTCCAGTTTCACTGGGTTGCCTTGCTGTGCGAGTCCGGCAGGAGATGACTGAAGCAGACGAGGTGGTGGTCAGACCTGGTGAGAGGAGTTGGATTGCCCACCATGATATCAGGGAAGTTGGTGGGGCCCAGCTACATGGGTAGGGTTGTTCACTAAGTGGGTGAGTCATAATATGCTCAGGTCATACAGGAGGTTGGTAGTGTTGGGGTTGGTGTGAACTCTTGGTGAAAGTTGAAGTTGCTGAGTAAAATGAAAGAGTTGGAAGGGAGCTCCAGCGGGGCGATGAGGTACGCAAGTGTTATGCAGATATTGTACATTTTATACTGAAGTTCATACAATTTTTCACAAATTGGACATTAAAAGGAGTAAAACTAGCCAACAATAGATTAAAAAAGGGACATATGCACAAGTCTACAATGACTAATGAACAGTATAGCAACCATAATTAATGTTGTCTTTTTCCATTAAGTAAGTACAGAGAGAGCCTAAGAAATCTCTAGGGTATGCGCTGTATTAAGCTAATCCATCCTTTTTAAACGGCACTGGGTGTGTTTTTCATTTTGGCTATACTGATATTGAAATATTCCTACGTTCAAGGGTGGCGGCACGTGGGAAAGGAACACCGCTTTAGTCTATGCCTTTGATCTATCCCTCCCACTTGCTCAATGGCCTTGAGATGATTGGTTGCATATCTCAATTAGGAGGTTCCCTTTTTTTCTACAAATGGAGCCATGGCGCGAACGGCACCTTGTTTTCTAGACGGACCCGTACTTTGACACTGCAAGGGTAAGGAGCACGATGGGGCAATTATGCTTGCGGGGATTGCGTGGCTATGTTATTCTGGTCTATAGGGATTTTTAAACGGGGATTAAGTTTAAATGGTTAACGTAGGAGTACCTTTGAGCACGTATCACGCTATCGATTACCAGTTTTTAGTTTCGCTTCATTGGTAGCTTACTTTCCTGTTCTCTTTGACGGGGGCATATCTTACCCAATGCTAACAGTTTCTCCACTGTCTATTGACAAGGAGATGGGAGAGTGACGTCGAACTTTAAGCCGGTTGTTCATGGTTCACGGACCACGTCGTTTTCCACCACTTGGTATGAGATTTTTTCTCACATATAACGTCTTATTGCCTGCTCTACGGGGGTAGGGAGCTTAAACGCCCATCTGGGAGCGGTGCCTTCTGTACCTCTCAATGTTACCTTCCATTCGATTTTGGCGATTGCAGGAGGGCCGATACTTTTCGTTAATTAATGTGGACAGTTGCTGTTCACATATTTCCTGGCTCCGTATGTAACGCTTACCTTGACGGCACCCGCACGGAGGGGTGGTGGCAGGTTCACAGGTTCTGGATCATCCTGCCTTTCCATTAGCCTTGGCCCTTTATTTATTTTCTTTTGAGGAGGCTGTGGGACACTTCCGCCAATTGGTGAGCAACATACATTTCGGTGTTTTTTGTCAAATATGTGCAGGAGTACTGGTTGATAATGTGTGACATTGGTTTCGCTTTGAGGGGTTCCATTACTGGATCATTTATGTTTTTTATCCTGTCTTTACCTGTCTTGAACTACTTAGTTATTTATGCTCGTTTATATGTGAAATACAGGTCTTTGCTTCTGGGCCGGATTTGGCCTTGGGAATTCCCGTCTTGCGTCCAGCGCAATACACTGGAGCATTAACTTTGGACTATCTCTACATGACTATTTCGATATCTTGCCTCGCTTTATTTAAGGTGAGGTAGCAGTCCCATTTAACAGTGTTTCCTCTTTTCTTTCCTCGAGGCCATCGGGATGGGGTGCTCTATTATAGATTTTTCTTTTCTTCTACCTCTCTGGTTTTTAATTCTGTGTTTGTTTGTTCTAAACCTTTTGCAACCGTAGAGCTCCTATCTCTTTTCAAGACCCTGTTTTAAGACTATTTTTTGTATTATGTATGTGTTTAAGTTTCTCTAATAAATACACTACCTTTACTTTTAGGTCACGTCTCTACACACTCATTTATACTTATCTTGTAAATATCTTTCTCTGTGTTTAGAGTACAATTTTTGTTTCACACTTTTTAATATGTTTCGTGTTTTCAAAATGTGGTTTTACATAGTGTTGGATGCTTCATATCCTGTAACTTATCGTACTATACATGTTTATGATTTTCTTGTGTATTTCAGTTTCATTGTGCTTTGTTTCTAGTCCTGTGCCATTTTTGTCAAGAGTTTGTGATTTTGTTATATATAATTTCTTTTGATTCAGTGTATTTTTTACATGTCATTTTTCAGCCCTGATGAAGTTCTCCAAGTGAGAACAAAACGCGTTGGCTGAGCTATATATTCTTTTATCGTGTGAAAAAATTGTTTTGAAATAAAGACTTTCCTTATACGACAACCATACCTTGGACTTTATTACCTGGCGCACACCTACTTACAGCTGCAATTAGGATCTAGGACACAGAGGCATCACGTAACGGCTGGTGCCGGGGTTTGTTGCGCAGGACTTTCTGAATCAATGAAACTGGCGTGAGGTGCGGGACCAATAGTCCGCCGTTCTAGCTCTATTTTTCTGTAAAGTATTTCTGGACTGTTTTGCACTCACAGCTTTTCGTTACTATTGAAGAAACATTGCACGATTTAATGATAGAAGGGAAGAAATGGCACAGGACCTATTTGGCAAAAATGCGACCACACAACCACCAGGCCAGAGTGGGGTCTCCGGGAGCTGTTCCTTAAATTAGAACGCCTAAAAAAACAGGAGCTAGTCCGCTGGTGGGATCGGGTCACCTTGCAACAATATATAGATCAGAAGAAGATCCCGAGAGGCCTTCGTATCTTAATCTTCCCCACATTTGAAGATCTCAGTGATGACCTCCTCAAAGAATGGGAGAGCAATTTCGAGGGGGCATCACTGGTGATGATGCAGATCCTAATACGACATACAATCGAGAAGGGGGCCAAACTACTATCGGAGATTGAGGTGGTGGAGTGGGAGATTGAGGCACTAGATAATAAGGACCTCATTGACAAGAACTATGAGATACTCAGGAAGGGGGACCGAGGGACATCAGAATTACCTTAAGGAAAAGAAAATGCGCAAAATAAGACGCGAGTATAGGGACTACAAAGAAGTTCGCATTTACACTTTTGCAAAGAGGTTCGACCAAATTACTGGTACAGAAGACAGAAAAAGGGTGAGGGAGGAGAGTGACGAGTCGAGAACAGCGAGTAGTGTTTCTATCTCCTCAGCGAGCAGTGCTGCTTAAAGTAGTGCCACAAGTGATTACCCTTTAGGGGAAGGCACTTCTTTCCAGAGAGAGTAAGCAAAATTACGAATAAGTGGGAAACAAAGAAAAAAGGACCCCAAAAAAACAGGAGAGGGGGGTGCAGGAGCAAAAGGGGGCGCGGAAGGGGTAACCAAGGGAAATCTGAGGATGTCAACCCGTTCCAACAAGAAATAGAGATAGCGACTAGCACGAATAGTGAGGTCACTATGTCAGATGTTATGAATAATGATGATTTAAAAATTGTTAACCTTTCCAACAGACCACTTGACAATGATGAAGTGAATTTACTCTGTAAGGGTCTTAACTTCTGTCCGAACCAGGATGGTGACTTGGTAAATGTACATGTTGACCTGTTCAAATTCACTAGATCTCTCAAATTAAAAGACTTCTTTCACGATAAAGTGCCATCAGTTACTATGTCCAACTATAGACCCACACCCACGACACACACCATAGCTGATGTGGGAAATGTACAATGTTTAATGTCTTTGGAGGGGGGAGAAGAAGTAGACATGCAATCCCTCCTTGATGAAATTAATATAACAGAAAATCTGGCAAAGGACAGTGGCCTTAAGCCCAAGTCCAAATTCACTCCCTCGACATCTTACCATCACAATATTGATTTATTCTTTGAAAAAGTCACTGAAGGATTATACAAAATGGAGACCCCCAATAGATTTAGGGGTATGCCTCAACAAAATCTTACAGTTGGCGAAAGAAAGGCCCTCACCAGGCTACAGAGTGACAACAAAATTGTGATAAGGGAGGCGGACAAAGGCGGAAATGTTGTCGTAATGAATACGTCTGACTATATGGGTGAAATTGATCGACAACTTGGTAACATTGAATGCTATGAAAGGGTTGGGACCAACCCCATGGGTGAGCTCACCATGGTCATCAATATGACATTATCGGAATGGAGGGACATATGCTTGTTATCTGACAATGAATACCGGTATCTGAAGGTGGAGAATCCTAAATTTCCCTGTATTTATATATTACCTAAGGTACACAAGAAGGGGGATTTCCCACCAGGGAGGCCAATCATATCAGGTGTGGGCTCGCCTACTGAGAGACTATTGGAATTCGTGGACCTGAAACTGCAAACATGTACTTAACTCGTCATCTTATATCAGGGACAGCAAGAACATCTTGACTAAATTTAAAGACCTCAGTTGGTCTGATGACTTACTGTTTGTTACCTTTGACGTAGTCAGTCTCTACCTGTGCATTGAACACAGATATGGACTAGCGGCAGTCAGATCGTTCCTTGACAAGGAGGGTGCTGACTGCTATGAGCACAATGGAATGGTCATGGAGATGATAGAGTTGATCCTGACTAGGAACTAATTCCTCCATGATGGTATGTGGTATCACCAAAAGCAGGGCACCACCATGGGTTCCAGGTTTGCCCCCTCTTATGCATGCCTGTTCATGGGGTGGTATGAGAGGGAGCATGCCTGGGGCAAATGTGCCTCCCCTTGGATTGAACACATTGTGTTCTGGGGGAGGTACATTGACGACATCATCTGTTTGTGGTCAGGATCTGAGAATTCCCTCTGGGATTATTTTGCATATCTTAATGATAATCCATATAATGTTAGCCTGACCATGGATTGTCATCCTGAAAGAATGAACTATCTTGACCTGCAATTCTACATTAAAGATTGTGTGATACACAGCTCCTTGTATCGTAAGGAGACGGCCTGTAATAGTGTGCTGCATGCAAGCAGTGCTCATGCCAGCTCTGTTATCAGAAACATTCCTTATGAATAGATGGTCAGGATCAGGCGCAATTGCAGTGAGGAAGGGACCTTTGATAAGAACATCACTATGGCAAAGAAGAGATTTGGTGCCAGAGGTTATAATGGGAGGATTCTCGACACAGCAGAGAAAAGGGTACAAGCTTTGAAAAGGGAAGCAACACTGGGAGATCAAACCGTCCGAAAAAAGAACAGTGGGACAGACAGGGATGTTCGCTTTATCACACAGTATACCACTCGTAGTGATGAGATTTTTAGGCTGTTCAAATGCAATTGGCATCTCCTAGAGGAGATCCCTAGCCTGAAGGGGTTAATCAGAAGCAATCCATCCATCACTTATAGGAGAGGGTCTACCCTAAGAAATAGACTTTGCCCAAGCTATGTCACTACCACTGAGAGGAGGAACACTTGGCTCCCTGAGAAGCCCACTGGGTTCTACGTTTGCAGTTCCTGTAATGTATGTAAATTTGGAGTCAACAAGATCAAAGAATTCAACCATAATGGGTCTACAAAATATATGATCAGACAGTTTATTAACTGCAATACGACCTTTGTGGTATATGTAATTGGGTGCCCGTGCAATATGATCTATGTTGGGAGCACCAAGAGAAGTCTCAAGCTCCGCATCCAGGAACATCGGAGGGCAATCTTGAATTGCGACTTGAGATACCCTATGGCCGAGCACTATGTCAAAACCCACTCTGAAGACAATGCCTTCTGGTTCCATGGTATTGATCAGGTTGAAGCGGGACAGAGGGGTGGCAACAGGGAGCTGCGCCTGAGACAGTGCGAAGCAAAGTGGATATGCAAATTGCACTCAATTACACAGGGACACAACACTGATAACGAGATGCATTTCTTCCTCAGTGATGATCCATGATATAAATCCTGTACCACATATTGGTTGTCTTCTGATGTTCCAACTATGCCCCATTCTGACCTGTTCTGCCAACTAAACTAGTTTAGGCTTGGCGGCCTAATGTATGGATACCGAATTGGATCAATAAGTTGTCATATATGTATATATTTTGTTATCTTCTTGATCGGCACATTATATGTACATAAACTGTTCTACTCTTTCTTGATTGTGCTTCTGTCCCTTCACCTATATTTGCTCTTTCACTCCGATTCCTCTTTATACCACTTATTGTTATTGATCTATGATAGGCCCTTAGTGGGAAAGGCACCGACATAGGATGGTGGGCGTGGCACTGACACAGGATGGTGCCATCCCTTATGATAGCTGACCCAGGTTTGCGATTGAATTTCCTCTGTGACTACGTTGGTACTTTTTCATCCACCATATATCGTGGCTTGAAGCTCTGACTCACCGTACACATTTTTTTACTCATCTACGTATGGCTGTTTGCCCTAGAATGGACCTTTGAGGTATATATATATATATATATATATATGTGTTCCTCGTGTTTGCTTCATAGCCTCTTTACTGCCATATGGAGTTTCCCTTCACACCTACCCTTAGTCATCTCGCATAACGTCGCGATGCAACAACTGGAATTTTTCACTTTTCACCCTCTCTTGACATCCCTCTCCATCGCTTGGTTCTATGTACTTATTAATACTGGATATATGGTTCATTATTTTTGTCTTTGCTGTGCAGCTTGGCAATGTCACGCTATCTTTGCGTTGACTTGCACTCCTGCCTTCTTGTCGTCCCGCGTGACGTTTCCGTGCATCATTCTGATTGCTTAATGGTTTAATCTCTCCTCCATCCCTTGAAATACACTCCCAATGCGGGGTTCGGTTTATTCAGTAATAAGGGTTATACGGTCCAGTATTCTTGCCGCTATTGTGCCTTTCTTTATTGTCACCTATTTTATGTGCTGGTTTGCTTTTTTCCAGCTGTACTGCCACGTCTATTCCTTTGACAGCCCTTCTCTGCTTATGAGCTCGGGATACCGTTGGTAGCCGTTCCAATATGGCGGCCTTTTCTCGTTTGGGGGTTTGGGCTTATTGCATTTAACGTGTCATATTCTAGTCTTTCCCACTACCCCGGGATGCGCTGTATTAAGCTAATCCATCCTTTTTAAACGGCACTGGGTGTGTTTTTCATTTTGGCTATACTGATATTGAAATATTCCTACGTTCAATGGCGGCGGCACATAGGAAAAGAACACTGCTTTAGTCTATGCCTTTGATCTATCCCTCCCACTTGCTCAATGGCCTTGAGATGATTGGTTGCATATCTCAATTAGGAGGTTCCCTTTTTTTCTACAAATGGAGCCATGGAGCGAACGGCACCCTGTTTCCTAGAGGGACCCGTACTTCGACACTGCAAAGGGTAAGGAGCACGGTGGGGCAATTATGCTTGCGGGGATTGCATGACTATTTTATTCTGGTCCATAGGGATTTTTAAACAGGGATTAAGTTTTAATGGTTAACGTAGGAGTTCCTTTGAGCACGTATCACGCTATCGATTACCAGTTTTTAGCTTCACTTCATTGGCGGCTTACTTTCCTGTTCTCTTTGACGGGGGCATATCTTACGCAATGCTAACAGTTTCTCCACTGTCTATTGACAAGGAGAAGGGAGAGTGCCGGACTTCGAACTTGGAGCCGGTTGTTCATGGTTCACGGAACGCATCGTTTTCCACCGCTTGGTTTGAGATTTTTTTCTCACATATAACGTCTTATTGCCTGCTCTACGGGGGTAGGGAGCTTAAACGCCCATCTGGGAGCAGTGACTTCTGTACCTCTCAATGTTACCTTCCATTCGATTTTGGCGATTGCAGGAGGGCCGATACTTTTCATTAATTAATGTGGACAAATTGCTGTTCACATATTTCTTGGCTCCGTATGTAACGCTTACTTTGGCAGCACCCACACGGAGGGGTGGTGGCAGGTACACAGGTTCTGGATCATCCTGCCATTCCATTAGCCTTGGCCCTTTATTTATTTTCTTTAGAGGAGGCTGTGGGACACTTCCGCCAATTGGTGGGCAACATACATTTCGGTGTTTTTTGTCAAATATGTGCAGGAGTACTGGTTGATAATGTGTGACATTGGTTTCGCTTTGAGGGGGTTCCATTACTGGATCATTTATGTTTTTTATCCTGTCTTTACCTGTCTTGAACTACTTTGTTATTTATTCTCGTTTATATGTGAAATACAGGTCTTTGCTTCTGGGCCGGATTTGGCCTTGGGAATTCTCGTCTTGGGTCCAGCGCAACTATCTCTACATGACTATTTCGATATCTTGCCTCGCTTTATTTAAGGTGAGGTAGCAGTCCCATTTAACAGTGTTTCCTCTTTTCTTTCCTCGAGGCCATCGGGATGGGGTGCTTTATTACAGATTTTTCTTTTCTTCTACCTCTCTGTTTTTTAATTCTGTGTTTGTTTGTTCTAAACCTTTTGCAACCGTAGAGCTCCTATCTTTTTTTCAAGACCCTGTTTTAAGACTATTTTTTGTATTATGTATGTGTTTAAGTTTCTCTTATAAATACACCACCTTTACTTTTAGTTCACATCTCTTACACATTTTTCTTTGGTATTAGGTCACGTCTCTACACACTCATTTATACTTATCTTGTAAATATCTTTCTCTCTGTGTTTAGAGTACAATTTTTGTTTCAAACTTTTTAATATGTTTCGTGTTTTCAAAATGTGGTTTTACATAGTGTTGGATGCTTCACATCCTGTAACTTACTGTACTATACATGTTTATGATTTTCTTGTATATTTCAGTTTCATTATGTTTTGTTTCTAGTCCTGTGCCATTTTTGTCATTAGTTTGTGATTTTGTTATATATAATTTCTTTTGATTCAGTGAATTTTTTACATGTCATTTTTCAGCCCTGATGAAGTTCTCAAAGTGAGAACGAAACGCGTTGGCTGAGCTGTATGTTCTTTTATCGTGTGAAAAAGTTGGTTTGAAATAAAGACTTTCCTTATACAACAACCATACCTTGGACTTTATTACCTGGCGCACATCCACTTACAGATGCCCTTGGGGTAGGTCTGCAGCATAAGTCTCAGCTTGGTCTCGACAATAGATCATGTCTTGTATCCACTCATCATGCTTAGGTATACTACTCTGCATCCACAACATAGCAACTCTCCTTTTAGTCAGCAACAGTGGTATACATGTAAATCGCCATGTTGTTGTAGGCAGATCCATGGTGGCACCCAGCAGCACTTTAGACAGCGAGCGGTTTCAATGGGGTCTCTATCATGCCGCTCAACAACTCAAACACTTTGGCACAGTACTTAAGGATCTTAGGCCAGGATCATGCTTCATGAAGGAACCCCACGTTTGGCAAACTGCATTTTTTGCATTCCACTTTATTGTCCTGGCTGACCTTTACTATGTGTTGAAGTGTAAGGTAAAAGTGATGCAAACTTAAATTGTATTAATTTATGCATATACGTGAGTGGAGCATCCTTGACCTGCGCACAGCAGAAGGACCAGCATTTTCCTGACAACTGGTACCATAACTCAGATTCCCATTCCAATCTATGCCTCAATGGAGAGATGGGCATGCTCTCTATCAATTTAGAGCATAACAAGCATTAGCAAAGCCAATAGGTTTTGCCTTATGCAAGAACTATATATATATATATCCATTAGAAAGGTATACACCCTGAATAGAGCAATTATTGACGTGTTAAGGGAAATAATAAAATAATGTGCATTGTTAGTCTGTTTGCTGCTAAATACACAAGTTGTTTCATGCATCACTAACTATAAGCTTTCCCTGGGCAAGCTATTCTGCAGAAGCAGCAAACTTTACCCACACTCTAATATTGCTTCATATCAATAACTCACACTAAACGTTTGCCCGATTTTTACTAAACTCTTGATGTGGAATGAATAATGCTCTACAAGACTGCATCTAGTTGTAGAGAAAATATGAATGACTGGGCTACCTGTGATAGGGTTGTTGCATCCAGAACATTTCTTTGCTACACAGGTTTTGTAGCAATCCACACAGTAGAACAGGTCTTCCACAGCAGTGAAGCGCTGTCCAGCAAGCTTCTTTTGGCAAGTGGCACACACGAAGCACTCCGAGTGCCATGGTCTATCCTGGTAATTGATCCCTCCAGATGTGATCGCCTATTGACAAAGTAACTGACATTAACACAATGTACAATTTACAACATATCTTTCACTCATATGCGATTACTGTACACCCTTCAGGAATTAATGATTTATTTTATTATCAATATAACTGGAATGAAATAGAGTCAAAAATAATTAGGCCATTGGGATTACCAATGCCACTGAGAACCTGAAATTAAACATACCTTAGTCACAAAAACGGAACACATTGTCAATTACTCTGTTTGAAGCAGACGCTGCTCTAACAGGGGGTATTATGTCATTTAAGTCACTAGACTGTTACCTTTATGGTAACACAGTGTTTAACTATCACTACACAGTAGAACGAGCCACCACAGACAATTGTGTAAAAACTCATCGATGGTTATCCAGTGGGAACAACCTTTTTACTGCACGCACACATGTAGAAAGGGTTTTGGTCTTTGTATCTGAACAATCTCAATGTTGCTGATTTAAAAGTCTAATAATTTCCTTTACATTTTGGTGTGAATCTGGTGCATTTTTGTAACTCTTTCCATGAAAATAATTTTGGGGTATATTCTCATAGAGGCTATAGAAACTTTGATCATGTGAAAACGTGGCCAGAGGGTGCTTACGTCCTGGATAACCTAGAGCAGCTAGTATATACACATTTGTTTCACAAACCCAATCTATTCTCCTTTTGAGCTGTAATATCAATTAACTCTGTGATCACAGTTTGGAATCTTGATATTGGGATCAACTAATAACTGCCATCATCATGACTTTGGCGAATGAGTTACCCCATCACAAAGGTGACGGATATCCCATCCGCTGAAATATAAATCCCATGGAATATAATAGGATTTATATTTCGGAGGATGGGATATACGTCACCGTTGTGACGGAGTAACCCATCCGCCAAGATCTAAATCAGGCCCTTTGACATGATATGCTTCAGGGGCATCATCAAAACCAATTATAGTCAATCAGAACTAATCCTAGATTTTTATAAAGCCATCACAGTAGACAGAGTTCGAATCTGGCCCTTAGTGACATAATATATTACCGTAAGAAACATCCAAAATAAAATCAAGTTGAAAAAAAACTACTCAAGTCAAATAAAAATAGTTGTACAAGCCACTTCCACATCAGTATCCCCTTTGATGAAAATCAGGCTTCCTGTTTTGTATCTTCAACATGCCTTCTCAGTAGAATGTGGCAGAGCCGTTCAAAAACTTATATAAATAATAATTGTAAAGTACTACTTACATTCTTGCACTTGACACATAGCTTGGCAAATTTGTGCTCATGGCAGGAGACACAGTAAATCTCTTCTCCTTTTGGGAAGAAACTCCCCGATCCTATTGCTTGCTTACACTGGCTGCAGGTGAAGCATTCCTCATGCCAGACACTTTTCTTGTACTCAACATTTTTGCTTCCTGAAATGGCATAAAGTATTGCATTAAAATAAATGATAGTCACTCTCTTCCCATTGTTTGCATCATCGATGTCAAGTAAATGCCATAAATCACCACAATATTACATTAAAATTTGAAAAGAAATTAAATTAATTTAAAGTGAAAGACCTCAAAGAAATAGGATCAAATTCACCTTAGCAAGATTGAATCTGTAGTAGTAGTGCTTATCCTGAACTAAACACAATTCCATGAAACATAAATCATACAATAAATTTGTATTGTACTATAAATAGCATATAGATTCAATAAGAATATCACATGACACCCAAATAGCAATATAAGCATTTCAAAACCATTGATATAAAAAACACTGTGTATAAGCAACGGTTATGTCATTGAAAACTAAGGAGCCGATTAAGAGTTTGGCGCTGCTGCGCAGGCTCTCCGCTGACAAAGCACCGCCAAAGCCGCGCAAGGACCACCCGCCTTATTGCGAATTGAACTCGTGTAAGGTGGACGATCCTTTGCCTTTCCCATAGTGGTGCCTGGAAAACAGGCACCGCAATGGGAACGGCAAAAGAAGTCCCAGCAAGGCATGGACAGTGACATCCATGCTGTGCTGAAACTTTGGGGGGATACAGACAGGGGAGCACATGTTGTGCCGCCCTGAATGTATCCCCATGGCAGGAGGGCCCCCTTGTTCCTGCACTGCCAGCCTTTTCATGGCGGGGCTCATGCCATTAAATGGCTGGCGGTGCAGGTACTCGTAATATGCTCAGCGGGACTGCTGCAGTCCCGCTGAGCATGTTATGTTGTGGCGCAGCTCCGCCACCGCCAGGGAACGACTGTTCCCTGGCGTAGCCGGTGGTCCTCCGCTGCAACGACTTTTAGGGTCGTAATGCGGCGGGCAGACCAGCGCGAGTGCGGCGGTCTTACGACCGCCGCACTCGTAATTAGGCCCTACATCACTGTACCGATTGATCATTTTAACATTTACTCAGCACCTGTTTTAAAGTAACAATTAACTCAGGGCCTGATTACGATGACGGTGGGACCGCCTCCAACAGCCCGTCTGTGGCAGTCCCACTGCCATCGTACTGATTATTCCCGCCCGCCACATTAGGATGGATGGCGGGCGGATGGGTGGTGGTTGGAGAGACCGACCGCCACAGATCCGATGGGCTCAAAGAGCCCGTCAGACCATCCGAGGGATCTTGAATCCCTACAATGGTGGCGGAGCCTGCCAGGCACCGCCGTAGGATTATGATGTCCCTCCCCGCCGGGCGTTTCATGGCGGTTTATCCACCATGAAAAGGCTGGTGCAAAGGACATTGGGGGTCCATAGCGGGCCCCCCTTCTACCCCTTGGCCCTCAGTTCTGGGTTTTGGGGGCACCTGTGGTGCCCCCCTACATGTCCCTGCATGGTGCCTGCCACATAGTGCAGGGATATGTACAGGGTGCATTTTTTGTACTGCACGTGTGCTGCAGCCCGCATCACCCGCCGCAGCACCAGCCGCAATACAAAGAATACACGGTGCAATCATCTGTTCCTGAAAGGATGGCGGTTGGATAGAAGTCTGACCGCCATCCTAATCAGGCCCTCAATTTGTTCTCAATAAAGGAATAATTCCTGGAATATCAGATTACAAGTTAACTAGAGGGAGAGACAAAGGAGTAATATCATGTGCCACATGCTTCATCTAATATTAATAATTGATTCCCTCATAACCACATAATTAACAAGCTTCAGAAATCATATCTACCACTGGGAATGCAGTCACTTTCTTATCTCCCTGGTTCTAGCCCTTGCCAACTGAAGGTGAATCGTGGACTGTATAAGTGAACAGATCACAAAATTAGTCAAAATGCATTTTTGCCATGGTCTGACAAATAAGGGACAGAATAACCACCAATTGGCTAGAGATCTATTTGGAACAAATGCACTAATTGACAGCCATCCTGTCTAATGAACAGTCTTGGATGCCAGAACGTAAAACCCCTGTCTAACTCTTCGATACAAATGATAAATATAACTTGGGAATTTTCAAGGCTATTCAGAAAGGTAACTAGTGAGTAATTTACATATGTAAGTTTACTCTTACACTTTTAAGTAACTTTACTACTTTTGGCTATTCACAAAATCTGAGTGTAAACTTACTTAAAAGTGTAGACTTACATGTCTCTACCCTGGAGCCAAATTTATAAGTGTAAGTTGCTACTGTCAAAAGAAACTGTAGTAAGTCCAACACCACACATGGCCAACCACTGATATTGCAACACTGTCCCATAGCAAATAATGTTATATTTTAAACCTTTTTAGAATTTAAAAGTAAATGTGACATTACATTTAAATAAAACATAATTAAATTACTTCTAATTCTATACATCAATTTCAGTGATTATTAAAGCATAATAAAACTTTTTTACTTTAGGTGAGAATTAATTTTTTAACAAACTTAAGGAAAATAATTTAAATGTAATTTAACATATTTAAACTCAAAACTGTTATTCAAAATTAAATTAATAATGTAGCTGTTTTGTCTTTTGTTCCACATTTAAAATAAATATATAAAATTGATTGACATTATTATTAAACATAAAAATATTTTTACAAACATTTCCTAAGTTTAATAAACTTTTTACCTTTCCCTATACTTTACCATATGGAGATCTCCACCTCAACTGCAGACTATCCCTATGGTAAAGTATAGGAAAAGTAAAAAGTTGATTTAATTTGAAAGAAAATAGTACAAATATTTTATCTTAAATATTAATGTAAATTAATTGTATTAATTTTTTCAAATATATAACAAAAGAAACAATGCTACAGCACTATTAACTTAATTTTGAGTCAGATCTTACATTAATTTAATTATAATAAATGTAATTTAAATTATTTTGCTGAGATTTAAATTAAAAAATGTATTCCCAACTAAAGTAAAAATATCCATTGATAATTTTTAAAACTGATGGATAGAATTAAGTAATAGTAAGTTAAATATATTTAATGAAAAATAACGTTACATTAACTTTTACATTAAAGTGTTATTAAAAAAGGAATACGTAAATAAATATGTATTATTTTTTTGATTTTAAACATTAAACTATATTTATTTATATTTTCAACTATTTTAAATAATGTATTTTATTTAAGTAATTATTATTTAATTTGAGGTTATACTTTAAGTCCCTACCGCCATTATTTTCTATGGTAGGGTGTTGCAATACCAGTGATTCACTGTCTGTGGTGCTGACTTACTCCAGCTCTGAGCTGGATAAATTTACTACCGCTTTGGGTCCCTTTGTTAGCTGTAATGACTTTAGAACTGCAGTTTGTGAATAGCAATGGGCTTACTCTTTTGTGGGTGGGTGCATGTCCCTTCCTCTGTCAACCCCTCTCTAAACCCCTCCTTACTCCTCCCTAATTAGTCATGAGTATTTCCCATTTTGCAGCCACTCCCCTCTGTCCCTCCCACATTTACTACTAAAACATGTACTTATGTGTTCAGACACTCTGCAGTCGGGGTGGAGATTTCCGCACAGAAAAATATAGGAGATGCGGACCATCCACACATAAGTGTGTGAACAGCATTTTAAGTACATTAGTAGTACTATTGTAGCAGTACTAATCGTACTACAAAATGAAGTTTCTGAATAGGCCCCATAATGCTTAAATAATCCTCCTGGTTCGCATTTCAAGTGGAAATCGGCCATCATTTGCCAGGTCCCACTAATTTGTTCATTTAAGAACCCAAGACTGATTTCCTGTTGAGCACTTGAAATAAAGCTGATTCAGGCTCCGATCACCTACGTTCTGTTACGTACAGGTTTTTAATCACAGACAATCCATTAACCTCTCTAATAACCAGTTCATGCCTCGGTGATATGGTCGAAGTGATCCTGGCCAATTAGAAAATATTTTTCATAAAACTGATCTCACTCTGAATAATAGCAAAGGTCTTTGCCACACCCCAGTGTTCTGTCCCACACAATACAGCTGATTTAGTCATGACACAGTAGGTTTTAAGGACTTTTGTAGTTTTATCCCTACCACTTTTTTTTTTTTTTTACAAAAAGCCAACAATTACTGCTGACTACCTGCTGCACTAGGATAGGTTGCCTTTTTTCACCTGCCTAGGTAGAATCCAGTTTTTGACAAAGATACCCTAAAAATATTAAAACTAAAATTCCTTGCATATAGAATTTCTTTAGAGATGTTTTTTCTGTCTACCAATCATGATTTGATGTTGGAAACATTAACAACCAAATCCTTATTTAGACATTACTCCTTGAATCTGGTAAATAGTCTGCAGAAAGCATCGGGGTATGGACAAAAAATAAGGCCTTAATGGGAAACAGAAGAAACAAAATTAGCTTGTTTGCTGACCTCGAGACCTCAACCCCAGTGGCCCACCGAACTCTGAGGGGCTTATTTACAAGCCCCTTGCGCCGCAGGTGCGTCACTTTTAATATGGGGGAAAAGTGACGGTTGGGTGGTGCAAGGGGCTTGTAAATAAGCCCCTCAGTCATTGGGCCTGATTCACAGAACTAACTTACGTCAAAAACGTAAAGTTAGTACTTTTTGGTATTTACAAAATACACTTACTCATTTTGGTATTCACAGAATGCACTTACTCATTTTGGTATTCACAGAATGCACTTACTCATTTTGGTATTCACAGAATGCACTTACTCATACTAACTTTATGTCCGCACTTGGGCCGGAGATTCCGGCCCGGTGGTGGAGATTCCGGCCCGGTGATGGAGATTCCGGCCAAGAGGTGGAGATTCCGGCCGGTTGTGGAGATTCCGGCCGGTGGCGGACATTTTTCTTTTGAGTGTGGGGAAAACATTTTTCCTTGTGGAGAAAAACCTGTTCACTTTACCCCTAACAGATCTGGGTGTAATACCTTCCCCTTCCAGTCCTGGAAGAGGAATTACTCAAGTTCTTGGTTGGAGTAAATTTCCAACTATTTCCAGGTTCGGATTTTAGTTTGCGAATGACAGAAAATGCACATATTTGTGGGTGTTCACAAACTTGCAAGGCTGATCATACTTTGCTGCTTTCAGTCTGCACAGCTACTCCTTCTGAAGAGCCCCAAATAGAGCAAAATAAGGTAGCAGCAGCTGAATAGCAGCAAAAAAATAACTATGAAAATAAAGAGTGGCACAGAAGAAAAGTGTGAGGAGATTTATTAGGACATCCACACAAAAACTGCAATGATTATAATGATTTGGGAATAGAGTATAGGGCTATTGAGACAAGGACTGGATGCAATTGTGATAGTGCAGATTGTGTATGGTATATGTGAAGTTGATCAAGTCACATATTTTATTACCATGTGTTGGGACCCTGATAGATCCTATGCATGGCTCTGTAGAGAGTGTGTGCCCCATACTCAAAGTCCCCATAGCCAGCTGGAGCATTGTATGGCCCCATCTCAGCTTGCATGAGAGTCATGCCTGTGTGCTAAAGTCTTTCCATGACATGGAGTGAGACTCAGAGCCAGGTCCTGTAGTCAGGAGGATACACCAGGTGTTCATCCCTTTCTTAGGACAACTGCAATCATCTCGCCTAGCTGTTGAGGAATGGCATTGGTGGCAGAGAAAGTATTATGGTGCAGTGCAGGCCTTTTCCCCTGCATGGTACAGCAGCTTACTGGCTTCTCCCATATTTCTTAAGTGTTATACCAGTCCCCTATAACTGGGTTTTTTGCCCATGCAAAAGGTATATGGATGTTGTGTGCATGTGCACTCCGGATGTGTGTATGTTGCATGTCTGTACATTGCTCATAGGTGAAGGGTATATGTGGAGAACAATTAAGTGCATTGGGCGACAACCACCATGGGTTCCATTTTGTATTTGGCACATTGTAATGGTACCTAGCATGGGGGCTCGGAGGGAGAGCCCAGACTGCAGATGTGCATTACAGTTATCCCACCCAAAAAAGCATTCCCTTGATGTCTATCAGTTAGTCAGACAGTGAGGTATTGCTGAAATTAGGAAAGGAGACAGAGGGCCGCTTTGAAGCTAGAGAGTTACTCCCTACCCCTTCATGGCTCATTGTTCTTTGGGAGAGGCCAACCCAATCAGGTTAACACGTATATAAGTGGTGCAGCCTCACTTGCTTTTGTGCTCTTATTTTGTGTTGCTCCCAAGAGCAGATGACCAGCTCCCCCTGCCTTCCTGCTTACAATTGTCACAAAGGTCCTTGGATGACCCAATCTGCATGAAATTTACAAAAGTGCAGAACTGCCAAGAACTGGTCACAGAACTGAACTGCTGAACACTCATGGTCTGTCTGCAACTTGGGTAGAAAGATGAGGCAGAAACCTTTAATCAGTGTGACAAGATTTCATGACTTAAGGCCTGGGGTCCCACGACAGTGGTGACTGGGACATTGCTCTGAGCTCCAGGGTTGGGGCACTGTCAACTCCCTTTGCCAGGTTCAGGACAAGTATTTGGGAGGAGTTGACTAACCTGTTAGGATGAGCTGCCTGCAACTAATTTCAAAGGAGAACGCTAGCTGAGTGTACAGATGGGGCAGTGGAGGTGCATGTCCATGTGCATGAAGAAGATGCTACTCAGAGGAAGCCAAGGCTGCAAAGGAACTTGGTGAGGTGAAGCAACACCACCATGACATGGGACACGACCCATATTGAGAGACTGGAAGCGAAGTGCAGAGGCCTGATATGTACCCTGATAGCTGTGGCATCAACACCTGTGGCTGAGAGTGTCTCAGAATTCACCCACAAGGGAATTCCCATCAATGATCTAGCACCAAAAAGTACAAAAGCACTGTGACAATCATGACTACCGACACAGGCTGACTTTCAAAAAACTCCAATTGCCTAGAGAACCCCAAGGGTGTTTGAGGATTGTCTCAGTGGTGCACACCAGCTTAATTTTTAGGGGAATTTGACATTGGGCCTGAGAAAGGCCCAAGCAGGATGATCCACTTGCATAACTCCGACTGATGTGTGCGGGCAAGACTTACTTGAGATGACAAGCAGGGCACTAGTTTTAAGCCTGAACTCCATCAGCTGGGCCAAGGCCAAGATCACAGAATCCTTGCTTGGTGTATCGGGTTGGGTGCACACCACTGGAGCCGTGTGGGCTTCGCTGATACCGATGCACACACGTGTGCCTGTTGAAGGACAGTGCGAACTCCACCACCGGAACAGAAAAAAGCATTGGCATAGCCAATAGGTCTCGCCTTTGGGACCTTATAAGTGTTTAGCCATGCAACAGTTGATGTTGTTGCACCAAGGATATTGTGCTGCATAACTAAATACTTATAAGGTCCCAAAAGCGAGACCTATTGGCTATGCCAATGCTTGTTTAAATAGCCAGCTAATCATAAGTAAGTACAAGTTCATTGTTGCCATTGTGGTCCACGAATCCGTTTCTGCACCATTGCAACTAACCTGAGTAAGAGAATAAAAAAGAGTGCTAACCACCCCATGTCATCACCAGTACTAAAAACACCCCTGGATTTGTATTTTATATCAATGTGAATGCTTGCATTTTTTCTCCAAAGTTTTATGGTGAAAAAGTGAATTTCCAAATGTTGACAAGCATGTGATAAAGATGCCATTCTTGCAAGGCTGTGTGTTTTTAAGGTTTTTATTTAAGACATTTCGTCTAGCTAAAACGGTCGCCCCTTTCTGCAACCTTGTTCGGTCTACAGCATACACCATACAAACGTGAGAAAACGTATTTTCAGAAGCACAAAAGACTGAGCCGAGTGATCGAGATTCAACCTTGCCACAGCCCACATACCCGTGCAGCTGATGCATTATCCAACTGAGTTGTCTCCGCCGCTAGCAATTCCAAACGTCTTCATGTAGTAGGCCAGGACTCGGTGATCTCTGGAGGAGAAGGCGTGATCAGTGAACACACGTTTGATTTTTTCTGAGAGGTATTTTTGCGATCCGTCTGAGTTAGCAAGGGTTCACGTTTCAAGCACCGTAACTAAATCCTCTGTTTTGATTGTGATCAAGTTGTGAAACGCCTTGCTGGGCTTCTCTGAGCTGCATTTTCAACAAGGGCCTCAAACAGTAGTGACACTACAATACCCAACATGCACCACAAAGAAGACGTGTAGCAGTGATAGCACTTGCTGTTAACGTCAAAGAAAGTAATACAAACAAAAAGAATCCTGCTGGAAGTCAGCAACGCGATGGCTGTACATGAAACGCCAAACCTTAAGAACAATAAGAGCTAGATGACCTCAAATTCAGAGCTATATATTCTACAACTATTCCCAAACTTATTATCTGGGGCACATTACAAAATGCATATGTTTGTTTCATCCGTATTTTTCATTCAGTGCATTTAACCATATGAATTAATGCGCAGTTGGTACACAATGAACAAGCATTTGAAGGCATGAACGGGGAGGAGGGGGGGCGGCGGGCGAGCAAGGCGGCAACCGGACTGCGGGGGGAAGAGGGACGGGGAGCGAGAAGGCACCAGACTGAGGAGGGGATGGGGAGCAAAAAGGCACCGGACTGCGAGAGGGGGGGGGCGGGACGTGAAGACATTGCCTCGCGCTGCAACGCAAAAATGAAACGAGCTTGCCTCGCAGTAAAACAAGTAGACAGTAGCGCGTTTAAAAAGCACAGCGCTCTTAAAAAAAAATTACGTATTCCCCCTTTATTGAAAGTGAAAGCACGAATCGTGGTGCGAGTTGTCTGGATAGTAACTTGACCGAACAAAAAACAAGCATTGGCCGCGCGCTGTGGTGGGGGAGGGGGAGCAGCCGGAGAGCAAGTGACGCGCGGCCGTGAAAGTGACACGGCCGCTAGACGCGCTCTGTGGTGGGGGAGGGGGAGGAGCAATAAAGAGGAAAGCCAGATGGCCTGGAGCATGCGAGGAAAGCGCGTTACTGTGCGCGTTCTCGCATGCTCTAGGCCAGGCCAAAAAAAAGTGGTCGCGTTTCCGAAAGCCCACTTACAAAATGTCTCGCCCAGACCCAGCGCAAGCGCTGGCTTCAGGGCGAGACCTAAAAAGGTAGTGTACTATTGATCCCCGAAGGGAGGTAACAAGTGTACTAAACTAGGGACAACTAGATTCATTGATTGCCACTACAAGTGACCAGAGCAACAGTCAGCACCTGATCACAATACTGTGAGATTCCTCCCGACAGGGCCAAGGGCCAATGCACTTTACCAAAGAAGACTGCCTCTTAATATGCTACGGTACTGCTTCCATTAATATCCAAATAACCACCCTCTGTTAGACTGTGAACAGTGATTCTTTTATTGTGTGTTACAGTATTAGAGTACTTTTCTTTTTATAAAAACCAAAGAACTGACTTGATAGTGAACTATTACTTCTTGCCGGCTGACTGTCCCAGATGCCAAGCGGTAATGGCGGACTTTGCCCATACGACATGGACATGCAGAAAAATAGCATCGTACTGCCGGGACATCTTCATGGAACTCTCTCTTATGACACAACTCACTATTGAACCCTCCCTGCTACTGGCACTCTTGGGCTACGTACAGACTATCCCCAAAACATTGCGCAGATATGTAGCAATCGCACTACTTCTAGCTAAAAGGGAACTAGCCATACACTGGGGCAGTAAACACCCGCCCACTAAACACACGTGGATTAACAGCATGATTCACTGCAACACTAATAGCGAGCTGTATGCAGCTTTGCAACCCCCCACATCTATACCCCGTGACATTTGGCAGCCACTACGATCCTATCTCCTCACCCTAGAATCCTTCACTGATGTGCACACACAACAGGAGCCATTACTCCAGGAGCCGGGAACACCATAATGGGATATCACCCCCATAATGAGCTATGCTCCTTTCTAGACCCCCCTGCAATTTCTGTAAGTTGCATAGACCGCTGTGCGGACTCTGTGTGATGCATGGATGTAGTCATAATCTTTGTATTTCTTGTGTATGACATTGGCTTTCTAGACACAAGCCCATTTACGAAGTTGAAAAATAAAGTTTAAAAAAAAACCTATTACTTCTTGCCTGATTTCTGGTGAGTGCTGAGTCTCACCCCATACGACCTTCCTGAGTATGCCTTCGACTGCTCAACTTCGCTACTTTGAGATTCAAGTGCTAAAGTGATGATGTACTTGTTGATCAGCTTTGAGCCTAAAGGTAAGGTTCAGCGCCTAGACGTCAGTGGTAAATGGCTCTGATTGATTTAATTCTGAGCTGAGTCACCACTGACTGCCCAGGAGATCCTGAAAAAGTTCCCTCTCCAAGTACTTTCTTCAAGACCTAACTCACACTTAGCAATGGTTTATTTATATTACTTGTATATTTATGGATAGATGATGATATGGTTACTCTCCAAGGATTGGCCTACTGAAAGAGCGGTCTCCGAGCCTCGTCATCCAAGAGCATTGAGTTACAGCCTACCATCAGACCCCCCTGTGAAGGGCGATGAGCTGCCTTACTCGACAACATGAAGGGATTTACTATGTACTGTTGATCTTTAGAAATGTCAGGCTCGTTATTGACTAATACTTTTGCTGTCATGTTTCTATGGGTCTCAAAGTTTGTCTGAGGCTAATGGGAGATACTTGGCACTTATACTGACAGGGAAAGAAACAGCCAGGGACACAGCCAATCAGTCTGACTTTGCAATACTAAAAATGTGTTCACAAGCTTTACTAATGCACACAGCACATGTATAAGTACATCATTCAAAGAATCAAGGTAGACATCCCTCATAGAGAGAGAACATCTACAGCATGATCAACGTCTGTGCAAGCTTCCTTATGCACAAAGGCGTACCCCATTGGCAACGACACGTAAGCTTGCCTCCCATACAGAAGAAGTAAATGAAGGAAACAGCAAAGCACTCATCCTTGAATACACAATACATACATACAGCAGAGGGTGCAGCAGTGCAAGTTTTCCACACACATCTGGTGTAGGAGATGGATCAACTGCGTACACTCTCTTACACACAAAGAATAAGGAAGGCATCATTCATGCACACCTCGGTAAAATTAAACATCTATTGCTGACTGTAGCCCCCATGTTTTCCTGGTCATGCTAACTCTGCATAACGGATGCGATCATCTCTGAAACGAGATACGTTGAGACTTGGCATCCCAGGTGTGAATTTCTAAAATCTACATTGCTCAGTGCTCACCCAAAACAATTGACATGGATGATACTTAGGAAGGTCGCCCATGAGCACCTTCACAACCTCATCTATGCAGCTGTCTGTATGAATGCAACCACGTGATCCATACGGGAAACTTCTGTGGCAGGGTACTTACCTATCTGCATCTTGCCCAGCCTCGGGAGTGGCTGGGGGGACATCAAAGACTGGACATGTTCTTTTCACTTACTGCCTCCAAGTGGAGACAAATGTGAGGAGGAGGTGGAGAATGGCAGAGCATAGAGCTGAGAACCAAGGCGCAGAAGGAAGAGCATAAGGGAACATTTACAGGGTCGGGGAGGAGGTCAGAAATAAATGCCATCCCATTCATTGCCCCGTGCCTCACCAGAGTCTCATGAGCACAGTCCTGCAGAAGAGAAGCCACCGGCTGACCACGCTGAGATAGGAGGAGCCAGGTGCCACGGAGCTTGGCACAGACCTGGCACCTGTGGCAAGTGCCAGCAGTGAGAGCAAAAGGCACAGTAGAAGGGTAGAGGGAGACAGGTCGTAAAAGGAATTGAAAATGCCTGGCCTAGAAGGGCAAAGGAAAGCCACAGAATCTGAGGTGGTGGCAGCACGAAAAAAACTGAAAATATATAATATTGAGAGCAAAATGGAAGTGGCCAATAATTTTAGCTTTCGACGAAAAAATCTGAAATTTCATGGAAATCATTAGATCATGTTAAAACCAATAGACATTATACCGGGTACAGCGCCTGGTCAGCACCTGTATCAGGAAGTAGATTCAGGGAAGCGGGTTTTCACTTCAGTACTACTTGTTTTCTCCTCTGCAAACACCACTGCTGCACATTAACTGCTGGTGCCCAATAAACTCCAAAACCTAAAGAGAAGGCCATCCTCGAACACCAGAACACCTGGAACACCACTGAACGAGGGGAGCGGGGAGGGCGAGACTCCTAGTGACTGTAACCCAAAAATGACTAGCAGTATTACCAAAAGTACTTTGATAGTGATGACCCAATTACTGAATATTTTAAAGAGCATTTGGGCCTTGCTCCATATCCTGAACAGGAACCAAATACACACACATGTACTTATACCCCTGCGCCAAACACTGCACTTCAATAAAGCCAACAGGTCTGCTTTTTAGCATATGTAGTTTAATGTATAGATAGGAGCATACGTGGAGAGAGGATTTATATTTACCTTGGAATGTGCTGTTGTCCGTGGGGCTTTGTATGTTTTATGGTGTATAATTTGTACATGTGTTGGTCAATGAATTCATGTGTCTGTGATAGCCAGTGAACTTTGAAATAGATGGGAAATTTAAAATAGATGGAAAGTGACCCAGTACGAAGTGTAACGAGTCCAAAGGAGCCCTCCAACAGAAAGTACATTTGAAAAACATATGGCCTGATATTTCATTTTTATGCAGCATTTCAAAGATATTTGTTAAAGCCACAGGTTTCCAATGCAATTCTAAAGGGTTATTAATGATGTGTTACTATAGTTCATGGCCTGCGGTACAGGCCTTGCAGTGCGCAGTGGTTTTGTGAAGGTGGTTTCTCCTCACAAAACGAAGATTTCGGGGAGAAAAAATCAACCATACAGTGCGTTTTACAGCACAGTTTCTCGCAGATGCCTACAAACCATTGGTTTTACATGGAAGTTAAATAATCTGGATATGCAATTTGATAGGAACGTCTAATCGTATTCAGAAAGTCTACAGTATATCCCTTTACTTTTATCTTCCACTTTCTTTTAGCTCCCCATGCTGTTCCTTTTAAGTTGATTATCTGACATAATATGATTGGGATACTACTTTGGAAAGAAAAGATTGGGAACATGAAAAATCACACATCTCCCAAACTCGGACCTTGGGTAGCGGATCTATCCCTCTGGTTAGAGAGATTTAACCAACTCAGAATTACACCAGTATTACATCAATCATTCAAGCTCAGGCCTCAGCTGCAGTGTGTATAGTGCTAAAGAGCTTGCAATATAGATCATGGAAAGCCTCCACAAGTTATAAAAGAACGATTGAAGCGGCTACTGCCCTATATAACCAAGAAAATGGCAGTGGCGGCTCCTCCGCTAAGGCGGGGGAGCATTGCCCCACTGCTTTTTGCAGTGTAAAAAAAGGAAAAATAAAATGATAATCCGAGGTTATTATCATTTTCGTTTTCCCTGTTGCGGCATCTTTGTGGGGCGGGGCTGCTCTCAGAGCAGGGGGAGGAATGGTTTGCACTCCCTATGTGAGCATGAGTGCTTGGCCGGCCCTCCTGGGCCACCCAAAACAGTCATGCGCACCTACTGTGTTCTCCATGCAGGCTGCATTACAGCCAAAGGTGGAGAACATGCCCACCCCTCCATCCCCTGGCTGAGCGCCGAATCACGGCGCTCAACCAATCACAACGCTGCTTTGCAGAGTTGTTATTGGATGTAGGGAGCCTGGGAGCCCTGGTGCTTCCTGTCTCCCCCAAGAAGCCAGGAAGAGGACGTAGGAGAGGAGGCGGCCGGCCAGCAGCCGGGCTGGGAGGTAAGTGATTTTAAAAAAAAATCTATTTGACCCCCCCGCCCCACTGCTGCTAACCGGTAGCAGCCGCCGCTGGAAAATGGTGCTACAAACTCAGCACTCTATGCTTTCTAAACAAAAATTGTCACTCATTTATCATCCTGAAACATAGCATAAATACAGTGGTTTTGATGGGAAACATCCTTTACCCTGCAGTCACAAAAACGACCTGCCTTTACAACGCAGTCACTACCCTGACTGCGACGTTACCACGTGCTAATTTACCACACAAGTCGTTACAATGGCTTGTTTTAGGGGGCGCATTGTTGGACTGGTGTTAGATTTTTATTTCCAACACCTTCCCTACTGCTGCATAGAATGGAGTTGGAATAGTAATTTATACTATTCCAAAGTCCAGCTCCCCCTAAAGCAAGCCGTTGTAACGACGTGCGTAGTAAAGTAACGCATGGTAACGTTGCAGTCGGGGTAGTGCCTGCATTGTAAAGGCATGCAGGGTTCCATCATACAACCGGTTTTGACCCAATATTTGAGTTTCAATTTTTCAGTAAAAACACTAAGGCCTGATTACGAGTTTAGGTGCTATTTACTATGATACCAATGGGTATGTTTATTATAGTGTGTGATAAATAGCACCTATTATGGGTTTCTGGGGACTAACATGCAGGTTTTGGTGTTTAATGCACCAAAATCTGCATGATGCGGTAAACACCGTAGGCTTTTCCCCTGTTAAATTTCAGAAGGTTTGACCAGCTGAAATTTAACAAAGGTTGAGGTATTTAATGCATCCGATAAACATCAGGAGCATTAAATAACCCTCAACTCGTAGTTCCGATCCCTGCGCCAACAGGGGTTTACGCAGAGGTCAGAAAATAACGACTCACTCGTAATCTGGCCCTAAGGCGGTTATTTAGAGTTTGACAGACATGGTACTCTGCCACGAACTGTGGAACTAAAGAAGAGATATCGGGCCTATTTAAAAAGACGTTTCGGAGTATGTAAGATAGTAGTACTTCTGTAGTACTTTCTTTACATACGCTTACATACATTTGTAAATGGACCCCAAACCAGCTAACAATGAAATAAAATGGCAATATTCATATACAGTTAGCGTATATAGAAAGGACTGTGCCATCTTTGCACTTTTATTAATAGGGAGTTGGAGATTTCGGGCAATTCACAAAAGGTAAGAGTACTTAAAAGAGTACTACTCCTGTAGAACTAATTTCCGTCCTTATAATTTATAAATGCTATTGTGAATCGGCCAAACATTGTACAAGAAGCAATTACTGATGATGCCACCTCTCAGAAACGAGGGGATATCTATCCAAATTAGAGGCAATAAACCCACTACAGAGTAGGAAGATTAGAGAAACCAGTGCCATTGGCGTTTTCCAGGATAGTATTTTCGCATTCACTAAGTCCGGTGTTGCACGTGCTGAACACGTGATCATATGTTTGTCTAAGGTACAGATAACACGTACTATACGATGTTTAAGCTGCTTAAGTATTAAAAGGATAATTGTCCAAAAAATCACAAATAAATGATCTGTGACCATGATGTAAAGATAAATTCTATGCTGAAATACTCAGTGCACTTTATTACCTGGTAAGATGTGCTTGAGACATCCGCCACACCTGGGAGAGTCCTCGCGGGTGGAACATTTTGAACACAGAATCTTATTCTCCTTCATCATGAACTGCTCTGAGGCCAGAGGGTGATAACACTTGGAGCACCGGAAGCAGTCATCGTGCCAGTAGCGATTCTTGTAATGCAGTTCCTATAGGAAAAAAAATAATAATATTCAGGATTCTCATTTCTTTTTCTTCTGGTTTTTGCATACTCTTTGCAGTATATTATGAGTATGATGCTACTGCTATATCCTTAGACCCGCCATTAAACGCTCACTCATTCGGCTCGGGCCTTTAACAAGGGAGCAGGCCTTTAATGGCCGGTAAAGCCCGCTATGGAGGGCTCTAAGACTATTAGAACATTCCACCCCTAGAGGGAAGAATGTTCTAATTTGTAAAACAAAGGCCTCACGGAGCCTGAGGGGGTTGAAATACCAACGGCTCCATGAGGCCTTTGTTAAACAGTTGAATGTTGATGCTCCAGGCTTCTACCAGCCATTAGAAGCCAGGAGCACTCCATTGTTTTCAATGGAGCGCTCAGCATTCCAATATTCTAAAACACACACCACATACTAGTTATATACAATTCAGAAGTTAATATTCTGCAGATGGAGCATTCATTGCTCTCTCTGAATGCAGATGTCATTTGGTGCTCACGACGAACCTAAATTGTACTTTCTTCGTTGAAGATGAAACATTTTTGACATTGCAGAAATTCTCTAAACGGGGTAGAACGTTGTCCTACGTGTTTCTTTCTCGTGCTGTCTTGTTCTATTTAAGAGTTGTATCAGAAAGAATGTGCCTCATTCAGTCTTACCTTAGCGTCAGCGCCAATGGGCTTTCTGCACTCGGCACAGGTGTTAGCACAGATTTTTTCGAAACACTTGACACAGCAGTGGTGTCCCTCCTTCTCGACGTACTTCTTGCCGTGCAGCGGGTCTCTGCAGTAGTGGCAGTTGAATTTTTCAGTCATTGTGCCTGTAGTGTACCTACGGGGCCCTGGAGAGAGTGGGGGGAAGCTGTTAGAACCCCTGGAGTAATTCAACAATCATTTCAGAGCACTGCTAATTAAGCAACTTAATTAATTAATTAATTAATAAACAGAAATCACATCCTCTTTCTTTTCATCTCAGCCACTATATTGATAATAACACTCCTGCCTATTTGTTTCTAAAATAGGGGTGGCATTTTGGTTAATTGTAAAAGACACCTCTTCTTTTTGACTCCATCTCTTCTTTAGCTGGCGTGTTTAGGATCTCAGGCACTAGACACCCAAACACACTTCAAGCAAAACCGTAACAGTGGCTGCAATGCCTCCCACATCACCGACAGCTTAGGTGCTAAAGGTCAAGCTGGCAGTGAGCACCTTCAACATTACTTTTATGGCACTGGTAGGTGTGGTACTACAGCGATGCAAGATCATTTGAGAGCTATCAAGTTGGGAGCAAAAACCTTTGTTGACAACTCCCCATTCAATAATGGATTAGTAAATGACAGACTTTTGGTGTGAACATTAGGACATCACAGTTCAACCTGCATTCCTGTGGATCAAGATGTCCAAGCGTTGTAATATGATTATCCGTGGTTACCTGAACAGGTGGAACATGAGGTTATAGAATGGACGCTTCACAGACCCCAGAGATCACTGGTAAAAGCGTGTGTATAGTATTTTGTGTATTCTCACCATATAATAGTCGTTGATCAGAAACCAGACTGACCAGTCGAAAGTCCTGCCCAAAAAACCCACGTGCATTTGTAAGAAGCTTAACTACTGTAAATTACATCATCCAGCGCTGCCGTGAGATACAGAATAACAGATAGGGGTCACTGTTGCCTATATATAGAGAGCATCATTAATCATCGTTTGGGTTGTTGTGTGCATTCCGCAGTCTGGACCTAAACTAGAATAATATGAGGTTCAAATCTTGGAGACAAAATACTTTTCCATAATTTAGTACGGTGCTAGTTGTAAATAATAATTTTTTTTAGATCACTTTATTGGCATTTTCTATATACCAATAGAGACCAGAACTTGGCAGCAATTCAATGACTTTAACATCTCATCGAACACCCCATTTGGCAGGATGTATCACTTCAAGCAGGTGTTTAGACCCATCGTCTATCATGCCTCCCTCCTTCTGATACAGTGTCAGAGTTATCAACTGGTCTTGTTTTCATGCTTCAGTCAGTACCCACACCTTATGATATAGGCATTATCACGCATTTACTCAATACCTATTCTTTCAGCCCATCTGTCACACATTTTTTCAGTTTTGTGTGCAGCCCCTTCCTTCCTACATGACCTTCTTGGCGGCCGTGCACAATCCATATTGTGTTTTTTATTAGGCTATCATTGGCAATATGCAGTGCTTTAAATGGGAAATTAGAAGTGCCGGTACTCACTAATTAGACTGGGTAGGTATTTAGGGGTTGTGTCTAGGGGCGTGTCTGGGGGCGTGTCTGTGAGCCAGGAATTTAATAATTGCCATATAAGTAAGCTTTAACGCAAATGCTCTGATTGTCATGTAAAGCGCTTAAATGCCCATGGGCCAAATTCGCGCAAAATCAAACTGCCTCCTTACATAAGAGACATGGCAAGCATCAGCTTCTATGTCATACGTACAGAGCCTAATTTTTGGCAGTTTGATATTGCGCGAATTTGGGCCATGGGCATTTAAGCGATTTACATACAATCAGAACATCTGCATTAAAGCTTACTTTTTAAGACCCTGGTTAAGGGAGTTGTTCAGAACCACAGGATGATGAGCGGACGTCGGGATTCGACCCTGGTTCTTCAGTTCAACTCTCGGCACCTCCGACCATATCCTCATTCTTGTTGCGATGCCAATGAGAACAGAGCCGCAACTAGAGTCAAATTTCGGGGGGGGAGCTAATTCTTTCAGCAATAGGCAGCAGAGATGCAGGGGCTCTAAGAAGGGGTGAGAAACAACAAAGCCTCGTTAAAAAGCAATTGGTCTTTTAAAGACCTGTGAAGTACTCGGGTGCGGCTGTGGGCTCGCCCGGTAAGCTGTTTCATCCCGGGCTGCCACACGATGGGGGAGTGGGGGTGGGGTGTCTGAAGCCCTTTGATCCCAATGGGCTTGCTCGCCTGATGAGAACCTAACACTGCAGGAGCACCCCAGCACAGAAATACACAGGCTGTTGGCAGCCAGAGCAGCACCTCAACACGCACCATCTGTTGCACGTACCCGTACTTCAGGGCCTGAGCCCTGCTGCTTCATGGAGTACCGGTACTCAGGGGGAAAAAACTGAGAAGTGCCGGTACTCAGTACCGGTGAGTACCGGCCCATTTAAAGCACTGGCAATATGATGTTTCCTCATCATCTTGCAATGTCTCTCTTAGCAACTATGAGACTGTGGTTTAGCAATATTCAGTGATATCTGGATAAGTTGGTGGTCTCCCAAGCCCCCAGGAGTATGTTCAGAAGTATATTTTTTATGCTGTTACCTCAATGTTCTATTTCATAGTCCAGAACCAACAACAGGAATCTCAGAATAGTCATCAGCAGTAAACTGGATATGAATGCACAAGACAATGTCGTCACTGCATCCTGCTTCCACACCCTGAAGATGCTGAGGAAGATCTTCAAAGGGCTTCCAATCAACACAAGTAAAACTGTCACTCACGCCCTAGTCACCAGCAAGTTGGACTATGGGAACCACTTTACGCTGGGATCCCCAAGCAACTCACTAAAAGACTACAGACTATCCAGAAATAAACAGCTAGAATCATCCTCAATCTCCCATACAGAATTCACATTATACCACATCGTAAGGCCCTTCACTGGCTCCCGATACACAAAAGTGCTCAATCAAACTCCTCAGACACACATTCAAGGCGCTCCACAACTCAGGCCGCACCTACCTGAACAGTTGTATCTCATTCCACCAACCATCCATACACCTCAGCTCCAAAGGACTTCTACTCGCCAATATCACATGCATACACAGAACCAGATCAAGAGGACAAGCGTTCTCCTAAATTGCTCCTAAATTTGAAGACCTGGCTATTCAATTAACCAACCTGCCATAGATAGGGCTAATGCAAAAAGAACAATTGATAGACAGAATGCAGAAAAATGTCATACATTCACCCCAGGACAGACATCTGGGCCTAAATCCATCATAGATAGGGCTAAACACACACACCTCCTCAGCGCCACAATACCCTCATGGGTGATGGTGCACTTTAGAAATACACATAATATAGCATTGTCATCTTCAGTTTGCCACAGATTCCTCATCAATAGTCCTTTATTGCAATGCATTTTCCCAATAAATTTGGGAAACTGCCACTTTACCCAAAGCTCCTTAGGCAGAGATGATCCCTTTCCTATCCAACCATTCAGATACGTCAGCTCCACAGGACTCCTACTCACCAACATCGTATGCATACACAGAACCAGATCAAGGGGACGAGTGTTCTCTTACATTGCTCCTAAGGGTGGAAGAAACTCCCTCCCAGCATCAGAGCCTCCTCCTCACGTCTTGAATTCCGCAAGAAGTTGAAGACCTGGCTTTTCAGTTAACCAACCAACCATAGGTAGGGCTAGGCACACACACCTACTCAGCACCACAAAACCCTCATGGGTGATAATGCACTTTAGAAATACACATAACATTGTCGTCTTCAGTTTACCACAGATTTCTCACCAATAGTCCTTTATTGCAATGCATTTGCACACTAGGTTTGGGAAAGTGCCACTTTACCCAAAGCTCCTTAGCCAGAGACCATCCCTTTCTTATCCAAACGTATACAAACATGTTCTGTACTCTACCTGTGAAGGACATTTAGATAAACCAGTCTAAAGCTCGTTCTATGAGACCTTTCTGGGAAATCCAAGAGCCTCTACCCATACTTTGTCCTCTATCATCTCTATATCTCTCTTCAACCTTGCCATAATGTTTGGCAGGTCGCCCTGAGTGTGATAATAATAATTTAAAAACTCTAAATAGAATTATTAGTACTTTTTTCAGTAAAGTCTTCACTTGCATTGCTATACCCTGGGGAAAAAGATGAATTTATAAGGGCAGATTTACAAGCCCCTTGCGCTGCCAGTACATCACTTTTTGTGACGCACCGGCAGTGCATTTCTCTGCCCCATATTTACAAGGACAGGAAAAGCCACCCTGCGTGGCTTTTCCTGTCCTTGTAAATACGGCCCCTTTACTCGCAGCACTTTGCGTGAAAGGGGCATTCCATGGATGATGCTGTGGGTGTTCCCACGCAACACCCATGGAACCAGACACTTTTCCAGATTTACAAGAAATCGTAATCTGGAAATGCGTCTGAATGCTACGCCTCCCCATGGGAGGCGTAGGGAGGCGCAACGAGGAGAAATGTATTCATTTCTCCTCGTTTTTTTCCTCTTTCTATGAGTGCTGCATTCTGCAGCACACATAGAACGAGGAAATGGCCTCTAATGTATGTTCATGTACAGGAAGGTGTCCCTTCCTGTACATAAACAATCCTTTAAATCAATGACATTTTACAAGTTCTATGTATGCTAATGCAGCACACATAGAAGTTGTAAAACGCCATTTCTGATTGTTTATGTGCAGGAAGGGAACCCTTCCTTCACATAAACAATCTCCCCACGACGCAGGCATCCTTGCACCATGGTGCAAGGGTGCCTGTGTCGGCGCATGGCAGCAGTTCCCGCGCCAGCGCAGGGGGAAGCACAGAGATGCGACACATTGTTGTAAATATGTCGCATCCCTGTGCTTCAAAACTAATGCAGTGCGGCGCAGCAAAATGACTTGCTGCACAGCGCTGCGTTAGTTTATTGTAAATCTGCCCCATAGTCTGTAGCATGAAGGGCATAAGGTGTTGAAGGATGATTTCATCATACCTGGAAGCACTTGTCTAGAGAAGTACACCGTTGGTCTCACAGTTCATCTAAAGCTGATACCTTTAATCGCTCAATACAGATGTCCGAGCATGTATCTTATGTTTATATGTTTATGTTTAGGGTTTGTAAAGCGCATGGCTACCCAAGGGTTACCCCGCGCTGGTGAGAGTACTGGACAGGGTGACTATGGCTAATAAGAGGTTACTGGGAAATAACCAAGTCTTGAGTTTTTTCCTGAAGTTGAGTTCCTCTTTCAGTAATCTTATTCCGAGGGGCAAACCATTCCATAACTTTGGAACCAGGTGTGCAAATGATATTCCGCCCCATCTCACTCCTTTAATTCTGATGGTTCTAAGGAGGTGTTCTTGGGACGATCTTAGGCGTCTGGCAGGGACATAAGGAAGGACCTGTTCTATAAATTTAGCCGGGCCTTTGTTCTTAATTGCCTTGTGTGCAATGCAAAGTGATTTAAATGTAATCCTTGCATCAACAGGTAGCCAGTGGAGCTATTTCAAAGACTCCCTTACTCGTTCATGATTTGGGATTTTGAGGAGAAGCCTAGCTGCAGGGTTTTGCACGACCTGGAGTCTTTTTATAACATATTTTGGAGAACCCACATAGAGTTACCATAACCAGGCACGAAAATATCAGGGCTTGAATCACCATTTTCCTTAAATGCTCCGGGATCAGTTCTAGAATCTTCCTGATCATTCTAAGTAGACTGAAGCAAGTGCCAGCCAGTTTTTTCGCTTGGTGGTCCATTGTCAGGGCTCTGTCAAACCACATTTCCAGATTCTTAATGGGGGATTTAGGGGCCTGGGGTTACCCATACAGCTCGGCCAGCTGGTCAAAGGTCTAGGTATGGCATTATTCCCTAGAATCATCAATTCCGTCTTTTCGCTGTTCAGTTTCAAGCAGAAATTAGTCATCCAATTGGCTACTCTTTCCAGGAATGGCACCTATTGCTGGTGCTCAAGGTTCGGGCCGTTTACAAAGGAAACCACCAACTGTGTATCGTCTGCATACGTGACGGATGATATACTAAACTCCTGAACAATTGTTGCCAACTGAGGAATGTAGACATTAAACAGGGTGGGGCTGTGGGACGATCCCTGCGGCACTCCACATATAGATGGCAGACTATCAGAAAAACATGCGTTTTCCATGACCTGGTAGGATCGGTCTTTTAGAAAGGATGTGAGCCAATCCAGGGCTTTGTCATGGATTCCCACTACCCTGAGCCTATCTTTCAAGATGGCATGATCTACAGTGTCGAACGCCACACTTAGGTCAAGGAGCAGAATTGCGACAGATCCACCATTGTCCAGTATGTCTTTAAGCTCCTCTGTGACTGCCAGTAGTGCAGCTTTGGTACTGTGCTGGGCATGGAAGCCCATCTGTGAAGGATGAAGGTGGTCATTATCCTCCAAAAACTGGATAACGTCCGGTTGACATGTTTCTCTAATAGTTTTCCCACAAAAGGTAGCAGCGATATGGGGCTATAGTTACCAGGCGATGACGGGTCTAGATGCGGTTTTTTATGTAGCGACCTGTTAACTGCACGTTTGCAATTTTTTGGGACAAATCCAGTGACCAGTGAGCTGTTGAGGAGCTCAACTAGCGAAGGAAGAATGACATCTGTTCCTTTGGCGAGAATGTGGGGAGCGCACGGTCTAGAGGGGATCCTGATTTAGTTTCACTCATAAGGGTACGTTTGCCATCTTTGTTCAGCAGAGGGAAATGTGATAACACTGGCACTGTTGGAGGTTCCCTAGTACCTTTTTTGTGACTAGGGCCTAGCTCTGCCTTGCCCTGAAACAGATCGTAGATATCTATAACTTTTTTTTTTTTAAAAGGCTATCTCATTGCATCTTTACTTGGTGGATTGCGGAAAGTTGTTACCCTGGTGTGTTGTGGTCAGTACTTTGATGACCTTAAATATTTCCTTGGGGGAATTTGAGGCCTGCTTAATCTTTTTCTCATAGAATTTAGCCTGAGCTTTCTTAATTTCATCATGGTAGATCCTGATTTTTATTTGATATTCTGTTTTTAGGGATGGCTCATACTTCTTCCTCCATTTCCTCTCAAGTTTCTTACATTCTTACCTTAAGGAGATTAGGTGGTTATTAAACCATGGGGCTTTATTAGTATTTGTTTTTAAATTAGTTCCCTTTTTTGGGGTGCACTCATCCAGTGATTGTTCAATCCAGTTCTCCCATTGCCGGTACCCCTCATCTAGGTTGCCCTTTAGATTTGGAGTTGTGCCCTCCAGGGATTTAATCCATGCTTCAGGAACAAGTTTCGTCAGCTCCTTGTTGGATTGGACAGGGCCTTAGAGTAATTCTGCCTACATGGTTTGGGTAACATAAAAGGTATGAGGTAGTGATCCGACCATGAGATGGGGATCGGGGCGGAAACCAGATTCTTAGGATCATTGGAAAAAATAGGGTCTAGTATTTGCCCTTTTTCATGAGTGGGTGCGATTACGTGTTGATTTAGTTGTAGTGTCTCCAAGTCTTGCGAAAGTCTTTTAATGGTAGGGATGTCATGTGCATCAAAGAATAAATTGAAATCCCCTAGGATAGTGAATTGAGATTTCTTCACAACTAGTGCTGGCTAAAGTGTCTGGTAGGACCTTCACAAATTTTATGCTTGCGTCTGGCGGTCTGTTGATAAGAGTTCCAGGAAAGGTGCAAGTAGGAGAGAGTGTGATGTCAAATCGAAGACTTTCACACTCTGGCATTTGAACTCGTCTTTTAGTATGATAGCAATCCCACCCCCTATTTTTCCTGCCTGGTCTTGTCTGTGTATTTGAAAACCCTCAGGAAGGGCCATTAAAATGTCAGGGATGGAGCTGTCATTAAGTCATGTTTCTGTGATGAACAGCACATCCAAATGGTCTTCTTCTAGCAGTGTCCTAATATCGATTGCATGCCTTGGAAGTGAGCGACTATTGATTAAACCCATCTTTCATGGTTCCTTCTCCTGTTGTGAGGATTTTATAGTTTTTTCCCCATCTCATGTGACCTTTTAATTCATAATCACACTGAGCACATACCTCTATATTTTTGTCTAGGTTTTCCATCCTGAGCAAGGGGCCACACCGTGACTCCGGGGGAGGTCTAAGCGTCAGCAGCTGTCTCTTTGAGTATTTATAATGGTCGGGCCCAATTTGGGCAGGGTTCCTGGCCCTGGTCCCAGTCGGGCTAGGACGGGTGCAGACGGGCTTAGCTTGGGCACGCCCACTCTGCGCTCACACCGCAGCCGCCATATAACAACAAGGATGTCTAGCTACTGGAGCGCCAACCTTCCGGCCACTCTCTTGCAACTCTATGGTAGAGAGGGCAAAACTACCCCTATGGGTTGCGCTATGTAAAAGGTCAAAAACCGCAATTCCCCCACTCTGGCAGCGTTCCCCTTATAAATGTAGTTGTTGCACAATTCAGATTCATTATATTTCATCAATCAGCAGTTTAAAATGTAGTTAAAATAGTAGCAGTATAAAACAGAGTTTTTTCCCTGAGCAGCGCTTTCACCTGCGCACCCACACCGCAGCCGCCATATAACAATGTGGGTGTCTAGCTACTGAAGCACCAACCTTCCGGACGATCGCTCGCAACTCTATGGTAGAAAGGGCAAAACTACAGCTCTATGGTTGCGCTATGTAAAAGGTCTAAAACCGTAATTCCCCCACTCAAGCAGTGTTCCCCTTATAAATTCAGTTGATGCACAATTTCAGATTCATTACATTTCATTAATAAGCAGTTTAAAAGGAATTTTAAAATAGTAGCAGTATACAACAGAGTGTTTTCCCTGAGCAGCCCTCTCACCTCTTAAGCAAGAAAAGCTGAAGTTCTAGTTTATACATTTTTTTTCTGCAGCATTGAATACAATTTGTCTTAAGTGTTACTGTTTGTAAGCTGAGTATTTGCAAAAAGTTATTTTTCTAATCGAAATGCATGAGGAACAGTATTTTAGTATCATACCACAACAAGGCCCTCATTGCGAGAGGCCCAGGAAATGGACTTACATTTTCCCACCCCAGAGTTACCAATACCGTGGGTACTGCTAACTTCAGGGGCATGGAAATTCTAGCCCATTACAAGTTGGACTGTGAAAGTCCACAAAGTTATGAGAAATTACCCAGGGAATTCATAATTCTGTGTCCGAATCCCTTGGTAATTCCTCCTTTTGGCCTTGCTCAGCAGCTGAAATATCCAGGTGAAAGTAATATTTCCGTGCTGTTCTCGTGGATCTCATAATTCAGATGGTGCAGGTAACTGATGGTACCGAGCCCATCAGAATTAAGAGGCCATTCTTAATAAGTGTCCCAGTGCGCTGCATGAATGTTCTTAGTTGGTCATTCAGTATATTTTTTCTGAGATGTGTTCTCATAAAGTCCTCTAGACTGCAGACCCGCCAACTTTAAAAAGATGTTCATTGTGAGAGAGCCGAGGTGAGGCCTTCGTTTGGACAGGGCCAGGATAGGAGCAGCCCTTTGAACCCATCCCTGCCATGGGCAATGGAGGGTGCGATACTATAGATGGGTGGAATGGAGCTCAGGGCTGGACTGGTAATCAAAAGCAACCCAGACAAAAATGTTCAAACCAGCTGCCACCTCCTTCCTGTCTCTTCATTTCCTGTCTCTTTCTTTCCAAGTTTACTCTCTCTCGAGCTCCCTCTTTTTAGGTCAAGCTTACTAGACCGAGCAAGTGCTGTCTCTTCCGAGGCATACTGTGGCTTGCCCAAAATCATAGTGTGGCTTGGAGCCCACCCACAGCTTATCATTGGTTGGCTTGCTAGTCACTCTCATTGGCCTGCTTCTTAATCATGCATCAGCTTGTCAATCTTGTGGTTGTCCCTCCCATGGTGCATTGCCTCTTTACAATCTCTTTGATTAGCTGGCTTATCTGCTTCCACTGATTTCATTTCAGCCATTTTTTTCCTTTGTGTTAAGCACTCTAAGAGTACATATGTTTTTGAGCTGTCTCTCACGTGTACACTTCTACCCCTGCACTCCATGTTGCTCAGTCACCGAATCTGTCCCCTCCTTGTTGCACTCGCCCGTGTGTTTCTCCCCATTGTCTTCCTGCTCCCTCAAAGTTGCTTCCCCGAATCCGCTTCGTCCTCTTCTCTCCAGGTTGTTTCCGGCTCCATTCATGCCCTCCAAGTTGCTTCCCCCCAGCCTGTGGTGCCGGCCGTCCCTCCTGTCCCCACCCTCCTTTGTGTTGCTTCCCCGTTACCGTGTCCTCCAGTGGTGCTCCAGCTCTACCCTTTCTTCCACTATCACCTCACCCTCAATGCTCGCTTAAAAAAACAAAAAAACTCTTTTGCACATTTTATTTTCATTTTAGTTACTTATCTAACTCAGATATGTAACTAAAATGAAAAGAAAGTGCTGGAGTCATTTTGCAGGCAACCATATCTGTGGTGCACGCGCCTACCTAATGAAATGGGAGGCCGTGTCAAAATATTTTCCTTTTTTACACTTTAACCATGCTGCACAGCAACATGGATGCTGTGCAGCGTGGCTAAAAACTATTGACAAAGCCAATAGCCCACAGATGTAAGACCTATTGGCTTTGCCAATACCGTTGTCCGCTGTGCCTGTTGCCATAAACCCTGGGGAGTTGGAGACAGAGGCAGCGACTTTCAACTGTTAAAACTGGCCTTCAACGGCTCCATTCACCTGGGGAAATGCCCAATGGAATTGATTGGCAGTCCAGCCCTGGGGAGGACTTAGAGTCCATCAGGGGCTTAGCAGCGCCTCCCACCCTCCTCAAATACCCAAAGGTGCCTGAAGCAACCTCCTACATTCTACTAAGGGCGCTTTAAAAGCCTTGATGCTATGTTATGCAAATTTGTAGATCGCATTATGCCCCAGGAGGGTATGCTGGCGCTGAGCCGGGGTAAGTCTAGCCACACCTAGGGCCTAATGGGACTACTAGAAAAGCCAGGTCTTCGGCTAGACTTCAAAGAGTCATAGCACACACGACGTGAGGACAGTACTCTGTGTATGGTTTTCCAGCTCAACTTTCAGTTCACCAGGTGGCTGTGCGAAGAGTGCCGATATCGCAAGACATAAGGTGGTACCATGTAAGTTAGTAGATCTGCGACCAGGGCCGGCCTGGCCGTAGCAGACAATGGGCGTTTCCTCAGGAGGCTGGAAGGGTGGGGGCCAATTTTGCAGCGGTGGAGGCTGGTTTTCCAGCGGTGCTGCTATATTAGCCCCCAGTGACAAAAGCAACAGGGGGGCTGGTCCGTCAAAATTGCCAGAGCTCGTTTGTGTTCACAGTCTGGCCATGTCTGTGACTGTTTCATTCTCTGTTAAGAAGCTATGCAAATACTGCGCATGCTTTACTTAGAATACAGATGTGAAGATTCCCAAGGAATACCACATCCTTGGTTTCGTTTAAGGAGTAGCCAAACAAAACATTTTTATTTCGACCTTTTAGCAATTGATGACAGCCAAAAGCCTTGGATAACATGAAAAGGAAACATTAAATATTGCAACAAAAAGAGATGGCCGAACACATGCCTGTGTTAGATTTGTATCACTTGGAATGAAAAACAACCACAACTGCTTAAAAGAGCAGAAATCAGACTAAGCCAATTAAGAGTGAAGACTAAATATTATGCTTAAACATTCGATTTAAGACTTTTCTTTGTGATGTCACTTGCCATTGCCAAAGGGTTTTTGGAGATGTCCATCACACGTGCTTCCTGCCTTTTCTGTTAACCATCCTTTTCTGTATTTGTTGCCCGAGAGCCCTCGTATTATGGATACAATAGTACAGTCTTGTTTTCCTGGCACCAAGAGGAAGGAGGGATGGGGAGGCTTGACTAAATTCCCTACAAATTTACTGGGCTGATCATATTTACCCGGAGAGCCTCAAAGCCTAGATTCTATTTCTAGGTTATCATGTTTGACATTCCTAGAGGAGGCAGTATCCTTCCATTAGTATGCTGGCTAGAGAGATCGTCCAGGGATTTTTATTACTTGCCTCTCATGGGCATAGCCTAGTCCATGAAAGCTCTGGACACCAGTCACCGGGATTATGTTGGGTACAAGAGCATCATTATGTCTAGTCTCCCAGCACACGGGCATACACATATGGAAGATCAGAACTGCCGGGTCCATTTATCCCCCTTACTTCGCTGCCTGTGTAGACACTGCAGTCTCTACTTACCCCAGAGTACTGCCATTACTCTATTTTTTACTTATACTTACCAGTGTCTCTCATGTGTCTTCCTAAACTCGGTTGCCCACTCCTCTAGCTGGGACGTGGTTCTATGCATTTACCACCATCTTTGTAAACAATATATTTACATTACTTTTCGTTTCCTCCATAGCAAGTATTATCTCATTATACTTTGTTCTAGAGCCACATCTCTGCTCGAATATGGTCACTCCCACTGCTGCATTATAAAAGGGAGGAATTTATATGTCTCTGTCCTGAACCCATGAATAGGCAGTACCCATTCAGATTCCAGTGATGAGAACAACACCTGCATTGTGTGACAGACAATCAAGACTTTCTCAAAATAAATCTGCTAACAAAGCGGTTAAACCAAAGAGGTTAAACAAACCGAACATCAAGGCAAGAGACAACAGAGGTTCCACAGAGTATTTAAGTGTAAGTGAAGTTGGAGAGACAATCTTTATTTGCATGCTCTGTTGAGGTTCACTTCTTTTCTGGCTGGCATATGACAGTCGGATCTGCCATATTGGATTGGTATCCTTCCTATATCTTTCTTGTCTGTACCTGCTGTTGCTGAAAGATGTGGAGTACACAGATAGGGCCTGATTCACAGAACTAACTTACGTCAAAAACATAAAGTTAGTACTTTTTGGTATTCACAGAATACACTTACTCATTTTGGTATTCACAGAATGAACTTACTCATTTCGGTATTCACAGAAGTTAGTAGTCCTAACTTTAGGACTCCTAAATGCCTTCTGTGAATACCGAAAGTCTTAAAGTTAGGATTTTTCTCAGTTTAGGAGTAGTAAAGTTAGGACTCCTAACTTTAGGACTCCTAAATGCCTTCTGTGAATACCGAAAGTCTTAAAGTTAGGATTTTTCTCAGTTTAGGAGTAGTAAAGTTAGGAGTCCTAACTTTACTACTCCTAAACTGAGAAAAATCCTAACTTTAAGACTTTCGGTATTCACAGAAGGCATTTAGGAGTCCTAAAGTTAGGACTACTAACTTCTGTGAATACCGAAATGAGTAAGTTCATTCTGTGAATACCAAAAAGTACTAACTTTACGTTTTTGACGTAAGTTAGTTCTGTGAATCAGGCCCATAGAGTGCAAGCTTATCACAGAAGGAACACCTCCTACAGTGGTGATTCACTATCTCTGTGTCTCCATGGAGGAGCCCTCTCCCGCCACTGCTCAAATACCCACAGGGCCAATCACTTCCAAGTAACAACCTGGCTTTCTGTCTGTTTTATCTTCCCAATCATAACCTCACTAAATGTGTGGGACTCTACCTGTCAGTCAGAAACCTCACTTTCCGGGTAAAAGTACTAGCCGGTATTGTTTGAGAGTTTTCAGTATGATCCAACTTTTTGGATTCCTTCCAGGAATAGGTTTCTGAGAGTATCCAAGGTAAAAGGCCTTAATAACTATGAAGCATGATTGTAGCAGGAGGTTACTAAGTACGATCCTCTCAACTATTCTTTTGTAGTTCACCAAATTGCACAACTGTAGACATCTTCACCTGGAATCCAAGGGTTCATGCTTTCAAGTTCATCATCAGTTTCACTTGAACTGGTGTCATCTTGGAAACAAGGCAATTCCATTTTCGGAATAGCAGTGCTTTTGAAATGACTGTATAAATCTTAAAATAGCATGGCAATATAAGCTTCACTCCTGGATTAAACATGTTTAGTACTCGATATAGACCACTTAAATGTGACTTAATGACCTTAGACATGCTTCAACACAAAATATACTGCATAGAAAACCAAACAATATTGGCCAAAGAATCCAAAGACAAAGGCCTCTGGTGCTTTTTCACAAAATGCTTCATATCTTCCAAGGCTTTGAGCAAGGTTGAACGAAGGCACCGTAAACAATTGTTATAGGTACTCCTCTGCGAACAGATCATTGGAACTCCTGTTGGTTCTGACATTGTAATGGGAAAGAAACTTGTTTGTTTAGCATGTATGGCCCAAAACCAGAGACACCTTTATAGGCGAATGCCAAGTATTGCTAAAGGGAAATTCAGTTAGCGGCAGAACATGTATTCAGTAATTTTAATGTTAAGATTATCAAGCCCACAAGCATTGGGTTGTATATTGCTTCTGAACATCACTTTGTAAATGCTGTCTGGTCCACAAATGCAGACCCATATAAGGTTGACCATGAAAAGATTTCCAAACATAGTAACAAACACCCCTTTCCATATTTAAAGCACAAGGTGGGATGTGTAATTCACAGAAGCTCGTATGGACCGCAATGAAGTGGAATGGCGGAGAAATATTTAATGCGGTCCGAACACAACCTCCCTGCACTGATAAATCACACAACTAATTGGTGTGCCTTTCTGCTGTTTGACCAGAAAGTTAACTTGCCCTCCGGTACACCGACATCCACAGATCTAGGGGGATCCTTGTTTTAAGGATGCAATAGCCCTCGCCCGCCTAGGTGTCATGCTTCATCATTGGGCTAGCTCCTCGCTGGGTGGGTGCTGCAATGCCTACAGTGCTCCCAGAAATTGGGGCTCTTTGTGGGAGACCTTTTTTTCTCTCCCCCTGGCCCTGTATTATCCAGAGCTCATGTCGCTGCCCTAGTTGGGTGTATGTGAGAGTATGCAGTAGAACGGGTAACTGAGTGGTTAAAATTGACAACAGGCGCTCCCTTAGCAGTTTTTATTCCTAGCGAGTGACTATGCCAAGATTAAAAACAAGACTGAAACAAATAGGCTTACTAATGAGAGCTTGTTTATGTTCAGTAGGTGTTAGACCTGGCACCATTGGCGTGGGACTCCCTTTCATTTTTCGCTGTTGTCTCCTCTGTTTTACTGGTGTTAGATGCTCTGGGTGCTGTGCCACTGCCATTCAGTGTCACAGCGCGAATGCTCCCTGTGTAAATATGTCTATGTGAATTGGTATATCCCTGATTGGCTTATTTGGTTTACCTGTTAGTCCCTAGTAGTGTGGCCTATGTGTGCCCAGGGCTGGTAAACCAAATGCTGCTGGTGGGCCTGCAGCACTGATGTGTGCCACCCACAGAAGCAGCTTGTAAAGTGTGTCTCAGACCTGCCACTGCAGTGTCTGTGTGCAGTCCAGAACTGCCATCTTGGCTGTGAAGTGCACTCACTTCCCAGCCCCTGAACCTTCCCTTGGCATCCTGTAAGTCACCCCTATGGTAGGGTGTCTTGTATGTGTAAGGCAGGACATGCCTTGGTGTATGTAGCATGTCCTGGTAGTGAATTACACCCCATTTCGTTTTTCACTACTGTAAGGCTACCTGTTCCTCATAGGCTAGAATGGGCAGTTTGACTATTACATTCTATAGTCCTAACTGACCCCAGGGACATGGTAGAAAAACGAATTTAGTATGCCTGAGCTCAGAATATTAAAATACATCTTTTAGTGAAGTTTATTTTTATATTCTGTGTTTGAAAATACCACTTTTAGAAAGTAGGTATTTTCTTGCCTAAGCCTTCCAGTGTGCTCTGCCGTTATGTGTATTGGCTGTCTGGTTTTAGAGGGGCAGGACAGGCTGAGTAAGACCTGGATTGAATAGAGAGATCTGCATTTAGAGTGTGGGGAGGGGTGGCTCCTTGACCTGAATAGGGCTGTGCCTGGCAAGGTGAATGCTGGCTCCACCTCCCACTGTGTGTCTGCTAGCAGACCCCCTCTTTCTGAAAGGAAGGATGCAGCCTGGTAAACAAAGTGCTCCAGGCCTGAGCAGAACTGGTTCTGGCTAGGTTCAGTGACTGGTAGCTTCTAAGAACAAAGGCTTTTGGGGTATAAATATCTGTGCTCAAACCCCTACATTTTGTATTGCTTTTGGATCTGGAGAGGAAACTCTGTCCGTGCCACTGGAGGAATCTGCAGGAAGTGACTGTCCCTGTGCTGTGTGTTGTTTCTTGCACTGGCCTGCAGCAGTGACCACTGGACCTTGAAGAAGAGGAAAAGGAACTCTTGAGAGAACTTTTATTTTTGTTACAGCAATTACCCAAGGGCTAGGAAAAGAGCTAGCCTCCTGCTGGAGTCTCAGGCACATCAGACTCCACCACCAACCTCCTGCTTCCTCCCTGCGAGGACTGCTATCTGCTGATGAGGCTCCTGTGAGTTCCAGGGCCTCTAGTTTGCATCAGAGAAAAGAGTGTGAGAAATCGACGCTAACGCATCTTTGCGGGCCGCTGCAGTCGAGAGCGCTGGGAAAATCATCGCGCTACTGCCGCCGAGGGCCCGCAACACGAAACCATCGCTGACGCCCCTTTGCGAGCCGCTGCAGCCGAGACGCGCTGGAAAGATCATCGCGCTCCTGTCGCCGCGCACTCGCAACCCTTAAAGAAATCATCTCTTCGAGACATCGCAGTGCGGACGCCGTGCGTCCGCCACTTTGATCGCATCGCACCGAATTTCGTCGCTCCCTCGCGGAGCGTCTTGTCTTCGCATTGCAACACGATCGCACAGCGCAACAGGATCACCGCATCGACTTCTCCCACGCGGCAAGAAAGTCATCGCATCGGCGGTCCAGCGTGCAGAAGTTTGTCGCATCGTCTCCGCACGCATCCCGCAGATCGGCGCATCATCCTCCCTTGCGGCAAGGATTTCAACGCATCGCCGGCCTCGCGTGCCGAGAATCATCGCTACAGCTTATTTGCGACACTTTGTTGGTTTTGCTACTAAACCCAGGTACTTTGTGAAAGAAAGGGTCGCAGAGACCACTGCTTTGAACTTGAACCTTATTTTTGCAACCTTTGAACTATTTTTGACAGCCCTTCAACAGCTATCCTATTTTTGACAGTATTGTGGCTTTTACAGTTATTGGTCTTGTGATAAATCTGCCTTTATATAAAGATACTTATTTTTTATAATAACTACTTGTGTGGTGTCCCTTTGTAGTGTTCCTCACTGTGTTACTGTGTATGATCATAAATGCTTCACACCCTGCCTCTGAGATAAGCCTACCTGCTCGTGCTACGTTACCACAGGGTTGAGCAGGGGTATTAAAGAGGGTAGCCCTCTCACTCTGACTTAGGAAGAAGGGTCCATACTTGGACAGTGGCCAGCCATTGCCAACTAGAGACCCCCATTTCTAACAGTAGGGTCAACAAGTTTCATGCTCAAAGGTGCCCAAAAGGTCTAGGCATTTCATTTCATTACATGCCTTAACATTTTGGGTACCTTTGAGCATGAAACATGTTGACCCTACTGAAGCTGCCATTGTGTGATTCACATAAGCTCTACAAAACTGAATTGCTGTAGGCTAGGTATGAAACGCAATAAGATGACCAATTTTGTGAGTATCTCCACCATCTACCATAGGATTGTAAATCCTTGAGGCAAGTACACATCACTTACCAAATCCAGTGGAATGCTTAGCCACAGATTTGGCAGTACGGGGAGCAGAAGTGGTAATAAGGGGGTGCTTCATTGTTGAAGAAAATTAATCTATCAATAATCAGTGTTTAGTGGGCCCCGGTGCCACTGCACCTGCTGCAACAATTGAAGCCACGCCCCTGGCTGTGTTCCTTCTGATCAACTGAGTTCTCCTAGACATAAAAGGCGTCACTTTTAATCCCACAGTCTGTATTTGAAAACCTACTGAGCGGCGCTCTGCTTCTTTTATAGACCCGCATTCCTCTGGCTTTCATCTCGCCCTGTATGCAGCTGTGAGGGATGAAATATGATTATTCGCCGCCAAGGACCCTCCCAACAAACCCTTCAGTTATGTTAACCTTGACCTTTCGCTCTAGCACACACATACGTCTACACTGTCAGTCAGTGCGTGCGTATGCGTGTTACATGACGTACATACCATCAGTCAGTCTGTGTGCTTGTGTGAGTGTGCACTATGCGTTTTGTTTCTTTCTTATCCAATTAATCTGATTTAAATACTACTAATTCAACTGATGTTTTCAGACCCTTCACTTGTGTCCAGCAAGAAGTGTTCTGCTGCTTCTAGTCTCATCACGCCCTCTCCCCTTTGGGCTCAGACTGTTCTGTGTCACAGATGTTTGGCTTGGGTTTTAGAAGTAGCTCAAAATTCATGGTGTATGTGCTGATGAGGGGTTTCTTTTTAGGCTGGCATTATCTGGGCATTTCGGTTTTACTAAAAGTTATATTTGTATAATATACTTACAGGAGCTTTCATTCAGCCCTCCTCATCCATTGGTCTGTTATTGTGTCATTTACATTTTTCTTCCGCCCACTACAGTATACTGCATGGGGCAGCGGGTCAGCCCACTTCAGCCATGCACTAACTTCACTGTGAGCGGCAGCATTCTGTTCTTTCACAAGGAGCACATCTGCACACAATGTAGTCACTCAATTGCTAGGCACTACTATAGCAATGTGTGTGTTTTGACACTAAAAAGGTAGAATAAAGGTTTGCAAAAGCATAACAAAAAAAAACATTGAGAAAGGCAAAAGGTGGATGCCAAACCCAGACATATTGGCTTTGCCAGTGCTTGTTTAATGTGTAAGGGAGGTAGTAGTGTGTATAACTGCTAAACATATGATTTACTTTTTGAGGTCAGCGTTGGCTCTCATAATTTTCATCAAAGGTCAGTCCATAATGAAAATGGCAGACCTTAGGCCAGTGGTCTTCAAATTTCTTTATGCCAAGCTAACTTTGAGTAAAAAAAAGGATGTCCGGGACACCCTATCTTGAATACTGATGGCATAAGTCTCTAGAAACTGAAGCTAAAGTTAACAAAGCAAAAATAACATGCACCACCTCTCCCCTTTACACATTACTTTAAAGTGTCACAAACAGTATATATGTCACAGGAAGCCGCAGCAGTTCAGGGTTCCCACACACACATAGAACGCAAAGCACAAACAGGAGCAGTGTAAGCTTATGCAACAGACAGACCAGGTATAAAATGAGCACAGAAACCCAGGTGTGGTGATAATGGAGTGCTGTGGTGGTTATGGGCCTGCTGCTAAGGGACCCTGTGCAAACTGGCAAGGGCGCCCTTATCTTGCCATCACAGATCATCCACTGGCTCTCAGGAGCCTTTAGCTATCCTCACATTACACTGTCCGTGTAACCCATCTTCTGACTCTCTGAGACCCTCATCCAGCTCGGATTCCAAGCTCTACATCAGCCAATCAAAAACTAGTCCTCAACCACCCTAAGAGGCCCCTTTTCCGTCTGAAGACACCATCGGGCAGCTCTTCAGAAACCAACACCCAACCATCAGAAGCCCTCAGCTGGCACACAGATTCTCCACTCATGCTTAACCATCCTCAATTAATGCTCAGACACACTCTGCCTGGACTCAGTCTGAAACTCTGCTCTACTGGGCCTCAGCATCCTGTCAGACACCAGTGACCTGCTTGCAGTCCACCATATGTGATCCTCTACTGACCTTTGGAGGACCCAAGAGGCTATTAGCCATCCCAGAGAGACACTTACATGATTCTCGAAGCCCTTAGTTCGCCCTCAGATTTCCTCAGCTGGCTCTAACTGACCCTCAGCCAGGCCTCACATACAGCAAGCACCACCCTACCAGTCTCCAGGGCTCCCGAGATGCCTCTATTCACAGCCCTGAAGGTTCCTCCAGCTTGTCCACCTCTGTCACCCTCAGATAGCCTCAAAGCAACTGTTCAAGCCCTCAGTGCCTCAGTGGCCACCTAGCGTAATTAAACAACCTGTGCCCCTCTGCAGGCTGCAAAACACATATACAAGGCCATGAACATACCCCCTCCAGATGGCAGGTTGAACTGCAGTACTACAGTGGTAGTGGGGCCTACTCACACCCCTGGGGCCACCTATGCTTCGAGCAAAACCATGACTAAGCCCTGTCCTCAGGAAAGTGAGAGCATTTTTGCATCGCTGTGCGGAAGACACAGTGATGTTAGCATCAAGGCTGTGGTAACAAGTTCCATGTAAAAAAGTACAAATCTGTATTGTCACGATTCATACACATATATGGGAATGCACAAATAGGTTGTGTTTTTTTGCACGTGCGACTTATCACAGTTTTACAGTTTGCTAGCAATATTACTATGTCTTCTGCACAGCGCTATGTGTAACCCTGCGGGTTCTAGGTTAAAATCTTAGTTGCAGATGTCCCTGGGTATCCTGCAGGTTACACTGTAAGATCCTGAATAGATTTTAAATGAGACATGCGCTACTGCAATGATGTACCTGTGAACAACCTGGCATAGTTAGTTCTTATGACATTTACAAAATAAATGCCTTGGAGTTTTAGGAGCCACATAATGAAGTGCCAAAAATAATTCACTTTGTTTTTTTCCACTATGAAAAGAGTAACTGAGGGTGGGTATCCCTGCACTTCGGCATATGAGATACAGATAACAGTACCGAACATGCATGCTTTGTCCTTGCCTCTAACAAAGGCAGGATATACAATGCCTGCTCTCTCTTCTTGTATTTATGGCATTATCACAGTTATTGTTATGATTTATTTTATCTCTTTGCTGGCTTGTTGCTACGTGTAGATAGATGTGAGTGACACTACTGACACCTACTTCACTGCTACTACTTAGACACACAAAAGGCAGACACACACTCCAGTTATTGAGTGCAGTTAGGGGCTCACTCTCTTTCCATTCACTCATCACTGCTGCTTGACGTCACAGCATGAACCCTCGGACTGCAGCTGGAGCAGCGCTGAGCTCGGGGTTACTGCTGTCCATCGAGCGTCCCTAGCCACCCGCCACACCTCCCCCACTGCAGGAGGGGCACAAGACCATAGCCCACAAAATGAAGATCAATCATTAGGCACACAAAGTGAAGAAACCCATGACAAGCAGTGTGAGCGGCCATTTTATGGTCGAGGCGCTGCATCTAGAACCCTGGCCGGTGGTAGGTGACCTGGACTACTGTAGCTGGGCGCGTAGCTACAGGTCACGGGATTACCTCTGGAGTATGGAGTAATGTAAGGGATTAGCACAAACATCTGACTTTTAAACTCTGTCTTTTTTGGCTTGCCAGGAATGTACCCAAAGCAATGCCAATGCAAATCTCAAATATCAGAGTGGGCAGAGGTACCTTCGTACTATGAAGCTCCATGCTACGGCACTGGCACCCTCCCCGGATCCCTGACATTCAAAGTGCTCCTGAAGCTAAAACAGGGCACATCCTGGCACACTAGCTTGCACCTACATACCACAAAGTGCCTGGATACCCTCGCGGGTGTCAAGTTGCACTCTATAAATACTACTTGAAACTTGATTGAAAGCTGTTTATAAATGTTATTCAATCAAAACACCAAGGAGATTTGTGTCGCAGCCAATTTCAGATTATATTCCATGTCTTGGATCATCCAGGATGCTGCCGTAGCTTGGATGTACCCGAGGTCTGCTGGACATCACCCTAGCAGCGATCACTATTTTTACATGTCACATATATTCCATATGTAATGAGTGACATCCATAGTAAGTTGCAGGTATAGATCACTGTACATTATTGTAGACACGTTGTATATGTTGTGTTGTTTCATATGTATTAATATAACCTGCAATCTGCCACTGGTGTGGCCTTGCAGGACCAATGGTGTTGGACTTGGCCCTTTTTACAGGGTTTTCCCCTAACTTTTTGCTTCTTCCTCCTATTTTTTCCTGACCTATGTTTGTTGGCTATAGGACTCTGGGCACTTCACCACTGCTATTCAGTGCTAAGTGCATATGCTGTCTGTGTAAATTGTTATCATGATTGGTTTCCATGATTGACATATTTGAATTACTGGTAAGCCCCTAGTAAAGTGCACTGTGTGTGCCCAGGGCCTGTAATTCAAACGCTACTAGTGGGCCTGCAGCACTGATTGTGCCACCCACATGATTAGCACTGAAAAGGTAACTCAGACCTGCCACTGCAGTGTCTGCGCGCAGTTTGCTAACTGCCATGTCGACTTGGCAAGTGCACCCACTTGCCAGGCCCTAACCTTCCCTTTTCTTACATGTAAGGCACCCCTGTGGTAGGCCCAAAGTACCCTCCTGGGCAGGGTGCAGTGTATGTGAAAGGTAGGACATGTGCTGGTGTGTGTGACATGTCCTGATAGTGAAATACTGCCAATTTCGTTTTTCACTATTGAAAGGCTATCTTGCCCAAAGGATAGAATGGGAAATACTTTGTAACATCTTACAAGCATAAATTCCCATTGGGACAAGATAGAAAAATAAAGTTCAGGCTCTCTGAACTCAGAATTTAATAACACATCTTTTAGTAAAGATGGTTTTTAAATTGTGTGTTTGAAAATGCCACTTTTAGAAAGTAGACATTTTCTTGTTTAACCATTCTGTGGGCGTCTGCCTGTTTGTGTATTGACTGTCTGGTTTGGGAGTGACAGGGGCTGGGGATGTGCATTCTCTCAGACAGCCACCGGGGAGGGGGGGGGGGGGATGAGTTGATGTGTGTCCTGCCTTTCCTGAATGAGTCTGGGCTGGGCTGAATAGACCTGGGCTGCATTCAGAGTAGTGGGAGGAGTTTTCACTAGCACCTGAATAGGCCTTGGCGGAATTTAGAGTAGTGGGCGGAGATTTCCTTGCAACTGAATAGGGCCTGTCTCCCTTGCACAATGCTGTCTCCACCCCCTGTGTTCATACTGCACCAATGAGGACAGAACTGGTTTGGACTGGGCTCAGAGACCCTTGCACAAAGAGAACAAAGACATTTTGGGGCATAAGTATTAGACCTAAAACCCCTAAACTTTAGACTACTTCTGGAATCAAGAGGAACCTTTGCCAAGGAGAAGAGCTGGAGAAACTGAGGAGAAGTACTTCCCCTTTGCTGTGTGCTGTCTGGGGTTGGCCTGCGGTAGCTGTTTTTGCCAAGGAAAGGACAAGGACTTTGCTGTGTGCTATGTCCCCCTGCTTGAGGAAAATCTCCAAGGGCTTGAGTAGAGCTTGCCTCTTGTTCTGAAGTCTCAGGGACACAAAGACTTCACCCCCAGCTCCCCTGAATTTCTTTGCTGGGAGTTCTGACCTTCCAAGAGGTGCCTGTGACTGTGTTGGACCTCTGGAGGTTGTTCCTGCTGTTGGGAGCTGGAAAAGCAACGCAACTACAAGAAAATCGACGCATCGGTCTTCTTGTGGCAGTTTTCCTGACGCAGCACCGCTGTGCAAGAAGAATCTCGATGCATCGCTGCGCCGCTGCCGAAACCGACGCAGCACGTGACGCCGCTGCAAGAACCGACACATCGAGGGGTCGCGGCTGAAGAAACCGAAGCAGCGCCGCTCAACGCCGCATCGATCGCCAACGCATCCCAGATTTCCACGCATCATACCTGTGCTGCAAGTTTTCCCGACGCATCACCCGCAGACCAGGACCGTCTCGGAATCAACGCATCACTTCCTCCTACAGACCGGATTCGACGCATCACTTCTCCTGCGTGCAGCAGAACTGTCGCATCGCCTCCCCGTGGTTTCAGGAACAGACATATCTCTTTGTTTTTCGACGCTTCCCATCTCTGCGGCTGTTTGGCCTTGTGAATTTTGTCGCAACTACATGTACTTTGAGAGAAATCACGCATCCATAGTTTTCTACGGTCCAAGTTGTTTAAAACCTTTTTTAAGTCATAGTCTTATAACATGTATGTTGGATTTTTGTCGTTTTGGTCTTGTTGAGTTTAGATGAAGATACTTTATCTTTCTAAACTGGTGTGGTGTCCATTTGTGGTGTTATCAATGTATTACTGTGTGTTTTGAGTACAAATACTTTACACATTGCCTTTGGGATAGGCCTGTCTGCTCGTGCCAAGCTACCCAGGGGGTGAGCAAGGGTTATCTAAAGCGCGTATCCCACTTACCCTGACTAGAGGCAAGGGTCCCTATTTGGACAAAGGTACCTACCTCTGCCAATTAGAGACCCCCATTTCGAACAAATGGTGTTCAGTACATTCTCATCCTGATTTCTAGAATTCCATGGCAGACAGGAGCTTGGTACTGTTTTTGAGGTGTAATCTGTAGGAGACAGTGTGAAATTAATTCATGTTTTGATATTGATAATTAGAAATGTAGTTTTGCTGGGTGTGGCCGAAGGCCAAACAAAGATGCTTACGTACTAACCGGGCTATCTCACTTCTGTACTGACTTCCAAGTTTGTACGAGTCTTAATTAGCTACAGGTATTGGGTGGTTTTGGGGAGCTGTGATATCTGTCTCCTAGCTTATCAGAGACCTGCTCTGTTAGTAGTCTGGACTCCTATAGACGTCCACCTATATTTTCTCAGGCACAAAATATTGTGTGCCGCAACAGTGGATCAATATCTCCCATCTGCTATCAAGTGTCTAAAATCACTATTTTTAAACCGCATGTGTTGTACTATATCCTGTAACCCCCCTCAAGCATCACCAAGAAGAAGAGTGAAAAAGGGAAGTGAAAAAGTGGGAACAAAGAAGGCAGTGCCTCACGGGAGTAGCACCATGGGAGTTTACAGACTGATACTCGCCTGTATCCTCAGGTTCTCATCATTAGCAACTGCCAACTTTTGCAACAAAATAAAGAGTGAGGAGAAAAGAAAAAGTGCAAAGACTGTGTATGTTCGTTCACAATGCATAAACCCTATATAGGAAACCGAGGTCTAGCATTAGAACAACCGGTGTACCTAAGTCTAAAACCGAGCTAGACAACCAATAGCTGAACTACTTTATTTCTTAGCTGTGTGTCTGCTCCATTAAAACCAACATGTTTCATTGCCCATAGAAGTTTGCGGCAACTTCATCAGGGTAGGGTCAGCGTCCTCACTGCACCACTTTCCTCTGTTTATCAAACCTACAAAAGCCAGAGAACGTACAACACATTTCAACACCACATATATCAGCACAGGCATCGCGCTAAAAACAAGAGAAAAACTCCTGTAACACATGTAGCACACTAAAAACCACAACGTGTATTTGTGGTGCTACTGGTGGGGAATATCGACAGCGCATTCGCTATATTTACCGAGAGGTTGCCAATCTTCAGCATACCTGCAACCTCATGAAAATACTTCTAACCCTGTGTGTGTGTGCTAGTCCACAGACACAGCGTCCGGCTCAGTCACTGCTTTCAGTCAGTCTATATGGGAGAAAAGACAAGGGGTTTCAAATATTCTCCCGGGTCCTTTAAACACCCGTATTGAACTCCAGTGGCGATGGGAAAATATTCCCCTGTGTAGTAGGCGGGACACATAAATATACCTCCCTAATGCCTACTCTGTGTGCCAAGACCGCTTATCCTAGCAAACCACTCTACTTGCTACCACCCTTGATGCATTTCAGTGAGCAGTTGTATTAAAAAAGTCGGTACCCCTCCTACTAAGTGGCAGTTCTTCAACCTTGGGGCTACCACACTCCCGGGGTTTTTTTGTGATATACCGGAGGAAAATTCCTCCGTCTATCAAATTTACGCATCTTACCGAGACTCCTCGGGTTACCAGCCACCGCTCAGCACCTCATCGTGTTCCTCTCCCTGTAATGTATTTATAGGGCTACGCACGCTGGCTCAGGCTAATTGGACCCGCCCTGCCTTCGGTCCTTGCAGATGACTCCTAATTTTGTCAGTGAACCCGGCGGCCATTTTGGAATGTCTCTCGCCGGCTGATATAAGCCCGATGAAGTCTACTCTTGGTAGTTTACACATTATGAAATGTGTATATAAATCATGGGTGGTTGTTAATTGCCATGGTACACTCCACATTCCTTTTGTCGAATATTAATTTTAAATTTTTTTTTTGATAAAATTAATTTTTCAAAAGAGTTGTTTTCTAAATATTTAGTACAACTACTCAAATCTATATCACCTCCTCCTTAAGTAAAAAACTACACTCTTCAACTCTGGTGAAGTAATTAAGGATTTGCTGAGGTGTCTGCTCAAGCAATACAGACCCTCAGCCCTACTGTGTTATTGTTCACATATATTCAGCCATCAACAGTGCAATATACATTCTGAGGCTAACTCCAGTTTAAAAGGGTACCACTTTGTTCCATTCAATAGAATCATTGAGCCCATTCCGGTCTGCCCCCTCTTGATATATCCAACGTGCTTCTTTGGAGGCCAGTCTGCTCTCCATGTTCTGCTGATCACCTAGAACCTTTTCTAGTACCACCCATCGTATGTCCCTGTATTTATGTTTCAGGGTAACATAATGTTGAACAAATTTCGTCGTGAGTTTACCAGCTTTTAGCGTGCTCACATGCTCCTGCATTCTAACTTTGACCTTGCGGGTCGTGCGAGACAATCTGCCGGTGGGGCAGTTTCTGCGCTACCGCAGAAATTGTACGTCCACACAGAGTTATCTTGAACAAACGGAAGAACTGTCCAACAGACTGGAAGATCGTGCATACCCCAAAAAGTTATAAAACAGGCCAGGAAGAGAGCGTTAAATACACCTAGAGATGCCCTCCTGGAAAGAACAAATAAGGTCAAAAGTGAATGTATTCCAGTGGTCACTACGTTTGGGCCCTGTTCAACTAAGATCAGACAGATCATAAGAAGACACTGGCATTTACTCAGTACTGCCTCTATGAAAATGCCTCCACCTAGATTCGCATTTAAACGGTCCTCTAACTTGCGTGACCGCCTTGTGCATACACGTCCTGTGCAGGAGTCTAGGGAACCTGTGGCATCTCCGGGACACTACCCCTGCGGGGGCTGTTCGGTCTGTGAATTGACAACGGCTACCAAGAGTGTCACATGCGCAAATGGAAAAACATGGCATTTGAATAGGTTCAGTAATTGCAACACGGCTAATGTTATATACAGAATCACATGTCCTTGTGACCTACACTATATTGGCCTCACGACCCGCAAGGTCAAAGTTAGAATGCAGGAGTATGTGAGCACGCTAAAAGCTGGTAAACTCAGTAAATATTTAGAAAACAACTCTTTTGAAAAATTAATTTTATCCAAAAAAAAATTGAAAATTGATATTCGACAAAAGGAATGTGGAGTGTACCATGGCAATTAACAACCACCCATGATTTATATACACATTTCATAATGTGTAAACTACCAAGAGTAGACTTCATCGGGCTTATATCAGCCGGCGAGAGACATTCCAAAATGGCCGCCGTGTTCACTGACAAAATTAGGAGTCATCTGCAAGGACCGAAGGCAGGGCGGGTCCAATTAGCCTGAGCCAGCGTGCGTAGCCCTATAAATACATTACAGGGAGAGGAACACGATGAGGTCCTGAGCGGTGGCTGGTAACCCGAGGAGTCTCGGTAAGATGCGTAAATTTGATCGACGGAGGAATTTTCCTCCGGTATATCACAAAAAACCCCAGGAGTGTGGTAGCCCCAAGGTTGAAGAACTGCCACTTAGTAGGAGGTGTACCGACTTTTTTAATACAACTGCTCACTGAAATGCATTAAGGGTGGTAGCAAGTAGAGTGGTTTGCTAGGATAAGCGGTCTTGGCACACAGAGTAGGCATTAGGGAGGTATATTTATGTGTCCCGCCTACTACACAGGGGAATATTTTCCCATCGCCACTGGAGTTCAATATGGGTGTTTAAAGGACCCGGGAGAATATTTGAAACCCCTTGTCTTTTCTCCCATATAGACTGACTGAAAGCAGTGACTGAGCCAGACGCTGTGTCTGTGGACTAGCACACACACACAGGGTTAGAAGTATTTTCATGAGGTTGCAGGTATGCTGAAGATTGGCAACCTCTCGGTAAATATAGCGAATGCGCTGTTGATATTCCCCACCAGTAGCACCACAAATACAAGTTGTGGTTTTTAGTGTGCTACATGTGTTACAGGAGTTTTTCTCTTGTTTTTAGCGCGATGCCTGTGCTGATATATGTGGTGTTGAAATGTGTTGTACGTTCTCTGTCTTTTGTAGGTTTGATAAACAGAGGAAAGTGGTGCAGTGAGGACGCTGACCCTACCCTGATGAAGTTGCCGCAAATTTCTATGGGCAATGAAACATGTTGGTTTTAATGGAGCAGACACACAGCTAAGAAATAAAGTAGTTCAGCTAGTGGTTGTCTAGCTCGGTTTTAGACTTAGGTACACCGGTTGTTCTAATGCTAGACCTCGGTTTCCTATATAGGGTTTATGCATTGTGCACGAACATACACAGTCTTTGCACTTTTTCTTTTCTCCTCACTCTTTATTTTGTTGCAAAAGTTGGCAGTTGCTAATGATGAGAACCTGAGGATACAGGCGAGTATCAGTCTGTAAACTCCCATGGTGCTACTCCCGTGAGGCACTGCCTTCTTTGTTCCCACTTTTTCACTTCCTTTTTCACTCTTCTTCTTGGTGATGCTTGAGGGGGTTACAGGATATAGTACAACACATGCGGTTTAAAAATAGTGATTTTAGACACTTGATAGCAGATGGGAGATATTGATCCACTGTTGCGGCACACAATATTTTGTGCCTGAGAAAATATAGGTGGACGTCTATAGGAGTCCAGACTACTAACAGAGCAGGTCTTTGATTGTATTGAAGTCTGCGAGTGGGGGGCGACCTGTTCTGTTTTTCTCCCCCTTGGCTCCTAGTTGTGATTAGTCCTAGCTTATCAGGACAGACGGATGAAGTTTCAGCAGTTCTATTTAGGTGTGTTCTGATGCTGGTCAGTTTGGGTTGATGACTTGTGTCAGTGCTGTGTAGGCAGGCGGACACCCATTTAGGGCTCTGAATAGTAATCTGACGATTACACCATCACAGGTTACCTGCGAGCAGTTTGTGGTCAGTCGTCACATGTGCATCTTAAGGGGGGTGTTTCTGGTGTCACGCCCACTGAATACGTGCTGTATCAGGTGGTTAGTTGGGTCCATGCAATTCCCAGTTGGGTGTGGCGGTGTGTGTCGAATTTCACCTGGGATCAAAGACAGTCACATCTATTCCCCCAAATCTTTGAAGTGTTCATTTAGGTTGACCCCTCCCCTTGGTACACCCTAAGGGGCAGACAAGGGCAGTGAATGGCACACACGTAGATATGATGACTATGTAAGGACCTGCTGCAGGAACCTTTTGCAGTGTAAAACTCTGTTCCTCATCTGCCATGATGGACTTATCTTGTTGTCTACTTCGTGGAAATTTGGACAAATTCAAAATATCTTTGCTATAACAGGAAGTGGGCAAGGCAAGGAAACACCAAATGTTCACCAGCTCCAGCTCATCTGTTTTTGGGAGGGAGACAGCAGTTGAGTCCGAGTGAATGAGTGAAGTACATGGCACCACCTCCATGTATGTCAATGTTTTTTTAAGGGTAAGCAGGGAATGTGCTTCGAGTCCTCAATGTATCTGGTCTTACTTCCCTGAGCTCCCCTGTTATCAAGATAAACCTAATTTATGTTTTGATAATGTGTCATTTTATGCCCTTTTCGTCCTACAAATTCATTCTGCCAGTGTAGGAAGGCACCTTTTCCACTGCTAGGGACCGGAACAAGGTATCAGAGGAATGTTACTTGCACACAAGCTCTTGCATCCTAACTCCCAATTAAAGGAGCAACTTTTGTTATCGTCAAATTCAACTGTAAAATCATGTTGGTTCCTTTGGAGTCTGCAGACCTGGGCCTTATCTTGATTTCAACACAAAAATTATGATTGTGGGAAAAGCAGTGTACTTCCCTGTACCTTAGATTTAAATATGTGTGATGTGAAAAATATACAGTGTAAAATCTATGGGGCATATTCTCAAGGAGCAATCGGCGAGTTAAAGGCACTTTATCGCAGCCAAAGTTGCGAAAAATTCATTGTACCATTCACAAGTTGGTGTTAACAGCCCATAACACCAGTTAACCCACGATATCAGCCGCGGAAAGCATCGCCACAGATGACACCGGCACCTATCGCTAATGAGATGCAGAGTAGGCGTACCCGTGCAAAAAGCCGCGTCAACACCACACCGCAACATTCACAACGACCAGGCACAAAACATGCGATATGGCGCATCAGCCGCAGGAATCTAACAACTGCTCTGACCTGGTGCAAAGTCGGACCACAGCCTGCACCCCAAAATGGAGCCCAGCCCAGAGCTACACCTGAAGGGCAACAGATGCCATGGAGCCACTGAACATGCATGCCGGACACCCAAGAGGGCCACAACACCCACCGCCACCACCCCCAGGACCACACCCCACCCCCCGGCCCCACCATGGGCACCCCCCACCTCCCCCGGACCAAGACACAGCACATCAACTGCACGGAAACATGAACACAAGCACCCGCCTGATGTCGCACAATTGCAACAATCAACATACATGTGCGCACTGAGATCCTGATTCATACATACACCATTGAAAGACCAAACAAAATGTCACATTCTAATTCGTCACCAAACAACTATCCTGAGGAGTCATGGCGGGGCATCCCTAGACAAACTGTGACTCACAGCCTGCAAGACAATACCCAAGATAAGAAGGTGTGTCAGGCACCCATCAAAGGACAGGGAGAGAGAGAAAGAGAGAGAGAGAGTAAAAAACAGAGAGAAAGAGAGAGAGACTGAACAAGGAGCGCAAGGCCAATCGGGCCCTTGGCTCATGCAAACATGCCAACAGCTGCGTGTGTCTCGAACTCTGCGCACCACAAATCACAGGCCTGGCATCAAAGTCAGCGCGAACTCCACATCACAATTAAGACATGCAAGCAGTAGTCAGACGAAAATCAGGAATGAAAGCACCTTTGTCTCAACACACAAGGCCGAAGGCCAACCAAACCCCCGACCTTGGTCCTGAATGCGGCTGGCACACCCTGTGTGAGATACCATACCAGCCTCCGACGACTCCCACACCACGAACTGCGCTAATGAAACACCAACGTGCTCACACCCCACACACACTTGTCCCTGCATGACCGACACCTGCAAGGGATGCCCTTGACACATTGTCAAGAACTACCCATACGTACAAACGTCGCACACACATACGACTCATTGCCCAGAGCTGTGGCATATCGTCCACCGAACACCCGCCGGTCAGACGAGTACCAGTGCCACGAGACCAACAAACGCAATGGCCGGCATTCCCGGGGCACATGCACAACCCCTGTCACGTGGAACTGTACCGTGCATGAATGCTGCATCTGTGGGGATCCCTGCCAATGGCAGTGTTGCGAATCAGTTTCCGTCTGAGTTTCCGTCTTGCCTACGTCACCTGCGTCCAGCCCTGGTTCCACTGTCGATCATGCACATTCGAGTGGCCCATGGAGGTCTGCCTATCCAACGCAACCGTAGCTGAATTGGATTATGACCTGACAGTGCACCCACTGTTGGCCCACCAACAGGAGTGTCACCTGGATAGCCGTGCATGGGATGCACTGATCCTTGGCGTATGTGCTGGCAGTTGTGCATGGGAGATTGCACAACTACTCGTGTGCAGTGACCACATCCAGGCGCTCCCCTATTGGGCTGTGTTGCGGATTGGGGAAATGGCGTGGACTGAGCACATCTGCCCGGACCAGTTAATGGATTGGCTCACCCTGGTGTTCCTTGAACCCGACAACGACGTACTATTGGAACACATTGCCCATGAATCTGCGCTGGCATTCAAGGACGAGTAACTACGTCCCTGCAGCCACATCGGATTGTCACCCACAGCACTGGTCCCAACACCTTGTAGCATCGTGGGGAATGTACCCACATCCCACCACAACAGAGGACATGTCTGCCTTCATCTGGACTCTGAATGCATGTGCGTGGAACTACGCGTGTGTACACACCTGTGCAAGGTGATGCAGTTCCATGGTCGGAGCAGCACAGCGTCGTCTGGCAACGTTACCAAGTCGGACACACTGCTGGGGGGAGAGTACACACATGGCAATGTAGCACGACATGTGAACTTGTCGGACCCTTTCACCTGATCACTGTCAGCAGAGCAGACAGTCGGCGCAGTCGGGTGGCAGAGCACTATGCAGACCCCATGGGCTGTAAGTCGTGCCTCCTCACACGGGGCAATGGGCACACCAAACACATGACTCGTCCAGCAAGGCAAGGTGGGCTGAGACCGTTGCCATCCGTGATGATTGGGGTTCATTTTCCCCCCCCATTTCCTGCACCTCGACATGTACCCATGCTGCGTGTAAGTGTCTTAAGCATGTCCCTACCTGTTGTGGCCGTTGCCTTGTCCGTACTGACACGCACATGCCAATAAAGTCTACGCAACACCACTGGTGTCTAACTGTGATGAGTGTTGATTAGATTGACCACTCGTGTGCCACAATGAGCATCGTCCCTACACATGGAGGAACTGACTGACGCATGTACAATGGGGGTGGGTCCCTTCTGACAGCTCCACCTCTGTGAGCCCGACATTGTTTTGGGAGAGTTGCTGGTAGACCTGTGCTCTTACGTGTCTTCAGCAATGTGAGTATGGTGTCCAACCTCTGACCATGTTGAGCAATGTTATGAATCATTACAGAATGTGTCCACACAGATGTGCTTGATTAGGTATGCGACGTGAAGTTCTGTCGTCACATGTGATGTAGGACACCACCTCTGGCCTGCTACCGATTTGGTCATTCCTACACACAGCCCTATTCAAGACATGGACTTGTGCCTACGTTGGGGGTTGTGAGTTTGTTGCTAATGTGCAATGGGGTCACAGCCAGTACCCACCTTCACAGTCATCCAATTGGCCATGTGTCTCGGGGATGAACATGCGCATTGATCTCATTTACCAGGGTGTACCTTCTTGTGCAATCATTGTCCCTACATCCAGCCATACTTCCATACGTGAGTGAACATAGTCATGACACATCTGCATGATTTAGAATGTTTTATTCACATTCTGGTGAATGACGGAGAGGGAGCTGTACATGGCCATCCAAGCCCACATAACATGGAAGCCCAGTGGTGGGCCAACCAGAGTCCTTTGGGCATTGAAAATTGATTTGGAAGAGGGGGAGTGCAGTCCGCAGCAGGATTGCTGTGTAATTGTCAAGCAGTGGAGATATGGCAGTCCATGTCGGGGTCCGGGTGAATGTCGCAGAGTGTTCCGGGGGTCAGTGGAAGGGGTTGTCCCAGGGCATGATGCATGGGGCAGAGCCAGGCAGGGCAAGCCATATGGAGGTGATGGATGCTACTGCCTCCTTCCTCACACAGTAGTTACCATCCACATCTTACTCCTCTGATACTTCTTCTGTGTCGGGTGTGTCCGGTGTGTGTGGCGGTGTAATGGCTGACACATCAGGGTGCGAAGGCGATGGGCCTGCATCACTGTGTACCACTGACACATCAGGGGTTGGAGATGTGTGTGTCGAGGTTCCTGCAGCAGTCATCTGGAACAGGCTCAGTGGCAGCAGTGGCAAGATGAGGATCTGCAAGGCATGGAAGATCGCAGCTACATCTCGCTGGTGTTCAGCAGTGGCAGCCATACTTCCAGCCTGCATCGGCTCCATGGTCTCCATTGTCCTCCGCATCTGTGGCAACTCTGTGCTATCATCGCTGGAGCCTGTCTGCCTAGACAGTTCTTGTATCCGAGTAATGGAACCAGCGATGTAAGCCAAGGATTGTTGGTGGGCATGGTGCGGACAGTGGGTATCCGTTCGGGACTGTAGGTGCTCCCTGATGGGACTCAGGCACCCACGTATGGCATCGAATTTGGCTGCCATGTGGTCGAAACCCAGCCGCAGCTGATCTGCCATCTTCTCCTGGCACCCTAACACACAGCGTTTGAAATCCATGTGTTGGTCGTGGGGTTCCTGGGAGGCAGCCGTGGTGGTGTGTGCTTCCTGCTGTGTGGTCTGTGCAGGGTGTGGGCTCACCGCGATGCAGCTGGGCTGCCCTGCTCCTGGAGGTGGGGTGAGGAGGCTGTCCAGGAGCCGTTGAAGTGTGTCTGGGCAAATGGGCAGGGTGTCCTCTTCATCATCACTGAAGAGATGTGTGGTCTGCTCTGCAGGAGGTGTTGGTTGTCCCTCTGCAATGTAAGGGGAGATGCAGGTTAACAGTGTGTTCCATGTATGTTGACGCATTGTGGATGTTTACATTCAGACTGCATGACGGTGTACATTGTGACTGTTTTGGTGTAGCTGGCTATTTGATGGGAGTCAGTGGACATTTCGACTACATGACGGATGTGTGGTTGTACTTGTACATTATCATCTCACAGTGTCATGCATTGCCAGATGTGATTGGCCAGTTTCTACGCACGAGAGGCACCAGTTGTGTCCTCTGTCCTGTGGTGTAGGAGTTGCACTCTGTCCCACATTGTCGTCAATGTTGATGTACTGTGATTGCTATGTGTGTGTGCTGCATTGTTGGCGATTCGCCCCTGCAGCTCTGCATTGGCGAACCCTTATCCCTTTGAGTCGGTGTGCATTTGACTTGTGTGCTTTTCGGGGCTGGGATGTTTGCGACTTGGGTCATTTGTGCTACTGGAGATATTTGGTACCCTTGTGCATTGTTTGTCTGCAGATGTGTTCTTGACGTCATGGGTCATAGGTGCACGTGGATGAATCAGAGTGTGACATGCTCCTTTGCGGATGTGGTCCACACTCAGCCACCTCAGTGTCGTCTCGTGCACCATGTCATGTATTGTGACTTCAGCCATGCTATCTGTCATGCAGTGTCACTTGCATTGTCAGTGTGGCTCACAGAGCCGCTGCTTTTCTGGATTCAGCACATGTGCATAGGTAGGTTGTGGCATTGGTGATATGGAGTGGGGCCCATTTGTGCACATTGTGGACGTGGGCCTACTTGGTGTTTCTATGTGTGCTGCAGTGTGCCAAGGGTATCAGGGACATGTTCCACACTCATTGCGGGTGTGCAGTGTGCTGCACATGATTGTGCATGTGTGCCATTGTGCCCATCTGCCCCCGTCCCCCCAGTCCCTGGTGGTTACTCACCTTTTTGCTGTTGGGTCAGGTCATTTCGGGCTGTGTCCAGACCCCCAACTCCTTGCATCGTCTCCACACTAATGACTGTGGCCACCATTTCCTCCAGCTCATCCAGCTCCTCCTGTGGCGCAGGACTCCCACCTCCAGTCGCCTTTGCTGCCTTCATGTTGGCCGCGAGTTTCTGTTTGGTTTGGCTGTGCACTTCATGCCAGCGCCTCTTGGCATCCTCCATTGACCTCCTCGATACTCCGACTGCATTCACTTTGGTGACGATGGACTGCCATATTTCCGTTTGTGTTGCCAATGACGCAGTGGAGGTGACGAACAGTTGTTGGTGGTGTTCTATCACCTCCGTGACGGTGATCTGGTCTTCCTGCGGACTGAACCCTGTCTTCCTCTTCCTCTTCTCCTTGCCCTCCCCCGAACAGGGGGTTCCATGCTGGTCCTCCGTGGGGCTTGTGGAGTTCGGCTTGTCCTCTGCACTCGGTCCGGGTGCATCCATGGTGCTACGCAGTTTGGATTGGTTTTGGGGTTGGTTTTTTGTTTGCTTTTATAGTGCATTTTCACGCATGATGCGTGGGTATTGCAGGCCTGTCGCTGGTTTTCGCTGATTTTGGTATCGCGCTTTGTGGCATTGCAACTTTTTGGGCGGTCGTGTTTCGCATTTTTTGTTTTTCGCGTTGGTTTTTACTCGGTCATTTGGCGGGTTATCATGCTGCTATCGCATGGTGCCGAGGGGTTGGGAATTGGACGTTAAGATGGTGTTATTTTCTCGCGATGGACTGCGATATGCAAGGTTGCGTTAAGCTACATTTGCGATGATTATCACACGCTCTTGAGAATATGCCCCTATGTGTACAGTGTAGTCTCCAGTAGTGCCTCACTGGCTGTGATCTAGGTAGCTCTAAACGTGATAAGAATCATGGTGTAGTGTGATACCATTAACACCATTTGTCGAGTTTTTTTGGCCGGTGTTCTTGAATACACAGGAATGTTTGCTCTAATAAACTGGAAGATGATATAAACAGCTTTAGTGAACAGGAGGCTGAAAAGTTTTAAATAAGATTCCTGACATCCCTGAACGTAAACAGCACACCCACACATTTTAGGCAGGAGGTGGGATTTGAGTTGGTATCCTCCACATTTTCAGCACAAGCACGTAATACTGTTCTCTGTACAGCTCCTCAAAGTTGAAATGTCCCTTCTGGCATGAAAATATTCTTTGTGAATTTCACACTATACAAATACCGAACATAAATAAAAACATAGTTGTGGTCTCTCTTTTACGCTCACACACAGCTGCTCTCTTTCTTTCTCTCTCACTTTAACTTTCTTCTATCTTTCTGCAGCACGTTCATTGGCCAACCAAGCTATTTTTGGCAACGTGCCCTGTCACCTGTAGGTGATACACAGACTACTTCAGAAGACATTACGCCTCTTAAGTTATCCCATGAGGACTGGAGTCTTTAACCTACACGTGTCCCAATTGCCATAGCATATGCCCAACTCGCCAATTTAATGAAAGTTTTTATCAAATACTTGCCATAAAACACACGGAGACCTCAGCGCCTGAAAGGATTTCAAGGGCATTCAAGAATGTAGTTTGCTTTTCAGTGTATCTCTCTCCTCACACATTGGCAGCCCTAATATCCCACAACACTTTAGTACACATCTCCACAGTAGGCCTGAATCAGCCCTCTGCCTGTTGCGCGCCATGTTATGTAGTTCAGAACAATGTACTGATTACCAGCAACTCTAAGACTCATCCCCCCAGCCACAATGATTAAGACAAGCCCCTGTCAATCATTTACCTTTGTGAACTCAGGTCCCACCTCCTGCCTAAAATGTGTGGGGCATCTCAGTACTGTGTGCTGCTTACCTAAAGGGGTGTCAGGAATCGTATTTAGAACTTTTCAGCCTCCTCCTGCTCACTAAAGTTGTTTTAGCATCTTTCTATGTATTAAAGTAAACTTTTCTGTTAATGTAGGAACCCCAGTATAAAACTAGACAGATGGTGTTAATGCTATGAACCATGCCATTATTTCAAATACTGACAAGGCTGTTCTATCGCACACATTCAGGCAATCAGAAGCAAAACAGTACACAGAGGGGCTTGGTGGGCTAGAGTACATTGGCTGCCAGAGTAGTGCTAAATTTCACCGGTTTGGGATGCTATTTTGCACAATTTGACATATTTATGTGGGCGGTGAAAATACATTAATATACATATATTTTGTATGTAGGCTTTTGGTCCTGAAAAAATAGTACCAACCAGCATTACAAGAAAGTTAGCAAAATAACACACAGTTGCAGGATGTGTTATGAAGCTAAATAGCATTTTGGTGCAAATTAGCACAAGAAGGGTAGTTTTGGGACAATTCCCTCCTCCCTCCACACTGGCCCGCCCTAAGGATATCCTACATGAGTCAGCATGTCTCATCTAGGACCTGAAGAAATATGTTAACATCAACTCCATGCAGATGGAAATCCACTGGCTCCCGTTGTCGACCCCTTCAATCTTCATAAGTAGCTGCATCATTTACAAAGCCATCACGACCTGCACCCCTGCTTATCTGGTTTGCAAGCGCTCCATCTCTGATGACTCTTGGCACACCCACAGCCAGGACACCATTATACTGAAGGCAAAGAAATGCAGAAAAAAGGCATCCATCTATGCTCAGGATCTGGACAAAACCCCTGTATCCATCAAGTTCTCCCCAACTCTGCTCCATTTTAGGGACGCTCTTGAGACAAACCTCTTTAAAGAGCCCTGCAATGCAGTAAAATGCATTTCTGTTCCCAGAACCCCACTACTATGAGGAGTGCAACATTGCTCCTAACCATACCCATAGTCCCCCATTCAAGTGTGTCCCCTGGAGCCCATAAGTCCTACTTTAAATTTTAAGTCTACCAGGGCCTTTAATTCCTTCCCCTAGTGCACTGATGAGTCTGTGTGGCCACCTCTGATCTATAAGGCCTGCTGATAGTCCAAAGGCTGAGCGGAAAATTCGACACTCAAGCCATGTCTGTCCGGTGTGATTGTACTGCATTGATAATAGAATTGTCTGAATGGGCCCCACACCATGCAAATCACATACTCCATTTATCTAGTGGTCCGATTTGGTCACTGCTGTGGGGTTGCAGTCAGTGACACATACATGGGGATCAAGATTACTGCACCAGAATGAGAATTTAGCCAAACCATACAGCATCATAACCACCCCACCTGGACTCGACAGCATTGGGCTGCATTGGTATTAGTATTGTAAGCAAGGGCCACACCAATTGCAAATCACGTTATTGCATTCATCTAATTGTCACATGTGTTTACTGGTATGTGGTTGCAAATTGCTATCAATGGCACATAGATGGGGATGAAGACTGGCACCAGAATGGGAATGTGGCCAGACCATGCAGCATCATAACAACCCTACCTGGATTCCACAGCATTGCGCAACATTGTTATTGGCACTATGTGCAATGGCCCCACCCATTGCAAACCACGTTATTGTATTCATCTGTGTTCACAGCTGTTTACTGGTGTGAGATTGCAGCCAGTAAGTAGACTGTGGTACCAGCAGGCTGTACAACATCAAGAAATATCCTCAGGTCTTAAAAGCATTGTGCTGCATTGATGATGGCGCTTTATGCACTGGCCTCGTGCCATGCACGTTGGGTACTGATGTTCATTTTGTGGAACGTGCGAGTCACGTTAAACATGTCAAGGCACTGTCCGGGTCTCCCCTCCGAAGTAGACCCTGGCATCCGCCATTTGGAGTAACTCTGACTTTCGTCACAATTCAGAATTTGATTGCATTTTTGCTGCAGGTCAAGAAAAAGTGGACCAAACTGTCGCTTTTTAAGAGTAAATTGAGGAACGAGATGCTCCATTTCTAGTCCAGCGATGCACCCAATCTGTGTTCAAACCTCTCGTGCTAAGGATGGAGGACTTCATACGAACGCTCTTTAATAAGTAATGTGTGATTGGAAGTATTGATATCAGACTTTTGTTATATGAGGAATCCAGATGGAGGTCATGTGATACCTCATTTTAGGTCTGGCTTGACGACACTGCAGCGGTCTGCCTGAATTTTGTTACTAGTTCCTTACACTATACATAGAGTGGATTTTGGCTGCGCCCAGAAGAGTATCAATCGGTCGGTTCTTGTTATTTGCTCTTTGGTGTATCATTCTGCCTCCTATGGAGTACTTGCATTGCCATACACGAGGGACTATTGTACATTTGGAAAGTGCACCGAATCAGCAAACACAATGGTTTTTCTTTTTTTTCATGGTAGCAGTTTTTCCTTTAGGTTTAGCCAGGACTCAAATTGCAACCCAGACCTATTGGCATTGCCGATGGGTGTTTCTAAATGATTGTCAACAGTCCCCAGCCGGACTGTCGCCTGCGGTGTGCGCAGCGCCCACCCCTGCACTGTGGAATTTGATTTTTAATCATGACATTATCTAGCTGTCACAATTGCTCACAAGGACGGAAGGGGCTTTTTGATATCAAGTGATATTTAGCGCGCTAGGCACAGGATATAAACTCTCACCCCAGGGAGTTTCTGCAAACATTTCCTTGCAGAGGAAATCGGACTTCCTATGTGGAAAATGTCATTTCTAAAGTATGATTTCACTTGATGATCATGTTTGCTCAGCACTTCTGCATCATTTTCAGCAAGGTACACTCAAGTCAAGTGCAGGAACAAGAAACAAACATTCCAAATGTGGGTGTGATCAGTGCCCCTGACCTTGCTGGCCTGCGTCAAGCATCCTACTGAGTGCTATGCATTGCCCCTTAATCCTGACAGTTTATCAGTATGCCCTTTTTATGTAATCTTTTGCTGTATAGATTCACGTGTTAAAAAATAATATTTAGAACCCGACACTTAGCACCTGTCCTTGCCCCACAAAAGAAGACTTAAACAGCAATGACAGTGTCTTGCGGATATTCATTGAGCCTTGAGTGGTGACGCCAGAGTCTTCTAATTTGATTATCAATGGCTGCAATTACCCGGGAGCAGAACCAACATAATCAGATTTAGCATAAGATGGTTCTGTCGCAGGGAGGTTTTTGCAATATCCATCATGAGGTGCATTAGGAGTTAGTGAGCGCATGATGTTCCTTCGCGTCACTCTACGACGAATCCAGTATTCTTGCGCGTTTTCAAAAAATACTGGGGAATACTTGTGTACCCTAATTCTGGCTACTACAAAGGACTTTGGAGCTTGAAAAAAAGAGGCTAATCAGAAGAAAGGTGGAGGTGTGCGTCAGTGATATGCGCACAAACTCATTAGAAGTGCTGTCTTGGTAGCATCTTATCTGCCTTTGCTTGCATCATACTACTGTGGTTAAGAACAGTCCTAACATGCTCATCGCCTCGCCAAGACCCGGCGTCAAGCACAGATGTGGTCCTTCCACTCTGGGTGTGGCTGCACGCGCTGCTTCTTTGTACACCTTGGCCTTGTCCCTGCAGGAGTGCTGCTCCTCACAACTTGAGTACTTGCACGCAGTGGTCCTACTGGGAGCAGAAGTGCGGTGTTAAAGAAACTCCAACCGTCCAACACTGCATTCTGTAAATCAGCAGTGAATGTAAAGCTAGCAAAGGTGGGACCAAGGGCTTATGTTTGTCACATGGCTTGAGGTAGGTCTCCACAGGACCCATTGATGAATTAAAGTTACACCTTCTCGCCTTCGAGGGAGACGATCTCTGAAGGACGAGTTACAAAGAGGGCCACTATTAAATATGTTTTATTTTCAAATCGATCCAAATGGCTGTCCCCACTCTGCATCATTTAACATGTAAAATACTACCTCACACCGGTTAGGTTAGCGCCAGATTATATACACTTTGCATATGCGCAGTGTAATTTTGTACCAACTTTGGGGCAGATTTACAAGCCCCTTGCGCCACTTTTGCGTCACTTTTAACAAGGGAAAAGTGATGCAAAAGTGGCGCAAGGGGCTTGTAAATGAGCCCCTTTAATTCTAGCCAAGAGTTTCACATAGACTTGCACTCACCAATGGGTGCAAAGATTGTTTTGCAGCAGTTAATCTGGCCCAGGTTGCTAACAACTAAAATTGATTTAAGAAAAATCAAAAGCTTCATGTTAAATCTATCGCATACTTTCAATCGATAAAAATATGTTTCCTAAAATACACAAAAGAATATGTTTTCCTTATATTTCCATTTAAAGGCTTGCTCCCTGCCCCTGGACTCACAAACTCAGCTTTCATGTTAGGTGCTTCTCCCATTAGCACGTGGTTCTCTTAAACAGAGGAAAGGATGAATGTCCCAAAACGCAGCGCAGTGCAAGCACTTTTTACCAAATGCCTCATAAAGTGACATCTTTTTCCAAGCTTGATGTGCAGTGCTAGAAGTATGTCTTGGATGTGAGTACCCTACGCTTCCACCATCTAGTAAACTCTCAGCATAGTTCCCTATAAACAATTCGTATTCTTTGCTGCGCTGTACTCAAAACAGAAAACTTTTTTAAGGGCAAGCTGCATAATGTTAATAAAAAGTATTTTATTTGGTAATAAGTTACCTGTATGTCTTTGGTAGGCCATGGCTGATGAGGAGCGAAGGCACGCGCAGCCGGTCCCACCCTCTGTCCGCTGACAATAACTGGCAGCCTCGGGTCACACACATTTACGTGAGTTATAAATAGAGAGTTAGAGGCAGCCGTCCGCACCCCTCCCTCCCCGGGGATCACTCCTGTAATCCCTCTTGGAGAGCCATACCATGTTTGGAGATCCAGCAGAGGAAGAATGGGACCCAGCAGGCTACCCCGGGCCCGGCGCGGACATGCCCTTTCCACTACTTCAACAGCAGAATTAGTCCAGAGCCGGCCCAAGCGCCCACGCCCCGATGGCGCATCCATCCTGCGATGCGTGACTCACAACGAGGCAGGGCGGACGGACCTCTGGAGTCCCTGGTCCCATTCACACCACATGCAGACGAGCCGGATGGAAGAGCGGAGAGTACCTATGCGTTCACATGGCGCCTCTTTTGAAAAATATACTGAAAAGCTGTCTGTAGTGCCACCAGGTTTACCTGGCACCTCTTGTTTGCTTGTGTTGATTTAGTCCTTTTCAACCCACTATAAGTTCTACCACCTTTTGAAAAGCACTGCCATACCCATGCCACTCCAAGGCACCCTGCATCTCCTTCGCACACACCGGGTCACTAATTGTGACTGTTACTGCACGATTGGTTTATTGTCATGTACAGTGGAGCGGGCATCAGGTGTATTTCAGAGATTTTTCCTAGAAGAAATGATTGCACTAGCAGTCATACACCAATCACATCTACTTTTACTTCAAACAGTAAAATGGCTCCTCGTGCAAAATCAGAGCCCTGCATTCTGATTGGCTGATCTGGTCAATGTGCACAATGTAAGGCACAGGTATGGTGGCTGTGAAGATCCCCTTTGTATCCACTGCAAATATTAGCAGGAGCACAAAGATGCCCTTTCCCTCCCGGTGCATTCTGTTGCCTATGTCAGGGTTGCATCACCTGCTGTGGGTTAGAGAGGGCCAATCAGAAATCACCATCTTGTCTCATGTTTTTTATTTTTATTTATTTCTTTAATTTTTGATACACGCTGATGCATAGTAAGCATAAGAGTATGTACGCAAGACAGTCACAACATACAGCAGGTGATATAGCTGTTGTAACATTATGTACAGTGAATGCTTTGGTTTCTGTAGCTGATAAATATTAGCAGCATACTCATAAATTTGAAATACATTTTCCATTACTAGTGGAATATTATCAGCACAATTGAATACTCTAAGCAGGGTGTAGGTGTTCCTGCATCTCAGTTACACTTGCGTTTGGGGTGCAAACATCTTAAAATTAAAACAAACAAAAACTAGACACTATAAAACAGCCTTGTATGCTAAGCAGTGTATAGACACGTGTGATGCCAGTCTCAGGCCTTGTTCGGCCCAGGTAGTCTAGGTATGTCATTCAGGCCTCAAAACACCTCCGAAGCATTCGAGCGAGCTGGGTCGCGATGACCCTGCTCTGGATGGCTCTCTGTGGCACAGCCTGCGTTCAGGTAGCTCCTGACGTCTCTGATCCCTCTAACCAGGGCTTTAAGTGGGCCGGGTCTCTCCGGTGCTGAGCACTGGCAGTTTTTTAAAGGGGGCCTCGAAACGAGTCTCTATCGGGCTCTGTTTTGTGCCTTGTGCGGTCCGTTTTTTCCCCAGACTGCAGACAGCAGGTATATCATGTGTGTGTGCTCACACTGCTCACTTCTCACTAGTGGAGAAGTTACAGCATGACGTCATGCCAGGTGAGCGTTGTAGGGGGAGGGAAATCCTTTAAAGAGAGTCATTTGCTCTCTGGATTTCCCTTCTCTTTTTCAAACTCAGGAGCAGCAACATTGTTGTGGTGTCTGTCACCAGGGCTTTAAGTGGAAGCTTTTTCAATATTATTTATAACAAGCCATAGTTGCTGCTTATTTATCTTATGCAACTAACAACCATTGACAAAGCCAATAGTCCTGACTTGTTTTAGGTATGATGTTACTTGCTCTATCATATATCTTGATACAATGACAGAAACAGCAAAATACAAGTCGGGCGGCACACTATGCTAAGCACAGATTTTTAGTTTGTGTTTTTAAGCCACGCCCTTAATTACATTGGTCACGCCCCTTTGAGAGACCCCCCAGTTTTTTCATCCCACTTAAAGCCCTGCCTCTAACCTATGGTGTACCCCCATTTTGCTCTGATCCCGTCTGCTGCATTGCCATGGTGTCCCAGCACTGCGCTATTGGATATTTGCGCAAACCAACTGTTTCCTCTGTGCAAAGCAACACTTTCCGCTTGTGCCCATACCAAGAATGACCTCTTCCAACATTCTGGAGGGGTAGGGTGTTTACTTTTCCATCTACGGGTGATTTGTCCTTAGGCTGCTATGAGGCCTAGATCTATGAATCTGGATGTCGCTTTATGTTTTTCGGGTCTATGAAATAATCCTAATATGCATTCTTCCCATGTGCGCAGACGAGGGCGGTCTGTGCACTCCGACAAACAGGACCCAACCTCTTGCCAGTAATCAGATAGAAGGGGGCAGGCCCATAGCATATGCAGAAGGTCCGCTCCAATCTGATCACATCTGGGGCACGCTGCTGAGGTTAAATGATAATATTTATTGATGTTGTCTGGTGAGAGGTATGCTCTATGGAAAATAAATCACCATCTTGTCTCATGATAAGGGTATATGTATAGGGCTTCCCTACAGGCCACTTCACAAGAGCGTGCCAGATACTACAAGCCTAAGGGCACGCCCGACTAAAAACTGACTTTCAATTTCAGTGTTGCTGCAGGAAGAATGCATTATAAGTTATAGAGTAAGGAGAGGTGGGGCCATCCTATTACCTTAGTGTACCCCCTCTCATGTCTGGAGGTCGCTGTCTCGAACCATCGAGGAAATGTTATCTTCTCAATGTGCCAAAAGTAAAAAAGACTTAATTCCATACAGATCTGCCTCTTGTGGATTGGCGTCTGATTTCTTCCCTACACCTAACTCATCAGTTTAATGAAATGCGGTCTCTGTCCTAAAAAAAATTCACTATGGGTCATATGTACAAAGAAAAGGAATTGCGATTTCCAAATAGCGATTTTACCCAAATCGCTATTTGGAAATTGTTATTCCTTATGTATGAAACTTTATATTTCATACTTGCAATTCCTAGTGGTAAATCGACCTACCTCATCAATATTAATGAGGTAGATCACAGTTTGCGACCCATTAGAAATTGCAGCCATCACAGAGATGGTGGCCTGCTGAGGTCAGCAGACCACTATGTTTGTGATTGCCTTTAGATAAAGTTTTTTGTTGTTGTTGAAATGTAACCCGTTTTCCTTAAAGGAAAACGGTATGATTTTCAACAATAAAAAATAAAACATCTTATTTTCATTTTTTAAGAATTTTTTTAAGAGGAGGCAGTGGTAGGTGGGAACACTGCCTGCTCTTAAAAAATGTTTTCCCAGCATTCACAAAGGGGAAGGGGTCCCGCTGGGACCCCTTCAAATTTGCGAATGCATTACCACCAGCTTTGAGTTGGTGGTAAAGTGCAAATGTTTTGCAAGAGCATTTCGGTCACAAAACATTCATACATACTAATGCGATTCGGTATTTGGAAGGGACACCTAAATACGCCCCTTCCACATACCAAATCGCAAAACCCAAATTGTGATTCAGTAACAAGCTGCTGAATTGCAATTTGGGCTTTGTACATTCAAAAATGCATTTCTTCCGGTTGCAAACAGGCCAATTCGCGACTGGAAAAATGCTTCGTACATATGACCATATATCTCTACTCAAACATTACTTGCACCATTCAGCTCTTCCAACCACCCGCATACCGGAGCCAGCTAAGGAGCTTCCACTTTGCCACCCAAAGCAGCCATGCGATAGTCCATCACCTCATCCACTCCCTCCACCCACATCACTTTTGCAATCCAGAGTGTAGCCAATGTACCTAAATTGCAATCTCTGCTTCTGCGCCCCTCCTTATTCCATGGGTGACCCTGTACTCCTTATTTGTACGATTTAATATGTTTTTATTAGAGTGAATGCCCACAGTTCCAGCAATTAATATAATAACAAAGCAGCACCTCCCTTGTTCCCATTCCCTGTTCTCCATCATCGTTCTTTAGCTCACTTTGCCACCCCAGTTCAGACCCAGCTATATGTAAATCAGTCTTGACTCTGTTCCTTATGGGAACAGTCCAGCACGAACTGCCAAGCCAGGTCTTCCCTGGACCGGAAACAAGCATCCTGGGACGGTTTCGGGGTAACACCCCTCATCAGCCAAGCTAGCTTGAATCCAGTGGTAAAGTGAGCAAGGGACCCACGTCTGGGCATACCCTGCCAACTTAAAGGTAATAAAGCAAACACAAGGAGATGATGGATGTTGTGTTGAAACTTTTCAGACACTCACCCCCAGTCATAGATCTGGGTTGAATCCATCATCGTTCTTTAGCTCACTTCGCCACCCCAGTTCAGACCCAGCTATATGCAAATCAGTCTCGACCCTGTTCCTTATGGGAACAGTCCAGCCCGAACTGCCACGCCAGGTCTTCCTTGGACCGGAAACAAGCATCCTGGGACCGGTTTTCGGGGTAACACCCCTCATCAGCCAGGCTAGCTTGAATCCAGTGGCAAAGTGAGCAAAGGACCCACGTCTGGGCATACCCTGCCAACTTAGGGCGAACAAAGCAAACACAAGGAGATGAAGGACAGAGCACTGAAACTTTTCAGACACTCACCCCCAGTCACAGATCTGGGTTGAATCCATCATCGTTCTTTAGCTCACTTCGCCACCCCAGTTCAGACCCAGCTATAAGCAAATCAGTCTCAACCCTGTTCCTTATTGGAACAGTCCAGCCCGAACTGCCAAGCCAGGTCTTCCCTGGACTGGAAACAAGGATCCTGGGTCCTCTGCTCCTGCACCCCTATAGATTTCTTCATTGTAAAACCTCTCTTGTTGCATTGTGGCTTGCTTTGTACCTCTTTGGTCATCTAAACTGGGGTCCATGCTTAAAACCAAAAGGTTCTGGTTCAAGCTGTTGTGGGTTTTAGCTGTGATGTTGAATTTTGGATTTCAATATCCTGATGGTATAGTTCACTGTCAGGAGGTCATGTTTAAGAAAACAGCCTGGAAAGCAATGTCCACCAGCTGCATGCAGATTTAAACATTTGTGGGAAACAGGCAGAAGAGCATAACCCACTTGTATGAAAATCCTCCTTTTTGCCCTGCTCACCCCCATTTGTTGACTGATACTGGTGGTTACTGACTCTAAAAGTGCTCTGGGCTCTGCTTACCAGGCCCAGGGCCAGTGCTCTGCCCTTAAAAGGTATATGGTAATTTGTATATTTCTAATTGGCCACGGCAACATACCTGTAAGTCCCTAGTATATGGTAGGGCATGTAGGTTTAGAGACCCAAGTGGACTTAATGCACTTAGGTGTGCACTGCTGTGGTGGCAAGTGTCATTTTAAAGCCAGACCTGCCTTGCAGGCTGGCTGTAAAATAAAACTATACCCAAATTCGACTTTGGAATTAAAAGTACTTCCTAAGTTCAATTCTTCCTTTTATTACATATAAATCACCCCTAAGGTCTGCCACAGGTGCCCCAAGGGTAGGGTGCATTGTTATAAAAAGCAGGGACGTTATAAAATATGTTTTATATGACCTGGTAGGGAAAAACAGCCAAAGTAATTTTCTCCATTGTAGTGCTGCTAGCCCCATAAACTAACCTGGGAAGGCTTTATTAAACTTTAATAAAGTCTAACTCTTGATTGGAGTTAGCTAGCAACATGATTCAAAGTATAAAAATAATGGTTACAATAAATCCAACAACTTGCCAAAGTCAGATTTATTATAACTACTAAAAGAAAGCAGTTTAAGAACTTTCTATCCTGAAGTTACCTAAAATGCTCCTGTAGCAGCCTCTTCTGATTGGCCAGCCTTTGACAGCCTGAGCCAAGCTGCTCCCTGAGTAAGTGTGAAGAGGCCTGGGCCTGAAACAATACAGCCATTTGACGGGAGGAGATTTTCTTCCTGGAGAAGCCAGGGAGAGGAAGGGGGCTGGGGAGATAAGCTGGATTTTAAAGGCAGGAGGACAGATGTCACAGGACCCAGGTCAACCCCCACTTCCTAAATCCCCAGCCATATGGGACCCCTCCTAATTAGATTAGGAGAGGGGCTGGAAGGGGAGTGTAGTGAATTGGTAGCCACACCTGTGGGTTGGGTTAGCCAGACACACACTTCAAGGAGAGAATATCTCCATTTTGATTTTTGGAGAACAGTGCATTCTGGGTCAAAAATATGCCACACTTTACAGGACGTGGTCATAGCACAAGGTGGCAACTTGAACCCTATTGGTTGGGGTGGCCCCCTCTTGTTAGCCCAGACTGGGGAATACATATTTGAGATCTGCAGGAGCCCCTCAGATCCTGGACTGAAACATCTGGAGAAGAAGGACTGCCCTGCTGGACCATTGGACTGCATCATAGAAGGCTTGCACTCAGAAGGACTGCACCTGCTGCACTCTCAAGGCTCCACAAAAGAAGGACTGTGCCTGATTCAAGGAAAAGGAGTGGGCTCTTTGAACAGCATCAGGTAGAAAAGTGCTGGAAGAAGCCACAAGCAACATCCAAAGAAAGGACTACTCCAGCTGACTAGTTACAACTGGATTTTCCTGGACTGATCAGGTGCATTGTGGGAAATTGAGTCCCAGGTCCCAAGAGGCAATCCAGAGCTTCCGTGCCCTTGGCTGGTGCTGCTGGACACTTTTCAGCACAAAGGAAACCACTCAGTAAAAGTTCAGAAAGTTTGGGAACTTTTTCCAAAGTTTTGGTAAAATGCTCCAGAAGAAGACTGGCTCGACATTGAGAGTCAAGCTGGTGCCGTCGACTCAAGAAGCCAGTCTGACTGCGCTGGTTTGTCTTGCTGAAAGCTCCGGAGCTCTCTGTCGTTAACGTCGAGGACTAATACCTTCAGAGACCCACAGAGGCATCGCGCTGCAGCAGGCCATTGTCGTTGAATCAAACTTTGGATCCGAGAGGCCCAAGGACCTCCCGACGAGCCTGTCTATGAGAGAAATGCTCCAAAACTGTGACTAAGTGAGAAGGTAAAATCTTGACCGGGACTTAGAGCTCAACCTATCTGACCTGCGCTCCATTGCGGTCAGCCTTAAACTTTGACTTGATACCGAAGGCACAAGCAGATAGCTGTTATGTTATATTATGTTATCGAAGTTTATACCGCGCGCAGATACTCCTGGGAGTGTCCCGGCGCGAGCCTTTGAGGTGCTGGAAAAAAGAGGAAGCGATTAGAACAGGAAACTTTTGAGCTGTTTCTTAAACTGCCCCAGATCATGAATGCTACGCAGAGAATAGGGCAGAGAATTCCAAGCCAAGGCTACCCTAACGGCAAGGGACCTGCCCCCCATTCTTTGTAGGCGCGCACAGGGTATCTGTACAAGAAGCTGGGATGCCGACCTCAGATGTCTGGCAGGCGTGTAAAATGCAAAGCGCTTCCTAAGATATTCAGGCCCCCCAGCGTGCAGAGCACGGTGGACGATAACCAGGGCCTTGAACATTACACGTTTCATGACAGGCAGCCAGTGCAGCATACGCAGATGTAGCTTGACGCTCTTTCTAATAGGGATGTTGAACACAAGCCTAGCTGTGAGTGCCACTTTAAACTTTTTGGCACTAGAATGCCCATTTTTTTATTTAAACTTTAAAAATTCACATCTCCAGCTCCCTACCTTGGATTTTCAAAGATAAAAATATTCTCTTGTTTAACAACTAGGTGTTGGATTTTTTTGTGTTGAGTCTTTTACTTATTTACTGTTTTGGTGATCTTAAATGCTTTACACACCTGTCTCACAAGTTAAGCCTGACTGCTTGTCTGACAAGCTACCAAGGGTTGATCAAGGCTTAATTTATTGGGACTCGACTGTACCTTATTAGTGATTGAGGTATTATTACTAGCTGAAGGTACATACCTCCACCTACTAATAACCCACTTTCCTACTTCACAAACACAAGAGTCAACATGAATTCTAAGACCAGATATGTACAATAAGAAATACTAACAATCCCGAAGATAGACACAGGAGAATAATACTACTGAGGGAAATAGGGCAAATTTAGAGACCAAGTAAAGTCTGTATCCCAGAATAAATACAGACATTGGTATACAAAGGTGATCTTTTATGGCCAAATGCCGGCAAAGATGAAAGACATTCTTACCAAATACCATCAGCAATAGAGACTTCTTATTAGCTATTATGCTAATTAATGGCAAAGTAATTACTGTGAACAGGCATGACTCTAAGGAAAGCTGCTGAGCATATTTACATATTAAAAATGAATGCACTTTGCTGCAAAGATTAAGGATTTGGGGTAAGGCTAAAACAACTTTCCCTGTTCTTGGGATAACAGATCTGGTTGCTTATGAAGAGGGGAACAGAGCCAGACTAGAAACCAAAATCAGCTCTGGTAAAAATGTTCACACCAGCCCCACATCAAAGGTAACAGGGTTCGAATAAGAGTCTCGTTGAGGCAATGCTCTCAAAAATTGCTCAGGAAACTAATTGCTGGTTTAACATTAAGGAATGGCAATGAGTGGGTGAATTTGGGATTAAGGCATTGAGGGCGGCTAATTTCAAGAGAATGTCATTTCTTTCAAGGTGGTTGGTGTATCATACCCCCCTCAGACTACATAAATGGTTCCCATCACTTCCGAACAAATGTTTTAGATGTAATCTGGCGGGGGCAGGCGATTGGACGCATATATTCGTCACATGTCCTAGGAAAAAAAAGGAGGCTGTGACTGTATTGTGTACATAGTGCTTTGTTGGGGGCCATGGGGGCATCCTACTCTGAAACCAGAGCCTTAGCCGGCTGCCCACCAGGAAAATGCCACAAAAGCACAATGACCAGTCCGGGCCTTAGGACAAGAATTGTTCCTTGCACATGTGCAAGAGGTCCAAAATATTTAAGAGAATAATAAGAGGGTAAGGAGGCTCCTTTCCCTATTAGTCTGAAAAAAGGAATGCTAAGGATTAGATATATATTTTCTGGTCATAAAGATGAGATAGTCCTTCCGCGACTCTCTCACATGAATCAGTTATGTGAACGTGTGTCCGACCATATTCAAAATATCTTGCAGTAACTGAGAAATGAAGGCGTAGACAAAGTCCCAGTTTCAAGTATTTTGGCATGCAATTTGGATTTTTTTTTCTAATTTACAGTCTTGGTTACTGAACAAGATGGATGCAAAAGAGACTGTCTTGATCCACATCATGGATCCAGACATCATGGAGGTTGGACATCAAGAGTATTTTCTACAGAAATTAAGTCTGGCAATATTTGTGCCTTAAATATTGTTTACAAAAATACCATTTTATTGGGTGTAGGCTTTTTCCTATTGACTCCAATAGGGTGGTAGTTTTTAATCAATATTTAGGACACAATATTTTTGTCAGGCAATATTTTGAATAAGACATTCTGGTACCATACCTTCTTGGAAGGATATTATCTTTATTGAAAAAATAAAGAATGACTTAGGCTATGGTTTCACGAAGACTGAAGTGAAGTCATATTTGTTTTATGTAGAAGGGGGATCAGAAGGTGTGCAAGATAACAAAACAACATACAGGTTTTTTTTAAAATATTGTTTTTATTGGCATTTTTTTAGTACAACAGTAAAGAGCACATGTGCCGTACAAAAAGATAATACATATCATGTCCATTTGAGCAGATAGCATGTGATATATCGACAGCAAATTTACAACCAATCTCTAAAGAAAAACAAACCACAACAATGCAGGGTTACATGTGCGTAAAATCCAAATGTTGTGGTTACTATATATGCCTGATGGTGCATTTCGTAGGAAGAGCGCTAAAGCCTTTCAATCTGTGAGTTCAGGGTGTGACAGTAAATAGGCACGGAGTGGTTGCCAAATGTTTTTGGGTCGGGAGGCAAGGGGTATTGGTGTTGCATAAACATCGCTAGTGGTATCGCAATACATCAGGTCTCTCAACCATGCCTTCACAGTCAGGGGTGTAGTACCCTCCCAGTGTAAGGATACCTGTCTCTTGGCCAGCAACAAGGCAATAGCCGTAAAGCGGCGTATTCCAGTCCCCAGCAGGTATACATATCTCAGCAATGCCAGCAGTGGGGAGGGTAATAACTCTGAGTTCACCATCAGCGTTAGATGCCCAAAGATTGCCTCCCAGAACGCCAGAACCGGGGGCCAGTTCCACGCCAGATAGATGAAGTCAGCATGCTGTGCCGCACATTTCCGACAGTTGTCAGACCTAGTGGAGTCCATTTGAGCAAGAAGCTTGGGGTGACATAGGCCCTATGTACATATTTAAAGTGGAGAAGCTTATGCCTGTAGTTGTTGGAGACATAGCGAGTTTGCTCGCAGCAGTATGTCCACACTTTGTCTGTGAGTGGATGCCCCAAATCCGCCTCCCAAGCCGCCCGTGGCCCCCGGCCACCATAGGGCGAAGAGACTGGGCAAGGTGGTACAGCCGGGAGACCAAGTGTGTGCTATCGGGCGATGTAACTATTGTGATTGTGGATAAGGGAGGGAAGTCCTGCGGCTCCAGCACTGAGGGGTGTATTGCAGCAATTCGAGAGGCCCTAGTCCTGTGTATTAGAAATTTGTCCAAAATGAATATGTCGCGATTCTCCACCATGTCTGCGACCGATCGCACCTGACCCTCCTTAAACGCATCTCCAACCACCCGAATGTGGCAGCATGAAAGTGCGTGTTGTGTTAGGCTTTCGGTGGTCGGGGATACCCACGGGTTGTTTGATAATGGCAAATGCAGGGAATACAGGCAATCAGCCTGTAAATATTGACAAAGTCTCTCCCAGGCCCAGTAAGTGATTTGTAATGTGTGAATTTCCATTGGTGTCCTTGTGAGGCCCTTCGGTAAGATAGCAGAGAGGAGGCAGGGGCGGGCCTGAGAGTGCTCAGGCTTTAGAAACTGCAGTCGCGCATCAGGGTGGTACCAAAAATAAGCATAGTGTGCCTGCGCTATGAGATAATACAGGTAAAAATCTGGTACTCTAAAACCGCCACGCAAAAAAGGCATTGTAGTGTCTGCCACCCCACCCGGGCCCGTCCCCCAGCCCAAACCAACCGAGTCAACAGGCCTCTAAATGTCACAAAAAACGTAGTTGTAAGTGGAATGGGGATATTTAAAAATAGATAAAGCAGGTGCGGCAAAACAACCATCTTGATAATGGCTATCCTGCCCGCAATTGACAACGGAAGCGTTATCCAGCGAACAACATAAAGGTTTGGGAATGCTAACTGAGAAGTTAGGATCCGTGTGAGCCATTGCCCAGTATATTGTAGTTCTTTTGTTATTCTGCTCTGTGAATAGTTATTTCCCCATGTGGCTCTTTTTTGCTCGAAAATCCTTGAGCTCACATGTGTACTCAACATTTTGCTTTTGCTCCTGAAGATGAGCATAGGGTTCTGCAGTGCATAGGGGAACACCCAGAGTGTGCACCCACCCACAGTGGAGGGCTACTATCATTCCCTTGATAGGCGACACAGAAATTGGTAGTAGTTACCGCTTGAATCTTTAGTGCAGGGCATAAGCCTTATAAATTGACCCCAGAGATGGAGTCTTCTGACCCTCTTACTAAAAATCTATTCTGTCCTTCATAACCATGATCTTTCATTTCCCCACTGAGCCCTTTGTCTTGTAAAGAGCCTGCAGTGTGTGTGCTACATTCTTGGTCCGTCAGTGCTGTGAGTGTGGTCTAGCAGTTGGAGCTGCTGACTTTGGAAGATGGGAAGCCAGGTTCGAAACCCTGCCTTGGCTCAACTATGGTTCTGGGGAAATGCATGTGCCTGAAAATCAAAGTCTGTTATAAAGGGCTGGAGTTCCCTGGGCCAGGCTCCACTATTAAAAAACCCTTAATTGATGTCCATACAAAGCTCTCACTACGTTACTATCTCTTCTATTTTCTTTTCATGGTTGCTTAAGTAAAATTCATACAGCAAACAAATGATGGACGGAATGCTGGCAATGCAAACATTCTCCCCCAGTCAAAAGATCTGGGTTAAATCCATCGTTCTTTTGCCCACTACGCCACCCCAGTTTGGACCCAGCCATTTGCAAATCAGTCTTGACCGTGTGCACCATGTGAACAATCCAGACCGAACTGCCAGGCCAGGTCCTCCCTGGACCGGAAACCAGCATCCTGGGACCGGTTTCAGGGTATGTCACCCTTCTTCAGCCAGGCTAGCTTGAATCCAGTGGCACAGTGAGCAAGGGACCCACGTCTGCGCATGGTGAGCAAAAAAATTATGGATTTAGGCCCAGATCTCTGTACTGGGGTGAATGTATGACATTGTTCTGCATTCTGTCCATCAACTGTTGTTTTTGCATTTGTCACCCCGAGTGGGACGGGTATGCCCAGACGTGGGTCCCGTGCTCTCCATGCCACTGGAATCAAGCTATCCTGGCTGAAGAGGGGTGAAACCCCGAAACCGGTCCTGGGATGCTTGTTTCCAGTCCAGGGAGGACCTGGCTTGGCAGTTCGGGCTGGACTGTTCCCATGGAGGCACAGGGTCAAGACTGATTTGCATATGGCTGGGTTCAAACTGGAATGGCATGGTGAGCAAAAAACCGATGGATTTAGGCCCAGATCTCTGTACTGGGGTGAATGTATGACATTGTTCTGCATTCTGTCCATCAACTGTTGTTTTTGCATTTGTCACCCCGATTGGGACGGGTATGCCCAGACGTGGGTCCCGTGCTCTCCATGCCACTGGAATCAAGCTATCCTGGCTGAAGAGGGGTGAAACCCCGAAACCGGTCCTGGGATGCTTGTTTCCAATCCAGGGAGGACCTGGCTAGGCAGTTCGGGCTGGACTGTTCCCATGAGGCACAGGGTCAAGACTGATTTGCATATGGCTGGGTTCAAACTGGAATGGCATGGTGAGCAAAAAACGATGGATTTAGGCCCAGATCTCTGTACTGGGGTGAATGTATGACATTGTTCTGCATTCTGTCCATCAACTGTTGTTTTTGCATTTGTCACCCCGAGTGGGACGGATATGCCCAGACGTGGGTCCCGTGTTCTCCATGCCACTGGAATCAAGCTATCCTGGCTGAAGAGGGGTGAAACCCCGAAACCGGTCCTGGGATGCTTGTTTCCAGTCCAGGGAGGACCTGGCTTGGCAGTTCGGGCTGGACTGTTCCCATGAGGCACAGGGTCAAGACTGATTTGCATATGGCTGGGTTCAAACTGGAATGGCGTGGTGAGCAAAAAAACGATGGATTTAGGCCCAGATCTCTGTACTGGGGTGAATGTATGACATTGTTCTACATTCTGTCCATCAACTGTTGTTTTTGCATTTGTCACCCAGAATGGGACGGGTATGCCCAGACGTGGGTCCCGTGCTCTACATGCCACTGGAATCAAGCTATCCTGGCTGAAGAGGGGTGAAACCCCGAAACCGGTCCTGGGATGCTTGTTTCCAGTCCAGGGAGGACCTGGCTTGGCAGTTCGGGCTGGACTGTTCCCATGAGGCACAGGGTCAAGACTGATTTGCATATGGCTGGGTTCAAACTGGAATGGCATGGTGAGCAAAAAAACGATGGATTTAGGCCCAGATCTCTGTACTGGGGTGAATGTATGACATTGTTCTGCATTCTGTCCATCAACTGTTGTTTTTGCATAAGTAAAATTCAGACATTTCCCCACGCCCTGGGGGAAATCTGCATTTTACAGTAAAACATTATTTAAAGTCTTATAACTTACAATGCTTAAAGTTAGAGTCCTCAGATTAATTGGCAGAAAAGAGCAGTGAATGCGCCATTGACACCCGAGTATCAAGCCCCTTAACAGCCATCACCTTCTGCACCTCAGGTCACCGGCCAAGGTCATGACTCATGCTTTGTGGTTATTACTTTAATGCTAGCTAAAAACCTGTTATGTGCCACTCTGTTCTCATACTCCCTACAAGAATCCAAATGCATAACATGGCATTACAGTACAATGCTGGATGAATACCCGAAATGTAACCTTAGAATAAAGTAAAAGAAACATTCTAGTGGAGACATTCAGTGTATAAACTGTGAAAACTTTTCCAAGTGAGGGTTTGTCCCCTGAAGGGGAGGGGGAGGAGGAGGAGGAGGAGAGAGAGAGAGAGAGAGAAAGAGAGAGAGAGAGAGAAAGGGAGGGAGAGAGAGAGAGACAAAGGGAGGGAGAGAGAGAGAGTGTGTGTGTTTGTGTGTGTGTATGTGGCCTTTGTAGTATAGTTATCTCAACTTATCTTTATTATTTTACTAACTAGGCTACTTTCTTTACATTTTGTTTTGTGAAAAGAGAGATCGGTCCCTGCCTGAAGAATCCAATCACGTTAGGATGCGTTGCTAACATGAGAGAGACTAATTAGGCGAACTAGTAAACAGGCTTACCAAACAGACAAAACCATGGAGGCGCATATTCACCTCCTCAATGCACACTTGCTAGTAATAAGCCTAAACTAATCGCGCATACCAAATAAATTGTTTCTTTAGCTGAGAAGCGCCGACTAAGACTGTGGCAATGGAAAGGGTATTAAGGAGCAGCAGGTTAAGGTGACCAGAAGCAGGCTGGAGTTTGGGAAGCCTGCCAGTAATGCTGCCTCCGTATCCTTCCCACTGTTTTGGGAACTGGTCTTCAAAGGCACAAGTGGTCACCCCAGCCAATCTGACGAGACTGAAACTCCAGCAATGGGGAGCTCACAAGTGTGAACAAAAAGGCAAGTGTGTGCTGCAGTAATGCAAGAGGGTCTCTAAAGCGGAACAATCGGACAATTAATTGATGTTAAGCCTGAAAGGCATAAAAGAAGGTAGATGCATATTTCAACATTGCAATGGGCCCATGACACATGAATGTGTGGTTACCTGTAGTGTATTCACTGTCAATCATGTGTGACCGTACTTTAAGCTTGCTTCTAAGTGTACATTTTAGTTTGGTGATAACACTTGCACCTTGATATGTGAAAAGGTTCAGGTGAGAGAGGCATAACTATGCATGTTTGTGGCTGTCAAGGAAGTCAATCTCTCGAGCTCGCATGCAGGGCGACTACATTTTCACTAATTGCAAAACCATGTTTAAATATACGCCTCTCCGGGGCTTTGAAAGGAAACAGAAACATACAATATGCTCCAAGCAGAAGAGAGACACATTATGCCTTTAAATTGCAAAAATATTTTTAAAATATAGTTTTTGGGTTGCCCTGGACATCAGCCAAAATAGCTTCCAACTGAGGGTCCTTGACTGACCCATTTCTTGACCGACTGAGTTCTCTGCAAGCTCCTTTAAGGTTACCACCCTATTCTGATTATAACTCTCTCCTCAATGAACGTTCTCCCAGGTAGACAATTACACGAATTTCCAAAGATAAATGGAAAGAACACAATAGTCAGTGTGAGACAGGAACTAAAAAAAAGCATTGCTTCCCACTCCTTAGTTCCACCCAAATTGAGAACATTTTAAGGCTGCTGGTTTGTTACCACATTTAGTTCATGGGCGCGTTGCTGACAGCCACGCACCCTCCAATGGCAGACGATCATATAAAAAGGATTAAGTTGGCTAGTGCAAGTCACGGATGCCATGTTGGTTCCATGCCACACCCTTGGTTTATGAATAAGCTAATTTTGTCTGCATGAATGCAGCTTCAACCACGCCTGCTATATTTAGTTAAAACAAAGGTCAGATGCACATTAATACGTACAGTATGTCGTAAAAGATCAAAGTCATCAATTAAAAAAATCATTTGAATGCAGCAGGACGACAATGCATTCTACAATAGAGAGCTGAAGCTACTTCAAAGGGCTCAACTATAATCGATGTTGATATCAAAATTATATGACCTTTGGTTGGAAGATGGAATCCTCTGAGAGGCCCATAAGGAGGGGAGAACAGAGAGCATGTTGTACTCATCCCAGTATATCATGAGGACATGAGAGCGCGAACTGGACTTTGCGTATAAGGAGATGTATGTATCAGGGCATGTTTGTGAATTTGTGAGTGCTCTAACATTGACATAACAAGGTCTGTGTTCTATAAAACCGCAAATAAATTAAAATATGAACCACAGTCCTGCACAGCAGCACAAGCACCGCCACAGTACACAACTCTCGCACTGCTCATGAAGGAGATATTCTAGAAGCCATGCACATTCTGCTCTAGGCTTTTGTAATGAGACAATCAGCCTGGGTTCAACAGTGTCCATCAAGAACTAGAGTGTGGCCATCACTGGCCCATGCCATTCAGTATAACTATATCCCATGGTTGGGGTTAGGGCGTGAAAGTGATAGTGAGGCTTGATACGATGGCTCAGAGGTGAACTGAGGCAGGTGAAAGATCATTCTTTCATTTTGAGTCAAAGACCTTAAGGACGCCAATCATGCTTCAACAAAGGTCAACCAGTTCGTTACTAGTTGGCCTGAATGGTAATGCAAAGGCACAACAGAATGTCATACGTGTAAGAATGGTAGAGGACAATATGTCTGCCTGAAGTACTTTTGGTGGGGTCGCTAGATGTTCAAAATGACATCAGGTTGACTGCACACAATATGGATCACATAATGAGGGCCCAAGTTTGGGCTTTTGGGAGCGGTCCACCAGCAGAGAAAGAGGTCCAATCACAAGAGAGATTAATAAAATAATATGTGTACTACAGAAAGGCAATATAGCAGTTTCTTATCTACGGGATTAAAGAAAGCACTTTGTAGGAGCATTAAGAAAAGGCACGTGTTTTCTTTACCAACAGCTTTGAAGGCATGTCCATGTTTTATGCAGCTTTCTGTAGCTGAAGCCATATTGAAGAGCTTAAAAAGAGTCTGTGTGGGCGCGAGTGTGGGTTTGCAGTTGGGTGATCAAGTATATCGCGTTTGCAGCACTGCAGACACATTTGCAATAGATCTGTATTTGCCAAGGGCTTTGGGGTTGAATGTAAGAAGGAGAGTGATGATGGTTTGTTAGAGAGGGAGTTAACCCGATGTTTATGAAGTGTGTGATGGAAGGGGTTGAGGTGTCTGCGAGTTCTTTCAGCAGTTTCTAGGGGGTGAGGTTTGTAGATGAAGTACAATCATTGATACCTTGAGGAAAGCCAGAGTAACGGTGGAGAAGGGTGTGAGGCAGAAACCTAGGATTGGTGGTTGGTAGTTGATGATGGATTGGCCTGACTGGAGGAAACCATTGTGAGGGGTTTTGGATATCATTACAGAATATGGAAATATTATTGGTAAATTTGCTTGACAGTTTGTTATAAGGCACCAGAGGTTTGCTCAATGGACCGTCAAGGATGGAAGGCTGCTTAGTTTGATGGACGACTTTAAACAGTTCCTTGAGGCAATTTTTGTTTTTGAAATTCTGGAATGGAAGATTTCTGGATCACCCATTATATTCTGTATAAGTGTTTGTAGAATTTGTATCTTGGTTTAGAAAAGGGCCAATTTTAGAACACTGAAAGGCTACCAGACTCATGATGACAGGAGTGTGCACATATACGATAATGTATCCTGCAAAGGATGTTATGAGAGAAATAACCAGCAGTCTCAAAGCCAGAAGCTTTGGCTTTTATAGAAGACTGATGGCATTTGATTGTGTGAAAAGGGCAGAATGACACAGTCTCCTTTTTGTACATTCATCAGTGGCGTAGCAAGGGGATAGGGGGTGGTCTGCCCCGGGCGGCACGAGTTTTGGGGGCGGCAACCTCCCCCCCGACCTGTGGCCGCGCAGGGCGGCAAATGCAGGATTCGTTCACCAGCAACCCCCCTCGCTCTTAAGGCCACCGTGGGTCGGCAAAGGCTGGGACCCACACGGGCGGCAAAAGGCCTATCTACGCCACTGACATTCATTGTCAGCATACATTTGAAGGATGAAGTGAATGGAAACTTTGTAAAAGTATTGGAATAATTCTGTGAACATTTAATTTTTGTTACAAATCAGTTTGGTGTGATCGAGGTGGTAAGGTCGTTGGATAGTATCAAAATAACTTCTTTGCAGTGGTCATTTGCTGTAAATCCTCTGGATGCTTTGATTTTTACATAGTAAAACCCGGCGGCCCATGGAAGAAAGTACCTCTGTGTGTGGTCCCATATAAATAGATGAATTCATTTACTCGTAAGCTCACATGGGGCTTTGTCCATTCAGCACCAGGACAGGTGGTAAATTAGCTGTGCTAGGAGGAGTGGTGCACTACCAGGCCAGTCACACCCCTAAGGTGGGTTGCCTGATGTGCCCCACGAAAGAAGGATTTCACCATCTTGATTTTGGTGGAATTAGGAACTCTGGGACAGGGTTATGCCCACTCCCCACAGGACGTGCTCATATAGGGGGCATAGTGGCCACAAAGGTAAGTAGCCCATTGGCTACTACCTTCCCTCTTCTTAGTGCCCCTAAATTCAGTATTTAGGTGGCCCCCTGACACCAGTAATTGAGATTCAGCTGACTGAAGAAAGAAGAGGACAAAGAAGAACAGAAGAAGAAAGAACTGCAGACTGCTGGTGGACTGTGGCACCAAACCCTGCCTGCCTTCCTGCTCCTGTCCTGACAATCATGACAACCCAACTCGTCCTGCAGTTGTGCATCCTCCAAAAGCCTTGGAGGGCCCCCAGCACTTCACCAAGCTGTCAGCATCTCCCTTGAAGTGGAGGAGTCACTTCCTTGCAGCCTGCAAGCAGCTCGCTCAATGTCCGGTACACCGTTCTGCTGTTCACAGGGACCACCGACACAGCAGCCACCCAGGAGGAAGTCACCATGCCCCAGGAGGTCAGATCCATCTCCCCACCAAGTGTGAAGACACCAGGACCAACTAGAGACACCCTGCACCAATAACTGCGGTACAGGACCCCTTGCAACAACCAAAGCTTGTTTGTAGTCCAATCCAGACTTCAACACCGAAACGACCAACCAGCGAACGAAGGACATCAGCATCGCAGAGGCCAGCACCAACAGTGGCCCAGCTGTCCTGTTTTGCCTCCCTTTTCCAGATCTAACCAAGAACCTTGAGTGCCTTAGACGCATGGGCTCAGCTGACCAAAGCCCTGTGCCAAGGGCGTAGTGAACCACCCACTATACCATCTTAAGCGGGGGCTACTTCAGCATATTTAATTGTTTTATGGCTCTTCTTAGCATTTAACTTTGGCTCGCAGGTCATCGTAAGTCAGAAGTTAAAACTAATACATTTCGCAAGAATAAACTGTGATAGCATAGCTGTTAGATATGGGAGGCTCCTCATCACAATCTGCAGGGTGGGCCCATCATTTTGAGTTACGCCACTTGTGTAATGGCAGCCAAGGGTTGTGGTGAATTAGCAAAGCAATGCGGGGATGTTTCCAACGTCGTTTGCTGCACTTTTAAGAGCACTGACAGCTCCCCACTTGGCAGAAGAACTGTTTCACAATGTAATACAATCTAGTTTGTGTGTCTGTGGAGCCTGGTGGAAAGGTGCCATCTGCATTGCTTTCTGGATATTTAATTTATACGTGGTTATTTAATGTTACTTTGCTTCAAACCAGTTGGCTATAGTTGGGTAACCAATCCATTTCACGTTATCCTTTAACTACAAAAAAGGGTTGCTGAGGCTAAGGACCACAAAAAGGAGCAAAACACCAATTCAGGCAATATAGGTATTTGCTAATTTTAATAATATCGATAATTTTGAGAGAGCGCACAGTTAATTATGTCTTGGCACTCGAATTATAGAAGAATGAAAGCAAAAACGGTGACAGAAAGAAAGACAAACTATTAAAATGACAAAGTAAAAAAGTTGGAGGCCAATGGAGTGAGAAAGCTCAAAGGAAAGCAAGTAAAATACAAATAATGAAGGTAAGAAAAAGGAAGCATGAAGGAAGGAGGGTACAAATGGACACAGGAAACAAGTAAAAATGTGTAAAAGAAGAAAAGGACAAAAAAAGAATGAAGGGTGGAAAGAAGAAAAGGAAAGATCAAAGATATAAAAAAGACACAAAGGAAAGCAAAAAAATATAATGAAAGAATAAAGAAGAAATACGAGATGAAAGGATGGGTGATTGAAGGAAAGAAGTGAAAGAAAGAATGAAAGAATTGAAGGAATACAACAAGAAAAGATGCAAAGGCGGTGTGAAAGAATACCAGGACCAACATAACAATAAACAGATATAAAGAAGGACAGAAAACTAGAAAAAAGGACTGATGGAATGAGGGAAGAATAGACAGAAAGAAAGAAAGATGGAAAGAAAGAATGAAATACACAAAAACAAAAAAGATGATGGAAAGAAGGAAATAACGAAGCATAAACAAAACAAGCATTTGTAATGCAATCGGTCTCGCCTTTGGGACCTTATATGTATTTAGCTATGTAGCACATTAGCCTGGGTGCTGAAACATCTACTGTTCTTTAACATGGAGGGAAAGTAAGCACCAAATTGCATGACACGCCAGGTATGGGAACACATGGAGAGAAATATTGCCTTTAAGCGGGAAATGGTATAGTCCAAAGCTCTGTTTTTAATATAATATCAGGGCCTTCGGTGGTCATATCACTGAAAATACAAGATTTGAAAAAAATATTATTGTCTACGGGTGCTCGTGGAAGACAATTTCTAAGGACTGGAATCGAGAGAATGCTAAAGTGATTCTGGTATTTTACTGACCTCTGCTGGTCGTTTTCTATCAAGAAAGTTAAATAGAGGCAAGTGCCAGAAAAATAGAAAAAAGAAAGTCCCTTAGCAGAAAGCAATTCTGGTATTTTACTGACCTCTGCTGGTCGTTTTCTATCAAGACAGTTTAACAGAAAAAAAGTCCCTAAGCAGAAGCAGAAAAGTCCTAGGGCTGATCTCCAGAGCCCACAAAGTACATACACATATAAGTATATACTAAAGTATATACAAGAGGTCTCGAATGCTCGGCCTAAAGAAAGAAAATGGAAAGGGAGAATGAGAGAAATAGGTCAATACCGGTAAATGGGTAGTTTTTGGCCAAATTCCTTTAAAATCATGCTATAATAGTAATCATTTTGCAGAATTTGCTGCAAATTTCCACAGGTGTACAATGTTTTATGACACTTCATAGGAAGGTTTGGGATTGCTCACTTTACTCGTGCATTTATAGTTATATATGGGTCAAAGTACGGGGTATTTTACTTTTCTGGCTACTCCCTTGCCCTCTGCACCCGAGCTTCTCCGCCAGGGTCCACTACAACTGACTGTGATCCCCTGCTCCCAGGACCCGCACAAACTGAGCCCCCCGTTGGGAGCTCCCGGACTTGTCCCCAAGTCCCCTTCTGCAGCCTGTTTCTAGGTGGCCCCCCTCTTTCCTACAGTGTAGCGCGCAAGGCTACCAACCCGTCCAGCACCTGTGTACCTGGGCATTCCAGGGCAGCTATATGAAACACTCCACTCTGTTCTGACATGAAGCAAGAGTTTTAACCGCAGGCTAGATACTGGTGTAACTAGTGCTTTTATTTCGAACCATTATAAAGAGACATCACAGGCTCAAAGCGTTTCGGCTTGCATCCAGAAGCCTTATTATATATATATATATATATATATATATATATATATATATATATATATATATATATATATATATATTCAAGAATCAAGAAGGCCCGAAGCGGCGGCCGTCTTTTCTCTTACAACGCCGCTCAGCTATGGAATTCACTTCCTCTGCAGCTCCGAAAGGAACCTAACTATATGAAATTTCGCAAGATGCTCAAAACTTGTCTTTTCCCCAAATAATCGCGTCTCAGCTTGACTTGACTTGCCCACAGCGCTGGGATGCCCGTGGGTAACCATGCACTTTATAAATATTACTTTCATTTCATATATATTATCTACTGGCGGTCGCCAGTAGATAGTTATAGTTAGGACCTATTTTCCATAGGAAATCCGCAACATTATATTTGAAATAACGTTGGCGCCGGTTGACGAATCTTCGCGAAAGCTTCCAACTTGTTGGGGCGCTCCGGTCCGCTCCTATCCTGAAAGTCTCGGGGTGATACGTCAAGCGGGGGCCGAGAAAAAAGGGGGGTCCCAAAACGCGTTTTCCCCATTCATTTTTCCATAGGAACCGTTCATCGCGGCTACAGCCCGAACTGCTGAACGGAATTACACCAAATTTGGCAAAGAGGTAGCCCTTGGTTCAGTGTCGTGCCTTTTGCTTAAATGGTGTAAATCCGTTCAGTAGTTCCTGAGAAAATCAAAAGTAAAGTCACATATATATCTATGGCCGAGTAGGGTCCGCGTACCCTCCCGATCACAAGCTGCATGCTAATTGGCTGTCAACACTCCAAATCAGGAAGTGTTGGCAGCCATTTTGTCCCTCGTTAGAACCGAGGGACAGAAACAAGTGCGCAAAGCGCAAAAGGGGGCAGGGTAGAAACACCCTGACCCCTAGGTCTGCTCAGGGGTCCCACAAGGACCCCTGGGCAGAAAAAGCATTTATTTATTTTTATTTTTTTAAATCGGCGGGATGCGCTTAGGGTGCGCGGATCCCGCCGAAAAAACAAAAACGAGCGCGGTCTCCGCGCTTCGTTGTTAATGGCCCCGGGTGGGCCAAGTCCCGGGGGCATGCGGGGGGTTATTTATAATATGTGGGGGCCTCTAAGGCCCCCCAAGCCCGAGGACCACCACCCCCGGAGCTTTAAAAATAAATGGTGCAGGAGGGCTCTCGGCCCTCCCGCAGCCCCGGGGACCGCCACCCCCGGGGCTTCTTTTTTAAAATTAATACTACCTGTGTGGGGGCTCAAGCCCCCACACGCCCAGGGACCGCCACCTCCCGGGGCACTAACAAAATAAATGTGGGGGTCCGTTTCGGACCCCCGAAGCCCCGGGGACCACCACCTCCCCGGGGCTTTAAAGACATGGGAGGGGGGCCGCGCGGCCCCCCTCCTGGAGCCTGTGGTGGCCCTGGGGACCGCCACCCACCAGGGCCGGCTCCTGCAGTGTCCCGGGTGCCCACCCCGGGACACTGCTGTTTGCAATGGCAGGGACGGGAGCCTCTCGGCTCCCGTCCTGTCATTGCAAACTGCTTGCTTCATTGAAGTGAGAGCAGGAAACCTGCTCTCGCTTCAATGAAGCAAAGCAGAATTGCTTTTCCATAAGGGGAGCTGCATGTCAGCAGCTCCCCTTATGGAAAAGCAATGCCGGCTCCCGTAGGACGCGGGAGCCGGCGGGACTGTGGGGGATTGGGGACCCCCACAGTCCCCAACCAGAGGCCAGGCCCCGGGGATGGGTCCCGGGGCCATTAGTGGCCTGGGAGGGGGGCCACGCAGCCCCCTCCCCATAAAGAAAATTTTAAAAAACGTTAAGGCCGGCCCCGGGGGATGGGGTCTCTGGGGCCTTAAATGGCCTGAGGAGGGGGGCCCTGCAGCCCCCCTCCAAAAATATAAATAAAAAAAAAACAGTGGGCATGCCCCGGGGGATGGGGTCCCCGGGGCCAATAGAGGCCCAGGGAAGGGGGGCCACGCGGCCCCCTTCCCGTTTTGTTTAAAAAAAAAAAAAAGAAAGAAAATCATCAGGCCCCGGGGGATGGGGTCCCCGGGGCCAAAAGTGGCCAAGGGAAGGGGGGCCACGCAGCCCCCCTCCCATACAAAAAAAAAAAAAAGAAAAAAGACCGGCATCGTGCCGGAGGCCCCGCCCCCTCTCTGCAGCAGTCTGCAAACGCGCCCCCTGGCGCGTTTGCGGATGGGGAACGAATTCCCCTTGAATACTGGGGGTCCCTGGGGGCCAACTAGCCCACCAGGAACCTCCAGTATGCGCCAGAGGCTGCGTTGCAGAGAGGTGTACAGAGGCCACGCCCCTTTTACACCTCTCTGCAACGCAGCTCTGTGGCGCTTTTTGGAGGTACATGGTGGGCTAGTTGGACTCCAGGGACCCCAGGATTCAAGGGGACTTAATCCCCCAACTTAAAACGCGCCACGGGGCGTGTTTGCACAGTGGTGAAGGGAGGGGCGGGGCTTCAGGTGACATGTGTGCAAACAGGCCCCGTGGCGCGTTTTAAGATGGGGAATTAAATCCTCTTCAATCCTGAGGGTCCCTGTGGGCCAACTAGCCCACCAGGTACCTCCAGTAAGCGCCACGGAGCTGCGTTGCAGAGTGTTGTAAAAGGGCATGGCCTCTGTACACCTCTCTGCAACGCAGCCCCTGGCGCATACTGGAGGTTCCTGGTGGGCTAGTTGGCCCCTAGGGACCCTCGGGATTGAGGAGGATTTAATTCTCCAACTTAAAACGCGCCACAGGGCGTGTTTGCAGACATGTCACCTCAGGCCCCACCCCTTCCTTCACCATTGTGCAAATATTCCTCTAAAATCAGCCGAACTACGAATTCCGATTTACTCACCTGTTATCAGGAGAGACCTCAGTGCTGCATCTTTGAGCCCAGTACTGATCCTGAAAAGTAATTTTAACCGTACTTACCAGTAATTTGAATTTCCTTCCATAGGCTAACATTGACTGGTTTCACTTGAAAATTCTTCTAAGTGTGGAGTTTTGGAACTTTATAATATTCCTCTAAAATCAACCGAACTACGAATTCCGATTTACTCACCTGTTATCAGGAGAGACCTCAGTGCTGCATCTTTCAGCCCAGTACTGATCCTGAAAAGTAATTTTAACCGTACTTACCGGTAACTTGAATTTCCTTCATAGGCTAACATTGACTGGTTTCACTTGGAAATTCTTCTAAGTGTGGAGTTTTGGAACTTTAAAATATTCCTCTAAAATCAGCCGAAATACGAATTCTAATTTACTCACCTGTTATCAGGAGAGACCTCAGTGCTGCAACTTTGAGCCCAGTACTGATCCTGAAAAGTAATTCTAACCGTACTTACCAGTAACTTAAATTTCCTTCCATAGGCTAACATTGACTGGTTTCACTTGGAAATTCTTCCAAGTGTGGAGTTTTGTAACTTTATAATATTCCTCTAAAATCAGCCGAACTACGAATTCCAATTTACTCACCTGTTATCAGGAGAGACCTCAGTGCTGCAACTTTGAGCCCAGTACTGATCCTGAAAAGTAATTCTAACCGTACTTACCAGTAACTTAAATTTCCTTCCATAGGCTAACATTGACTGGTTTCACTTGGAAATTCTTCCAAGTGTGGAGTTTTGTAACTTTATAATATTCCTCTAAAATCAGCCGAACTACGAATTCCAATTTACTCACCTGTTATCAGGAGAGACCTCAGTGCTGCAACTTTGAGCCCAGTACTGATCCTGAAAAGTAATTCTAACCGTACTTACCAGGAACTTAAATTTCCTTCCATAGGCTAACATTGACTGGTTTCACTTGGAAATTCTTCTAAGTGTGGAGTTTTGGAACTTTATAATATTCCTCTAAAATCAGCCGAACTACGAATTCCGATTTACTCACCTGTTATCAGGAGAGACCTCAGTGCTGCACCTTTGAGCCCAGTACTGATCCTGAAAAGTAATTCTAACCGTACTTACCAGTAACTTGAATTTCCTTCCATAGGCTAACATTGACTGGTTTCACTTGGAAATTCTTCTAAGTGTGGTGTTTTTGAACTTTATAAAATTCCTCTAAAATCAGCCGAACTACGAATTCCGATTTACTCACCTGTTATTAGGAGAGAACCCAGTGCTGCATCTTTTAGCCCAGCACTGACCCTGAAAAGTAATTCTAACCGTATTTACCAGTAACTTGTATTTCCTTCCATAGGAATCCATTGTCTTGTTTTCAGCAGAAAAGTTTCAAAGTGTCGATTTTCACAAACTACAAATATTCCTTAAAAATCACCTGTATGACTTAAACGCATTCTTTCAACTGTTGACAGGAGATGCACCAGTGCTGGATCCAGTATCCACCACTGAGTAAGAAAAAGTAACGATAACACTACTTACCTGCTAAGTGAATTTCCTCCCATAGGATAACATTGGTGATTCTATGTGAAAAGTTTCTAAGTGTCAACTTTTAAAATACAATAATATTCCTTAAAAATCACTACTGTAACCAAAACGCTTTTACTCAACTGTTTACAGGAGATGTCCCATGACTGAATCTAGGATCCAGTCCTGTGGTTAGAAAAGTAATCCATAAAGTAACTAATTGCATTTAACTTGAAATTCACATTGAGCTAAATGTTGCATTGTGTTTGAAATTGTGTTGCCCATTGCAACAACTGTAACTACTGTACTTAAAAGTCTATTGCCTATTTGCAAAGTATTTAAACTAAAGTAATTCATTCTGAGAAAGTATATTTTGTAATGTAATGTATAATGTAATTACAATGTAATTTAAAAAATAAAATATCTAAAAATAAATAGTTTAAAAAAATGTAGTAAATCAGTATCAAAAAAATAAATATAACAATTAATACATTTAAAAATTGTCATTTACAAAACCTTTGAAATTCACTGAAAAAAACCATAGGTTTCAGACATGTTATAGTTAGGAATTAGCATTTAAAAAACCTTACAAATTCACTGAAAAAACCATAGGTTTTAGGGACAGTTATAGTTAGTTGGACATTGCACTCGTACAAAACCCGTGAAATTCCCCGTTATAGTTAGTTCAGGTAACTATAACTCGCGCCCGCAATGCACTGCTGATGACGTCACATATTACATCACTCATGACATGGTCAGTGACATCACTGATGACATCACTGATGACATCTCAAATGACATCACTGATGACATCATCCAGTGACTGTGTGTTTCTGTAAAGTTTAAATATGTTTAATATATATAGGGAAAGGCGTATTGAAGAATGAGTGGGTGTATAAGTGTCTGAATGGATGATTTAGTAGGTGCGTGACTGACTCTAAGTGAGTGATTAAACGTATCTTACTGAATGCATGGGTTAGTGACTAAACTGTGTGAATGTCTGTATCCGTCTGTTGGTGTGTAAGCAGCTGCATGGGTTTGTGAATAGCTACATGAGTGTCTACATGGGTTATTGATTGGTTGTCTGAGTATCTGTATGGGTGCCTGAGTGTTTGTGTTGGTGGGGTGTGTGTGACTCTGTGCATAGATGTGTGAGTGGGTGATTTACTGGGTGCATAGTTTCAAGTGTGCATCTGTGAAGTGAGTGCGAGTATAGGTTTGTTGGTGAGTGAATGTATATCTCAGTGGTACATGTGTGAGTAACTACATATGTGAAAGGCAGTATATATGTGTGTTGGAGTATTTAAATGGCTATAAGTGAGAGCGTGTGACTGTGAGAGTGGCTGTATGGATGAGTGTGTGCTTGTATCAGTGATTGTATAAGAGCGTAAGAATGTGCTAGTATTTGTATGAGTAAGTGAGCTTGTGTGTGTATAACTGTATAGGTGAGTAAATGGGAGTGTGATTAATTATTTGCATGACTGACTAGGTATGTGAGTACCTCTATGGATGAGTGGCGGTGTGTGAGTGTCTATATAGGTGTATGAGTGCATATGATAGTCCTGTACTGAGTGACCGTAAGTATGAGTGACTGTACGGGTGAGTGAGTGGATGTGTGTGTAGACCTAAGAATCAGTGAGTGGGTATGTAGTTATTGGTGTTGGAGTGTCTATGGTTTTGAGAATGGCAGTCTGTAATTTAGAGTGGGTGTATGAAAGGTTATATTAGGGTGTGTGAAAATGCATCAAATTATCACATGGATGATGTCATCAGTGATGTCATTTGAGATGTCATCAGTGATGTCATCAGTGATGTCACTGACCATGTCATGAGTGATGTAATATGTGACGTCATCAGCAGTGCATTGCGGGGCGCGAGTTATAGTTACCTGAACTAACTATAACGGGGGAATTTCACAGGTTTTGTACGAGTGCAATGTCCAACTAACTATACTTGTCCCTAAAACCTATGGTTTTTTCAGTGAATATATATATATCGCAGCTCCGTTGTACACAAAGTACAGCACTCTCGGGGGACTTTCTGACCAAGTTTATTGGCACAGGACACACACAAACACAAGACGCGTTATATATAATGTATATATATATATATATATATATATATTTTTCAAACAAAAAACGCCGCACTTTGGAATCTGATATTCAAGTTTAATTACACTTGTAACGCTCCACCAAAGCGTTTCTGCCTCGTAGGGCCTTTGTCACACTAAAAAAGTTCTATTCTGGGGGCCTCCGACCCTGCAGGGCGGCTACTGCATCAACAGGAATGGAGAACCTGTCATTTCAATCCACAAGAACAAAGTGCAGAGCCCGATTTCGAAATACATCTGAGCATTTATTATCAGATCGTATTGGCTGCATGCTCATACCCTGACGCATTTCGTCTATTTCAAGACTTGTTCACAGGTGAGTATCCTTACAATGCTAGATGCAACTGTTCGAATTCAAAAGGTCATGTTACCTATGTTGGCATACTACACATCCCAAGGTGCACCATCAATAAAACGTATCCATAAAATTACCTTTTTCATGATTTCACTGTTTTGTTCTGTCCAAACATGTTCAGCCTCCCAATATGTATATATTATATATATATATATATATATTTAAAAGATTTACAGAATGATAAAAGTATTGTCATAAAATCTTCAGACAAAGGAGGGAACATAGTGGTGATGAACCGCATAAAATACTATCAAGAAGTCAAAAGCTACAAGTATGGCATGAACAATGCCTACTGGAGGATGAAGAGTTACAATATCTGAAAAATACTCATCCCATTACACTAACAATTTATGTACTTCCAAAAATACACAAAGACTTAGACAATCCCTCAGGACGCCCCATTGTAAGCTCTTGTGACTCACTGTTGGAGAATGCCTCCAGATTTGTCCACATTTGCTTATTTCCATATCTAGCCAACTTGCCTTCATATGTTAGAGAATCCATGGAATTTTTAAATAGAATTAATGGCATACCATAGAAGACAGAATATATCATGGCCACGGTGGATGTCATTTTACTGTATACAACAAAAGCACACGAGGTTGGCCTCAGAGCATGTGAATATTACTTACAAACAAGATCATTAAGCTTATTACAACATTCACGCATGCTTCTTGATATGATGCAATTTTGCCTAACAAACAATGTGTTTCTATTTGATGGGAAATTTTATAAACAAAGCAAAGGAACAGCAATGGGCACATCATTAGCACCAACTTATGCCAATCTATCTATGGGGCATTGGGAGGCTGAACATGTTTGGACAGAAAAAAACAAGGAAATCATGAAAAAGGTAATTTTATGGATACGTTTTATTGATGATCTGTTTTTAATATGGGAAGGTGCTGAGGAAGAACTGAAATTATTTTTACAATCTCTTAACCATAACCCCCAAAAACTGAAGTTTACATATCAAATGAGTATAGCCACAATAGACTTTTTAGATATCAGAGTTTATATTCAGAACAACAAGATTTGTACTAAACTGTACCGCAAACCGACCAGTTGCAACAGCATTTTATTTGCTAATAGTGCTCATCCGAAGTCGCTAAAATGGAGTGTTCCTTATGGAGGATTTCTAAGAGCACGGAGAAATTGCTCAGAAAAGAATGAATTAAAAAAACAGATCAGAGACATGTTCACTATGTTTCAAAGAAGAGGGTATCCGATGTCTGTTTTAGAAAATACCAAAGGTAGAGTGGAAGCTTGTAACAGAGAGAATTTATTAGTTCCCAAGATGGAAAAGAAAAAGACAAATGATAAGAATTTGAGATATATTATGGACTATAATCTCTCAGAAAGTGTAGTAAAAAGAGAATTGAGAAGGAATTGGAGTATAATAAGAAAAGATCACGATCTTAAAAAACTAACAACTGAACATCTTAATATAACATATAGGAAAACCTCTTCCCTTGGTTAATATGTTAATTCAAAGCTATTTAATGCCTCAAGAAACAGATGGAAGGATGTGGCTAAAAAAATGGCTTTTTTAAGGGTCAGAAATGCAAAGCATGTAAATATAGACAAAAAGAACAGATTTTACAACTGCAGATGGAATAACCAAGCAAATCAAAGAGCTCATACTCTGTGAAACTTCACTTTTTATCTATGCCCTAGAATGTAGCTGCGGCAAGAAATACATCAGCAGCACAGTTAATAAACTGAAGCTACAGATTCTACAACATATAAGGGCAATTATAAATAGGGATTACTCTTATGTTAAAGCTAAACACATCTGGGAAGAACATGGCAGGGATTTGAATAGATTGAATTTTTATGGCATTCAACACATCCCGAAGAAGCCGCAAGGAGGGAATCATGAACTAGCTTTAAGAAGAGTAGAGTCCAAATGGATTATAACAATGGGGACTGGAGTACCATGGGGTTTGAACATAGATGCTGAGCTATTTGTACATCTTTAGAATAAGAGCCCTTGAGATTTTAGAGCAGATAGAGGGGTGTGCATTTTGGTTGGCTTTTTATCTGAGATTGGGTTTTTGCTGTTTACAATCTGATCTTTTTTTTTTAAAACATACTTTATTGAGTTTGTGAAAGTCAACACAGGGTTTCCATACGATGATAGACATATAAATCATCAAGTAAGTATATAGGAGGAAAATTACAGTCCACATCTTATCATGTATCGTATGATTACACTCATAAAACAAAAACAATTGCATCAAACAGGTCCTAACTCTGTGCCTAGTCTCATGCATTCTATTCTTGGTTACTCACGTCTCTGATTCAGGTGTGTGCTATTGGTATAAACCCTCCATCTTTATTGGAATGCTATGACTTAATTCATTAATTGACAATCCTCTGTGTTGTGCGTCTCCAAGGGAATGTTTCTATATGTGGCCAACCGTTTCCATATTTTGGTGTGCTTCTGTGGGCATCCTCGGGCTATGAAAATAGGTCGTTCTAACTCCATAACATAATCCATGCCTCCCTTCCATGTCGATACACGAGGGGTGGTATCACCTTCCAATGTTTGGCAATATCCCGTTTTGCAAGGGTCAGGCACAAAAAGAATAAATGTCTTTTGTAATGATTACCCCCAATTTCGTCTGTGCAATGCAAGAGCATGAGTTTGGGAGACCGGGGAATGTCCCATGCTAATACTGCAGATAGGCTTTGAAGCACCCCCGCCAAAATGATCGACAGTGGGGCACATCCAAACTGTGTGTAGGAATGTGCCGTCCTCAGAGTGACAGCGGAGGCACTGATGAGAGGCGATCAGTCCAGCCCACCATAATCTATGTCGGGTGTAGTACACCCTATGCAGGTATTTAAATTGAATATAGCATAGGCGGGTGGAGATTGCAGCTCCACGTGGTGATTGAAGTGCCTCGGACTGGTCGTCGTCTATAGGTCCTATGTCCGAGTCCCATGAGGCCCGTAGGGTAGCAAGGATTGTGGGGCTGTTCGTCACTAGGGTTTGGTAGATTTTGGAGATTTTATGGTCCCCCAGGTCCCCCATCAGGAGCTTGCCCTTTAATGGACTAAACTCTGGTAAGGCTGTCAGATCCTTATTGTAAGATTGCAAGGCATGACGTAATTGTAGGTACTTGTAGAATTGCGAGTGGGGCATGGAGAACTCCCCTTGGAGGTCCTGAAAGCACCTAAGCGTGTGGCCCCTCATGACATCCCCAAGAGCTGATACTCCAATGCGATCCCAGCCGCCAAACCCCTGTAGGTCTGCTACCTGAGGGAGTAAGCGGTTTCGCCACAGTGGGGTCTCCCACGTAAGGCGCCCCCACCAACCCATGCAGCGCAACGTCTGTCGCCAGGACATGATTACCACCTGTGTTGTGGGGGGAGGCCCTTAGGGGCCGATCTGCTGTACAGAAGTGGGTTTAGGGATGGTTCTCCCATAATCCACAGTTCGATCTTATATGCAGGTTCATCCCTAGGCCCGTACCACCATTCGGTCAAGACCTGTAGTTGTGATGCTGCGTAGTAGGAATGTATGTCTGCAGTGGCGATGCCGCCGCAGTAAGTAGATTGCATACATGTGCGCAGGACGACTCTAGCCGTGCTGCCCCCCCCCACATAAATTGACCCAGTGCTGCATTCATTTGCCGAAACGAGGTCATAGGAATCGGATAAGTATGAGATTGTAATTGATATAGTAATTTCGGCAAAGAGACCATCTTGAAGATGGCCGACCTACCATAGAGTGAGAGGGGGAGTGAGGCCCATGTTTTCATCTCAGCTTTGACTTTGGTTGTAGTTACTTCCAGATTTTCCCTCCAGGAGAGTATTTGACTATCTGATACAAAGATGTCCAAGTAGGTAAAGCCTTGTGTTACAAGCTTCAGACCGTCGGCCCATCTACCGCTCCCCAGTGACCCTCTAAGTGGTCATATTTGAGACTTAGTAGAGTTCATGTGTAAGCCCGACGTCTCGCCAAAGATGCGCATGACCTGGAGTATTCAGGGCCTTGTCCGGTGGGGATCAGTCAAGAAGAATAGGATGTCGTCTGCGTATAAAGCTATACGATCCGATATGTCAGAAGTCCACTCGAACCCATGATAGAGTGCATCGCGTCTTACCCAAGCTGCTAGCGGCTCGATGACAAGTGAAAATAATAGAGGTGAAAGGGGGCACCCCTGACGGGTGCCACGGTCGATAGGAAAATGGACTGATGTAGTTCCGGCCACCCGCACAGATGCCGTAAGGTCTGTATATAACAATCTAATCAATGCAATGAGGCGGGGACCCATGTTTAAGTGCCTCAATAAGGTGAACATATAAGTCCAACTCACCGAATCAAATGCCTTGTCCTTGTCTACCAAGAGCAGGCCAGCCAGTCTATTTAGACGATTAATAGCAGCAATGGCATTAGGGAGTCTACGGATGTTGTGTCGAGTCGATCTTTGCGGCATGAAGCTGGCCTGGTCGGGATGGATCAAGTCTGTGAGGTGCAGGATCAGTCTGTTTGCCAGTGCTTTGGCTAAAAGCTTTGCTTCAATGTTTAGCAGAGATATTGGCTATAGGATGAACAGAGGTCCGGGGGGCATCCTGGTTTAAGGAAGACAACGATTTCCACGTGTCTCCAGTCTGTTGGCAGGATTTTTTTCTGGATGGCTTTGTCTAGGGTCGCGAGGTAATGTGGCCCCAGTATAGATGCAAAAGCCTGAAAAAACTCACTGGGAACCCATTTGGTCCCTGTGATTTGCCGGACGCGATCCCCGACACCGCCGAGATTAATTCTTCGAGCGTGATAGGTTCGTCAAGGGAGTCACGTGCGGCGTAGGACAATGCCATGGGCGGGATGTCTAGAAAAAAATCCTCTGTCTGGGATTCTGATATGACCTCATGCTTGGTGTAAAGGGAGTGGTAGAATTCAGCAAAGGTCTTAGCAATAGATGTGGGGTTAGATAACTTCTCCCCAGTGGATGATGTAATTGTGGGTATATCTATCGGTTTGAGAGCATACTGGCAAGGTCTGTGTAATAGTTTCCCAGACTTGTCCCCCCATTGGTAGATTCGTCTTTGCGTAGCTTGCCAAGCGTGTTTAGCTTAGTTGAGAAGGAGGCTTTGGTATAGTTTCTGCAGAGCTGCCAGTTGTCTGCGAGCGCTATTGCCTTCCGGCTCTTGTGTGCCACTCTCAGATATGAGGATCTGGGCTTCAAGTTGTATTAGGGTCAATTTCTTCTGGCGTCTGGTGGCCGTGCATTGGCTAATATCAAACCCACGGATGGTGTGTTTCATGGCCTCCCATAGGATAGCGGCAGAGGGTGCCGATTCTGCGTTTAATGAGAAGTATTCGGGCAAGGCAGTGTTAAGATTCGTTTTATAAGCTGGGTTATGTAAGTGCCAATGTGACATATGCCAGTGAAATGCTGAGCGCCCGGGGCCGATTTGTAACTGAATTTGGACCGGGGAATGGTCCGACAGACCTCTGGGCAGAATCTCTATCGCAGCCACTCTGGGAATGTGGGCTCTGGTAATGAAAATGTTGTCCAGTCTGGAAAATGACCTGTGCACCGTTGAAAAATACATGTAACTGGTGTCTGTGGGATGAAAGATCCTCCATGAGTCTACCCAGCCCAGTGTCTGTACCAGGGGCCCCAGCCGAGACTCCTTATGCATGTAATGTGATGCAGTGGGGCGACATCTATCTCGGGCGGGGTCCAGCACATCGTTCCAATCTCCACCCACAAGTGACAGTACATCGGGTAGTGAACCCCAAGTGTCGATGAGGCGCTCTGAAAATGCCTGACTGAGGGGTGGGGGGGCATATATGCTGCCCAATACTATGGGTTCTCCTTAGATTGTGCCGTGTATGAGCAAGTAGCGACCCTGAGTGTCGGCCCATGTATGCGTGTGTGTATACGGAATTCTATGATGGATTACTATAGCAACCCCCAGGGACCCTCTCGTAAATCCTGAATGGAATACTTGTGTGTACCCGTAGCGGGCAAGGCTCGGGGTATGGGCCCCCAATAAGTGAGTTTCTTGCAAAAGCAAGACATTCGCCCCCAAGAGCTTCACGTGTTTAAGAATTGCCCCCGCTTAATCTTATCTAGTAGTCCTCGAACATTCCAGGAGATGACTTTAATTACTCCAGATGGAGCTGTGTTATTCGGGGATGATGTCATAAGATGTGATTTGAGAGTTAAATACAAGTGTGACGCAGATACGACTAGTGAATGATATACTGTAGGTGCGTAGAACCATAACAACAAACAAATATTGAAAAAGGAACACCCCGCCATCCCACTCCCACCTAACCCCACCCCAATACCTCAAAGAACACTGAAGTATCTGTCGTGGACAGTATACAAATCCCACCCCAACAGGGGGTGAGGGCCGATGCAGTCCAACAATTCCCCAAGGGTCCCATCCCTATCGAATGTCCGTGGGACCTGTGAAATAAAACAGATTCTATGTGGTAGCCCTTGTCGTTGCGTGGTCCAATATGTAGATGAAACTCCGCGTCATGAGCTTAGCGAGTCTGGGTGCAGATCTGGCACCATTTATGAATCCGCCTTCTGGGTGCCAAGTTATTTATCTCCACGAGAGCGAGATCGCCAGGTGGATCTTGACCGGTGCCGCCGCTTATCCTTAGGAGTTTTGTTCTGCTGTAAGCGTGTGTCTCCGGATGATGAGTCCGAGTCTCGAGGCGGTGGAGTGAGGGCCCTGATCGACTGGCATTCATCTGTCCATTGAAATACCTCCTCAGGGGTGTCAAAGAACAGTGTATTATTTTTAAAGCTATCTCTGAGACAAGCCGGAAAGAGCAGCATGCAGGATATTTGCAGTTCACGGAGGCGAACTTTTGCGGCAGTAAATGACCGTCTGTTGTTGTACTAGTTTGGTATAGTCCGGAAAAATCATAATCGGATGGGACTCGAAGGCTAGGGATTTTTGACCTCGTGTTTGTCTCAGGATCACATCGCGGTCATGGTAATTGAGAATCCGTGCAATTACGGGGCGGTGGCGAGCTTCCAGCGGCAGCTTGGCCGCAAGTGCCCGGTGTGCACGTTCCAGAACGAAGCAAGAGGACAGGGCATCGTCTGATATCTAGGATTTGAGCCAGTGGTTCAAAAACATGCACATGTCTGAGCCTCCACATCCCTCAGGGAACCCCATGAATCGCAGGTTATTACGACGGGCTCTCCCTTCTGCATCTTCAACCCCCGTGGCCAGCCCACGAGTGAGTCCCTCTAGAGTACGGACTTTGCCTTGCAGTGTCGTGATAGCGTCCTCTGCTCCGGATATCCTATTTATGACCTGTGTCACACATTCTACTGCACTGCAAAGGTCCTGCCACAATAGCATGACGTCCGCTCCAACTGCGCCAATTTTAGCATCCAGCGTGTCCCTGGCTTATGTGATCGCCGCAAAAAGCGCGGTATTGTCTGGTATGGCTGTAGGAGTATCATTAGGGGTGGTATGGCTGGTGGCTCCTCCAGTATATTTGCCCAGTGTGCTCTGTTTTGAGGCCTGGCCTGACGCCTGGCCTTTAGACATGATGGTCGTTTAGATGGTAGCAGGGATGACCAATGTAGGCGTCTTGATGGACGGCTTAAGATGCTGGAGCCTAAGCGGTATCTGGGGGAGTTTGCGTATCAGGGGCGGATCCTACCCACAAGCCGCACCGGGACCTAGCCCAGCCGCTTCCGCAGGCAGGACCACGGCCCCAACCTCTAACGGGCGCCTCCCTTTGATCTAGGTCTCCTCAATCCAGGCTGGCCCCAACCGCATCTCGTAGGCCTGACCGAACCTTTGCTGATTCAAGTTGCCCCTACTTAAGTGGAGCGGTTAGCGGTGACCCCGGCCAGTTATCAGCCTGTTTTCACAGGGCCTCTCGCAGCCTGTGCCCTCTGCACTTCGTGTTGCCTGTGTGGGGGGCACTGGATGTCTCCTAGTGTGGTGAGCCAAGTGCAGGCTTACTTGCAGATGCCTCTATGCCCTCCTATAAATTGTCTTGCTATGCCGCTCAGCGCGTTGGGCCCCTCCACTCCTCACCTGCTCCACTCTTATTGCTGTTTGCGATGCCCGCCCCGGCGGGATCCGGGACATTCATTGACAGCAGCCGCCCGGCGTCAGCCTCAGCCCACCGATCGTGAGCGGCTCCACAGTCTCCAGCAGCCCAACCGGCCACGAAGCGCAGCCTGGACAGCGCCCCCGCTCTACGCCGCTACCCCAGCAGCCACCAGGGACAACCACAGATGCTGGTACACCGCCCCACGAAGATCAAGGGGGCTCCCTTCGCCCAGTGGAACTCCGATCATCCCCGCATCTCGGTGGGTGGGAGTCAGGGCATCCACCCAGCTCCGGGGCTACGCAACTCACGGGCGTCGGCACGCTGCTCCAGCAGCAATGAAGGCTGCACCCACCACCTCGTTGTCGTGTCACCCAGTCTCGGCTTCGCTGCAGTCCATTGTCGCCTCAGGGGGCCCAGATCGCAACCCAGGGTACAAAATAACAGGGGCGTTAAATATAGTGGCGGACAAAGGATTTGCGGCAGGATTATGAAGGATTATGGCGGGGCTATGGGAGCCAGGCTAAGACGTATTCGCCATGATGGACTGCTTGGCCAGGCCCCCTACAATCGGATCTTTTTGATGTTTTATATTTATATCTACAAATCTGAAAGACCTTATTGATACCATGACAATGCATCTTTGACTGTATTGTAAATCAGCTAGACATTGGACACTTCTTTGAGATGGTTTGAATTTAATTGTTAATTAGAATAGAAGGAACAGTCAAGTGGAATAATACAGCTGATAGGATCTTGTTAGAATGAGGAAACCCACAATAAGAACTTGATATCATATACTCCAAATCTTTAAATTTAGATCAAAAGCACATTGCACTTTACCTTTGTAAGCGGCGCACAAGGTATTAAAAAGTGGATGGTGGCTCATGGAATATTTAATCCTATAATGTTTTGATTCTTATCTCTAAACGATTTTATAGAGAATGTTATAATGTAATCTCTTAAACTAATATATAGAAGATCAGCTGGGCACTAGACACTTTATCAAGACTGTTTGTATTTTATCAGGATTATGAACTATGAAATTATGAAATTCATTCTCTTAAAGTACTATATTAAATATAAGCTAGGCACTAGTCACTTTATTAAAACTGCCTGTGTCTCATTAGGATCATGAATTGTAGGGGAGCACAGAGTAGACCATCTGGGCACTAGTCACTTTATCAAGACCATCTACATCTTACTAGGATTATAAACTATAAGTGAATACATAGCAGATAAGTATGATTAGATACTCAAGCATATTGCACTTTAACCTTAAAGTAAATGTCATTGTATCCAGTACCAAAAGAGCTTTGTTGACAATCTGGCACTTTATTGGAATTTGACGATTCGTCTTAAATGACTTACATACTTCAAAGGGAAAGGGGCAGTATTCCAATACAAATAAAGTTATGATAAAAGAAGAAAAAAGAATGGATTAAATGAAATATGTAGTATGTTTGCTCCAAATCTCACAATGGTGATTTATCTGATATCATAGAGACAATAGGCTTTAACATAGATACAGATCAACTTGAAGGAGTGCTGGATCAATGGGGCAATATAGTAACAATCAGGGACTTTACAATAATTTTTGCTAATTGAATACCCTTGAACACAGGAAATAATTGATAGGACGACAATGTAACCAACAATGTCGGTTTCGATTCTGTACTTTACAGGAATGTTAGATAAAAGTAGTTTGTTATCATCCTGCACTCGACGCTTGTAAACGACAACTGGGATATAATGACCTAGATCTTTTGTGGCAGGCAGGATTTAAGGAGGAGTTATAATTTGATGTCATACCGCATATTGAAATTTCTTTACATGTATACTTGCTGTTTCTTTAAACGGTGGAGGAAAATTAAAGGCAGTGTCCTTTAAAAGACACTCTAGACATGACCACTGTATGGCCCAGTTGAAGGCTTCGGCCGAAACGCGTAGGCTTTTTTTTATCATCCTGCACTTTATTTATGTACTTGCAACTGAAAATTTGGAAACAATAAATTAATCTTGAAAATAACGCACCGGTCTGTGACGTTCTTCCTGCTTTCCCCGTTGGATTGTTGATTTGGAGGATTCCTGGGAGCTGGCATTGGAGACGTTTATGATTGATATATATATATATATATATTCCAACAATAGTCCAAGTCCCCCAGCGGGAATAACGCACTCTCAGGACACACACAGCGTGGATTGCTCAACAATTCAGGATTTTAATGATGCCTCGTAACGCGTTTCGGCTGACCGGCAGCCTTGCTCACTCGTGTGAAACACGAAACGCCAAAATGCGTTACGAGGCATCATTAAAATCGTGAATTCTTGAGCAATCCACGCCGTGTGTGTCCTGAGAGTGCGTTATTCCCGCTGGGGGACTTGGACTATTGTTGGAAATTTTGCCCGGTCTGCTTCGCCTGCGCACGCACCAACTTTCACGGGTCTGTGCCTGAGAAGGACCGTTTGTTTGGGAAAATATATATATATATATATATCAGTTTAACTGTATTTCACATTTTGCTTCCACGAACCACACAGCATTTACTAAGTGCGAAGGGTCAGCCATTTACAGTCTTACACATCCACCTAAAAAGAAATGTGAGTACTGTACTTTGCCAATGCCTTTTTAAAAAAATTATTTTATCCTTTTTAGATTTCGCATGCACAAAGCTGGCTCTGTGCTAATGAAACCTCTTGTAATCAAAAAATCTTAAAACTGGCTTAGAGCACGTCCATTACTTAAAATTGGTTACTATTCGTTGGCTTCATCACCCTCATTCCCTTGCTTCTTTTTGCTCTATGCCTCCTCATCGCCTCTGGCTTCCTCCTGTGGCTTCACTGTGTCCCTGCCCCTGAGTGTGGACCAAGTACAGCTCGCGGTCTGCGGCCCGTGTCCTTCCACTGGCCGCAGGCTCCTGCAGGTACTCTGTTTAGGTCTCGCCTGAGCCAGCGCTTAGCGCTGCTCTCGGCGAGAGATTTAGTAAGCGGGTTTTGGAAGTGCAAACAGCAGTGGCTTTTGCTGGCGACCAGCTTGCGTTCACGCGAGCGTGCACGCGCGCAGCCGCCATCTGTATTTCCTCCGTCACGGGTCATTAAGTGAATCGCGATCGCGATCACTTTCACTTTTGCGGCTTTGCGGCCGCGCCAATGCTTGTTTCTATTTGTTTACTTTTGCTATAATCGCGGCACCCGCGCTTACTTTAACGTTAAAGTAAGCGCGGGTGCCGCGTATCATAAGTAAACAAATAGATTATTTTCTATTTCTTTACTTTTGCTATAATCGCGGCACCCGCGCTTTACTTTAGCGCGGGTGCCGCGATTATAGCAAACGTAAAGAAATAGAAAAATAATCTATTTCTTTACTTTTGCTACAATCGCGCACCGGCGCTTACTTTTAACATTAAAAGTAAAGCGCGGGTGCCGCGACTATAGCAAAAGTAAAGAAATAGATTATTTTCTATTTCTTTACTTTTGCTATAATCGCGGCACCCGCGCTTTACTTTAACATTAAAAGTAAAGCACGGGTGCCGCGATGTATATAAAGAAAAGAAATAGAAAAATAATCTATTTCTTTATTTTTGCTATAATCGCGGCACCCGCGCTTTACTTTTAATGTTAAAGCGCTTTACTTTTAATGTTAAAAGTAAAGCGCGTGTGCCGCGATTATAGCAAAGTAACAAGCAAATGGTGTAGCCAATAGGTCTCGCTTTTCGGACCTTATAAGTATTTAGTTATGCAACTGTTGCATGGCTAAACACTTATAAGGTCCCAAAGGCGAGACCTATTGGCTATGCCAATGCTTGTTTTACTTTTGTAATACAGTCTTATAGATTGTCTGTGTATGCAGTCTCTTTTCCTCACCCTCCCCTCCTGCGGTTTGTTGTTTCACCACCCCTGCCCTCCTCCGTTATTCGTTGTGTTTCTCCACCCCCACGCCCAGCTCCTGCTGTCTGTTCTGTTTCCTCATCTGCCCGCCCTCCTCCCTCTGTCCATTCTGTTTACCCCCCTTGCTTTCCAGCTCTCAGTTCTTCGCTCCCCTCCTCCCTCGTGTTGCTTGCCCACTCAATCACCCTGCACTGTTTTAAGACATATTACACAGCAGCTCTGGCTGTTGTGCAACATGGCTTAAAGAAAAAGAAAACGCTATGACGCAGTCAAAGCTGGCTGAGTCATAGTGCTTTTTTTTGCTTTTTTTTTTTTATTTTAAGCCTTGTTGCACTGCAGCTCGCACTGCTGTGCAACATGTAAAAAAATGTACAAAGTCAATAGATCTCGCATAAGCGACATCTATTGCCTTTGCCAATGCTTGTCTATGGTTTTCAACATCCTCGTATATTTCAATTAGTCCTCCTATTACAGTAATTCAAAGTCAATAATACCTCTACATTTCTCAGAAATTAATCAATCCTATTAAAAGAAAAAAATGGTTTCTATACATGTTCTAAATACTCTGATAGGAATCAGTTCTATTAAAATGTTATGCAATGGTTAATTTATAAAAAAATAAATTACTGCAGGCATAGGGTAGCTCGTGTAGGTTGTGACGTGTTTTATTTTTATTTTTGTGCCATCCACTGGCATATAAAAAATAAACACAAAAATCACCATAGCACCAGCATGTCTAGATTGGACCTATATTGGCTTTGCCAAGGCTGGTTAGATGATGCTACTTGCACTATATAATAACTGTTACAGTGCTTAAAGTCTGCTTGGTCTGAGCCCAAGAGTTCACTGAGGTGATGTTGCAGGAGATGTGGTGTAGTGCCAATCTTAACCCCTTCTAGTTAACAATGGCAAATTTTTTTCAATTTTAGGTGAACCAGTTTCTGTAATTCCCAGGAAGAGGATGGCTTAGAAACAGCCTATTACCCCATTATAACGGGCTACGTAAAAAGCAAATACTCTACGCGTGGCGTGGTGCAGCCCCCTGTATGCTGCGAGGCATGCAGAATGCAGCATATAGCAGCAAGGTGCAAGCAGACCTAGAATGGAACACGTAGAAGGGCACAGATCATTGCATTTAATGTATCACGTAGCAACATGCAGCAATGATCTTGCGGGGACATGATGATTGCATGTAGCAGGGAACAGATCACAGCAGGTAGAATATAGCATGTAACAAGGCACAGGCCACCAGATACAGAGTGGAGACAAGGATGCGGCATAGGTCAGTGCATGTCAAACGAAGCATGAAGCAAGCAACCCACATGCCAATCCACGCATAGTGTAGCAGGACACAGTGCACTTCATGGAGAATGAAGCAAGCAACCTCACACAGATTGCTTCGTGTAGAATTCAGCAGGGGTCAGGAAACATATCCACTGGATTATCATAGAATTATGGAGGAGTACGAGGCAGAATCAATGAGGTTCCACCTCATCTAAACAGATAAAATGTAACAGGACCCCGAGAAGATGCTTTATTGAAGGTTATTTTTCACAACACTCCTCCCGTTCTAGACCTTAGGACATGGTTCAGTCCTTCCTCTAGTAGAGTAATTGCCTAAAGTCCCCCTCGTACCTCCATCTAGAATGTGCATAGTGCACCATCAAGACACCTCACAGGAACACCAAGAGGGTGCAAGTTTTACACAAGTGACCCCCCTACCCCCCAAAAATACACCCGCCCCCGCTTCTCATCATCATCATCCTCTGCTGTGGGAGAAAGATGGGAAGATGTCCCTTACGATGGTTCCTACTATTTCCCTGCCTATCCAGTTACAAGTTGTGGACTGCCTTCTACTGGCAAATATACATTCAGGCTGCATAGTAGATGATGCAAAAATTCTCATCTGTGACGCGACCTGTGTTAACTACATCAGACCCATGGCGGCCTAGCAGTGATTCCATGGGCCCTAGGATAAACAAGGAAAATGTGCATCATGTGGCCCAGATGGGCAGTATGACAGCCATAACGGGGGTGTAAGTACGCCTCTTACACTCCTGGGCACCAGTGTCTCTGCACCTGCTGCACTAATATCTACGCCCTTAGAAGAACAAGCCAGAGTCTGCACACTCAAGGAATGACAGGCAGGATTTACTTATCAAACCAAGACCTCTAATTAACTTTTGCCCTCCAGCTGCCACGCGGAAGGGATCGAATGTAAGGGCCCTGATTGCTGGACAGCGAATTGGATCAACACTGCAAAAGAAAAGAAGGAAAATGGGGTTTACCAACCTGCTATGTAGTCAGTGTGTAAGAGTATGAAAAATCAAGATGCCTGCATGAACAAAAACCGGAGCACAGGCATTGTCAGTGAGACAAAAATGTACAACTCCAATATTCAAACGGTCGATCTGTCAACTTCTGGAAGCAGATCCAAGGTGGATGCTTTGCCATTTGACACAACAACGTATAAATAGGCCCGGATAATCCCCGCTTTTTCGACTGGCAGTGTGGACAGTGCAGTGACAGTGAAGTCGTTGCCAGGCGCCTCTTGTTACTAAATGTCAGGGCCCAGAGCAGGGCTCTGACTCAGGGCTCGGACACGGGGAACGAGCTGTGGAAAAACACACAATTATCGGATATCATTTCTAAACCCGCCAACTTCTATTTTTTTTTCACAGTCTGAGCAGGGGGCGTGACCTTGGAGCGTCCTGGGCTTTGTGCCAAGCAATGGCTGCAAGGCGCTTTTACCCTCCACCTTCCTAAAAAACAAACAAAACAAAAGCTTCTCAGTCTGCCAACAGGTCATTCAAACACGAGCCGGAAACCCACTCTATGGAGGGGTTTCCAGATTACCTTGTGTTCAACCCAGTGCTTTAAATGTGAATAAATAAATTCAAATACTCACCAAGTGAGTGGTGGCATCCCAGCCCCACTCCTAGCTACACCCGCTCGGTGTGTGTGAAGATAGTCATTTTTGCAGTCTTTATAGCATTCCTGCTGTCCTTGCATGTACAGAATGATAAATATATCCTTCTCTATCTAATTTCAGATTAGTGCAGATTGCCCCTGCACACATGACACATGAAAGGCACGGTACAGTCATGCAGGGCATGACATACTAAACACTACTCTACTAAGGCAATCAAGTGAAGCCACAGGTAATGTCAGGCTCCATATTACCTGAAACTGGGTCTGATCAGAAAAGGGAGACCCCATTAAAGGACAAAAACACAGCACCCTGTCTAGAACCGTTCTGGCGCTCTGATTGAAACAGCAACCTATCCAAAGTCACATGCCCACTAATGTGCACAAAACACAACACATCAATCATGCTAGCATGATTTTGTGTGGAGTCACAAGACAGGATTCAGTATAGAAACATCCATGGAGTCAATCTATAACTAGCCAACAGTGAGCACAAGGAGAATTATTTTGGAAACACACAGGGGCATATGTACAATGAATTGGAGGAGCGCGGGTTAGCTCCAAAATTACTAACGCCGTGCTCCATCAGTTTAAAAACACGGGAATGCGTTGTATGTACAATGATAGGGTGCAATCCTGAGTTTCCCCTAGCGCTGGCACTAAATTATGCTGCCTAGCGCCAACGCAGCACCCTTGCACCATAGTGCAAAGGTTCTTGCACCGGGGGGAATGATTGTTTATGTGGAGGAAGGTGTCTCTTCCTGCACATAAACAATCATTCAGGGCGATTTGCTGTTTCTATGTGTGCTGCACACATAGAAACAGCAAAAATGAGGAGAAATTAATAATTTCCCTTCGTTTCGCCATGTTAAGACCAGGTTTTATTTGGTCTTAATGTTGGCGCTGCCCCATATGTACACCACCCTTGTAAATAGGGGGCAGCGTCAAAATAAATGGGTGTTGAGGCAGAACGCCCACCGCAACACCCATTGCCCGCCCCTTTCACGCTAAAATGTAGCGTGAAAGGGGGCCTTATTTGCAAGGCAGCGTTAATCCAAGTTAGGAATATCCTCTCATTTAAAGAGATGTAGCACACTCATTCAAATAAACCTTTGCAATCTGTGTAATAGAAAATGGAACAAACACTGTGTGCCTAAAACCTAGCCCCAACTATAATGGTTAAAATGGAGAACTCTTGTTTTATCTGGATTGAAAATCACAAATGTAGCGAGCTAGATTACCTTAGTTGCGGAGTAGATATATGTTCAGGCAAGGGAGGTACCCTGGGACAGGTGGGGAGCATGAGGCTCTGTGACACCTCGGTGTGGGGCAGATGGGTCTTGGGTTAGCTGATAGCATGTGGTGGGGCTAGACCAAGTTATGCAGTTGTCGCACTGGGTGAGGTGAAAGAGGCAGAATATATGATATAGAGATGACCAGGTGGTGGGACAGAGATAGTGTAGGTATGATGGTAAGAAATGCCCTGGTACTCGTGGAGTGTGTACTAGGGACCTCTGGCATGAGGTGATAGTTGTGAACTTAGCAGAAGCTGACGGTGAATGATGAAGGGAGAAGTTAAAGTGTCGGCAGTGCCAGAGACCCATGGTTGACTCAGTAAGGAACAGAGCTAGCATGAAGGAGAGCAATGTGAGACAGTCAGGAAGGCATAAAGAGACCCCTTGAGCAAGAAGAAGAGCGACAGATGGATGTCAAGGTGAGATACAGTCAGTAGGACGAAAGAGTGAGACAGCAATCGAGGCTGCAAGACAGTCGGAAAGATGCGGGATGAGGCACACAGATCATAAGTGAACGGCACATACAAGGCCATGGTAATCTTCAGATCATTTTTTTCCTCACGCTGTCCTGCTTTGGCTGTCTAATATAACTTCCCCTCTATACATAAATGCATATCGAATATATCCTCCTGTCCTTAAAATTTGTCTCTGAGCTCCTGCCATTTGTCCTATCAACCAATCGAGGAGCTATGTTTTGGCCTCCCAACAATTCCCCAATCTCCACATTGACCTTTCGCCAGCAGTAACTTATCTTGTGCTCTGCCCAGCAAAATGACTTCCTGGTAGCATCTTGACACGCCCTCTGATCTCCCAGACGTGCATTGTGACCTTTTGTAGCGTTAAACTCTGATCCAGAGCATCTCCCTGGTCTCTCGAGTTCCACCCAGAGACCTCCCTGTCATAGCCGGATCTGCTCTTTAAACTCTGCACTTATCCAGTCAGTCCTGAATTTGTAAACAGAGAACTGCAGGGCCTAAAGTTTTTTCTCAAGTAAAATTGCTACTGCCCTGCTGAATGGCAGGGTTGCTGAATACCAAAGGCTGCCTAGTTTTCATTCCAGCCCACGCCTCTTACCACACTCTACTCTTCCTGCCCCTTTATCTCACTCTTGTAGATTCTTTTTTTCCCCTAATTTCTCATTTGCCATTGTTTTCCTATCTTTCTCATCCTCCCCCTTTTCCCTTTTTCTGCCTTTCTTTCTGTACCATTGGATTAAAATCTGATGTCCAGATCCAAATCAAAATAGTGCCGGTGCCCACCACATAAAAGTACCGGCACAAGCTAAGCACTGGGAGCTCTGGTCACCCTGCAGCCCCCTATTTAATGATCTCACTGAAGCTACCTGTTCTGACGTCACACTATCTGGACCTTCTTGGATTTTACAGAGGATCTAAAGACGGGTGCCTCATCAAGAATTCTGATCACCAAGAATTCTGGCTCTCTGGGTCTTGCTGGTAGTGTGTGTCTGGAGGATCACATTGGTGGTTCCTCCCCTGGCTCTCAAGGTCCTAGCTGGTACTGGAGGGTCAAGCCCTGTAGAAATCTGGCCCTGGTTAGTCCTGATGGCTCCTACAGGGTCGCACCTTGGAAGACTCTGGTCCTCCTGGCTGGATCCTGGGGTTGTACTGGTTAGTGCTGGGTGGTTGCTCTGGAGTCGCACAATCGTACAGCTTAAATAATTTGGTCCTCTGTACTGCGTGGCTTCTCGCAGGACGCACATTCACATTGCTGAAATGTAAGGAACGGGCCCCCAGTACTCTTGGCTAGCTGGAGATTGGACATGCTGTTGCCTGGATATGTGGTTTCTGCTTTGCCAACAAAAGGAAGGGATAGCCATTGGAAACGGCTGCTTTTTAAAGGCTAGCCCTTCCTTGCTGCCAGACAGCACTTTTAATGGTGATGTTATGCGTCATTCTCAGGCTTTGACTTACCACAGCCAGAGTGAGAAGTGAGGATGTGTGGCACTTCCGCACTGTTGAATGCTCACATGAGTACTTGACTGTTCTAATGAATCCCTTGACAAGTTGCAATGAGTACCGGTACTCTCTCCTAGCCATGGAGAAGTTCAGGCACTCACAAGGCAAAAAATCAAAAGTGCCAGTGTTCAGTACCTTTGACTACCAGCCTAGTTAAAGTACTGGTTTCAACCGTGTGAAGCGAGCCGATATAGTATGATGCATAGTGGTACCATTGTAATTGTATTTATTTATATAGCACTTACTACCCCTGATGAGGCGTCGAAGCTCTTTTCGGAGAGTAGCACGCTACTCCGGAACCCAAAAAGGATAAGTGGTGACTTAGTAGAGGGAAACATGAGTTATTTTGAGTGGTGGATATGCTAGTCTGTTAGTTGAATTGAATAGGATAATTGAGGGATAGAAGAGCGAAGAGTCTAAAAAGTGTTATTTGGGAGATCACAGTAGTAAGATGAGGTTTGGGATGAGTATAAGGAGAGATGGAGAAGGGAAGGGTCTCTAGAAAGGGACTAAGGAGATCATAGTAGTAAAATGAGATTTATGATAAGTAAAAGGAAGGATACATAAGGTAAGAATTTAGAAAGGGTTATTTGGGAGATCATAGTAGTAAAATGGGGTTTGGGGTGAGCCAAGGAGAGATAGAAGAGGGAAGAGTCTAGAAAGGGTTATTTTGGAGACCATAGTAGTAGAATGAGGTTTGGGATGAGTCAGAGAGGGGAGGAAGAGGATATATTGAGAGAGGTAAAGGGTGAGACAGAGTAGTGCTTTCGAGAGAGTCAAAGGTTATTTTTTTTCTTCTTCTACAGTAGGTGAAAAGTATTAAGTAAATAGACACAACTACACAGAAAGGGTATACATGCATAAGGAAGATAATATAGCGAGATTTAAAGTTGCATTGTATAAATTCAGACTTTCAACTGTTGCTGTACTTGAAGCTTATTTATTTGTTTATTTTTATAAATTCTTTATTTTTTATTTAAATTTTATATTTGCATATTGTGATAGGTAAATAAGGCAGATGTGTGTGGCAGCTCTGCATTTCATAAAGTAATGATTACATTCAGGGCACACATCCTACACACCAGCCGCAGGGTCTGCGCGTCCCGTTCTGTGTTCTCATGTAATTCATTCTTCTATTCATTATCTCTCTGCTCTCCAAATTACAACTTTGAAAGCGGGATGCTTAAAAATATACAGCCTCTGCCCTCTGCTACTAACCTTGTGCTGCTCTACGAGATTCACTTTTATTTCTCTACGAATTTTCAACCCGCTATGTTTCTTCTAAAGAGTTCATCCATACAGTAGGGCAAAATATTTGTGCTTGTGGTGCTTTTATGAAACATGAGCAAACACATGGCAAATCCAGATGGATTAGTCTCTTCTGCATGAACTCGTACATTAAAGGGGTGATAGCAAATGGTAACTCTCATGCGTCTATATTTTGTGGCATAAGTGGCCACATGAATGATAAGAAAAAAAGATGTTTGGATCTTTTGCCTCAGTAGATTAATGGACAGATTTACTAACAATTTGCTCCAACCAGTGCAAACTGTTGATTTGGGATTTACTTCCCAGCGCAAAACTTTATTTAACCTGGAGAATATCCATAAAGTAGCACAAAGTAGAGCTAGCACTGCTTTGAGATGATTTGCATCAAGGGGGTGGGGTGGAGTGGTACCATGGGTGGTACATGGGTGTCCCTATGCAACCACCCATGGTTTTTGACACAAAGTCTATCTACTAGTATTGGTAGGCAGGAATTTGTGCCAAAAATGAAAGCCTCCTTGGAGCTTGTGGTAACTTGGAGAAATTATTTTATTTCTTCAACCTTTTCTGTCTTTGAATGTGTGCTGCTCAGTACGGCACACAGCCAAAGTGTAAAACGTGTAAAACTATGTCTAAGCATAACATTTTGAACTGGAAGGGTACCTTTCTAGTACCACACCTATGCTCGACATCACACAAACACACACACACACACACACACACACACACACACGCACCATAGCGCTATTATGCAAGGGTGTGTGCGTTGGCGCATGGCAGCTTAAAGTGCACCAGTGCAGGGAGAAAGTATAATAGCGCCATATATTAGTGATACAGTGCTATTTCGCTCTCTCACTTTCACACAACGCAACACAGAAACTTTGGTTGCTGTGCTGAGTTGCCTGAGAACTTAGTAAATCTGCCCCAAAGTTTATTATATTTTATATAAAAACACCAGTTCTCCCATGATTCCCAGTTTCGATTAATGTCAGCTGGTTTCAGATCACGTCAGCAAAACCTGCTTGGCCTATCTAGTAACAGACAAGTTACCCTTATGCCAAGCTCTAAAGATTGGCAGTTCTCCTGGGTAGGAAGAGAAGGCGAACTTAGACTTGATCTGGGAAGTGATAGACCCTTGTTAGGCAACTCATGCCACAAGGAGACCGACAATCCCTTCTCTCAAGTGACCTTTCACCCGGGAACTCCTGTTTGCATAGGCAACCAAATTTGGCTCTAACTTTTTAATAAGGGCCTAAATAGCTTCCTCATCATGCATCAACACACAAAAGAGTGAATTGTAGGTTATCAGTGTGTCTGGGGCTGTTGTAACTACACTTGACAAAACATTGCAGTAACATATTCGTCTAGTAAAAGCCATTGCATTGAAGTTACTAATATGCCTACATTAACTACTGGGTTTACTCTAGAAATCCCTCCATTAGTTTTACTGTTCCTATGATTAACACTGTGAATATTTGCTTACATGCGAAGCGGCACTTTTTTGTTTCTGGCAGAGTGACTCGTTCTTAATATCAACTTGGAGAGATGACTACCCCTTTGTCACACAGCCAGGCAAGAGTTTATTTTCATAGTGTTATGATGGTAACTTGGTGCACACAAGATATCAAGATCAAATGTCAGTCGGCTCTAAAATGACAACCATCCAAGCACTCTCTGTAATGCGTTCATTACAGACGCGTAAAGGACACACGCATCGCCCGTTCTCACGCTTGAAACAAACGGTAGGGATTTTATGTAACAGAACAAGCATCTGTTACTTCACCATTACTCTTTCGGGGCTTGTCAAACCACAACTTTACTTCTACGTGTAGAGATCTGATGATATAAAAGGCAGATGAGGAAGGGAGGGATTACTTAACCTCATCCTTTCACTACTTGCTGTCATTTCCCACTTATGTATAGTGTGGTGATAGTGTAAAAAGTAGAGTCCTTATTCTGAGGGCTGATTCCACCTCCTAGATGGCCTTGTTGGAGTATTACAAGCTCAGGGTTTTACAACTAGAGGCTCTCCTGCCCAGGAGCCCTGAGATCACTTTCGCCTGTGCACTGACCTGGAGGTGGATAGATCCTAGCAGGAAGGCCACCTCTCATGTGATGCATCTGCGGATTTGTCAATGTTTAGCTAAGTGCGTCCTTGCCACCATATATACCATATATTTCCATTCTTCTACAGTCATACAGGTTGTGTTCAGGGACGTGGATGACATTTGCAGATTCATCCACTTGGCCAGACTGCCTCAGACTCCTGACAACTATTGCAAGTTTGCTTTAGGTTCTGGGGTAAGGTTTCTGTTCCTTTAGGAGGTCTACTTAAGGGTTGATGATTATTTTTTTACATCAGAACAACTTCTTTAAATAAAAAAAAAATATATTATTTATTTATGCATTTTACAAAGCACATTCTATATTGTCACCGCTAGTGCTACATTATAACGGACATACAGAAGTAAAGTCATGTGCTATTAACTACCAACTAACAAGGTGAGGCAGACATTATTAAGATACGTACTTGCTACTACGTCACTTAATCATAAATTATCTATAGCAGACACATAAAAAGACAGTGTATATAGTGCAGTATAGCATGTTGACAGATCATAAATTGAGCAAGAAGGAACCACAGCGTTCCAGGTATCCAGACCTTCGTATTGATAAGAGGTTACAACTAATACATTTAAAGAAAGTAGCAGCAATGCAAATTCCACTAAAATATAGTTCAGGAGTCTACATCAGAACAATTCTGATAGTTAAGTAGTGGGTCGGATTGTCATGCATTTACAGGGCACAGGACCCTCCACCTGACCCAATGGACTCTTGATTCTGTGGCGCAGCAAAAGGAATATGGAACATTATTTCCTTATCCTAGGAGTCGTTTATGCAGTAGTGATCATGGAAGGTCGGCAGTCTTCCAAGTTTCCTTAATACGTAATTGTGTGTCTTCTTCTAGATAGTTTTTGCTCTTGAGGCTATGAGGCCAAGACCCAACAGGGATGTCTTCTTGGCATCATCATGTACCTGTAAACATGACTGTGGATGGCAGCATATATGGGTAGGTGATCGTGGGCTCTGGCCTCTCCTAAACTGCCCCACTGCAAGACATGTAAGTTTTTCGATTTTCAGGGTGTTGGCAATGATCTTTCAAGCTTTGGAGAGAACTGAACAAAGCCCAGACAAGTGTTCTGAATGGTGTACAACATAACCTCGTTTTTATGGACACATAATATGAACGGTTTGGGGTTTAGTGACATTTTAGATTTTTTACGTTCTGATTCCTTCCCCTTCTGGGTGGTGGGCAAGTTAGCTGAAGGCTTCTTGAACAGGAGCTTTCTGACATCCCAGGAGGGTACTCATACTTGGTTTTCTTGACTTTCGGCTTGAGAGGGGGAGTATGCAGATTGACCATTTGAGAACTTGCCACACTCTTTTTCCACTTTTTCTTTCGTTATTTCTTCTGCACACTAGCATGGTCTCCCAGAGTCACTGATATGATATCCTAGCCCCTGCGGATATCGGTTTTCAGTGGTTGACACTACCAAAAAAGGGCACAAATGAACCAGACCTCAGCATAGAACATATCATTCTTTTGATCTATTTATTTCTTTATTGAGTTTTCCAATACGTGTACAGAGTATACATAAATGGAACAACGACAAGACAACTATAATTTTACAATTCCGTTCTCGTCTGATTATTTTCCAGGGAAAGGAGTCACAAAGATTAAAGAAAAGAAAGTAAAACCCCAAATTTTCTTATAGCCTGTATATATACATATATATATATATCCTTAGCTCCAAAGCCTGCCAGTGCTCCTGCACTCGCTGACAGGTGCACCATGTACGAGGGCAGACTCGTAGAAAGTATTCACGCTCCAAAGACAAGTCACGGGCACTCACGGGGGTAATCCTGCTTTGGATTTATTGGCACAAACGTGTTTCAGCGGGACGCCTTCCTCAGTGTTGGCGGCGGCCGCGTTCAAAACCTCCATAAATACATCGTCATTGACACATTGTCATGACCAGTAATTGAAAGTCAGGCAAAACTTTTACATCAAAGGTCAGGCATGTAAACATATATATGAGCCACCATTGTTAAGTGGTAAAATTCTACGGCCCCTTTCTAATGCAAATGCAAATACAAATACAATCTCCGCTCGAACCTCTGCGCGCTGGCTGAGAGTCATTTCACTTTTGCTCATTTATCCGGCAGATCGCTTTGAATAGGAACATTAGACTGACAAAGTGCCCAAATGCAACATAAATCCAATACATATTAGAAATACATTTATCACCACCTCGATGTTGCATATGGCTACAACATAATCATCCGAGGTGCAAAGAAAATTATAACCACTCATGCCTCATAGTCATAATTGTGCCCTGGATGGGCTGTGTCAGTCCCCGAACCTGTTACATTATATTATATTATATGTATGTAAGTGCCCTGAAATCATGCCCTAAATGGGCAGCACTCCCACTTGGACTCTCATGCGGCTTGCTATGCATACTATAGAAAGGGCCTAACATAATTAAAGCCCTGAATGGGCTGATTCCTACCACAGCTGCTCATGGACCCCCTCAGCTAAGTCCGCCTACTTTCCTATGTTACTGCAATTTACAAGTGTACCCCAAGCTCTTCCCCCATATTGAGGCCCATCGGTGATTTCGTCACCATGTCAAGGATGTAGCGCGATTCTAATCTACGCAATTTCTTTTCCCTGTCCCCTCCTCTAATGTCACGTGGTACATGGTCTATACAAAAATATTTTAACAGTTTTCTATTGCTGTTATGATGTGACTGAAAATGCCTCGCCACCGGGTAGCTCTGGTCTCTGTTCTGAATAGCCCGCTGGTGTTCTAAAATGTGGACTTTAACTGGGTGGATGGTACTCCCCACGTACTTTAAGTCACACGGACATACTAGGCAATATATCGTATACGGTGTATTGCAGTTCATGAATCTAGTAATTCGTATAGGGTTTCTTAGGCCGGCTACTTTGTACGCTGCCACCTTCACACTATTGCTACAGGCCTTACACCTGCCGTAAGGGAAGAAGCCAGTCAGACCCATGATACCTGTTTGCACTTTCTGCGTTACCAAGTGGCTGTCCACCAACTGATCTCTGATGGAGCGTGTTTTCCTAAATGTGAGTGAAGGATGAGAGGGCAAATCCTGTCCTATAACTATATCAGACTTTAAAATCCGCCAGTTGGCCTGCATGATCTTCCTCACACTGCCAGCTGCTCTAGTGAAGCCTGTTATAAGCCTGAAGTTATTCTTCGCTTGTGGCTGAATTTTATGGCCATCTGTCAATAAATCAGCCCTTGATTTTTCTGCCACTCGCTGCCTCGCATTCTTCAAGATGCCTCTCTTATATCCTCTTACTTCAAATCTCCTGATACTCTCAGATCCATCTCTCTCAAAGTCTTCCTCTCTGGTACTATTCCTCTTGATGCGTAGCAATTCCCCATAGGGAATGCTGTTGATTAGATTGCTCAGATGGCTGCTTCTTGCGTGCAGCACCAAGCTGCCTGCTGTGGATTTCCTAAAAAGTGCTGTCTGGATTTTGCCCTCAGCTACAAACACTTTCAGATCTAGGAAAGTGACCTCTGTCTGACTGATTTCGCTTGTGAACTTTTGGTTAAGGTCATTCGAATTCAAAAAATCAATGTATCGTAAGGCAGATTCTTTAGTGCCTCGCCTTATCAGGAAGAGATTGTCAATGTAACGTTTCCAGCTGACTGTGGTCTCTACCCACCTGTCACAAGTGTCCGACCATGCCACCTGCTTCTCCCACCAGCCTACGAACAAGTTTGCATAGCTGGGGGCGAAGCAGGCTCCCATGGCCGTCCCCTTCTGCTGTCTATAGATCTGATCTTGAAAAATGAATATATTATTCTCTAGACAGAATTGTAGGAAATCTAGCAGCATTTCACTATGTTGTGCATATTTTAACGACCGATTCTTTAGGAAATATTTTGTGGCATTTATGCCATCTTGGTGTGCGATGCTTGTGTACAAGTTTGACACATCCAACGTTATCATGAGGAAATCGGATTCCCACACCACCCCCTCAAGGTGTTTAAGGAAATCCTTAGTATCCTTCGTCTATGATGGTAAATCTAACACATAAGGAAATAAGAAGTAGTCAATGAATCTCGACATATTTTCCAACAAGCCTCCAATGGACGATATTATTGGTCTCCCCGGAGGATTCCACTTATACTTGTGGACCTTCGGAAGGTGGTAGAATGTCGGTATACGAGGATGAGAGATCGAAAAGAAGGCAAATTCTTCCCTTGAGAGCATTCCTAACGCTTGCCATTTAGAGATAAGTTGCTCATAGTCCTTAATACTGTTCATATATTCATTAAACGTGATTCAGGAGTAATTGTCCGGATTATTCAATTGATGGTTCGCCTCCTTGCAATAGTTCTCACGAGTCTGCAGCACTACGTTGCCCCCTTTGTCTGAGGGCTTAATCACAATTTCTTCATCCAATTCAAGATTTCTGAGTGCCTGTCTCTGCCCAAGTGAGATATTCCATGTCTTACTGGTATTCTCCATATTCTGCCTTAGTTTAAGGAGGTCTAGATTCACTCTCTCTGCAAAAATATCAATAGCATCCATTGTCGTTTGAGGAAAGAATTTTGAGGTCGGTCAAAAAGGACTGGATGGTCTCGGCTGTGTTATCCCCCAATGGGAGATACGATCCATGTCCTCGAGATTGGTCATCTCAGTTGGTATATCGCTGTTGCCCAACTCTTCCAAGACAGCTAGAGTGTCCAAATCATTGCCACTTAAAATGTCCGTGCTAGAGGAAAGGGGTTCCCCTCTTTCTACTATTGAGTCCAAGCCTCTCAATTTGAAGAACTTGTACAGCTTCAGCCTTCTCACAAATTTATAAACATCTATGCGAGTTTGTGCGTATTCAGAACTACTCGTGGGACAGAAAGATAGTAAAACCAAAGGGGATGATGGACGGAGTGTTGAACATTGCAAGCACTCACCCCCAGTCAACTGATTGGGTTTAATCCATCATCATTCTTTAGCTCACTCCGCCACCCCAGTTCAGACATGGCCATATGCAAATCAATCTGACCCTGTGCCTCATGGGAACAGTCCAGCCCAAACTGAGTGGGGGTGAGTGCTTGCAATGTTCAACACTCCGTCCATCATCCCCTTTGGTTTTGCACAGAAAGATAGTCCCAGTTTCAACACTGTTTCTTCCACAGGTGTTAATTGTTTAGATGTCAGATTGATAATGGTGAGATTTTTTGAATCAACTGAGGTGGTTGTTACCTGAATTTCGCGTTCCGTTTCGGGCGAGTGCTTTGGCCTCTGTTTGCCCCTCCTCGGTTGCCACCCTCCCTTTCTCGTGGAGCAGCAGCTGGTTGTTCGGGTGGCCTGCCTTTTCCTCCTCGGAGCCACGTTTGGCGGATTAAGCTGAACTCCTCGTGAAAATGGTGGGTCGCTGGGGCACTTGCTCTTGCTCCACCCACCTCTTCCTCAGACTGTTCCGCATCTGTGACTTCAGATTCAGAATTATCCCTACTTTCCACATCCTTGCAATTCCTATTGTTTCTTAGATCGCGACGAGGTGCATCATATTTCTTAGCGAACGTGAGTATCCTCCCTAGTTCGTAATCTGTGGCATCACGGTCAAATTTTTGCTGTTTACGCTGTTTGATTTTTAACTCATAGTTCTCAAGGCGCTTTTTCATTAAAGCCCTTGGTTCCTCATGTCGTGTTTTCTCACCCTCACTGGTGATGTTCTTTTCAATTTCCCCGATTTCTTTCAATGTTTTTTCCCTGTCACTCCAGGCGAATTTCACAAGAATCCCCAGCATCCCCTTCGAGGAGTTTGATGTGTACTCTGCCCATTCCTCTAGCAACTTGGGGTCTGGGTTCTCATATGCAGGGACAGTGTAAATGCGCAGTCCTCTAGGTAACTGTGGGGGAGGCTGGAAGTGGCGGGTGAAAGCGATCCATAACAGGGTCTAGAATGGAGTTAAAGTCCCACTCTCCCCAGCATCCATTGGATATGTGCCCTTTGGCTAAGCTATGGCATAGTCACTGTAGAAACCCAGCCTGGTCTGTGTTCCAGGCATATATGCTGCCAATAAGGATGGGGTTGCCATTCAAACGTGTCCAGAGGAGGACAAATCAGCCTTCCAAGTACGCCTCATGCAATAGGATCTTGACAGGGATTCTGGCTCTCACCCAGATGAGTGCGCCACTGGCATATGCGGAGTAGTTAGTAGTGTAAACCTGGTCTCTCCACAGTTTCTGGAGGCGGACTCCCGCATGCAATGCGCCTTCTCAGGAGGATTTTTCAGTGGCTTCTGCTGAGCTCTCGAAAAGCCCTTATCCAAGCATTGATACTCCGCCAGCTTGATTATGGAAAAGCTCTTGTTGTAGCGTCCAATGAGTCCCTTCTATCCAAAATGCAGGTGGTCCAAAACACTGCAGCTCGTTTGGTTAATAAACTGCCACCCCGCACACCTTCAGTCCCATTGTTCAGAGCCCGTCACTGGCTCCCCATAAGGGAAAGAGCACTGTTCAAACTACTCTACCTGACTCATAAAACCTGGTCAGGAAATAGAAATGGACCCAAATATAGCAGGATAAACTCATCCTCTATCTCCCCAGAATAAATTTTAGATCAGAATCAACTTCTTTTATGCCCCCGGCGTATTGAAATGCACAGGTACAGTGGCTGAGCCTTTTCTTATCTCGCTCCCTAACAATGAAACATCCCCTTGTTCATCCGGGCATGCACTGACTTCCCTGGTTTTAAAAAACATCTCAAGACCTGGCTGTTCTAATGGCTGCTTCTCCATCTGACTGTCGCCTCAGCACCGAGATGCCCCTTCGGGGGCGAGTCGTTGCGCTATACCAAGAACTCATTAACATAACATAACATAACATCCTTGACTTGAGTGATGTGTGATCTCTGTAATAAAGCAATATGTACTCCCTCTCACTTGAGAAATGTGCGAATTTGATAGAGTTTGGCCGGGGTTTGCCATATTCCAGACAGGACATTATATGTCCAGATCATCATAGGCTAAGTGTAGGGGTCACTGTCCTTATTTCCCATGGTGGGGCATGTGTGGCTGTGGTTATGGGGGAGGGCAAGGTATAGGATGGGGCTCTGCCGAGGAGTACATAGAGTGATAGCATGATCATGAATATCTTTGGGTCAACAGTTAAAAAAAAAAAAAAAACAACAAAGAACAGTAATACTATGGGCAGCATGGCAACAGCCTGTCACCCAAACCAAGTGGATTATTCATCTTGAGTGAGGGGAAAGATGAAGAAGGAAGAATCCAGGTGTGTCTCGTGGCCAGGTTCCTGATTGTGTAACTGGATGGAAGGGGCGACCCCTGCCTTGTGCCAAGAAGTGTTCGTGGCAGTAGCAGTGGCGCAGTCGACACACTAGGGATGGCTGTATGTATGGTACGGACTATCATATCATGTCATATCATATCTATAGGACCTCTTTTGTCATTTGGGGGGTCACCTGCAGGGATGAGTCTGTGCCAGACAGGGAGAAGGCTTGGGGGCTCCCACTTCCCGATAGGACCGATAAGGAATCGGAGTGGTCCCCCTGGGGTTCTGAGATGGTCGCCACCGCCTCTAAAGCTGAGTGGCAACTATCCAGGGCTTGCTCAGGTGAAGGTGTCCCCGGGGATGGGGATTGTCCAAGACAGCCCAGTAGTGTATATTGGCAGCATTCATCTCATTGCCTGGTTGGTCTCTGTCGGTTCATTTGCTCTGTTAAGTTCGGCATCCAACCAGTTCCATACCAAAATTATTTGTTCTCTCAGATGACTTTCGATTTGGAAGTAAAAGGAGAGTATATTTGAGATCTAGGTCTCCAAGTTTGCGTTTGACCCCAAGGAAGGAGGCCCATTGGTGTTGGACTGCCAGGGTGTAGTCTGGAAAAAGAAGAATTCGATGATTGTCCAATAGAACCGGGCTCGGTTGGCAGGCCCCGCTACGGATTTTGTTGCGGTCTTTAAAGTGTAGGCGCTTGGCAACAATCGGGCGTGGGGAAGCCCCTGGGGGAAATGGAGGGCACTTCGTGGGGACTCGTGGGCCCTCTCGATGGAGAAAAATGGGGTAAGACCGTCCGCTGGTATCAGGTCTTTAAACCACTTCTACAAGAAGTCCACCATGTTGGAGCCCTTGCTACGCTCCAGGAGGCCGATTATGCAGCTATTGGTATGTTGGGCTCTCCCCTCCACTTCCTCAGCTTGCGCCTACAGGAATTGTACCCGCTCCTTCAGGTTCCACAGCTGCTTTTCAAGATCGGACGCCTGAGGTTGGAGGTCAGGTAATGACCTCTCAGTGAGAGTAACTCTTTCGGAAAGCTTCCTATGGTCCTGATGGAGTAGACTGATATCTTCTGCCACCACATCTACCTTCATATCGAGGCGCACCTGGGAGGTCTCAATTGCTGCTAATATGGCGTTCAGTTTATCTTGGTATGGTAGGTCCTATGTTGCCTCCAGGGCTCAGACCGGGTACTTTGTGGATTATTCAATTGTCTTAGCAGGTGTTGTGCACCCCATCTCATAGTGTTGGACTGTGGGAAGGCCCCTCTGGGGTTCATCTGTCATGCTACTAGCTGGGCCCAGGGAAGGAGGCAGCACTTACAACTGGTTCCGCAGAAGTTTCAGGGGCCTCCCAAGAAAAAACCAGTGGGGAAATGTTATCCGCTCCTGAGCCACCTGAGCGTATCATCTGGGGTTGGAGCTAAATCATCTGAGGGGGAAAAGGTGCCCTCCCACATTGCAGGACCCACTTACCCCACTACTGGTGCTTTCCCACAGGACGAGGCACCACGTGCAGCGCTAGTAGTTCCAGGTGGGTGTTGTCCGGGTGTGGGAAGTTAAGGTCAATGTCTCTCTCTGCCACAGGAGCACTCCCACCCCCTCCCACCTCTCACCTGCGTCCCCGTGAGGCCAAGTTGATGCTCCTCACAGAGGGGGGCCTGTCCTCCCTGGCGTAGCAGGGCCTGCTTACCTTGCCAGTGGTGTGGCCCTTTGGGGAGGGGGTTGCATGAGCAGCTCTGTGGATGCCCGGGGGGGGGGGAGAGCCCGGTTATGGGTGTCTGGTGCCTTCACTGGTGCTCTTATACCGTGGTGGCCTGTCCGGTTCCTCTTCTAGTTGGTTCCATGGGCCTGGAGTGGAACACTGGCTAAGTGGCAGTCCCGAGGGGGAGGCCCCTCAGCGCGGCGGACTCCCGGCTCTCCCTGAGCCGATGTCCGGGCCGGCTGCCCTTAGGTGCTGAGGCCCAGCATGTCTCATTGCAGCTTCACGGCTGGGCCGTGTTGCCAGCTGCCCTTCCTCCACCTGGGGTCTGCGGGAACTCCGTCCTGTGCCACTCACTGTCCTGGATCCCCGGTAGAATGCCAAAGTCTGGAGCGTGTCATGCCCCTCGGACACCAGAACCCGCATGGGGCCATGCAAGGTTTTCTCCCTGCAAAGAGGGTCCTCCTCAACAACCAGGGCCTCCTACGGAGCCACCAGCTATCCATGCTCTGGGTTTGCAGGCGGGGACCACCCGGTTCTGAAGGATGGCAATGGAATGCAGGACTGGAGCCGGAAGCCCTTATACTAAGTGTCTGCCATGCTGCTTATCTTGGCCATGTAATCCCATTCTATTAATCTTTTTCCTAGGTCTCCTGATGCCCTGGGCAGTGAGGTCTGTTATTAGAAAGCAGTAGAGTTGTCAGTAAAAGGAATGTTGATGCTTGGGCCTTTGCGGTGGTTGCCTGTTGCATCAGGGAATTTTGTTAATCATTTTTTTCATTGAGGACGGGCTCCCCATTGCCTGTCCAGCATATGAAATCAGGGGTAGGGTTTAACTGTGTGAAAAGTGCTACCAATTGTGAGAAAGTTCTGGGGCAGGATAGTTGTCTATGTTTTCCAGGATACTGTCCACTTATGTTGGTTCCTCTTTCCCCGTGCAGGAGGGATAGAATTCAGCCAGTTTGTTTACGAAACTGCTCTGTGTGTGCCTAGTCCCTTTGGTTGAAATTTATATACATCTGCTGGTGCAAGCAGATGTCATCCATGAATCAGCTTGGAATTTCACAATCCCTGTTATTTGTGCAGGTTGTACAGAAAAGAGTTGTGTGGTTGACCATCATTATGATCAAGATGAAAGAATGTGATCATTAAGATTGAAAGGAAACATCTGATGACTGGGACAGAGATGAAATCATGCGATCCTGATAGAGTAAGGATTGGAACCTGGAAGATGATGAGGAGGTGATGCTTTGATTGCTTACTGGTTATCTCCATTACTCCGATTCTTCATTCGCATCCTAGCCCTTATGAACCACTCTCCCACACATTCTAGGTTGAAAATATTGGAAGGTTTTGGGGAGGTTGCTTGACATGCGAGGAGTTCACGGTGTATGTAGTAAGAAATCAGACAATGAAGGCTGATTCAGAGTAAGGGAGATTGTAGAATTAAATAGAAAGTTTCAGATGTAGGGAGGCAACTAGTGAATGTTAAAGAGCTGGAGGTAAGGTTAACAGTTTTTTCAATCAATTCCTAAAATTATTTCCAACATATAGATGGTGCTTTGCTCTCACCATGGCCACATATAAACATCACGACAGCATCCATGAACAGCAAATCATGAAGGGCCTAAATTATACGCACTTACTAATAATAGTCAAAGATGATATTTAGTGTGACTATAGTATTAGGCTGCCCTTAAGGTGTATCATTTGGTTTACTATGGTGGGAAGGTGTACTGGGACATATCAATCAATCAATCAATCAGGGAATTGTAAGCGCGCTACTCACCTGTGAGGGTCTCAAGGCGCTGAGGGGGTGGGGGTGTCCGCAGATCTGTTTAGCTGAAGAGCCAGGTCTTGAGGGTCTTCCTGAAGGTGTTCAGGGAGGGGGCGCGTCTGATGTCTGCCGGTAGCTCGTTCCAGGTCTTGGCTGCAATGTGAGAGAAGGATCTTCCGCCTGCTCTGGCTCTGTGGATGTCCGGGGTTTCGGCCAGTGCGAGGTTGGAAGATCGGAGGTTTCTTTTGGGTACGTGGAAGTTGATTCTGTCGTTGAGGTATTTGGGTCCGTTGTTGTGTAGGCATTTGTAGGCGTGAGTGAGGATTTTGAAAGTGACTCTTTTCTCCACGGGGAGCCAGTGGAGACTTCGTAGGTGTTGGCTGATGTGTTTTTGTCGGGGGATGCCGAGGACGAGTCTGGCGGCGGTGTTCTGTATTGTTTGGATTTTGCGGATTAGGGACTTGTTGATGCTGGGGTAGAGTGCATTTCCATCATCCAGTCTGCTGGTGATGAGTGCGTGGGTGACTGTCTTCCTTGACTCAGGGGGGATCCACTTGAAGGTCTTGCGGAGGATGCGGAGGGTGTTGAAGCAGCTGGAGGTGACGGCGTTGACCTGTCGGTTCATGGTGAGTGATGAGTCGAGTACGATGCCGAGGTTCTTGGCGTGGTCTCAGGGGGTAGGCGGGCTTCCAAGGGCGGTCGGCCACCAGGTGCTGTCCCATGCAGAAGGGGTGGTACCGAAGACGAGGACTTCTGTCTTCTCGGCATTGAGCTTCAGGCAGCTGTTGGTCATCCAGACTGACGTCTTGCATTCCTTTCTGGAAGTTGAGTTTGGCAGTGGTGGGGTCTTTGGTGAGGGAGAGGATGAGCTGGGTGTCGTCGGCGTAAGATACGATGTTGAGGCCGTGTTGTCGGACGATGGCTGCGAGGGGGGCCATGTAGATGTTGAAGAGGGTGGGGCTCAGTGATGAACCCTGTGGGACTCCGCAGGTGATTCTCGTGGGGTCGGAGAGGAAGGGTGGGAGTCTCATCCTTTGGCTTCTTCCGGTGAGGAATGATCAGATCCAGTCCAGGGCTGTTCCTTGTATGCCTGCGTCGTGTAGTCTGGCGACTAGTGTGCGGTGGGAGACGGTGTCGAAGGCTGCTGATAGGTCGAGTAGGATGAGGGCTGTGGAGTGGCCTTAGTCCAGGAGGGTGCGGATGTCGTCTGTGGCGGCGAGTAGGGCGGTCTCTGTACTGTGGTTGCTTCGGAATCCGGATTGGGACGGGTCGAGGATGGCGTTCTCTTCAATGAATCGTGTCAGTTTCCTGTTGACTGTTTTCTCTGCAACTTTGGCTGCGAAGGGGAGGAGCGAGATGGGCCGATAGTTCTTGAGGTCGGTGGGGTCAGCTGTGGGCTTCTTGAGCAGGGGTCTGACTTCTGTGCGCTTCCAGTCATCTGGGAAGGTGCCTGTTTTGAAGGTGCTGTTGATGGTGCGTTGTAGTTCGGGTGCGATGGCGGCCGCAGCTCTGTGGTAGATGTGAGGGGGGCAGGGGTCGGTGGGGGCCCCCGAGTGGATGCTTTTCATGGTCGAGGCGGTGTCTTCGGCCATGATCGGTGTCCAGTTGGAGATGGTGGGCTGGCTGGGGTTTCTGGGGGGCGGTGGGCCGTCTGTGGCACCTGGTGGATGGTCGATGAAGTTGTCATAGAGGTTTTTGATCTTGAGGTGGAAATAGGTTCCAAGCTTGTCGCAGAGGTCTTGGGATGGTGTGATGTCTGTGGCTTTGCTGCGTGGGTTGGTGAATTCCTGAATGACACTGAAAAGTTCCTTGGAGTTGGTGGAGTTGGCCAGGATTTTGTTATGGATGAAGTTCCTCTTGGTGGCTCTAATCTGGTTATCGTAGTCCATCAAGGCGTCCTTGTAGGTGGTGTGGTTTTCGGTTGTCTTGGTGTTTCTCCAGTTCTTCTCCAGGCGTCTGCAGGTGGGTCTAGCTTCTTGGAGAGCGGTGGTGAACCAGGCGGCTTTCCTGGGGCGTTGTCTGTCGGGGTTGCGTAGCGGGGCGAGCTCGTCTGCGCGGTTGAAGATCCAGGTGTGGAGTTCTCTGGCTGCATAGAGCTCAAGTGATGCCTTAATACACCAGCTATGTATGGGGTTTCCTAATGAGCTGAGGTGGAGGTCTGTGGGAGAGCTGACAGTGGGATAAATCAAGTTAATCATCAGAATGTTGATACGGAATAGATTAAAGCTGATACAGTGTTCCTACAACATGGGATCATAAGCTAGAAATATATAGAAGAGTCTTACTTTGCATATCAATGGGCCACACAAAGAAAAGGAAGAAAAATACATTTTGGAGCATTTGGAGTTAGGGGCTTATGACCTCATCCTCTAGCATTAGACTTCTATCTATTTTGTAAATAGAGAATTTTCTAACATTTAGGCTGATTCAGTATGAAGAGTTTTCATATCAGCCCTACACCCATTAGTTATTCTAGCAAATAAAAACGTGGACGCATTTCGATTCCATTATGGGCCCTGGAAAAAGGTGGGTTGTCACTAAAGTTATGTATGGGTGGCAAATTTTCACTTTAATCTCCCTATATAGAAATGTGTATAAAAGTAAACGTTTTGAAGATTTGTTGCTCCACACATCCATGAAGGGGTTTTTAATGTGCTATTAGACACGTGGATTGAAAAATTCGTCAAAGATTTTCTTTTGATTGGCCGAAGAAAAGTAATGAATTGTCTTGTACAAGATTTTAGGCTTAGTGGTGTGTGGCAGAAGTACCTTTAGGAACAGAGGCTCTACAAGTTCTAACCAGGGAAATAGGGTCTGCTTATTTTTGGCAAAAAGGTCTGGTCAAGCAAATTATTACATATTGACCAATTACAAAGCGTTTTTACAGATGACTCAGGGATAATTATGGATGTAGAAAACAGGAATGCAAGGGAAAACTTGAATGCTAGATGGAAAGCTGCTGGTAGATAGGGGAGGCTATAAAAAAAAGTCCAGGAATAGGTCTAAAGAGTTTTTTAAAATTAATAAAGGTTCTGATTCCTTAAAGCTTGTATGGAACTATCAAGAAGTGTGATAACTGCACTTTCCTGGAAGAAAGCGGTAACAATGAAGAAAATTAGCTGAAGACTGAACCCGATTTTAAGACTAGAAAGTAAATTGATGCTTTTGGATTTAGCATAAATGGAGGAGGCCATCATGTAGATGGAATTCAAAGACGATGGAGCGGAAATTAATGCATTAGCAAAAGAAATAAAGAAATGCCAGACTTTTATCAAGAAGAGACAAAGTTAAAAAGAAGAAATAGATCAATAGCTAAAGAAGATGTGTTTACCAAAAAGAGGTCGGACAAAGTTGGCTTGGCTGATTACAGATATAACATTAGAAAATATAGAATCCAAAGTATAAAGTGAAAAAGTAAAGACTGCAAGCTAAGGGAACATTCAGTGGAAGTTTATACAGTATTATCTGAAATCCTCACTCTATTCCTGCTTGAATCATCCAGTTATTGCTGGCCAGAAAACAATGGCCCCTATTCTTGGAGCAATGTATATATTTCGTTTATATTAAATATAGGAAAGGACCGGACAGCATCTGAAGGATATATGCCAATTTCACTCCTGAAGAGAAAGATTTCCTCATTCTCTTGAGAATGAATACAGTTATGTGATTTTAATCTGCCAGAGCCAAACGTTTTTATCCCAAATAGATATCAACCTGAGCCCACATATTATTTAACAGATGTCAGTGATGTGACCTAGAACATCAAATAGTAATTAATGAGCTACGTGGCTGATCTGATACTGCAAAATTTCTCATTTAAGTAAACTCACGCAGTGCTGCGTACTTCAGTAATTTACCCTGGGTGAGGCAACCATTTCCCACAAATTTTCATGGTGAAGTTCAGGTAGCTAACTCATGGGAATTAAAACTTCCAGGTAGGTCAGGCTTGCTTGGCCACAATCTAAGTATTGTAATATCTTACGAGGGACCCTTCAGACACTATGCCATTTTAGCAAATGTATATGAAAATGATGCTGTAATATGCACTAGTTGAACGCTTTTTCAAAATCATTCCTAGGGATTTTCCAAGATCATCAGCAGCCACTGCTACTTAACCGTGTCATAGTGCACAAGTGTTTCATACTTGTATGCATGCTTGGAAATCAGTGTAATGAAGAAAATAAGACACTTGGAGGAAACCTAAAGGCTTACAGCACCGCATGCATCTATGTACAGACACACCACATCCTTGCTAAAACAAGCATTGGCATAGCCAATAGGTCTCGCCTTTGGTATGGTGTAAGCTTTTAGTTATGGTTTATATAATTGTATGTGAACGCTTTAACATATGCATTAGGTATCTTGTCGAACTGTATTGATAAGTACTTACTTAGTGGGTTTTTTTGTAACTAAAGTGCAAGGTTTATATGGATAATACTAATAAGAGTGTAGGAAAGTAAACTGTCAGATTGCTGAAGTGCAATTATAAAATTGTAAAGTACATTTGCGAATGCTGAAGTGTATGAATAGAATAATTTCCTTTTGATCTACTTGCAGTTACATTTAGAAATGTTGTAAATGTTATTGGTATAAAACTTAACGTTATTTTTTTATTTACAGTATTATTGTTATGCCCCCTATGAGCTGGAGCAGCGACGAGGAGGAGCGCATGAAGAGGAAGGTAACAGCGCAATATGTAATTTGTATGCGTATTGTGCATTTTTTTGTGTTATGCTGCGAATGCGTTTATGTTTTGTAAAAATATGCGCGCTTTTCTTTTATTTGCATGCGTATTGTGTGTTCTGGTATGTTCTTTAGCGAATGTGCGTCATGTTTTTTAATAATTTGCGCACTATTATTATTGAATGTACTAATGCTGATGTCAACCTTACGATGCCTGTTACTGACGTGAGGAGAGACTATGATGGAGCTTGGACGGGAGGAGAGACTGGGGAGGAGCGCATGGAGAGGAAGGTAAGAGCGTTTTTTAAATATTGTTTGTACCCCATGTTGCTTTCTTGTAATAGTTTTACATGTGATTGGCATTAAACTTATTAATGTGCCTATTTATTTACAGAATTCTTGTTATGCCCCCCCACCAACTGGAGCAGGGACGAGAGAGGAGCGCATGGAGAGGAAGGTAAGACTTTACTATGTAATTTGCATGCCTATTGTGTGTTTTGTTCTGTTATTTTGCGAATGTGGTTTATGTTGTTTAATAATATACACGTTGTTTATTATCGAATCTGCTAACGTTGATGTTAACCTTGCGATGGCTGTTACCTACGTGAGTAGAGACCAGGAAGGAGCGCGGACAGGAGCAGAGGCAGGGGCGGAGCGCATGGAGATGAAGGTAAGAGCGTTTTTCAAATATTGTTTGTACTGTGTGTTGTTTTTTTGGATAATTGTTTTACATGTTATTGTTATAAAACCTAATAATGTGACTATTTATTTACAGTATTATTGTGATGCCCCCTACCGACCCGAGCAAAAACGTGGGAGGTCCGACTGGAGGGAAAGGTAAAAGCGTTTTCTGAATATTGTTTGTACTCTATAGTGTTTTTTTTTATTTGGCGTAAATGTTACTGTTCTGGAGTTTTTTTAATGTGAGTATTTATGAATTTAGTTTACTTTGTGGGGCTAATTTTATGATTATTAATGTAAATATTTATTTACAGGGTGTTAGTGACGCCCCACCAGCAACCGGAGCACAGACGAGGGAGGAGCGCATGGAGAGGAAGGTAAGAGCGTTTTTGTAAAATATTGTTTGTACTTTGTGTTGTTAATTTTTAATTGTTCTAAATGTTATTGTTATGAAAGTTATAAACGTGAGTATTTATTTATAGTATTATTGCGATGCCCCCCCACCGACCGCAGCAGAGACAAGGGAGAAGCGCATAAGGACAGAGGTAAGAGCGGTTTTTTGTTAAATTACAGATTACATTGTGTAGTTAATTGGGTGCATGGTTGTTAGAGGGGTGTTTTGTAGTATATGTCTTGTGCTGTTAGAGCTGCCACGGTGGCATAAGGCAGCTGTAGGAAGGGGGTACATGTCTTTTTGAAGTTGTGGAGTGGGACGTAAGCGACACTGTGGTGCCTGCGCCTTATGTTGTTTGGGGGCAATTTTGTGATTGGAGTTGCTGACTGTGGCTACTTTAGCAATAGCGGTTTGTGATGAATGGCTGTTTACTATAGGTGCAGTGCGAGCGAGAGAGGTATGTGCAACATGGGGCCATTTTTTGGAATTAAAATGAATTTTTCAAAACTAAAATAAATTATATGTTTTGTGTAGACAGGTACATTTAAAATGTATACTATATAGGAAGAGCAAAGGAGGAGTGCACTTAGTTGTATAATGTATTTGTGTGTGTGAGTTTTGGTATGCTGTAGTTTAAATAAAATGTACCTTAAGTTTTTTTGTATTCAGTGAGCTGGAAGAGCATATAGGGAGATAGAGAGAGGGGAGAAGGGGCTAGAATGTGCGGTATTGAAATTAGTTGTATTTGAGTTTGAGCTGCTTTTTATAATGTGTTTATAACAAATTATATTGCGCTTCAACTGAAGTTTTGAACTTTGTGCTTGTTTTAATATTTGGGGGGGTTAATTTTGTGTGTAGAGTTGTTGAGTGGGGCTACTGTAGGTATAATTATTGCTAGTGTTTAATTTGTGTGCTACAGCTGCACCGTGAGAGAGGAATCTGTAACATGGTGTTTTTGTTGCAAATAAAAGAAATTGTACATTTTAGAAGACAAGCACACGTGAAATGTGTACTAGATAGGAAGATGTAATGCTGAATTGGCCTACGTGTAAAATGTATGTGTGTGTGTGCGCGTTCCGGTATAGTGTGTGTTATATAAAGCGTGCATTACACTGTTGTATTTAGTGAGCTGTGGTGTTGTTTTATGTTAAGAGTTTGAATAAGTTTGGGCTACTATGTGAGGATGTGTTTGTAATATGTAGGTATAAAGTTAATGTGTGTGGGTGGGTGGGGGAACGGGTTGGGGAAGGTGAGAGAAAGGAAGTTATTGCGAAAGGAAGGTTGGGACCAGTAGCGGCTCGTGGAGGGAGTGCTGCGGGGCGGTGAGGCGGGGCGGGGGAGGAGCAGGGGGGGTAGTAAACTATGGAATAGGGCCGAATGGAGGTAAATAAACGAACAAAACGAATTTAGTTGCGCGCGCTGTATCGCATTTGGCAATGCAGCACGCAAATGAAATTTGTTGTATTTATTTATTTGCTTACTTACCTCTGTTTGCCCGTATTCCATAGTTTACTACCCCTCACCCAGCTCCTACCCCGCCCCGGCCTACCGACCGCAGCACTCCCTCCAGTAGCTGCTACTGGTTGGGATATTAGAGTATAATTTGCTGGTGGTATTTATTTAGAAGCGGAAGCCATCTTGTATTTTGTAGGCACTGCGATGGCAATGCAGATATTGGCTAAAAGGAAGTGAGGTGGTGTAGCCTGGTTATGGGAGTGGTCTAAGTTTTTTGAACACGAAGGAAGCTTTATGTGGGAGCTAATATTGTAGTGGACGATTCCGGAGGGGATGTTATGTGCACTAGAGAAAGGAGAGGCGTTAGAGGTTTTGTGGGATATATTTTTAAGAGGCCTATTTTTGGTGTTTGGCAGAAAGGGACGCAGGGTTTTAGAGGTAGTGGTATGTTTAATTTACGGTTGCTGATGAGAAAAAAAGTACCGGAGAGGAAGATGCAACCGCGGTGAGTGGGGCTGTGTGGGACTTTTTTGGGTTGTGTATGTGTAGTTGTTTGAGAAGGTAGTTATATTTTGGAAGGAACGCAGGAATGATTGAAGGAGCGTGTAGAAGAGGAGGTAAGTAGTGGCTGTTTTGGTGTATGGTTGTTGAAAGTGGTGTTTTGTAGTATTTGTGTTGTGAGAGCTGATCCGGTAGAGAGAGGGCAGCTATACAAAGGGGGTATTTGTTGTTTTTGAAGTTGTAGAGTGGGAGTGAAGCGGTTCTATGGTGCATTTGTTTCATGGTGTGTGTGGAAAATTTTGTGAGTAGAATTGCTGTGTGTGGCTACTGTAGCCACAGTGTTTGCTAGTGTTTATTTTGTTTGCTGTAGTTGCAATAGGAGAGAGAGAGGGGATTTGAAATGGGGCATTTCCGGCAAAGAAATGTTTTGGGGGGGGGTGTTGCGTACGTTTCTGGAACCGGAAGGAGTATTTAGGCCTGAGCAGATATATTAATGGATGTTCCGGAAGTGGATGTTAGGAGTTCCGAGAGAAGTGATAGGCATTTGAGATTTTAAGGATATATTTGTTGTAGGGCTGTTTTTATTAACTGTTTGGCATAAGGCGACGCAGGTTTGCTGCGAGAATTAGTTTTGTGCACTAAGGACCACCTGAACGACTGAAGGAGTGTGCAGAGGATAAGGTGTGTGTGGGTAGTTGGATGTATGGTTGTTGAAGTAGTGCTTTGTAATATTTGTGTTGTGCTGTTAGAGCGGATCTAGTAGAGAGTGTTGATCTATAGAAAGGGGACACTTGTGTTTGGGAAGTTGTGGAGTGAGCTGGAAGCGTTACTGTGGTGCATGTGCCTTATGTGGTTTAGGCTAATTATTTCTTCGCTAGATTCCTGAACCTCCAACACAGTATGTTTTGTAGTGGTTTTCCTAGCCAGTTTCCCATGTTCACCAAATGGAATATATTTCCTGTTGACAACAAAGTGATTATGACATGCAGCCCTGTATCACAATTTTGAATAAAGCGATGGTATGAAAGTTCTTTCGACTGCATTCTTACCAGGAGCACACGCTGAATGCTCATTGCTAAATCCGTACTTTTACAAAGGCGCGATGATTGCAAAATAATTCTGGCGATTATGAAAAAATAATAAACAAGCGCGGCGAACGCGAAGCGCGGCAAACGGGAACGCTCTACTTAATAAATTTTTAAAAAATGGCGGGTGGAGTGCGAGCAGGAGGAACAAGCGCAGAGAACGCGAACGCGCTAATGAAAAACAGATGGTGGATGGACTGAGAGCCGAAGAAGCAAGCGCGGCGAACGCGCTAATTAGAAACAGATGGCGCCCCTGCTCGTAACCGCGGACATAGGCCGTGGGCGGAAACATTTTCTGGGAAAGGTGGGACATGCACCCGCCTTTGTCCAATTGCGTGATGTCTTTTTTAGAAAGACGCATGCAAAGACCAATAGAAAAAAGACTGGAAAAAAAACACACGCACGGGCTTGTGAAAAGTCCAGAGCGATTCCAAGAAGTCGTTTTCCTAGAGCAGTGCATGCGCGCTGCGCTAGGCTCGACCTAAAAAGCACGCTTTCTGGACCAAGACCTACCTTTTTGCCAAATTTGGTGTAATTCCGTTCAGCAGTTCGAGCTGTAGCCTGTTTCAAAATTCCTATGGAAATTAACATGGAGAAAACGCGTTTTGGGACCCCCCTTTTTTCTCGGCCCCCGCTTGACGAATCGCCATCAAACTTTCAAGACAGGAGCTGACCTGAGTGAACCATTAGTTTAGAAAATTTCGCGAAGATTCATCAAACGGCGCCAAAGATATTGGCAAATCAAAAAACCTATGGATAATAGGTCCTAACTATAACTATCTACTGGCGACAGCCAGTAGGTAATATATAGCTATATATAGATATATAGTTTAGTAAAGCTGAAATAAAACAGATACTGGAAAGGAGAAAGTAATGCTTAGGCACAAGCGGCCTGAAAAAGGCCCCAGTGCCACCACCAATTCCAACAAGTGATGCTCACATAATTGTCGAGCAACAGCTGTGCTGTCATGTCAGACCGCAAACATACACAGACTGGGCTCTGTCTCCACCCAGAGGAGTATTTCTCTTTCAGCTAATCCTATTGGCAGGTTGTGTGTCATTCATATGGAGTGCTTGCTCTGCAATCCATGACACTTTGGCATCTCAAAAATACTCTGAATAATAAATCAAATGTATCTTATAGATGCATTGTATAAAGAAAGCAATCCCAGTTTTGTTTTTTCCCCTGCAGTAATCTGTTTTGAATATTTCAGTCAGCACTCAAACGCAAACCAGACCTATTGGCCTTGCCAATGCTTGTTGAACCAGTTAAAATGTATTTGATAATCTTAACATGTATGGAGTTCCTATACTTTACCAGAAGCTGCACATTTTGTGGTGTAAATAAACAGTGTGGGTAGGCGAGTTGGCCCATACCCTTGCTCAGTCAAGCCCACACCCATCGACAACTCCAGTTGTACTTTATTCGAAATAAATCTCAGCGTGGTTCAAGTGTGAATGTCTCCAAGTGTGCTCACAGGGAAACCTTTGCTGCTGGAAGTAGCAATTCAGATTTCTCAGCCGTTAGGCCATCTGGTGGTAGACAAGCTTGATCTCCTCTGTATCAACACAAGTACACAATGTATTAATTCACCCATAAATACAGCTCCAAACCAGTGCTTAATTTGAGCCGGTGGATTATGGTGTTCAGCACCGGCACTTGATCATCAACACCTGCGTCTTTCATGAGCACCAGTTAAAGACACATTCATTTACGGGAGATTAAGTGATTTGCCTGGAATCACAGGATGTGGAGCCCACGCCCAGAATCGAACCTGGTTCCCCAGTTCACAAGTCAGCAGCTCTGGTCATTACACCACATCCTCTCCCCACTTTCGTGGTTAGCAGTTGGTTCTATTTTAGGTAGCGCTGACAAGAGAAATGGGCTGGTGCAAGCTGCCTCCTGACGAGAGCCCCGGCACATATATATATATTTTTTTTACAAATTAACCACTGCCGCAAACAACCTAGAAATGTGGAAAAAGACTATGGTGCCAGTTGGTTTTAACAGGGACATTTTAAATCATTCAAATAACTAGGCATGTAATAAAACACACATTTCTTCTGCGAAGGAACTGCCAGAAGATTGCCACAATGCATTAAATCCCTCTCAAAACAGTGAAGTCACAAAACACACAAAGCAGCCACGGGATTCTCACGTGAGGCTCTGGGGTTGAACCGGTCGCTTAGGTTCCCTGGCAGGTCATCACCGTACGGTTTCCTTTCACAACCATTCCTGGTAAACATTTATTAAAGGATAATTCGCCCGTCCATCAAGAGGCCCCCTTAGGTTCCCGGGCGGAATGTAAGACCGCACGCGAGGGAGCCTACTGAGGTGTCCATCAAAGAGAAAAAACTTGTAGTTTCATTTCAGCACCACCCTGGAGGCACGAGGCGCTCCATCTTCACGGCACCCGACCAGGGGGCAGACATGCCTGAGCGGTGACCTTTCGCAGCAGCACCACAGATCATCTGTGCTGAGGGAGGAGGCAAGGCCATCATGAAGCGCGACGGCGGGCACCAGTGCCCCTTGGCAAATGCCAGCTAGATGTGCATCCTCTCCTACGCAGCCCTGCTCTCCGGCACAACCCTTAGAAAAACTAGAGAAGCTCCGAGTCTCACAGAACCATACATCGATGCAGCCACACACAGGTCGCCACACAGATCCCCCTACACACCACAGAAGCTCAAAGTCTCAGATAGCCACCACACACTCCAGCACACACACAAAGCATTCAGGACAACACAATTCTCTCAGACCAGCTAAATACTAACACAGTCACACACAGCACGCACACGTACACAAATACGCAGAGATCTGCTTACACACTCACGCATAAATCCCCCTCACAAACACTTGTCGACAACAGCCTCCACACAGACAAATCGCCCCCACACACTTTAAGTTAGAAACGGAAAGATCTTTATCCCTGTTTAAATAGCCCAGACGTGCCAGGGGCCTTGCTCTAAATGGCACAGAACCAATAAGATGGTCATTAACAACTGCATCAGAGGTAGAGCTAGGAGACCAGAATTCTAATCCCAGCTCCTCCTCCGAAGTGTGTGATCCTGGGAACACGGTGTAATCACCTAGAGTTTGAATACACTTGTCAAAGGTAGGAGCAATTCGAAATATGTTATACAGGTAATTTACATGGTTACACTGCTTGTACAGACAGCGCACAGAAGTTGCCACATCTCAAAGGAAGGCGCTACACGAAATCATGATGGGTGATCATGCACACATCTCCCAGGCAGAGCAGAGACTGAGACCGGGTTTGTTCAGGGACATACCTGAGAGGTAGAGTCTCCCGAGAGCTCCTCCCGACCAGCTTCCTCGGAGCTGCAAGCGTCGGCTGTAGGGATATCGAGTTCGCATGCCTGGTCTGTCGCTGTGCTGTCCCTGCGGCCAGGCACAGCATCATTAGCAGCGGCGCCGCAATGCACGGACAGCGGAGTGCGGGCGGGGGGGAGGGTGCGAAAATACACGGAGTGCTCACAGAGGCCACCCGAGGTGAACTTGTTAACCGGCAGCGGGGATGGGTGGAGAATTAAACAGGCAGCCTGTTTTTTTGTGGTGGGAGGGAGGGCCCACCACGGGGAGATCGCGTTTTTAACATGAAAGCACAGCGCTCATGAAATGGGCGCCGCGCTGAATAGGGAGATCGCATTTTGAAGATGAAAGCACGGCACCCATGGCCGCCGCGCTGAATAGTTTAAATGAAACGGACGCTGCGATAAAAAACAAGCGCGCGCACGTTAATTAAACCCAGATGGCCCCTGCGCGCGCTGTAAGAATGCGGCTGCGAAAGCAACTTAAAAAAAGCTTTGAAGAGAGGAGCGGGGGCGAGCGAGCGCGGCAGCCTGCTGAGCTGACCACACGCTCGTGCACCATGGCCTTTTGCTTGCGCGTAACCGCAGGGAAAAGGCCACGACGCATCGAGCGTGTGGTCAGCTTTTGAAACCCCCTTACATAAAGTCTTCGCCTAGCAGCGCTTGCGCGCTACTCGAGGCTCGACCTAAAAAACCTCCCCTTTAGAAATCTTTTAAGCACACATTTCAATGTGATTGTTCCACTCGTTGGCTCCTGCTCGTTAAACAGTGTCAAGAGTTGGCAGTACGCCCCACTACCTATAAATTGAATGAACTTGCTCATGCATTTAACTATTTGATATTAAATGAGTAATATTTTGCACATCTAGAACCTCTTTGTTTTCATGGTGTTGATCACTTAATTCAAATTTAAACTTAAAGGCAGGTCAACGTATCTCTTACTTACAAAATAAATAATTCCATGAAAATCTATTTAGAAATGTAACACACTGATTGCAAAAGAAAGAGCCTATGTTTTGGACAATGTTATGTGATGAGCAATATTTTTAAAGCTTGCGGCTGACAAAGAGGTTTCTTGGTGCTAATACCATAAGCAGAATGGGGACCATAAGCAATAGCAGCAGACTCAAGCTATCTAGGGCCTGATTATAACACACCTGACAAATAACGATACCATGGGATATGTTATTTATCGGGTGCAATAAATAACACTTATAATGAGTTAGTGGGGAATAGCATGCGGATTTTGGTGTTTAACGCAGCAAGGTCCGCATAATACGGTAAGTAATGTTTGATTTTCCCCTGTTAAATTTTGACAGATTTGACTTGCCAGAATTTAATGAACGTTGAGTTATTTAACGCACCCGATAATTATCGGATGCGTTAAATACCATCATACTCGTAATTCCGATCCATGCGTAAACATGTATTAATTCATGGATCAAAATTAACTGACCCACTCATAATCAAGAACATTGTAATTGCTTTGGAAGAAACCCATGTCTGTAGTGTTTGCATAACAGATTAGGGGTGGACCACAAAGAACCAGGGAGACTACTCCAGTTATCAAGAGTAAGTATTAAAAGATCATAGACCCCTGAACAAATATTTGCGAAATCAGAGTTACAATTAAGGCCTCAATTACGAGTGCCCAGATTCATTCAGATAATTTCCCTGCCAGCAACAAATTTGGTGAAGGGGAAATAACATGCATTAGCAGTTTTTGGGGACTAACATATTTCTGTTCCAATTCCCGCTGGTTTCCCCATTGTTTCACACACAGATTTAGTCTGCTTTCGGATCACTGGAATTTACAGACCACTCATAATAAGGGCCTAAAGCTCGATTTTGAGAGGCACTAATCAAAGGAGCGCCCCTCATCTTCATTTTAATGTTAGTTATACAACCTGACTAAGGGAAACAATGATGACTCAGTGGCCATTTCGATTTTATTTGCTGTCACCGTTTTCCAGTTTTGAAACTGGGCTTTCCCTGACTCAAGGTAAGAAAGTGCATTGGTATCACTGTACGCTCAGGAGCACTCTCGGGCGGGCATTCGTAACTCCTGCTGCTCTAATGGTACCAAATCTCACCAGCAATCCTAACCTTCATTAGGCCACCGAAGCTCACCAGCAATACTAACCAGCCTTCACCTCTCTGGCCTGTGCTAGGGAGGTGACGAAATGTGAGAGGACGGGGCTCCAAGTACTGTCTCCACCTGCCTGGCCAGAGAAAAGACCTACTACCTCCCAGAGGTATGCAGTAGTCAGCAGTGTCCTTAGCCAAAAGGTGGACAATAGTCACTTTCCCAGTCTGTCATGGAGGTCAAAAATCAAGGTTTGCTCGCCTGGCGATTAAGGTTAGGGAACGTAACACAAGCCACCAATGGTAAAAGACATCTACCCAACGTCCCATAAGCAAAATCAGTTCTAGCTAGTATTGTTCTGTTGCAGTGATTGCCTGTGGAATACACCTGGCCTATCCTATTGTCCAGAGACAAGAGACAAGTAGGGAACTAGATAGTGCTGCTAGGGCAGAAGGAATGTCACGGAAGGGCATGATTAGCGATCCCAATCCCCCTGACTAGGGCATGGCTTTACCCAAGCTTGCAGACCGGCCTCACAAGACTGGGGCTAAGCAAGAGCTAGTCCTACCCCCCCACCTGTGTAACTGTGTTAGGAGCTTGTCGGGCTGCACAGCAGTGGCCCCAGTCTCGCCAACCTGACCACAGGGACAACCTGCAAAGTAGCTGCAAGACCAGGTACTTGCTGTGCCAGATGCCGCTCTCAACCTGATGGAGTAATAGACGTTTCTGGATCCACATACCACCCCGGGTTTTGTGGAACAAGAGTGGGAAAAGAAGGAGAGTCCCCCTTGTGCCACTCTGAATGAGTAGGTGGCCTGAGTCAGATTAGCAGGGAAATGGTGCCCCTGACTAGAATATTGCCTTCTCTATAGAATGTGAGGGAGAAACAAGTATGTTAGAGGACTTTCTCCACCCCTGCAGTATGTATAATTTGACTATTTACTCATTACTCTCCTGGTAGGTTCCAGGAATTCAACTTGTTGCTCCATTGGTGTGAATTTCAAAATCTGAATCAAATCTCCATGTCTCTGATGATAATTAAGCTTCTCCCTTCCTCTTCAGTGACATTGATTCATCAAGTAATGGACATGGCATCACTAACCCTTTGCTATTCCACAACAGGGCTTGCCCCCCCCCACTAGACTTTCAACAGTCCCCTACTGCTGTTGACAAGGTGTAGAAACTACAGGAAGTAGACAGGGCTATGAAAGTGCTTTATACTTTCTGTTCCTGCTGTTGCCCTTATAACCCCTGAGACGAGGTGGAGCCAAGGCAGTGCCAAGGGTACCAGACAGACAACAAGGGGTAGCTGTTGCTACTCCTGGATACCCATCGCTGGAGCCAGCAGACGAAGTGCATTTAAAAAAGTATGGGAACTGTGATGCTTTGTGCAATGGTGGTGGGGTGAGTGAGCATGGGGCCGTGGTCAAAGGCGTGGCTAAAAAAACTAAATATTCTGTAACTTTTGCTGGTCTTTCACCTTCAGGGAACTACATATAAAATAACACAAAGCCTAAATGAAAATTAAATACAAGTTATATTAATCAGTGGCAAATGCACTATTGTACATTATGAAACCTCTTGTAGTTAATGCACTGCACTTGAGAGCTACAGAATTGAATCCTGGTTGGTGCACTGGAGAATAGGGACTTGTGCATTTTTAGTGCTACAAGGTCCTCGTCTGTGACAGACAGCACTGTGAACATTAAGTCATTATTTTAAACTTGCATTACCCACAATATAAGAAAAGCTGCTACAAAATGTGCAAAAAGGATTAATAGAAAGTGCTTCCAAAATATAGATTTAGTAATACCCAGACTGTATACAGTGGTCTTTTAAAAGTACCCAGTTCACAGCTTAGCTGGTAGTTCCCTGACAATACCCATCAAAAAGAATAAATGCGAGTCATCAGGAAACTTCAATTGATTCCATCATTGAAGCCAATACCGGCTTCCAGGCGCCCTTTACATTTGCAGATTGACCAGTTGCGCTCACTTGGATTTCTTTCAGGCAAGCAGACACCCTGGCAGGAAGGCTTGTTTAGCTGTCTGCGCCTCCCTCGGTGTCACAGCACAAGAGAGCCTCCCTCCCATCAACTTCAGCTGAAACAGTTCAGCCATCTGAATTAACCGTCCCGGGACAGTTGTATTTTCCACACAAAGTAGGGGAACTATTTTTCTAAAATTAAAAAAGTATGGGCACGTCGTGCCACTCCGATCCCCCCCACTTCGACCACTGGCTGGAGCCAATGTTCCTAGTCTCTCCTCCATCACGTTCTCCTAGCTACAATTGCAAGAAGAGCCCATTAGTGGCCCAAAGACCATTTTTAAGTAGCCCAACAGGTGCCAGGCTGCTCAGAGCCCTGTTCCGCTTTTAAACAGCAGTGCGCCTGTACGTTCCTCCCGTTATAGCAGGATATTAAAGGGCAGGAAGTATGCAGTGGGTGACTAAAACATTCCATCTCGCTGAGGCTTATGTTTTGATTCTGTTATCAGGCATCACAGCTTTCCACTTCCAGTCTCTGGGATGAGAGCAGGTGTGACAGGTCTGGCACTGCCCCGCCCCTAGCATGCCCCTCTCACTTGGCGCCAACGCACCCTGTATGGATCCCCCGTGCCCGATTGAATACTAGTGCGGTCTTCTTTCCACACTCTTCTTGCTCGCCTCCACAAATGCATTTAACATCAGCGGTGTCAGCAGTAAGATGCACGTTGCAGTATCTTGTAATATCGACCTAATTCTCACCACTTCACAAATATCGAGGCAGCAAATCGTTCACGTCACTCTGGCGATGCTGGATTTCGTTTGAAAGGCAATAACTACAGCACTGGAAGGTCTTGGCACGAAAAATTGCACTATGTTTTTCTCAGCTCGAGGCACTGTTAAGTCTGGCAAAAGCCACCTGGGTCAAGTCAGGAGGACTCCGTGTCCCACAGTGAAATCCTGACTATAACACCCTGCTTTATATACGGTCTCCAAATAAAGAGCGACTCGCGCGACTCTGTTATCTGTTCCTCTCGAAGCCTCCCCGTGCCAGCGTCAATGAATCTCGGGGAGCTGCGGAGAGCGACAGAGGCACCAGGAGCGCCCCCTGCCTTTAAACAACGTCCGCCAGGGGCTCCAGCCCGCCAGGGAAATGCCCGGTGGAGTAAAAGGCCAGCCCGGCCCTAAAAACGGGGCTTTCCCTGCATCTGGAATGGATGGACTTGTGTTGTCTGTCAACATCCGGCTCAGGCTACAAGTCATTACCAGAAATGCCAAGAGGGATCAAAACCTCTCCACCCGCTGGGGATGTCAACGTTAGTACCAAGGGACACTTAGAAAGGGCAAAAGTTCAGCTTCGGAATGGCCCCAGTGTTGAGTTACAGAGGTCTCGAATGTACAGTGACATGTTAATTTCAGACCAAAAACTTCGCTGGTCATAAAAATCGGGGAATAAATCGGTAAATAAAAACAGTGGGACATAAACATTGGAGGGGAAAAGTGAATAAGACAGAGAGGTAAAAATAGAGGTATGCGAAAGGGTTAGGTTGCAAAGAAAAAGAAGGGAAATAAATGAGACAAATGGAGGGTTCTCAGTAAAGATAAAAAGGTGGAGATGGGGGGCGCCCCCGTGAAGCGCAAGTAGAAAAAAAAAACTAACACTGGGAATTAAACAATGTTATCAATCTAATGCGGATACAAAAACAATTAATTACTCTGAGATTAATCCCAAAGTGACTCATTATTCCGAAATAAAACAATGCAACCGAATATTTTTTTAAAAGACTTTATTCAGGTTTAATGATAGCAATTATACACTGAAGTATTCTAATGCGTACCTTACAACATATTTTCTGTTATCAAAGGATTTTACCGTTATTTATACAGTACTATTTTCAACATTGAATCAACATGCATTTCGTGGTTTCTTTTTTCCACTTCAATAAGTTGTATTCGTATTACATCTTTCATATGGTATCTGGTAGTTGTATCTTTTAAAGTCGAGTAAGCTATTCGCTTATGTTTATGTTAGTGCGTGCATGTATGAGGGTGGAATCCTAAATATCTGTGTAGCATCTGTTTCCTAAGTAGACTTGAATCATCAGGTCTAGTATTGATACCGCCTCAGTCATGTTACTCATTTCTTAATGCAGATCTTACATAGGTAGAGCCTGTGGAGGCTTCCACGCAATGGAATAGATCCTTTTGCGATTATCAACCCCAGGTCTAAACTTTTGGTGGTCCCAGGCGGTTATGTGAGCCCAACAACCAAGAATTATGAATAAAAACTAATTCTGTCCAAGGTTTCGGCCAGGTGGGTAAACGCTTCTCTCCAGAACTATGTGATTATGGGGCATTTTCATCTATTGTGTTGAAAACCTGTATTATATTTTAGGCATTTAGGACAGTGTTCTGTTGATATATTATATATTCTGTTGATTTTCTTTAGAGTTAAGTATGTCTGATGTAAGTAGTTGAATTAATATATTTAAAGAGACTGCTTGGTTGTAATTTCAGTGCTTTCTTCAAATCTGCGTCCCTTGGTTCTTTTTCTAGCATATGTCCCCATTCCCTTCTGCGGCATATCATCTCATTCTGCTCATATGCTAAGTAAAAGCATGTCAATAACATAGGCCCTCCCCCTAATGTAAATAAAAGTAACATTGCATCCTGTTTTTCAGGCTCTACATCATTACTGTACCAACATCTTGGTAATGAACCTTTGATGGATCCATATGTCAAAAACTGGCCTGGCCAGAGGCCGTATGATTTTGTCAATTCTAATAATGACTGTACTTTACGTGAGGAGTGGCAGTCACTACAGTCAAAAACCCACTTCAAAATGTCCTTGTACTTTTGGGAGCCCCACCAGATGGCTTGCCTGGACATAGGGCTAGGGAGAATTTTTTTTTGTAGGCATCTTTTCCAGCATTTCAAGGCTTTGCGGAGCAATTGTGGATGCTTACTATATGCTGGTTCCTTTTTATTTGTCACGGCAACCGGAGTACCAGTGTCTGACCTGTGTATCATTTCTTCTCCCTCTTGCAAACCTACTCCATCCAGCCTCCGGACAATCCATTGGAATTGGGCTGCCAGATGAGCCATTTTCTGATATTGGGAGTTTTAGTTTCTCTAGTGCTGCTCTGCGCCTACTCTGGCCCCATATTTAGCCAGTTTACATAGAGTATAATTCCTTAAAAAGAGGGCCTGGGAGCCAGACTGGGAGTATTATCATATTGGACAGAGATATCCCATCTATTGCCGACAGTGGTAACGTTTCCTAGAATGCTATGCTCCCCTTCAAGGAATAAATTACAGGCCTCATACTTCCCACCTTTATGTCTTCGTCAAAATAGTACATGCAAACTCCCAGATATCTGAAGGTGTGTATTGGGACGAAAAAGTCCTCTGCATTATAATGAATGTGCATTCCTGCCCTGAGTGCCCCAACTGTACTGATGTCTACATCCCTAATGCTGATTTTTGTTGTCATAGGCAAACACAGATCATGCATGTGCACCATTATATAGGTCTGTCTCACGCATTGCGGTCTTGTTGGACTGGGAGGGGCACCCATAGCCCTACCCTCATAGTGGTGAACGGCTACTGCCTTTAACAGGAGTTATGCGTTACAGCAAACAAATGATGGACGGAATGCTGACAATGCAAACATTCTCCCCCAGTCAAAAGATCTGGGTTAAATCCATCGTTCTTTTGCCCACTACGCCACCCCAGTTTGGACCCAGCCATATGCAAATCAGTCTTGACCCTGTGCCCCATGGGAACAGTCCAGACCGAACTGCCAGGCCAGGTCCTCCCTGGACCGGAAACAAGCATCCTGGGACCGGTTTCAGGGTATGTCACCCTTCTTCAGCCAGGCTAGCTTGAATCCAGTGGCACAGTGAGCAAGGGACCCACGTCTGGGCATACCCATCCCACTTAGGGCGAAAAGTGTTACAGCAAACAAATGATGGACGGAATGCTGACAATGCAAACATTCTCCCCAGTCAAAAGATCTGGGTTAAATCCATCGTTCTTTTGCCCTCTACGCCACCCCAGTTTGGACCCAGCCATATGCAAATCAGTCTTGACCCTGTGCCCCATGGGAACAGTCCAGACCGAACTGCCAGGCCAGGTCCTCCCTGGACCGGAAACAAGCATCCTGGGACCGGTTTCAGGGTATGTCACCCTTCTTCAGCCAGGCTAGCTTGAATCCAGTGGCACAGTGAGCAAGGGACCCACGTCTGGGCATACCCATCCCACTTAGGGCGAAAAGTGTTACAGCAAACAAATGATGGACGGAATGCTGACAATGCAAACATTCTCCCCAGTCAAAAGATCTGGGTTAAATCCATCGTTCTTTTGCCCACTACGCCACCCCAGTTTGGACCCAGCCATATGCAAATCAGTCTTGACCCTGTGCCCCATGGGAACAGTCCAGACCGAACTGCCAGGCCAGGTCCTCCCTGGACCGGAAACAAGCATCCTGGGACCGGTTTCAGGGTATGTCACCCTTCTTCAGCCAGGCTAGCTTGAATCCAGTGGCACAGTGAGCAAGGGACCCACGTCTGGGCATACCCATCCCCCTTAGGGCGAAAAGTGTTACAGCAAACAAATGATGGACGGAATGCTGACAACGGCACTGGAGTCAAGCTATCCTGGCTGATGAAGGCTGATAGCCTGAAACCGGTCCTAGGATGCTTGATTCCGGTCCAGGTTGACATGGCTTGGCAGTTCGGTCTGGACTGTTCCCATGAGGCACAGGGTCAAGACTGATTTGCATATGGCTATGTCTGAACTGGGGTGGCGTGGTGAAGCAAAATAACGATGGATTAAACCCAGATCTGTGACTGGGGGTGAATGTTTGCCAATGTGCAGCATTCCGTCCATCATCTTGTGTGTTTTGCATTTCGCCCTAAGTGGGAAGAGTATGCCCAGACGTGGGTCCCGTGCTCACTATGCCACTGGAGTCAAGCTATCCTGGCTGATGAAGGCTGATAGCCTGAAACCGGTCCTAGGATGCTTGATTCCGGTCCAGGGAAGACATGGCTTGGCAGTTCGGTCTGGACTGTTCCCATGAGGCACAGGGTCAAGACTGATTTGCATATGGCTATGTCTGAACTGGGGTGGCGTGGTGAAGCAAAATAACGATGGATTAAACCCAGATCTGTGACTAGGGGTGAATGTTTGCCAATGTGCAGCATTCCGTCCATCATCTTGTGTGTTTTGCATTTCGCCCTAAGTGGGAAGGGTATGCCCAGACGTGGGTCCCGTGCTCACTACGCCACTGGAGTCAAGCTATCATGGCTGATGAAGGCTGATAGCCTGAAACCGGTCCTAGGATGCTTGATTCCGGTCCAGGGAAGACATGGCTTGGCAGTTCGGTCTGGACTGTTCCCATGAGGCACAGGGTCAAGACTGATTTGCATATGGCTATGTGTGAACTGGGGTGGCGTGATGAAGCAAAATAACGATGGATTAAACCCAGATCTGTGACTGGGGGTGAATGTTTGCCAATGTGCAGCATTCCGTCCATCATCTTGTGTGTTTTGCATTAACAGGAGTTAAGCAGCATGAGCATGGTGGTGGCAGCATACAGTGTAGTGATCAGTAGGAGTGAGGCCTACAGGCTCATTCATTTAAAGTTCTGCTGCTGTGTGCTTAACTCAGCCTTTGCCCTACATCCGTTTGGTGAGTAGTGCTGCGCAGTGGATGTGTGGAGTACATACGCTGGATGTATGTATGCCTGCGAGCTGCATAATACCTGAGCAAAGTAGTGCTGTGAAAGGCATGCATGTTAAATGCATGTGCTGGGTGTTTGTGAGCCTGTGAGTGGTACAATACAAGAAGGATACAGTGCTGCTCAGTTTGTGTGTGTTGAATAAATGTGCAATACATGGAATATTCTGGGCTTCATTTTGGGAAACCCAGGGCTGCATGGTGAAACATGAGGAGAGGAGCTAGAGGAGTGAGGTCCAGTGGGGAATCCTGTTGAGTGAACTTCCTTTGCAAGGTTTGAGGAGACAGATGCTGCACCAATCGGGTCATTGCCCGTGTGCAAGAAAGAGTTGGTGACCCTCGTATGCCAGAAGGGGGGCTGCTGTGAAGTGAGCAGTGAACATTGCTGAGTGTAGTGAAAGATCAGTGACAGCGTGTGCCAGGAGGGGCTGCCGTGGACAGATTGCCATATGGAGTGGGCCATAGCCCTTAGGTGGTGGAGAACTGTCGACCCCGCATGACAGGAGAGGCCGCTGTTAAGGAATCTGCTGTGCTGATCGGGTCGAGCCCGTGTGCCGTATTGCAGAGAGGCTCACAAGGACTAGCAAGAAGTGTGACCTGAAAGGGAATGTCATCGGAAGAATGAGGCCTCCGTGGGAACCTCTATGCACCTACCCTGGGACAAAGGATTAGCATCAGGACCTTTCTACTTTCTCCCACAATGGGACAGACCAAAGACTTACCCTGGCACAAGGAGTTCCAAAGAACCTCCGGGCACTGCGGTTGCATGACCGCATGTGAGGAACTCGAGGACTGCCGAGCACAGCCTGCCTGGGACACTTGCAATGAATTCACCTGAACCAGCTGCTCCAGTGCCCAGAGATTGGGCGCGCTCAGGTACTCCATTGGTCCAACCCTGCAGGTGCGGGTAAGACTGATTTTGGGCCAGTCAACCCAGGAGTAACTTGCTTGCTAGATAGCACTTTGGAGCTGGAACACTATTGACTTTAAACAAAGTCGGAGTGGACTCTTGAGACTCGGTCCACTAGTGAGACTTACCCTGGATGTTTCCTATAGTGAATGGGGAATAACCACTATCGCTAGAGTGAGGAGGGAGTGGGACACAGGGTGCCGCATACAAAACACTTGAACCCAACCTCAGGAGGACTGTGTAGTTGTTTATGAATGTTATATTTCCCTTTGTGTTAATAGTGGTAATATAAAATACTTCTCTTTTTTCATAAAACTGAGTATTTGGCTGGCAAATTATTTATTTCTGCTGCATATATTTCGAGTTGTGAGCCTATGTTCACTCCCTGTATCAACCTTTTGTACCTACCTCCCCCCTGAGGGAGCCTTGTATTGCTCGAACCACGCTACTACTGAGAGTCAAGTGCTGAAGGGGTGCTTGGCCCAGTTGCTCAGAATCCATAGTACACATGAGATCCCACATTTGACCCTCCTGCAACCCCCTGCCCCTAACTCGAACACCACTCCCAACCCTACTGCCCCTTCTAGACCTACCAGATCCATAATTCCTTATTCAGAACCTGATATTCTCTCCCTCCTCCTTGAATACACCTCGCCATACTCAGAAGCTGATATTCTCTCCCTCCTCCTTGAGTACTCCTCTCCTCCCTCGGCCAGCGCAGTCCATGCTAAATCCTCACAAACAGCCCCACTTAAGTCTCCTAACTCGTCACTCCCTAAACATGGGAATGTGGAACCCATTCTAACCATCACGTCACTTAATGCACTTAACTCGTCACTCCCTAAACATGGGAATGCTGTACCCATCCAAACCATCACGCCCAACCCCCATAGAGCGCCCAGTCTCAACACCAATTCCTCAAACATAAATAACCTCTTGCAGATCCCCACCACACAACCTGCGCACACAGACACCTTGCACAAACTACACCTGAAAAGCATGTTACTTAACTGCAGATCAGCGGTGAAACATGCCACAGACCTTGCTGATCTCATCCTTGCCCAAGATCTGGACCTCCTTATCCTCACTGAAACTTGGCTCAATGACTCCTCTGGACCTATCCCTGACCTTCTAGTCCCTCCTAGTCACAACATTATCAGACTCGACAGAGTTAAGAAATTGGGCGGGGGCATATCCTGCATCTTCCGCAACTCTCTCACAGCAAAACAGTCCCCCTCAGCTACTCTCTCCGCCTGTGAATACCTATGCATAGATATCACTAGCACACACAGACCACTATGCAGCCTTCACATCTTCTACCACCCCCCAGGTGATAACCTCCATCTAATCGAACAAGTTATGGAAACCATCTCCTCCAACCTTGGCCGTCCCTCCCCCCAGATCTTCCTTGGTCACTTCAATCTCCACTGGAATGACCTGCACAATCAGTCGGTTACATCCCTCAAAAACTTCCTAACTGACCTATCGCTGACCCAATTCTGCGACAGCCCCACTCACAACTTAGGCTCGACACTGGATCTCATCATCGCCAACCCCAGCTACATTCATCTCGAATCCATTCTCCCCTGTGACTGATCTGACCATCATTTTATCAACTTTCTGATACTTGAAAGCTGGATCCACAAAACCGCTCAACCAGTGAAACTAAAACATTGGAAAAGACCGCTCCATAACACTAGTGTCAGTGAGCTCATACAGCGATGCAATCTCTCCCTACCGCCCCCTTCTAACATGTCTGACGTTCACGACCTCACTGAACACTATAACACCATGCTATCTGCCTTGAATGATACGGCCCCACTTCAACTAAAAAGAATTCCCATAAAAGACTCCAAACCGTGGTTCAATGACAGTCTAAATGCTAACAGACGCAGTCTTAGACTAGCTGAACGTAAGTGGAGATCCTCTCCCTCCACGGATCTTCTAAAAACTCTACGACTCAAAAGAAGTACATACAACAAACGGATTAGAACGGCGAAAGCCAACTTCTTCAAATGCCAACTTGACAAAGCCAAAAATCGCCCGAAACGACTTTTTGAGCTCATTAAATCTCAATCCAACAACACCTCTACCCTATCTCAGCACCCGTCTCCCCCGCAACCAAACTGCGATGCGGTTGCTAAATTCTTCCTCGAAAAAACTGAAAAAATCGAATCAGACCTAAGGTCTGCTGCACTCACTCTCTCGCCCTCTCCTGACCCCTCGGTCTCCACACCCCTGCCCTCAACTCTTGATCTCTCACTCAAAAGCAAGGCTTCATGGAGTCAATTCACTCCCCTCAATGACATTACCATCCTCAATACTCTCTCGTCCCTTAAACCCTCAAATCACTTCAATGACCCCCTTCCCCCCAACTTCTTTAAAGAAATGATTGGCTCACTAGCTCCACTCTGGTCTAAGATCATCAACGCCTCACTTCTGCAAGGTGAGATCCCGGACTGCTTGAAGGCGGGCCTAGTTCTCCCTATTCTCAAAAAACCCTCGGCTGACCCTGTTGACCTGAACAAGTACCCGTCCAATCACAAACATACCCACCCTGGCAAAACTTCTGGAGAAATGTGTTCATGAACAACTACGCAAACACATTGAGCAATTCCAGCTTCTCGACCTATTCCAATCGGGCTTCCGCACTGGCCACAGCACAGAAACGGCAATCACTCACATTGTGGATGACGCTCTCACTTTACTCGACCAAAATGAAGCCTGCCTCTTAATCCTGCTTGATCTCTCATCGGCTTTTGACACTGTCAAACATGACAATCTACTCTCCCTCCTGGAACGCTGGATGGGGCTCTCAGGCACGGTCCTTAAATGGTTTTCCTCTTTCCTCAGCAACAGAACACAAAGATTCAAATCCAACCAGTCTCTCTCCAACCCAAGCCCATGCACACTTGGTGTTTCCCAAGAATCCTCACTCTCCCCCACACTCTTCAACCTTTTCCTTGAACCACTGACTTTAATTCTTAATGCCTCCAACATCCAATATCACATGTTCGTGGACGACACCCAACTCTACATGAAAATCTCCTCCCCTGAAGACATCAACTCCCTCAATGGAACCCTTCTCAAAACCCTCAACTGGCTCACCTCCAACCATCTCAAATTAAACGCCCTCAAGACGGAATTCCTCCTCATTGCACCCGCTAGGCAAACCCCCACGGTGGTGAAATTCCTCTGTAACCTCACAGCCCTCAACTGCACACCTCACATCGTGGACTCCACTAAATCACTAGGAGTTGTGCTTGACAAAAACCTAAACATGCAAGACCACATCAGCTCATCGACCAAAGGAGCGAACTTCCAACTCTGCATCCTAAGAAAACTCAGACCCTTCCTTCCCCATGATGACTTTAAACTGGCGGTGCAAGCACTTGTCATCTCCAGACTAGAATACGGCAGTGCGACTCTTTGCGGTCTGCCGAAACTCAGTTTAGCACCTATCAGAGCATCTCTAAATTCTGATACCAGACTCATCACGGGTTCTAAGAAGAACAACCACATTACTCCGGACCTAAAATCGCTCAATTGGCTCCCCTTTGAAGCAAGGATACAACTAAAGATCGCTTGTATGACCCATAGGGCACTACACTTCAACACCCCACTCTACCTGACAAACAAGCTGGAACTCTCTGGTGGCGCCCAATCCACAAGGAGCACCGGAACACTGCTGCTCAAGCCCAAGAAATTTAATAAGCTTAAAACATACAATCGTACATTCTCTGGCATCGCCCTGAGAATCTGGAACTCCCTCCCAGTGGAAACAAGACTGATTCCCTCTACACTTGCCTTCAAAAGGGAAGTCAAAAATATACTAATGAACAATGCGTTGAACTAGATGCTGTGCTCCTCTTGCCGCTAAGTTACTGTATACTGTCTCGTTTGTTCCTGTTGTTTATTGCCCTACGTGTACTCCTCTTGCCGCTAAGTTACTGTATACTGTCTCGCTTGTTCCTGAAGTTTATTGCCCTACGTGTCGGTCTCTCCCAACCTGCCTCCTTTGTCCTCCTCAATTTCATCTTGCACCTACTGTATTTTGTCCCACTGTCTCCCTGATTTCTCTCCCCTAGCTAATTCCTTTGTCTACTTAAACCGTATGTAAAGCGCTCTGATACCCTTCGGGGTCATGTTCGCGCTATACAAAACTCTAAATAAATAAATAAATAAATAAATGCTGGTCACCAGGACATCAGCAGTAAAAGGCCTCAGCCCCTACGACTAGGACTAATAACGCCTGCTTTCCCTGTGGTCCTCTGAAAGGGGTTCTGACAGTGTGCGATTCCCAAGTTACATCGGAGTTAAAAGAAAGTTTATGGAAGTTATGTGTATTAGGTCTAACCTGGAATGAGCAAGTTTTAGCAAAAATGTACTTTAAGAGCAGACACCTGGCTATTCATGTAACCAAATATTGATACAGCTGCAGAGCTATAAAATGAACAGAAGGGCTTTGATCTCCTTTCTTTTTTCCCCAAATATTTTAATTGTATTTTGGTTTACATAACAGTGGCATTGCACATCTCACACATGTAACATCATCTTGGTGCTCTAGAAAAGAGAAAATCAGATTAAAAGTATAATCACAACCTTTTCCACATAACAATATCATGAAGAGAAAAGGTTGAACGGTAGGTCATTGGAAGAAAGGGATGTGGGCTGAATCAACAGGGAGTCAGTCAGGAATTTTAGTCCTGGCGTGTGTGATAAGATGTCACCATCTAGGTTTCTGGACTTAGCCTCTACATCAGTGTCATCCTTTGTCTCCATACTCTGTCATGTTCTCCTTTGGGTCCCCTGGCTGTGTATACTCTTTGTTTCAGCATGCAGCGGTCGTCCATACCTGCTTGCCACTCACGCACTGATGAGGGTTTGGGTCCCTCGAACACCGAGCTATGTCTCGTTTGGCTATTAGATATCCAAACCCCACAAATGTACGTTGGGTGCTTGTTCCCCCTATTTCATCCATAATTCCCAGTAAGAGCACCTTGAGGGGCACGCGAATTGAAAACTCCACCACTTCCAGGATATGATTTTCTTTTTGAACTAGCAATGGTCAATGATGGCCAAGGGGCAACAGGCCAGATTACTCAATGGGGGTCAGAAGAGATGTAAGGACTTGTAAGGTATAAGAGCACAGGGTATGATAACAGTGCATTCCACACATACTTAACATGTAGGTGCATCAGATGCCAAGAGGCGCTCACTCACACTCTCAGGTCTCGTTTTAGAAAAAGCTATATCTCAGCTCCTTGTGAATATTTCTACTTAATATATATTTCCAACAGTTTACAGATTCACTAAGAATCCCAGGAGTACACCAGAGGCTGTATTATGCATAGTGCCCCAGGGCCGCACCGGGCATGTGTGCCCGCTTTCTTCCACCCAGGGCACTATGGTATTTCAGAAGGGCCAGAAGTCACTTATGTGGCCCCTACTGTAATACTGACAGCGCTGGTTCACGTGTAGCGCCATCGCTATTTGCAAAGGCATTCCCTCATTGGCCACATGCAAATGAGGGAATCACTTTGCCTCTGCGCTCGTGCCCAATTATGGACTCGGGCGCTGAGGCACACAGGTCCTTAGGAGGCACACGGACCATGTGCCACAAAGAGGTGTCATACAAGTCAGTGGACCCCATGAAGGCACCCTCGGAAGAGGGGAGAGGGAGTCCTATTGACACCCCAGACATACTCACTACAACCACCAGCAGGGAGATCTCTGTCCCCTCTTTAAAGTGCAGGAGGGTGCCACCTGCACTGTTAAATATGGAGCGGGTTGTAAGCAGCCGCTCTGTCTTTCACTGAATGCGCTGTCAACCTAACAAGTGCTCCTACTTTCCTACAATTCAGGAAGAAACTGAAGATGCAGCCACTCAAGGAGCATCGCATCATAATATACTAGCACTTACCTGCCTGCCTCATTAAGATATTACCATCTGCTGGGCCCTCCTTGGTTTTCAGTGCTATGGTTCTTACTGCCTAGGTTTAACAATACATATACCAGTACACACATTTACTTTAAAAAACAAACCCCACAACCACTGTTGCCTCTGGCTCCCCATATTTTGCTCAAAGAAGTCACACTGTACTAGCACACTATTCTGCGTCAGCATGCTTCTGGTGCCGCCACCAACAGCATGTAGGCTTTTTTCACTTTTCTGCCCTGTGAAGTGGCAGTAAGAAACAAAGTTACAACTCGGGCCCCTCCCCTCGCCAAGCAGCATACACGGCCCTTGTTTAGAAGTGAGACCTTTGGAGATGCATTACCGTTTTGTGCAGTCAAAGGCAGAACAACTGGCCCTCCATCCCCTTACACACCACTTTTATTTCCTCAGATGTGGGAATTTGCCCCTAGTAAAATAAATTGTGTGCAAAAGTGTTGCTGATCCTATTGTCGTTGCTAATGTTAAATAGTGCACTGCCTACCATGGGTATTGCTTCTCAGTGCTTTCGGTAGTCCTGGGATGACGTCGAAAACAGGTCCATTGCAGATTAAACCCTGATTCTTTCGGTGAAGGTGTATGGTCAGTCCTTGAGTGGGAATGCATTTCTGTTAGGTGAATTGGCAAGCTTTCATTAGTTATAAGTTATGTAGGTGAGACCAGAGGCCAGTCCCAACAAGTTTATATGTCTTCTCCATCAATGCTCATGACCATTTGCTTGGCAGGCATGTTTTGTGGTAGACATTTGGGGTAAGACATATGTGCTCTAATGTGCTCTGCTGTAAAGTAGTGTGTGGCATGTGATGATCAACCGTGTGGTTGAGAGTAGAGTGATACCAAACTATATGGTAGTGCCTTGGTGTATGTATATGTAATGTCCTGTCACTGGTGTAAAATGTCCTAAAGGGAGCATGCCTGTGAACAAGGAATTTAACACATTACCATACACCCACATCATATCTGTTAAAATCACCTGCTTCTTTGTTCTATGTATCCAATTAAGATGGTGGGAATTAAAAAAAACTCGGCTTGTATATGGGCATTTTACATATCTGTCCAAATTATTTTTGGGAAATAGTTACATAGCGCTGCACCATACAGAGGATTTACAGCGCTTTGCAAGAAACACAATCTAACAAATCATGCCGGCAAGCATAAATGTAATGTACGTAAATACCCTCCAGAGTATATATATAAATCCCTTGTAGTTAATGACTGAAATATGCTTAGAGAAAAATGAGACAGGTACCAGCCTGTGTGGTAGATACACCAGAAGAGGGCGCAGCTGTGCTACCTTTCTTAGTATGTGCTGCAGTACACTTTCCCAGCCACAATATAATTAAATATGCATTTTCGACTCATCCTTAACTTTAGTCTCTCCTCGAAAGAAAACGTTCCACAGGAACATCATGCTTGGCTTTAGGTCTAAATGTTCACAGGCTAAATGTTCACCTCTTTGATAAATAGAAGGCTCCGCAAGCATCATTACATCTAAAGTCCTATTTAATTTGCCAAAAATGTATCTGGATCTGAACGATGGCAGATATGGAAATCATATTCTGGTAGTTACAGCTCTGAGGAAAAAGACGAATGTAAGCTGTAAGGTAACCAAAGCCGAAGAGCAAGTAATGAATATTATCCCTGACCTGAGATCATCATTGCAAAAATGACCCCAGAAAGTGAACAAAGTCATTTTTTCATCATTATTCTTCTCAACTTAATAAACTGGAATTCAGGACACTCTCAGCCTGTATGTTTGTCTATCCCTTTTTAAGATACTAGCCAAATAAGCTGCTAACGTCTGCATCTAGTAGAGAAAACGGTGTCCCAATTACTGCAATAAATATCAGTAGCCAACGTTCAGTGCCCTAGATGGGTAAAACCCTGGGATCTCTACTAGTCAAGTCCGTCGTAATGATGCAAATGGCAGCTTTGCAGAGTTTACTCTCAATGGCATTCTGTGACTCAATCCGACCTCAAACTAATCCATAAGTGGATGTCAAGCACCTACCTGAAGCTCCTCCCACCAAGGACAGAATACCTTGTGTTCTCCAAATATTCACAGATTCAAGCTTGGCTCTCCAACGTGAACCTAGTTGGTTTCATCCCAGGCTGATAGATAAAACAAAACTCCCTTAGTTACCGTGGACACAGACCTCGCTTTCAAAGAAAGCATCAGCATAACACGTTTGTATCGATTCTTCCTTCTGGAAAAAGCTGAACCCTTTCTCTCTGAAACAGATTTTAGGCTGACAGTGCAAGTCCTGGTCCTATTACACCCGGTTCGAGGCAACACTCTACTCCACTAGCTCCCAGATTCCAACCTTGCACCACTAAAAGGCATCCTTCACACTGAAGCACATCTCATCCGGAAATGTGGAAGTTTGACTACATCACATCAACTATGAAGCAACTACACTGGCTCCCTCTCAGGCCTGTATCATCTTCAAGACCAGCTGCATCACCTACAAGAACATCAGAAACAACACCCCAACGTACCTAGGCATTGCCAGAATGGAGAACAAAAGATGTAATAAATATGAATACAGAAGGCAGGCTTCTCGATTTATACACCCAGGATCTGGATCAGCGCCCCTACTAACCTAAGAACTGCTCCTACCCTCCTATTCAGGAAGAAACTGATCTTCAGCAACAACAACAACCACCCATAGAGCAACGCATGGTGGCCCTCAGACCTGGGACCCGCTCCCAGTCCCACAGACCACACCAGAAACCTCAGAATCATCATAGATAACAAGCTCACCATGAAATCACAGATCAACGCCATCTCCTCTGCCTGCTTCCTCACCCTGTGCATGCTACAGAAGATCTTCAAATGGCTACCCCTGCACACCAGACGCACAAGTGACACAGGCCCTCATCACCAGCAGACTGTACTATGGCAACATCCTCTACGTGTGAATCACCGCAACCTCCTCTACAGACTTCAAGCCATACAGAACGCGGCAGCAAGGCTCGTCCTCTACCTCTTGTGTTCAGTGGTATGGTGCTTCTGCCTAGGTTTCAGCTATACATATATCTGTACATGCATATATACATACACATTTACTTTAAAAAATAAACCTGTGACCAATGTTGCCTCTGGCTGCCCATATTTTGCTCAAAGAAGTCACACTGTGCTAGCACTACTAGCACATGATTCTGGGTCAGCATGCTTCAGGTGCCGCCACCAACAGCATGCAGGCATTTTTCACTTTTCTGCCCTGTGAAGTGTCGGAAAGAAACAAAGTGGGGCCCCTCCACTAGCCAAGCTGCATACATGCCAACATTTGAAAGCAGCAAAGATGGAAATTTTGGAAAAAATCGAGGTAATTTATTTTCCTTATTGGTGTGCAAAGAAGAGGCGACAATTTCAGGCAGGCAAAACGTAAAATTAAGCCTGTTTTGACTTTAAAGTTATAGAGTCTCCCGCCTGAATCAGGTGTACTAACGTGTATGCAGAAGCAACAAATAGGACATGAGTGGGTCCTGTTTAATGGTCAATCTGTCAAGCTATCAGTCTTGTGACTTCACTAGAATAGTAATGCTATGAGGACATAATGAATTTGTAGAGACCGAAAAATGCATTAACTATTGACTTGATTATGATTTTGCAATTGTATTTTTTGTGGCAGTATGACACTACACAGAAAGATTCACTGATGCTTGCAGTTGCACCATGGCCCAGATATTTTGGGAATAATATTAATATAATTAGAGATCTGCTGAAACAATTGACAGCTGAATTAGTTTGTGTCTGAGTGGCTAAATAATCATGAAACTGAAGACCGTCATTGGACTCCCACTTTTGCCAGACTGTAGATCTTCACGTGATTTCAAGATAAAATCAGCAGTTCTTAAGCAAAGGGTCAACCATGAGCTGCAAGAATCTTCCAAACAAACTTTGGAACAAGGTTTGTGGAAAGGCACAGATTGGCCAATGAGTATAAGACATTTTAAAATTCTGAACATCTTCTGAGCTGTAGAATTTTAGGCCAAGACTGTTCAAAGTGTTCATCTGGCATTAATATTGCTTATATGCAGGGCCACTGGAATTATGCACCCGGGAAGGATCAAATTATGTGTCAGGGTTGACTAAATTATGCAACAACAAAAAGGCAAATTATGTGCCACAATGGGACACATTTTGTCACAGTATTATTTCATTATTTTTACATCCTTAACACAGTTTTGGCAAAGTTTACACCTCGTTAGTACCATTTTAAGACAAAAATCAATCAACACCACCCTTATTATGGAATCAAGTGGAGGCGACAACATACTATTGGGATGTTTCTCAATGGTAGGGACAGGGGCTTTTATCAGAACAGAGTGACATACAAATGAACGAAAGCACAGTAAGGTAATTGCAGAAATCCTTCAGTCCTCCACAAGTAGAAACTATAACGGAAGTTCACTTTTCTTCATGCCAAAGATCTAAAGCACACAACCAAAGCTACACAGGAGGGGCAAAGAAATATGGGGCTTTGTTTGCCTCACTAAGAACCTATTGTGTCAAATATCTGTGACAAGATCTGAAGATCACAGTTTCGTAATGAAGAAATATCGGATACTGTCAAATCTAGGTTTGCAAATTTAGTAGTGATAATACCAGCAGACTTGTAGCTGTAATTGCTTTTTAAAGAGCATCTACCAAGTCTTACATTGGGTTGGGGGTCTCATCCAACTAAGATATTTGAGTTTCGTTTTTTTATGACATAATTGCATTGTTCTCCTTAAAAGTGTAATGCATGACGCCTTAATAAAATCTAAAAAACTCATTCAAATCCATGAATCTTTGAGGTACAAACACAACCCAATGTGCAAAAGTTCAAGTAGATAATGCAAGATCAAGAACGCAATCCGGATTATGCCCACCTGACACCCGACTACCCCATGCCGCACAGTACCAGGATATGCGATATAATTTGCCTCCCACCCCCATTCTGGCAATGCTTGCTACATCCCTGCCTATAGTCTGGCCTACCAGGATTGATGACTAAAGCGGATGAAACAAATGCCGCTTGAGCTCAATAAATGCTTTTCAAAATATATATTCTTTTGCTCATCTGAATCGGCTTTGAGACCCTTCCGCTCCTACCAACCAACAGCTACATCCTGGGAAGTTTCTGCTAGAGCCATTCATATGTGCAAATTGACAAGCTTCAATAAGAAAAAGAAAAGCAATCTACAGACTGCTGTTTGGCAAATAGTGTGCGGTAGGAAGCACATTTGGAGTCTGTAATAGCACTAGGGGAACCAGGATATCTTAATAAACTGACAAGTATCATTAGCAAACACCTGATATGGCTGGCCACCTTGGTCCTAATATAATTTGGCCTGCTACTTCCAAAGTACATTCAGTAGGGCTACAACTATCTGGGTCTATCATGAGTGACAGAGATTGATTATAATACACTAATCTGTTTACCTCACCAGGAACAGTGCAAGGATGGTCGGTACTTGCTGGAGCGCTCTCCATCCATTAAGAGCACAATATTTGTTTGGTGATTTCTTGTAATTTGGTGCCACAAAGTGTACGTCATAAAGCAGATGCCTTGATAAGGTTTGTGGATATGCTAGACCTGGACCTGGCTTTTTGAATAATCAGCAATTCAGATATTTTTCTTACATTACTTACTTTTTTTCCAGCTAGCAGCTGCCTTTTAAGGTACTACATTCCAATTTTATAATGTATTGAATTTCACAATCAAGATTAAATGCATTCACATTCAAATCAGGTGACATGATCTAACATTACAACGTTGTCCAGTCACAGGAAATAACAAAAGCTGTAGAAATAACAGCACCATAGTGGCATGGAGAATGGCTCTCCTGATGCACAAACACTACTGTAGCCACTGTACAAGTAGATTTGTTTTGCCCAATATACACATGGCAGCTGGCGAATAAAATCCCACATGTAAGAGAAAGCACAGAAACCAAAAAACAAAAAACAAACTGACATATCTTCAGATGTGAGAGAAGGATGTATGACAGTAGAACGAACGCCATTAGGCCGAAGGCTCTATTAAAAAGAGCGTGAGGTTGAAGCTGGCATTATCACACCAGTTTCTCAAACGAAGTACATCAGCACGACTGCACGTAGAGTGCTGTCCAACATATGAAAACAATGAATGCACCGATATTTCTCGCACTGGTGTCTGCAGGCGTTGCAGGCTGGTTTGGTAGCGGGGCAGACTCCAGGACAGTCCGTGGTCCATGCCTCAGCTGCAGTCCGGGAAGGTGCAGGTCGCTCCTTGCTCTTGAGCGCCACTGCGCCTCAGGGATGGTGCTGAGTGTTTTGGGCAATTGCGCAATCGCCCAACCCCCCCCACATCCTTACCCTTACCCCTAAACCCCCTCATACCCTTACCCCTAAACCCCCACACCCTTAGCCTGAAAACCGTCCCAACACCCTTAGTCTTAAAACCACCCTTTCCCTTAGCCCTAAAACCGCCCCTCCCCTTAACCTAAAACCGCCCCTTTCCTTAACCTAAAACCACCCCTTCCCTTAACCTAAAACTGCCCCTTCCCTTAGCCCTAATACGCCAGCTTTGTTAGCCTTATCTTCGTGCTAGTAAACGATTCGGCATAAAGACGGGCATACTAATGACGCCGTCGTGAGGCCGCCTTCATTCTAAAGTCTTTTCGTAATAAAAGCTTTGTTAAAAAGGCCACTTCCCATGAGAGAAGTCTGCAGAGAAGATCCTTCATAGACTCTTCAAGTACCATATCAGTTAACATGTGCATTACAGGGCTTTTATTTTACTTTTAACATTGTCGCCAAAATAGTTGCTTCACCCCACCTCCTTGTAACAGACCTCCTTCAGACACCCTCATCTGGTCCATAACACTGCTTGCCTCCCCTTATAGATATATAAAGACTCCCTCCTGGTTCTCACTCATCTCCAGACAGGAAGATAGCCAGATCCAGGAAACATGTCATCCTGCCACTGATAGCCCTTAGTTATCTATTAGATACATCTAACTGGTCCTTCAACATCCTCTAGCACTTTCAACAGAGACCTTTGAAATGCACACTGAGGCTCCCAGAAGGCCTTCAGAGTTCCCTCATTCATACCAGAGAGACCCTTAATCTGCTTTCACACACCCCTGGACAATTCTCATACATTCCTGGCCTCCTCTCAGACAAGCTGAGATGAGCTCTGAGAAACCCTTAGACTGCCCTCAGAGACCTAGAGGCTCAGGTTGCCTTCAAACATCAAACACACAAAATGTGATGGAAGGATGCTTGCAATAAGTCTAACCACTGGCAATCGCTCAGGTAGCATTCCAACCCTTTATTTTTTTGCCCAAGATGCCACCTCAGATTATACCCAGCCATATGCAAATCAGTTTTGACCCTACTCCAATAGGAACAGTCCAGCCCGAACTGCCTAGTCAGATCCTGTCGTGTAGTTCCTAGATCCTCTCTGAACAGGAACACAAGCAACCGAAGATCCTTCTGACACTGCCAGTGGTTCTCAAAGACCATCAACCAACATTCCAACAATCCAGGTAATAAACACATATCTCCAGTCTGCCAGACCTCAATCCACATTAAAACACCCCCAACTAGTCATTAAATACCACCGAAAGTCCACAGGTGGCTTCTATCATTCTTTCAGACACTGCCAGCAGGCCTTTAGAGAACCTCAGCCTGCATAATAGTAACCCACATCAATGCATATTCCTAGTTGGCCCGCTGCCTACCTTCAACTACCACTACCCTCTGATGGTCTTTGGAGCACACTCAGAGACTGTGGGTCTGCCTCTAGACACTCCCAACAGACACTTAGAGACTCTTAAAGGAGCCCTAAAACCCTAAGCCTTATTTAGATACTCCCAGCTTGTCCTCACACACCCCACTCGGCTCTCAGATACCCTCGGCCTGCCCTCTGTCACCTAGCTGATTTTTTCATTTCTCTAGTTGGCCCTTAGAGAGCCTCAGTTAGACTGTTGATACCTCTAGCAGGCCCTCAAAGACCAAATGTCCCAGAAAGCCTTGTCTGGACTTCAGAAAACCCCTGCTGACTATCAGCTCACATTCAGACTATAACTAGCTTGCACTTGGGGGCCCTCAGTCAGCCTTCAGAATCCACAGCTAATTCATAGACACATACAGTCCGTCTTCAAAGAGGCTTGTATAACCCTTAATGACTCTTCGGCACATGCAGATAGACCGCCAAGAGTGTCATTTCACCCTTGATGGCCCACAACCTTCTATCAGACACCCCTAGCTGGTCCTACAACAGTCCATGATGGCCTCAAAGTCTATTATCATGCCTCCAGACACCAACAGCATGACCTCGGAGACCCTCAGCCAGGCTGTGATATCTGTTTGCTTTGTCACACCCTAGCCCACTCTCAAATATCTCTGGTCCACCGTCAAATTCCCTGAACTGGTCGTCAGTGATTCTCAGGATTCCCTCAGAGTCCTAAAGCATCAATCAGTCTTCAGACACCCTTAACTGGTCATTAGCTTTCTCTGCCAGCCCATGGGCCACAATCAGGCACCACGGCTGATCATTAGATCCCATCAGAAGTCCCTCAGTGACCCACAGCCTACCCCCAGACCTTCCAAGCATGCTTTTGGAGATGCCCAGCCAGCCACTAGGCACCCTCACTCTCTCTTACAAGAACACAAGACCACTCCCAGAAGCCCTCACTCTGTCAGGTTGCCCATTAGACTGCTCCATTTGGCCATCAGACACCCCCAGCTGTACCTCATCCTACCTTCAGACACCACCATCTGGAATTTAAACTACCCAGAAGTGCTCTCAAAGACATTTAGAATGCCCTCATAGATCCCAGCATGCCCTTAGAATCCATAAGCATGATCTCGGAGACCTTCAGATGGCACCTATTTTCACCTGGTCCTTATACACTCCCAGTCCATTCTCAGAGACCATTGGTGTGCCATAAAGGGACCCTGAGACTGCCTTAAGTAACCCTCGAGCTAGTCGTCATTTTCCCCAGCCACATCTTAGAGACCCTCAATATGTCCTCCGACACCTCCATCAGGACCTAAAAAGACCCTTTTTTCACCCTTAGAGACCTCCTGCCAGACCTTAAAGCTCAGCTCCATACAAAACCAGACGCCCTTCTTAGAACGTCCTTCAGAAACCCACGTTTGGTCCTTAGACACCAGTTCATCTTCCCGTATAGACCCTCAGACATCTGGTCTTCAACAATCCAAAAATGTCCTGGTCTCCACTGACTGGAAGGCAGATTGCCCCCTAGGCACTCTGCAGCTACGACTACACGTACCATTTAATAAGACCAGAATACATTTTGAGTGTATTTTGTGTGGACGGAGAGGGTCCTAATTTTAGGAAACTTGCACCAAAAGCCCTTTCAGCCGCTGTACCCTTTTTAAAGTGAACATCTAGTTTGTCTTGCTTCAGTGTACCTTTTCTTGCGGTGCAAATGATTTCCTATGATGTGCTGGGTAGTCCTTGGACAAAGGACAGCAACACTAGGGAAACCAAAGCAGGAAAAGCCTCATGGAAATGCAGATATCTGGCACTGTGGCTGGTAGCGACCTTCCCATTCTTATCCCAGCGTGCCTTTATCTTTTGGGACTCCCATCTCTTGGGCATCCAACTGATGGTGAGCCAGGCATTCTTCTTCACCAAATCATATCCTAGGTTAGCCCATCTCCCTTTCATGACAGTGGTATCAAGAGGAACCATCTGCCACAGCAAGCCCTCTTGTATGCTGATTCTGATTACCACATATACACCAGCTAATTCCACTTCTGCACCCATTAACACCAGATGTATTAATCTTGGAAGCATTCCACACCTCACCTCTAACTCTCACCAGAAGATGTTCACAGAGTCCGGGGTGGGTGCCTGGAGGCAGCAAAATAACTCAACTGTTTCTGGCTCCTGCCAAAACATCCTCGTTAGTCGCATGGCCACACCCAAGAGGTCCATCTCGGGTGAATAAGAGACAGAGGGACCACTAGTACATCCTCTAGATCCAAAGCGTGAGACCTACAGGCCACAAGTAGGGCTAACTCCTACGCCTTGCAGTACTCACAATGCCACCTGGTGGTCCTTCCTCAATGCTTTGACTATCACATGTCAACAATGCTTGTTCATTCTATGCCCTGTCACTGGGTCAGGCAGGTAGCCTCAGATGGTGCAGAAAGCATGCTTTACATTTCATGTTTGATTGACAACAAAAGAGTGAGAACCCAGTCCATATCTTCTCTACACAGATGGGCCCTCACAATACAACCTAGTCCTCATCTGTCTTAGCCAATAGCTCTTATTTAATTGGAACTGGTGAAAATTGCATATGTTTTAATCTATATAAAGGAGCTGTTAGCCTGTGGCTCCAGGCAGAGGGAATGTTCCTGGTGATCTGGTAGGCCTGGCTAGTGCGGTATCTGTCAGCATGGGTGACTACTGCAATGTGCGAGTCAAGAGCAGTGGATGTTACTGCTGCATTCATCTTCTGAGTAACTGCCCACTGTAGCACTAAACTTTGACCCTGCTGCAATTGGCAGACAGTGACTGTAGCGTTACAAAGTACCTTGCTTGCCCTGTCTATCTTCTATATAGCAACAGAGTTAACAAGCAGTGGCCAAGTCAGTACATCTGGCTTTAATGTGCTAACGCATGCGGACACAAGCATTCACAAATGCTGTTTGCATGCATAGCACTTTAAAGCTAGAGCTTTGGTTTTGCAAATGCTCGGTGTCCTGCGAGTGTGCAGCACAAGTCTGCAGTACCACAGGGTGTTGCTTGGTGTCACAAGAGGGAGTAGCATAGGTCTGACTTACCACAGGTTGCTAATAGGTGTCTTGAGAGTAAAAAAGATTGTGTGTAATTTATTACAACACCATTGTAAAGTAACTGCGATACTGCTTTGAAAATATTTCATCAATGAGAAAGTGCTTATATTACTGAAAGTTGATTGTTTAATGAGAAATGTTACATTTAAGAAGGACTGCAATAGCACTTACAAGCAGAAGCATGGAAGAATGGCTGCAGTAGCACATGCAGCCAGCATCATTGATGAAGAACCACACTGAGTACGAGAATGAATTTATTTAGCGCAACAGTGACCCTGAGAGGCATCCAGGCACTGATGACACAGTACAGGCAAAGGAGAAAAAAAACCAAACTCCAAGAGGTCGGTACAAGAAAAACAACAAGAATTAAAAGAATAGACCAAATAACCAAGTTTTCAAAAACTTTCTAAATTCTAAGTGAAGGTCTTCTTGATATGTTGAGGAAGACGGTTTCAATATTGGTTGTACAGATTAAGATAGCCTTATCATTTGCATATATAATCAACAAATTGGATAAGGACCACAATGACACATACAACCAGTGACATTGAAGAAGGGCGATAAAGAGAGATACAACAAGTGAAGTAGAAAATGTAATACAGTTGTGAGAAATTGGGTTGTTGGTTGAGGGGGGATGTGAGCCCTTGTCAAGCAACAGCCACAATCCTTGCCAGGGTGAACCACAACAGTCACTAAATTAACCTGTGCTTAACCTTCTGGTAGCTTGGCACAGAAGCAGTCAGGTTTAGCTTAAAGGCAATGTGTATAGTATTTATGCAGCACTCAAACAATAATAAAGTGAAAACACAACACAAGAGAAATCACACACCAGTTTAGTAAACCTTAATAAATTGACACCAAAACAATAAAAGTGTGTAAGTATAGTGCCTAAAAGCACAAAGCGCCATTGGTTATCTGGTTATGCAAGACCGGGTGAAAGTCACAAGTTCAGGTCGACCGCGATAGAGAGCGGGCCGGATACAGGGACCTGGTTAGTCCCGCTAAAAAAGTTACCTTCTCATAGTCCGGCACGAAAAATCCAGTTCGCAGTGGAGAAGGTTGCGAGGAGGAGGCCGGGCATCACGGACGGTCGTCGCAGTGGTGCAAAGATCCTGCTGGGTGTTGCAGATGGTCGTTGCTGGAGCTTCACGTTGGTGGTCACCGGGGCGGTCGATGCTGAAGCACGAAGTGCAGGTCTCACGCTGCCAGTCGTCACTGGTGATCACTGTAGCGTGAACAGGCAGGTTCACCAGAGCTTCACCAGTGGCGACCTGTGCAGGTAAGCGCGGTGAGGCGGGGCGTGGCAAGGGTGGGGGGAATAAGTGGCAAACGATGGAATAGGGAAAATATATAAAACCACTTACCTTGCGCTTGCCGCATCGCCTTTCTAATCTGTTTAGATCTCTCATCACGACCATACCATGGATGCTGCGCCATTTTAAAAATAAGATACCTATTCTTCCTCTCTGTATCAAGAGGCCAATTGATTTATATTTATTGCTCAAACCTTAGAACTAACTGAAGACTCTTCCTCTGAGAATTTGAATTTTCTCCTAATTTATTAAACCAAGGGGTCAAGAAATTTCATACGACTCTTCTTTGTCCTGAACATGGTCTCACTGATTCGATGCAATGGAGACCGAAATGTTGATGCCTAATCCATTCTTCTTTCTTTAGTTACTGTTAATTGATTTAGTTTGAGTCCTGAATCATATGCATAGGACAGACTCATTGTTTTGATTCAATGAAGATGGATTTTTATACATTGAGAACCAGGATATTTTTGTATGTTTAATATTTATGTTTTCTGTTGTCAATGTATGTTTTTGATTTGACTGTTGTTATTTCAGTACCCCCACTTCTATTCTGTTTGAATATAAAGCTAATTACCTTTTTGATGCACCCGTTTGTTGAAATAGTTTTTCTTTAAAAACATTTTTTTGAATTGTTTTGAGTTATCCCATTGGGTGTCATTAGATGTCACCATTATGAAGACAGTTATTTTGAACAATAATCTCTGAATTAATCCCTTGTAAGCACTCTTACATTCTAACTTCCTAAAAGTGGCATTTTCAGAGTTGTGACTTAAAATCCGATAAGGTAAACCAATGTTATCCTATGGGAGGGGTAGGCTTCTTCACAGTAGTGAAAAACGAAATTGTGATTTTTTACAGTACCAGGACATGTAAAACTTAAAAGTACATGATCAACTTTTTAATTGTACTGCACCCTGCCATATCAGCTGTATAGGGCCTACCTTAGGGATGACTTATAGGTATCGAAATGGAAGTTCTAGGCCTGGCAATGAGCTTATTATGAATTAAAGGTGGAGGCTCATCAGGTCTCCAAAGCCCAAGGTGCACAGCCGGCGAATGCAAATCAGCAATCAACAAGTTCAAACAATTTCTTCCTTTTTTGTCCATTTTAATCCATTAGTAATCCTTTTTGTAATAATACATGTGTTTCCAAGCTACAAAGCTTCAAAGAACAAGTTCAAAGAGATGCCTATCCAGGCTTTTCTCAGGAACACATGGGGATTCACCCATCCACCAGTTTGCCCGAAATGCATTGGCTGTACACTATTGACGCTGAATTATGAGGAATGGTGAATCCCCATGTTGAAAGTCAAACACAAGTGTGATGATTGTGTATGATCAGGTGTAGAAAAAACCTTCTCTGTTGAAATTGATTTGTGAAGTATAAAAGCAGCAGCAACAAATACTGGAAGGTTCACCCGGACTCTTGCTTGGAAATACTTGCAAGGGTTTGTTTTAAAACTGGACTTAGGAACTCATTTGAGCACCTTGGCACCAGTGATGCTGGAACAATTTGCAGAGTGGGGGTGCTGACATCACTGTTACATCACTGAAGTCAAAGGGATTCTGAAAAATCCTAGCTTCACACAAAGAGCAAGTGTAGCAAATGTGTTCAGCAGGAGTGTGGTAAGAGTGTAGTATGTAGCTGGTAGTGTATTTTGGAGCACACACAAATATATTAGTAAAGCATAGTGTGGTAGCATGCTGTCATTTACAGACGACACATTTTCCATGAAACTAAACTTGCACAGACATACAGTTTTACTGACAAAACTATATAACCGTTGTAGGAAGGTGGAATCTGACTATATGGTTGCCCCCACTTTTTTCCTGGTGTTTTGCTGGTTTATGACTTAGTTGGTCTGGGATCCTGCTATTCAGGGCCCCAGTCTATCTGCTTCCTCTATAAAATGGTTTCCATGTACCTTAGGTACATCTTTGATTGGAATCTGGAGTGCCCTTATAAGTCCCTAGTATATGGTATACTATGTACCCAGGGCATAGGTACCCCAGAGGCCTGCCAGGGGCTGAAGCATGTATTATGCCACCCCTGGAAGGCCAGCCAAAATGACACCACAGGTCTGCTACTGCAGCCTGGGTAAGGTGGTGCAAGCACCCTTACTGTGATATAGGCTACCTATATCACTACCATTGCACACACATATAAACCTATAAGTCACTCCTATGGCAGGCCTTACCAATCCTGAAGGCAGAGTGCTTGGTTTTTATGTGAGAGGGTGCCCCTGCATGAGCAGAGCCCCTCTACAGTGTTCGGAGTCCCTCCTCTGATGCTGTTTGTGGTACAGCCTGACCATATACTCTTAAGTGCATTATATCCTCGCGGTACAATGCTAACTTTGGACTGGCTGCACCAAAACATGTCGTGTTTGGTGTCAAACATCTTGGAATACTACTCCCCCGCCAGTCCTGGCGGCGGGGGTAGCATTCCACCCTTCTAGAGGGAGAGACATGTACACACCGGGCTACCCGGTAACTTCTTTCCAGAGCCCTGGCATCACAAAATGGATGCCGCTGCCACAGACACGGGTCTGGCCTCCTGCTGCTGACTGAAACTCCGGAAGGGGAGGCCTGGACAATAGGTTTCCTGTCGAAGGGAGGTGTAACCACCTCCCCAGACAGGATAGTGTGTATTGGGGCTGGGCGGGAGCCCCTCTGGTGCTTTGAAGTCCTGCACTGGGGGCACATTTGGTGTCCCTGTGCATATGCCAGTTCAAACCGGTTGCAGGGGCTACCTGCCCCTGCTCTGGCGCGAAACTGGACAAAGGGAATGGGTGTAACCACCCCTCTTCCCTGACCCTCCCATAGGTGGGTCCCCAGAGTATGTCCAACCCCCTAACTTACTATAAGTATGGGACCCCAGTCCTTAGGACTTTAGATTACCCTGGACGAAACTCTGACACTGAATCCTGGACCTTCGACGCTCTACCTGAAGATTAGAGGACTGAAGAATCTCCCTTGGGGTCAAGGAGTGACTCCCCTGCTTGGCAGGCACCTAAGAAGCAATTGTCTGGTCTGCATCGCTGAAGCTCCCGCCGAACGCCGAAGTCTTTGCATCACCAGAGGTGGATTTCCAGACTTCCCCGAGGCTGCCCTGAGTCTCCAGCAAAGCTGAGGCCCGTAGCTGTTGTGGGTAACGTGGAACCGTGACCCCTAGACACCAAGTATTTTTGCAAGTGCAATCTCTTCTGGGTCTCCCACGAAGTCTCCGAGTAGCCCCCGCCTCCAGCACCGATTGCACCGAAGATCACTGGCCTCCACTCCACGAGTGTCCTGTGAGCCAGCTCCAAGTGCGTCCACTCAAGGCTCCTTCGCGGTTGCTAGTCCGTTGGCTAGTGGGCCCTCCCGAAAGGCAACTCTTCTTTTGTTTGGGCTTTCCTGGTTGCTCCAGACGTGCCCTGACTTACCCTTGTGGGGTGAGTCCCCCAGACCTTGCTGGTCTGCATCAACGTCCTTTCTTTGTTTCTACGAGACTTGCCGTTGCCAAGGCTTGTTGGGTCCAATCCGGTCGCCGACACCCCAGCAATCGACAGTCATTGGGGGACAGCTCGAATCCACCTCCTGGTCATCGTCGACGCCTCCTGGACCTCGTGGCTGAAGAGTCAAGACAACCGTCAACCTACCTGAAGCACCCGACATCGGTGGGCATCTGCTCATCGCCTTCCTGGTCACTGGCTAGTGACCCAGACTCTGTCCCCTCCGCTTTCAGGTTCTTCATATCTTCAATCCACCCTTGGATCCACCCGAACACTTTCGACTTGGTCGCCAGCAGCTCTTTGCAGCAGATCGCCATTGAAAACGACGACGAAACCCGACCCCGAAAGACACCTATGCACCCGGCTTCCCTGGGTGAGGTAACTCTAGTACTCCGGTGCTCCCGTGGGTATAGACTCTAGAACAACCTAGTTCTAAAGGGGTTTGCTCCAAGTCCTCCTCTAAGTGTCCTTTTTCTTTAAAACTCCAACCGCGACATTCCCCATAGAAGTCAACGGCGGCTCGCGGCTGTGTTCTCACACTGCACGGGTCCCCCGTGGGTCCCCTGTGTCACTACCTTGGGTGGTTCTTGAGGGCCAAGCACTTCTACAGGCTCTAGGCCTTGTGTCTAGCTCAGTTGTGGTTCTTATACCACTTTATTGGTATATGGTTTGGTACGTCCCTAGGGCTCAAACGTGTATTTGTGCTATTACGGTTGATAACTGACTTGTAACTTATGTACTTCGAACTCTAGCCTCATAAAGAGACTAGAGGGATGTGTTTAAGACTAAATACATATATTTTATATATATACCTGGTGTGGTCCTCTTTCATTTGGTCACTCAAGAGATTATAGACTGGTAAAACAAGCTGCTTTACATTCCTTCAAGACTTAGCCTGAAGGCTGCTCTCCATAGCTACCACTAGGATAGCTTTCAATAAAGGTTGTCTTTAACCTATCTCCAATAAGGGGTTGTTTGGACTGGTGCAAGGTGCCCACTATAATCAGTGATACAAAAGGGGATGATGGACGGAACGCCTGAGCCAATCAAACACTCACCCCCAGTCAACTGATCTGGGTTTAATCCATCATCATTCTTTAGCTCACTCCACCACCCCAGTTCAGACATGGCCATATGCAAATCAGTCTGACCCTGTGCCTCATGGGAACAGTCCAGCCCGAACTGCCAAGCCATGTCTTCCCTGGACCGGAAACAAGCATCCTAGGACCGGTTTCTGGCATTTCAGCCGTCATCAGCCAGGCTTGCTTGAATCCAGTGGCAAAGTGAGCAAGGGACCCACATCTGGGCATACCCCCGCCAACTTAGGGCGACCAAAGCGATACAAAAGGGGATGATGGACGGAACGCTTGAGCCAATCAAACACTCACCCCCAGTCAACTGATCTGGGTTTAATCCATCATCATTCTTTAGCTCACTCCACCACCCCAGTTCAGACATGGCCATATGCAAATCAGTCTGACCCTGTGCCTCATGGGAACAGTCCAGCCCGAACTGCCAAGCCATGTCTTCCCTGGACCGGAAACAAGCATCCTAGGACCGGTTTCTGGCATTTCAGCCGTCATCAGCCAGGCTTGCTTGTTTCCAGTCCAGGGAGGACCTGGCTTGGCAGTTCGGGCTGGACTGTTCCCATGAGGCACAGGGTCAAGACTGATTTGCATATGGCTGGGTTCAAACTGGAATGGCATGGTGAGCAAAAAAACGATGGGGCAGATTTACAAGCCCCCTGCGCCACCAGTACGTCACTTTTCGTGACGTACTGGTGGCGCAGGGGGCTCCTCGATATTTACAAGGAGAGGAAAAGCCACCATGCGTGACTTTTCCTCTCCTTGTAAATACCGTCCCTTCACACGCAGCACTTTCCGGTGAAGGGGCGTTCCATGGGTGTTGCTGTGGGTGTTCCCACGCAACACCCATGGAACAAGACACATCTCCAGAATTACGAGAAATCGTAACTCTGGAGATGCGTCTGAAAGCTACGCCACCCTAGAGGGGGCGTTGCGAGGCGCACCGAGGAGAAATGTTTTCATTTCTCCTCGTTTTCCTCTTTCAATGCGTGCTGCATTCTGCAGCACGCATTGAAAGAGGAAAAGCCTGTACTGAATGTTTTTGTGCAGAAAGGTGCCCCTTCCTGCACAGAAACAATCTCCCCATGGCGCAGGCATCCTTGCACCATGGTGCAAGGGTGCCTGCGCCGGCGCTTGACAGCTGTTTGTGCGCCAGCGCAGGGGAGAGCACAGGAATGCGACATATTCTTGTAAATATGTCGCATTCCTGTGCTCTGAAAGTGCCGCAGCGTGGCGCAGCCAAAGGGCTTGCAGCGCCACGCTGCGGCACTTTCTTGTAGATCTGCCCCGATGGATTTAGGCCCAGATCTCTGTACTGGGGTGAATGTATGACATTGTTCTGCATTCTGTCCATCAACTGTTGTTTTTGCATTTGTCACTATAATTAGTGGACAGCATATACCAGGCCAACTTCTCACATTGGTGTGCAGCGTGTGGGATTCCAGCTTGCTATTGTTTTACCAGATAATCTCAATTGAATTGATCAACTGAAAACCACTAAGGGTACCTTAGGTACATATAAATCAAGCTTAGGATACAGTAAGTTCTACTGAACTTAGAGTTGTGTGTTAAGGGATAGCACACCCTTTCTACAACTCAAGAGAGTTTAGTAGGCCACATTAGAGTAGGTAGTGCATACACCACACCACACTAGTAATGTCTTCACTGCCAGGAACCAGTGAGCTCCTGCCATCCAGATATGACAACCTCACATTCTTGGAATTGAGAGAGTTGTGCAAAGTTAGGAAGTTGAAGACAGGCAAAAGTGCCAACACCCAACGTATCCTAGAGATGCTTCTGCTAGATGATCTTAGAAGACCCATCAGGTCTGAAAGGGTAGGCAGAGAGGGTGGGGCAGAAGAAGAGGGAGGGACCAGGGATGAAAATACCCAGGACCTGACCTCTGAAACTGGCCAGGGGATGACAATGATCCTGACCTGGAAAGTGCAGCTACTCCTGAGGAAGAGGAGGAGGCCCAGAATGACCTCCCTTTGTCCCCCAGGAAGAGTTGTGAGTGTGCCCAGAAGGACTAGATCTCCTTCTCAGGAGTCTACCCACTCTGACACCTCAGTAGGGACCTCTGTCTCCTCTCATGGGAGGGAATCCTCTCATGAGAGGAGAAAGAGACTGATTCAGTATGAGCAAGCCCAGCTTGAGCTCAGAAAACAGCAGTTGGCTATAGACAGGAAGTCCCTAGATCTCTATAGACAGAGAAAAAAAGATGGGACTAGAGTCCCATGGTGGCAGCAATTTTCCCAGAGATTGGGAAAGGTCTTATGACCATAGAAACCTGAGCAAGATTGTCCCTCCCTACCAGAGTGGGGATGACATCCACAAATGGATAACTGTACTGGAGCCTGTAAAGTACAGAGGGTCCCCCAGGAGCAGTGGGCAGCAATCTTGTGGCTCTCCTTTGCAGACAAAGGTAGAGATAAGCTCCTCACTGTTAGAGAAGAGGATGCTGACAATTACAAAGTCTTGAAGAGTGCTCTGATTGATGGGTTTGGCCTAACAACTGAACAATACAGGTTAAAGTTCAGAGATACCCAAAAAGCACAGACTCAAGACTGGGTGGACTTTGTTGATTGTTCTGCTAAGGCTCTGGAAGGTTGGATACATGGCAGCAAGGTGCATGACTTTATAGGATTGTACAATTTGATTATGAGGGAGCAGATCCTAAATAATTGTCAAAACCAGCTTTTACACCAGTACCTGGTGGACTCTGATCTGACCTCTCCCCAAGAATTGGGAAAGAAGGTAGACAAATGGGTCAGAACCAGGGTAAGGTCTAAGAATCAGGGTGGTGACCAGAAGAAAAATTCTACCAAGTCCCAAGAGAAAGGTGGGAATAAATCTAAGGATAAATCCACTACAGGGCCCCAAAAGTCCTCTTCTGGGGGTGGGTCCCAAACTCCTTCCTCTCCTGAAAAGAAACCCTATTGCCATGTCTGTAAAAAGCCTGGGCACTGGAAATCTGATCCCAGTTGTCCCAGGATTGGCAATAAAGAAAATGTTCCTCCAACAACTACTACCACCCCTCCTGGTACTACCAGTAGTAATCCTCCAGTTGGGAGTAGTGCACCCAAAAAGTTAGGTGCTTTTGCAAGGGGAACAGAGGTGGGCCCTAGTTTAGACAGGACCCCCTCAACAGACTCCTCTGACTCTGATGGTGGTATAGGATTTGCCACCTTTACCATGGGTCCCAATGCATTGGGCAGGTACAGACTGGAGCCAATAATTAATGGTCAGAAAGCTGTGGCATTTAGGGACACAGGGGCTAGTGTCACCATGGTGGCAGGGAAACTAGTCCCCCTCACCAGCTTTTACCTGAGTTTAAATACCAGGTAACCAACATTGATGGTGTCAGAACAGATCACCCCATGGCCATAGTCAATCTCAGCTGGGAAGGGGTCACAGGCCCAAAAGAGTGGCAGTGTCCCCAACCTTGCCTGTAGATTGCCTGATGGGCAATGATCTGGAAATTTCAGCCTGGGCTGAAGTTGAACACCAAACCCATCTGAGAATGCTGGGCGTCCCTGTAAAGGTTAATGGGACTGTGATGGCCACAGCCCAAGCCCAGGAAAATTATGGAGAGATGGAGCCTGGAAGAATGGCCCACTCTCCCCCAAAGAGAGCACAAGGGTTGAAGAAAAGTCTTCTTCCCCCAGACAGTAGGTAAGGGTCAGCCTCCTCAGGGAACTGACCCTACCCCTAGTGAAGGAACTGCCCCAGAGGTAGTCAGGCCTGGCCTGGCCACACCCCTGATGGCAGAGGACCCTTCCAAGGTGGTACCCAGTCTGGAGCAGGTAACCTGCCCCTCTCTACCCTGCCTCAGTCAGCCCAGGGCTGCAGAGGTCAGGGAGGTCAGTGGACCCCCAGGGCCCCCTGTCCAGAGGAACCCCCCATCAGCAGATTAGGGCACCCAGTCTAGTAGCCCTAGCCAGGTGAAAATTCCTCAACACACTGAGGGATCCCCCATACCTTTGTGTAGGGACCTCCCCAGAAGGACTCTGTTAGGCAAGGGCAAACCTGGGACCAAAAGGTTCCAAACCTGCCATGTCCCTCCAGTGGTCCATCCAAAGGGACCCAACCCCCAGCTGTAGGCAGCCAAAGGTTGACCCTTAGAGCAAAGTGCAACTCTACAGGCTCTAGGCCTTGTGTCTAGCTCAGTCGTGGTTCTTATACCACTTTGTTGGTATATGGTTTGGTACGCCCCTGGGGCTCAAACGTGTATTTGTGCTATTACTGTTGATATTCGACTTGTAACTTATGTACTTCGAACTCTAGCCTCATAAAGAGACTAGAGGGGTGTGTTTAAGACTAAATACATATATTTTAAATATATACCTGGTGTGGTCCTCTTTCATTTGGTCACTCAAGAGATTATAGACTGGTAAAACAAGCTGCTTTACATTCCTCCAAGACTTAGCCTGAAGGCTGCTCTCCATAGCTACCACTAGGATAGCTTTCAATAAAGGTTGTCTTTAACCTATCTCCAATAAGGGGTTGTTTGGACTGGTGCAAGGTGCCCAGATTCCAATCAAAGATGTACCTAAGGTACATGGAAACCATTTTATAGAGGAAGCAGATAGACTGGGGCCCTGAATAACAGGATCCCAGTCCAACTAAGTCATAAACCAGCAAAACACCAGGAAAAAAGTGGGGGCAACCATATAGTCAGATTCCACCTTCCTACATAACACCCCCCAAACGAAAGGAGATAAGGCTAACCTTGGCCAGTTGAGCATTTATTGACTAAGTGGACATATAAGGAAGCACCTGCACTAGCATGGTTGCCCCCTGTCTTATGGTCCACCAAGCAATCCCTCACCCTAAGGGTATGAGAGGGTTTCCACCATGGGGAATTACTACCTGTGGTGTGCTTTGGTAAAGTACAAGGCTGGTGAGTTGTCTGAGTAGGGAAGTGAGGCCCTAGGAAGGTTGGTCTCAGCTTCCTCAGATCACTGGTCACCATGTTTGCCTGTCTTTCCATGACTGAGTTGCACTTTGCTCTAAGGGTCAACCTTTGGCTGCCTACAGCTGGGGGTTGGGTCCCTTTGGATGGACCACTGGAGGGACATGGCAGGTTTGGAACCTTTTGGTCCCAGGTTTGCCCTTGCCTAACAGAGTCCTTCTGGGGGAGGTCCCTACACAAAGGTATGTGGGATCCCTCAGTGTGTTGAGGAATTTTCACCTGGCTAGGGCTACTAGACTGGGTGCCCCTAATCTGCTGATGGGGGGGTTCCTCTGGACAGGGGGCCCTGGGGGGGTCCACTGACCTCCCTGACCTCTGCAGCCCTGGGCTGACTGAAGCAGGGTAGAGAGGGGCAGGTTACCTGCTCCAGACTGGGTACCACCTTGGAAGGGTCCTCTGTCATCAGGGGTGTGGCCAGGCCAGGCCTGACTACCTCTGGGGCAGTTCCTTCACTAGGGGTAGGGTCAGTTCCCTGAGGAGGCTGACCCTTACCTACTGTCTGGGGAAGAAGACTTTTCTTCAACCCTTGTGCTCTCTTTTGGGGGAGAGTGGGCCATTCTTCCAGGCTCCATCTCTCCATAATTTTCCTGGGCTTGGGCTGTGGCCATCACAGCCCCACTAACCTTTACAGGGACGCCCAGCATTCTCAGATGGGTTTGGTGTTCAACTTCAGCCCAGGCTGAAATTTCCAGATCATTGCCCATCAGGCAATCTACAGGCAAGTTGGGGGACACTGCCACTCTTTTTGGGCCTGTGACCCCTTCCCAGCTGAGAGTGATTATGGCCATGGGGTGACCTGTTCTGACACCATCTATGTTGGTCACCTGGTATTTAAACTCAGGTAAAAGCTGGTGAGGGGGGACTAGTTTCCCTGCCACCATGGTGACACTAGCTCCTGTGTCCCTGAATGCCACAGCCTTCTGACCATTAATTAATGGCTCCAGTCTGTACCTGCCCAATGCATTGGGACCCATGGTAAAGGTGGCAAATCCTATACCACCATCAGAGTCAGAGGAGTCTGTTGAGGGGGTCCTGTCTAAACTGGGCCCACCTCTGTTCCTCTTGCAAAAGCACCTAACTTTTTGGGTGCACTACTCCCAACTGGAGGACTACTACTGGTAGTACCAGGAGGGGTGGTAGTATTTGTTGGAGGAACATTTTCTTTATTGCCAATCCTGGGGCAACTGGGATCAGTTTTCCAGTGTCCAGGCTTTTTACAGACATGGCAATATGGTTTCTTTTCAGGAGAGGAAGGAGTTTGGGACCCACCCTCAGAAGAGGATTTTGGGGCCCTGTAGTGGACTTATCCTTAGATTTATCCCCACCTTTCTCTTGGGACTTGGTAGAATCTTTCTTCTGGTCACCACCCTGATTCTTAGGCCTTACCCTGGTTCTGACCCATTTGTCTGCCTTCTTTCCCAATTCTTGGGGAGAGGTCAGATCAGAGTCCACCAGGTACTGGTGTAAAAGCTGGTTTTGACAATTATTAAGGCTCTGCTCCCTCATAATCAAATTGTACAATCCTATAAAGTCATGCACCTTGCTGCCATGTATCCAACCTTCCAGAGCCTTAGTAGCACAATCTACAAAATCAACCCAGTCTTGAGTCTGAGCCTTTTGGGTGTCTCTGAACTTCAACCTATACTGTTCAGTGGTTAGGCCAAACCCATCTATCAGAGCACTCTTCAAGACTTTGTAATTGTCAGCATCCTCTTCTCTTACAGTGAGGAGCTTGTCTCTACCTTTGTCTGCAAAGGAGAGCCGCAAGATTGCTGCCCACTGCTCCTGGGGGACCCTCTGAACTTCACAGGCCCTTTCCAGTGCAGTTATCCATTTGTGTATGTCATCCCCACTCTGGTAGGGAGGGACAATCTTGCTCAGGTTTCTATGGTCATAAGACCTTTCCCTATCTCTGGGGAAATTGCTGCCACCATGGGACTCTAGTCCCAACTTTTTTCTTTGCCTTTCAAGCTCTAGGGACTCCCTGTCTATAGCCAACTGCTCTCTTCTGAGTCTCAACTGAGCTTCTCCATACTTGAACAGTCTCTCTTTCCTCTCACTGGAGGATTCCCTCCTATGAGAGGAAACAGAGGTCCCTACTGAGGTGTCAGAGTGGTTAGACTCCTGAGAAGGAGATCTAGGCCTTCTGGGCACACTCACAACTCTTCCTGGGGGGACAAAGGGGAGGTCATTCTGATCCTCCTCCTCATCCTCAGGAGTAGCTGCATTGTCCAGGTCAAGGTCATTGTCACCTTCCTGGCCAGTTTCAGAGGTTGGGTCCTGGTTATTTTCATCCCTGTCCCCTTCCTCATCTTCTGCCCCACCCTGTCTGCCTACCCCTTCAGACCCTGGTAGTCTTCTGAGATCATCCAGCAGGAGTACCTCTATGAGGCGTTGGGTGTTGGCACTTTTGCCTGTCTTTAGTTTCCTAACAGTGCTTAATGCTCTCATTTCCAAGAATGGGAGATTATCATACTTGGAGAGAAGAAGCCCATTGGCTTCTGGCTGGTACCCACTGGTTCCTGGCCCTAAAGACATTACTAGTGTGGTGTGGTGTATGCACTACCTACTCTAGTGTGGCCTACTAAACTCTCTTGAGTTGTAGAAAGGGTGTGCTATCCTTTAACACACAACTCTAAGTTCAGTAGAACTTACTGTATCCTAAGCTTGTTTTATATGTACCTAAGGTACCCTTAGTGGTTTTCAGTTGATCAATTCAATTGAGATTATCTGATAAAACAATAGCAAGCTGGAATCCCACACGCTGCACACCAATGTGAGAAGTTGGCCTGGTATATGCTGTCCACTAATTATAGTGACAAATGCAAAAGAAACAATTGATGGACGGAATGCTGGACAATGCAAACATTCACCCCCAGTCACAAGGATCTGGGTTAAATCCATCATTCTTTTGCTCACCACACCACCCCAGTTTGGACCCAGCCATATGCAAATCAGTCTTGACCCTGTTCCTTGTGGGAACAGTCCAGCCCAAACTGCCAAGCCAGGTCCTCCCTGGACCGGAAACAAGCATCCTAGGACCGGTTTCAGGGCATCACCCTTCTTCAGCCAGGCTAGCTTGAATCCAGTGGTGTGGTGAGCACGGGACCCAGGTCTGGGCATACCCTTCCCACTTAGGGTGACAAATGCAAAAGAAACAATTGATGGACGGAATGCTGGACAATGCAAACATTCACCCCCAGTCACAAGGATCTGGGTTAAATCCATCATTCTTTTGCTCACCACACCACCCCAGTTTGGACCCAGCCATATGCAAATCAGTCTTGACCCTGTTCCTTGTGGGAACAGTCCAGCCCGAACTGCCAAGCCAGGTCCTCCCTGGACCGGAAACAAGCATCCTAGGACCGGTTTCAGGGCATCACCCTTCTTCAGCCAGGCTAGCTTGAATCCAGTGGTGTGGTGAGCACGGGACCCACGCCTGGGCATACCCTTCCCACTTAGGGTGACAAATGCAAAAGAAACAATTGATGGACGGAATGCTGGACAATGCAAACATTCACCCCCAGTCACAAGGATCTGGGTTAAATCCATCATTCTTTTGCTCACCACACCACCCCAGTTTGGACCCAGCCATATGCAAATCAGTCTTGACCCTGTTCCTTGTGGGAACAGTCCAGCCCGAACTGCCAAGCCAGGTCCTCCCTGGACCGGAAACAAGCATCCTAGGACCGGTTTCAGGGCATCACCCTTCTTCAGCCAGGCTAGCTTGAATCCAGTGGTGTGGTGAGCACGGGACCCACGTCTGGGCATACCCTTCCCACTTAGGGTGACAAATGCAAAAGAAACAATTGATGGACGGAATGCTGGACAATGCAAACATTCACCCCCAGTCACAAGGATCTGGGTTAAATCCATCATTCTTTTGCTCACCACACCACCCCAGTTTGGACCCAGCCATATGCAAATCAGTCTTGACCCTGTTCCTTGTGGGAACAGTCCAGCCCGGACTGCCAAGCCAGGTCCTCCCTGGACCGGAAACAAGCATCCTAGGACCGGTTTCAGGGCATCACCCTTCTTCAGCCAGGCTAGCTTGAATCCAGTGGTGTGGTGAGCACGGGACCCACGTCTGGGCATACCCTTCCCACTTAGGGTGACAAATGCAAAAGAAACAATTGATGGACGGAATGCTGGACAATGCAAACATTCACCCCCAGTCACAAGGATCTGGGTTAAATCCATCATTCTTTTGCTCACCACACCACCCCAGTTTGGACCCAGCCATATGCAAATCAGTCTTGACCCTGTTCCTTGTGGGAACGGTCCAGCCCGAACTGCCAAGCCAGGTCCTCCCTGGACCGGAAACAAGCATCCTAGGACCGGTTTCAGGGCATCACCCTTCTTCAGCCAGGCTAGCTTGAAACCAGTGGTGTGGTGAGCACGGGACCCACGTCTGGGCATACCCTTCCCACTTAGGGTGACAAATGCAAAAGAAACAATTGATGGACCGAATGCTGGACAATGCAAACATTCACCCCAGTCACAAGGATCTGGGTTAAATCCATCATTCTTTTGCTCACCACACCACCCCAGTTTGGACCCAGCCATATGCAAATCAGTCTTGACCCTGTTCCTTGTGGGAACAGTCCAGCCCGAACTGCCAAGCCAGGTCCTCCCTGGACCGGAAACAAGCATCCTAGGACCGGTTTCAGGGCATCACCTTCTTCAGCCAGGCTAGCTTGAATCCAGTGGTGTGGTGAGCACGGGACCCACGTCTGGGCATACCCTTCCCACTTAGGGTGACAAATGCAAAGAAACAATTGATGGACGGAATGCTGGACAATGCAAACATTCACCCCCAGTCACAAGGATCTGGGTTAAATCCATCATTCTTTGCTCACCACACCACCCCAGTTTGGACCCAGCCATATGCAAATCAGTCTTGACCCTGTTCCTTGTGGGAACAGTCCAGCCCGAACTGCCAAGCCAGGTCCTCCCTGGACCGGAAACAAGCATCCTAGGACCGGTTTCAGGGCATCACCCTTCTTCAGCCAGGCTAGCTTGAATCCAGTGGTGTGGTGAGCACGGGACCCACGTCTGGGCATACCCTTCCCACTTAGGGTGACAAATGCAAAGAAACAATTGATGGACGGAATGCTGGACAATGCAAACATTCACCCCCAGTCACAAGGATCTGGGTTAAATCCATCATTCTTTTGCTCACCACACCACCCCAGTTTGGACCCAGCCATATGCAAATCAGTCTTGACCCTGTTCCTTGTGGGAACAGTCCAGCCCGAACTGCCAAGCCAGGTCCTCCCTGGACCGTAAACAAGCATCCTAGGACCGGTTTCAGGGCATCACCCTTCTTCAGCCAGGCTAGCTTGAAACCAGTGGTGTGGTGAGCACGGGACCCACGTCTGGGCATACCCTTCCCACTTAGGGTGACAAATGCAAAAGAAACAATTGATGGACCGAATGCTGGACAATGCAAACATTCACCCCCAGTCACAAGGATCTGGGTTAAATCCATCATTCTTTTGCTCACCACACCACCCCAGTTTGGACCCAGCCATATGCAAATCAGTCTTGACCCTGTTCCTTGTGGGAACAATCCAGCCCGAACTGCCAAGCCAGGTCCTCCCTGGACCGGAAACAAGCATCCTAGGACCGGTTTCAGGGCATCACCCTTCTTCAGCCAGGCTAGCTTGAATCCAGTGGTGTGGTGAGCAGGGGACCCACGTCTGGGCATACCCTTCCTTCTTAGGGTGACAAATGCAAAAGAAACAATTGATAGACGGAATGCTGGACAATGCAAACATTCACCCCCAGTCACAAGGATCTGGGTTAAATCCATCATTCTTTTGCTCACCACACCACCCTAGTTTGGACCCAGCCATATGCAAATCAGTCTTGACCCTGTTCCTTGTGGGAACAGTCCAGCCCGAACTGCCAAGCCAGGTCCTCCCTGGACCGGAAACAAGCATCCTAGGACCGGTTTCAGGGCATCACCCTTCTTCAGCCAGGCCTAAAACGATGGATTTAGGCCCAGATCTCTGTACTGGGGGGAATGTATGACATTGTTCTGCATTCTGTCCATCAACTGTTGTTTTTGCATTTGTCACCCCGAGTGGGACGGGTATGCCCAGACGTGGGTCCCGTGCTCTCCATGCCACTGGAATCAAGCTATCCTGGCTGAAGAGGGGTGAAACCCGAAACCGGTCCTAGGATGCTTGTTTCCAGTCCAGGGAGGACCTGGCTTGGCAGTTCGGGCTGGACTGTTCCCATGAGGCACAGGGTCAAGACTGATTTGCATATGGCTGGGTTCAAACTGGAATGGCATGGTGAGCAAAAAACGATGGATTTAGGCCCAGATCTCTGTACTGGGGGGAATGTATGACATTGTTCTGCATTCTGTCCATCAACTGTTGTTTTTGCATTTGTCACCCCGAGTGGGACGGGTATGCCCAGACGTGGGTCCTGTGCTCTCCATGCCACTGGAATCAAGCTATCCTGGCTGAAGAGGGGTGAAACCCCGAAACCGGTCCTAGGATGCTTGTTTCCAGTCCAGGGAGGACCTGGCTTGGCAGTTCGGGCTGGACTGTTCCCACGAGGCACAGGGTCAAGACTGATTTGCATATGGCTGGGTTCAAACTGGAATGGCATGGTGAGCAAAAAACGATGGATTTAGGCCCAGATCTCTGTACTGGGGGAATGTATGACATTGTTCTGCATTCTGTCCATCAACTGTTGTTTTTGCATTTGTCACCCCGAGTGGGACGGGTATGCCCAGACGTGGGTCCCGTGCTCTCCATGCCACTGGAATCAAGCTATCCTGGCTGAAGAGGGTGAAACCCCGAAACCGGTCCTAGGATGCTTGTTTCCAGTCCAGGGAGGACCTGGCTTGGCAGTTCGGGCTGGACTGTTCCCATGAGGCACAGGGTCAAGACTGATTTGCATATGGCTGGGTTCAAACTGGAATGGCATGGTGAGCAAAAAACGATGGATTTAGGCCCAGATCTCTGTACTGGGGGAATGTATGACATTGTTCTGCATTCTGTCCATCAACTGTTATTTTTGCATTTGTCACCCCGAGTGGGACGGGTATGCCCAGACGTGGGTCCCGTGCTCTCCATGCCACTGGAATCAAGCTATCCTGGCTGAAGAGGGGTGAAACCCCGAAACCGGTCCTAGGATGCTTGTTTCCAGTCCAGGGAGGACCTGGCTTGGCAGTTCGGGCTGGACTGTTCCCATGAGGCACAGGGTCAAGACTGATTTGCATATGGCTGGGTTCAAACTGGAATGGCATGGTGAGCAAAAAAACGATGGATTTAGGCCCAGATCTCTGTACTGGGGGAATGTATGACATTGTTCTGCATTCTGTCCATCAACTGTTGTTTTTGCATTTGTCACCCCGAGTGGGACGGGTATGCCCAGACGTGGGTCCTGTGCTCTCCATGCCACTGGAATCAAGCTATCCTGGCTGAAGAGGGGTGAAACCCCGAAACCGGTCCTAGGATGCTTGTTTCCAGTCCAGGGAGGACCTGGCTTGGCAACTCGGGCTGGACTGTTCCCATGAGGCACAGGGTCAAGACTGATTTGCATATGGCTGGGTTCAAACTGGAATGGCATGGTGAGCAAAAAACGATGGATTTAGGCCCAGATCTCTGTACTGGGGGGAATGTATGACATTGTTCTGCATTCTGTCCATCAACTGTTGTTTTTGCATTTGTCACTCCAAGTGGGACGGGTATGCCCAGACGTGGGTCCCGTGCTCTCCATGCCACTGGAATCAAGCTATCCTGGCTGAAGAGGGGTGAAACCCCGAAACCGGTCCTAGGATGCTTGTTTCCAGTCCAGGTAGGACCTGGCTTGGCAGTTCGGGCTGGACTGTTCCCATGAGGCACAGGGTCAAGACTGATTTGCATATGGCTGGGTTCAAACTGGAATGGCATGGTGAGCAAAAAACGATGGATTTAGGCCCAGATCTCCGTACTGGGGGAATGTATGACATTGTTCTGCATTCTGTCCATCAACTGTTGTTTTTGCATTTGTCACCCCGAGTGGGACGGGTATGCCCAGACGTGGGTCCCGTGCTCTCCATGCCACTGGAATCAAGCTATCCTGGCTGAAGAGGGGTGAAACCCCGAAACCGGTCCAAGGATGCTTGTTTCCAGTCCAGGGAGGACCTGGCTTGGCAGTTCGGGCTGGACTGTTCCCATGAGGCACAGGGTCAAGACTGATTTGCATATGGCTGGGTTCAAACTGGAATGGCATGGTGAGCAAAAAAACGATGGATTTAGGCCCAGATCTCTGTACTGGGGGAATGTATGACATTGTTCTGCATTCTGTCCATCAACTGTTGTTTTTGCATTTGTCACCCCGAGGGGACGGGTATGCCCAGACGTGGGTCCCGTGTTCTCCATGCCACTGGAATCAAGCTATCCTGGCTGAAGAGGGGTGAAACCCCGAAACCGGTCCTAGGATGCTTGTTTCCAGTCCAGGGAGGACCTGGCTTGGCAGTTCGGGCTGGACTGTTCCCATGAGGCACAGGGTCAAGACTGATTTGCATATGGCTGGGTTCAAACTGGAATGGCATGGTGAGCAAAAAAACGATGGATTTAGGCCCAGATCTCTGTACTGGGGGAATGTATGACATTGTTCTGCATTCTGTCCATCAACTGTTGTTTTTGCATTTGTCACCCCGAGTGGGACGGGTATGCCCAGACGTGGGTCCCGTGCTCTCCATGCCACTGGAATCAAGCTATCCTGGCTGAAGAGGGGTGAAACCCCGAAACCGGTCCTAGGATGCTTGTTTCCAGTCCAGGGAGGACCTGGCTTGGCAGTTCGGGCTGGACTGTTCCCATGAGGCACAGGGTCAAGACTGATTTGCATATGGCTGGGTTCAAACTGGAATGGCATGGTGAGCAAAAAACGATGGATTTAGGCCCAGATCTCTGTACTGGGGGAATGTATGACATTGTTCTGCATTCTGTCCATCAACTGTTGTTTTTGCATTTGTCACCCCGAGTGGGACGGGTATGCCCAGACGTGGGTCCCGTGCTCTCCATGCCACTGGAATCAAGCTATCCTGGCTGAAGAGGGGTGAAACCCCGAAACCGGTCCTAGGATGCTTGTTTCCAGTCCAGGGAGGACCTGGCTTGGCAGTTCGGGCTGGACTGTTCCCATGAGGCACAGGGTCAAGACTGATTTGCATATGGCTGGGTTCAAACTGGAATGGCATGGTGAGCAAAAAACGATGGATTTAGGCCCAGATCTCTGTACTGGGGGAATGTATGACATTGTTCTGCATTCTGTCCATCAACTGTTGTTTTTGCATTTGTCACCCCGAGTGGGACGGGTATGCCCAGACGTGGGTCCCGTGCTCTCCATGCCACTGGAATCAAGCTATCCTGGCTGAAGAGGGGTGAAACCCCGAAACCGGTCCTAGGATGCTTGTTTCCAGTCCAGGGAGGACCTGGCTTGGCAGTTCGGGCTGGACTGTTCCCATGAGGCACAGGGTCAAGACTGATTTGCATATGGCTGGGTTCAAACTGGAATGGCATGGTGAGCAAAAAACGATGGATTTAGGCCCAGATCTCTGTACTGGGGGAATGTATGACATTGTTCTGCATTCTGTCCATCAACTGTTGTTTTTGCATTTGTCACCCCGAGTGGGACGGGTATGCCCAGACGTGGGTCCCGTGTTCTCCATGCCACTGGAATCAAGCTATCCTGGCTGAAGAGGGGTGAAACCCCGAAACCGGTCCTAGGATGCTTGTTTCCAGTCCAGGGAGGACCTGGCTTGGCAGTTCGGGCTGGACTGTTCCCATGAGGCACAGGGTCAAGACTGATTTGCATATGGCTGGGTTCAAACTGGAATGGCATGGTGAGCAAAAACGATGGATTTAGGCCCAGATCTCTGTACTGGGGGAATGTATGACATTGTTCTGCATTCTGTCCATCAACTGTTGTTTTTGCATTTGTCACCCCGAGTGGGACGGGTATGCCCAGACGTGGGTCCCGTGCTCTCCATGCCACTGGAATCAAGCTATCCTGGCTGAAGAGGGGTGAAACCCCGAAACCGGTCCTAGGATGCTTGTTTTCAGTCCAGGGAGGACCTGGCTTGGCAGTTCGGGCTGGACTGTTCCCATGAGGCACAGGGTCAAGACTGATTTGCATATGGCTGGGTTCAAACTGGAATGGCATGGTGAGCAAAAAAACGATGGATTTAGGCCCAGATCTCTGTACTGGGGGAATGTATGACATTGTTCTGCATTCTGTCCATCAACTGTTGTTTTTGCATTTGTCACCCGAGTGGGACGGGTATGCCCAGATGTGGGTCCCGTGCTCTCCATGCCACTGGAATCAAGCTATCGTGGCTGAAGAGGGGTGAAACCCCGAAACCGGTCCTAGGATGCTTGTTTCCAGTCCAGGGAGGACCTGGCTTGGCAGTTCGGGCTGGACTGTTCCCATGAGGCACAGGGTCAAGACTGATTTGCATATGGCTGGGTTCAAACTGGAATGGCATGGTGAGCAAAAAAACGATGGATTTAGTCCCAGATCTCTGTACTGGGGGGAATGTATGACATTGTTCTGCATTCTGTCCATCAACTGTTGTTTTTGCACTAATTATAGTGGGCACCTTGCACCAGTCTAAACAACCCCTTATTGGAGATAGGTTAAAGACAACCTTTATTGAAAGCTATCCTAGTGGTAGCTATGGAGAGCAGCCTTCAGGCTAAGTCTTGGAGGAATGTAAAGCAGCTTGTTTTACCAGTCTATAATCTCTTGAGTGACCAAATGAAAGAGGACCACACCAGGTATATATTTAAAATATATGTATTTAGTCTTAAACACACCCCTCTAGTCTCTTTATGAGGCTAGAGTTCAAGTACATAAGTTACAAGTCGAATATCAACAGTAATAGCACAAATACACGTTTGAGCCCCAGGGCGTACTCAAACCATATACCAACAAAGTGGTATAAGAACCACGACTGAGCTAGACACAAGGCCTAGAGCCTGTAGAAGTGCTTGGCCCTCAAGGAACCACCCAAGGTAGTGACACAGGGGACCCACGGGGGGCGTGTGCAGTGTGAGAACACAGCCGCGAGCCGCCGTTGACTTCTATGGGGAATGTCGCGGTTGGAGTTTTAAAGAAAAAGGACACTTAGAGGAGGACTTGGAGCGAACCCCTTTAGAACTAGGTTGTTCTAGAGCAGAGGTCTTCAAACTTTTGTACTTTGAGCCCCCCAGCTGAATTTTTTAGATGTCGGGCCCCCCACCACCTGTCAAAAATTTCTGGAATCTGGTACACTACATAATCAACCGCCACCCGTATATCACGGGCCGTATCCGGAAATTAATGTTTAAACCCAATAAGAGTGTTTAATAAACTGCAGGTTTGTGAGTGGGTGTGGTTAAATGACAGGCTTATTACACAGGTCAAAACACAATTTTCCAAGATAAAATGTGTGCAAATACTTTTACTAGGATGCTTTGTTTTACACGACAGATTGATAACACCACCAACCTTAATGTGACGGTGTGCCTGTTTTTCGCCACGTCGGGCTTATGTTTAAAAAAATAGAACTAATAAAAAATGAATGATGTTGCTTATTTTACTTCAGAGCAATGTTGTCTGACAGACTTTGTGGTGACAGGGACATGCTAAGGATTTTGGGGGCCCTGGGCCAAAACTATTTTAGGGGCCCCTGTTCAGAACAGCTTTCAGTTTATGATTCACTTTCAGCTCTGCCATACCCTCTTTAGCCAGTCTACTAACGGTGCACAGGCACTATGGTCGAAATTCTAAAAGTGTTTACATCCAATATTCAGAGATAGTGATGTGTATTTTCACTGTTGTAACAGCAGCAGCCCACTAATTTCACAGCAAATAATATCTGTGACATCCTCCAATTTCTCTTTCTCCATGAATTCCCACATACCACTCATCAACAATGCACCTCATCTCTCTACAGCACCTTTCTGACAAACATTTAATTTTTTTATAGCGCTACTCAGTTTATTCACACTCAGAGGGATACGTACAAGGAAGTGGAGGAGGCTTAACGCCTCTCTCCTCCACTTCTGAAACGCAAGGCTGCACCATATTTACAAGAATGTGGTGCAGCCTTGCGTTTCTCTGCGATGGCGCGAAGTTAAGCAACTTAGCGCCAACGCAGGTACCCTTGCACCAGTGTGCAAGGGTGTCTGCGTAGCAGGGGAGGATTGTTTATGTGTAGGAAGGTGTCCCTTCCTGCACATAAACAATCCTAGAAATGCCATTCTGTCACTTTCATGTGCTGCTTCATGCAGCACACATGGAAGTGACAAAATGGCATTTTTAAAGTTTATGTACAGGAAGGGACACCTTCCTGTACATAAACAAACAATGGCCTTTGCTTTTTCCATGTGTGCTGCACAAGGCAGCACACATGGAAAAAGCAAAAACAAGGAGAAATAATGCATTTATCCTCGTCTTGCCATCTTAAGACCAGTTTTTACCTGGTTTTAATTTTGGCGCTGCTTCCAATGTACGCCACCCTTGTACATAGGAGGTAGCGTCAAAATGAATGGCTGTTGTGGTGGAACGTCCACTGCAACACCCACAGCCCACCCCTTTCACACTAACCATAGCGTGAAAGGGGGCCGTATGTACAAGGCAGCGTTAAGCCACGTTAAGTGGCTTAACGCTGCCTTCTACATAAGGCGCAGCCCCTATCGCCACCACAACGTCACTATAGGTGACGTTGTGGTGGAGATAGGGGCTTGTACATATGCCCCCCAGTTCTTTGATCTGCATGGTACACGTTCTTTGTAGCAGGCACATTAACCCGCTGTGGGGGTGGCAGGAGCGCCCATCTGAGTGCACGGTGAGCGATGCGATAGTGTGAGAGTAGGGTAAGAGGAGTGACTGCAGGGTGAGTGAGGTGATCATATGAATTTGGGTGCAGATGTAAGTGCAGAGTGGGACTTATGAATGTAAGGTTAGTAATGGGCTTATTTGAGTGAGATTGCAGATTGAGCAGTGAGGGGGACAGGTGAGTGAAGTGTCACATGAGGGCAGGTTGAGTAGTGTGCTTGTGTGACTGCAGGGTGAGGACCAGGGTGAACAGCGCAAGTGCATTGTGAGTGCATAGTGATCACTGCGAGTACAGGGTGAGCGGGTGAATGGTGTGAGTGCATGGGGATCAGTGTGAGGGCATTGTGATCACTGTGAATGCAGGGTGAGCGTGAAAGTGAAGGGCGAGAATGAGGAGCAAGTTGTCTGAATGCAGGGTGCATTACCAGACACTTGAAGTAACTCAGCATGTTATTGACAGCGGCGTAGGGTTTCAGATACAAGGTAAACTATAGCTATTATGGCATTAACCAGGGATCGAGGGTGGGGGAAATAAATAATGTGCTGATCTTGCAACAAACTTCCAGTTTTATGATTAGGGTTGCCAGCTCATTATTTTGATGTCCCAGGTGGTACAAAAAGAAGCACTCACTAAAGCTGTATTTTCAGCACTTATCTGTGCATACTTGGAACAGCAAAAATAAATAGAAAGCTCTTCAATTGTGATCTAGGGCTGTCTGAATGATCCATGACTGATAATTAAAGGGAAAAAGACAGAAAAGTCACATTACAAATGAATACATACTTCTTATTTATAATCCACATTTAGCGTCAAGACCAGGTCTTTGCAGGCTGTTTAAACAACACATGGCTGGCATTTTTTTGTCAACTTGAAGCCCTTTTAGCCCTGTTGCGCACCTGCCTGTGTAATTTTAAAAGAAACTGTCTCCTTTCTGGAAAGAGCTAACCCTCCCAGGACGGGGTTAAATTCCTAGAGCTGAAATGCTTCAGCTGAGGTGGGAGGCAGGGAGTCTCCTCTGCTATGAAATCGAGTAGTCGAAGGAACAGACAGTCCACAGTGGACTGTCTGTTCCTTCACTTTCAGCTTTAGCAGTTTGTCATTTTATGAGTACCATAGTTACCAGCAAAGAAATCGTAGATAAGGAATCATTCAATATAGCGCAATCTGAGATAGCAGTGATTCTACTACTTACACGCCACATATAGGGCAAACTGATTTGCCTCAAAGAGTTCCCATCTCTATAATTTGAAAACTGGGAGACATTTATTTTATCCAGTTATTATGTTAACACAGCAAAAATAAAGCAGAATCAGTTTGTGCCATGTCTGCCCTGGTGCAAATCTTATTTAACCTATCCCAATGGAGAGCTGCACACACCGCTCCCAGGCTGCATTACCTGGACAGGTGGGCACTGTCTGGAGCAGTGCTGGTGAATAATTCATGCTCTCCGGGCGCCTCACATGCCTCGCCGTGTCAGTGTGTGCAGGCCTGCTCCTGTGAGCAGTTTCTTGTTTGCCGTTGCCATGGCGGCCGGGGGTGTGTGGCATGCAGGTGCCCCGGTGTCAGGTGGGTGAGGAGTGAGGTCCCACCCGTAACGTAAATACGATTGTGTCAACTTCCCACCCAGACTTCCATTGGCGGACGCTTCCGTAGCCCTTCATCAGTCACCTGTGGTTTTATGTGAGCCTGTGACATGCGATGGAAAATGAACAGCATTTCAGCTGTAGGAATTAACCAATTAACCCCCGTTAGCTTTGCAATGGGCACGTTGTGCCCCATCGATTCTCCTCCCTTCCCCTCTAACCCTCCGTCACCGCTGAACCCCCGCACAACGCCGCCTCCCCCGGACTTCAAAAATTGGGCAGCACTGAATGGCCCAACAAAGCCCTCTTACCTGTTGATGTAGATTTCAGCAAAGTCCTTCACAGCGAGGCGGCAGTAAAACTCAGGACAGCCTCGACAGGAATCAAGGAAGAAAATGCAGCAAGGACTAGATTGCAGGATCTTTATGCACGCAAATTTCGCGGCACTTCCGGCCATCTCTGCTTCTGTCCCCCTTCATTTGTGGAACGTCAGTGGTGACGTTCCTACGTGCCCCAGAGTTCTCCAATCATGCATCCCCATTTGAAATGGGTGAAGACTTGCGACGTGGGACAGTGGAAGACAAACAAAGGTAAGATTTTAGGCTGGAGTGTGCGCCCCCCCTGAGATGGTGTCGCGCCCCCCCGGGGGGGCGCGCCCCACAGATTGAAGAACTCTGTTCTAGAGTCTATACCCACGGGAGGACCGGAGTACTCGAGCTACCTCACCCAGGGAAGCCGGGTGCATAGGTGTCTTTCGGGGTCGGGTTTCGTCGTCGCTTTCAATGGCGATCTGCTGCAAAGTGCTGCTGGCGACCAAGTCGAAAGTGTTCGGGTGGATCCAAAGGTGGATCGAAGATCTGAAGAACCTGAAAGCAGAGGGGACAGAGTCTGGGTCACTAGCCAGTGACCAGGAAGGCGATGAGCAGATGCCCACTGATGTCGGGTGCTTCAGGTAGGTTGACGGTTGTCTTGACTCTTCAGCCACGAGGTCCAGGAGGCGTCGACGACAACCAGGAGCTGGATTCGAGCTGTCCCACAACGTCTGTCGATTGCAGGGGTGTCGGCGACCGGATTGGACCCAACAAGCCTTGGCAACGGCAAGTCACGTGGAAATAGAAGAAGGACGGTGGTACAGACCAGCAAGGTCTGAGGGACTCACCCAGTGAGGGTAAGTCAGGGCACGTCTGGAGCAACCAGAGAAGCCCAAGCAGAAGAAGAGTTGCCTTCGGGAGGGCCCACTAGCCAACGGACTAGCGACCGCGAAGGAGCCTCGAGTGGACGCACTTGGAGCTGGCTTGCAGGACACTCGTGGAGTGGAGGCCAGTGATCTTTGATGCAGTTGGTGCTGGAGGCGTGGGCTACTCGGAGCCCAAAGCACAACTTCGTGGAATACCAAGAAGAGGATGCACTTGCAAATGTGCTCGGTGTCCAGGGGTCACGGTTCCACATTAGCCACGACAGCTACGGGCCTCAGCTTTGCTGGGGACTCAGGGCAGCCTCGGGAAGTCTGGAAATCCACCTCTGGTGATGCAAAGACTTCGGCGTCCGGCTGGAGCTTCAGCGATGCAGACTGGACAATTGCTTCTTGGTGCCTGCCAAGCAGGGGAGTCACTCCTTGACCCCAAGGGAGATTCTTCAGTCCTCTAATCTTCAGGTAGAGCGTCGAAGGTCCAGGATTCAGTGTCAGAGTTTCGTCCAGGGTAATCTAAAGTCCTAAGGACTGGGGTCCCATACTTATACAAAGTTAGGGGTTGGACATACTCTGGGGACCCACCTATGGGAGGGTCAGGGAAGAGGGGTGGTTACACCCTTCCCTTTGTCCAGTTTCGCGCCAGAGCAGGGGCAGGTAGCCCCTGCAACCGGTTTGAACTGGCATATGCACAGGGACACCAAATGTGCCCCCAGTGCAGGACTTCAAAGCACCAGAGGGTGCTCCCGCCCAGCCCCAATACACATTATCCTGTCTGGGGAGGTGGTTACACCTCCTTGGGACAGGAAACCTATTGTCCAGGTCTCCCCTGCCGGAGTTTCAGTCAGCAGCAGCAGGCCAGACCCGTGTCTGTGGCAGCGGCATCCATTTTGTGATGCCAGGGCTTTGGAAAGAAGTTACCGGGTAGCCCGGTGTGTACATGTCTCTCCTCTAGAAGGGTGGAATGCTACCCCGCCGCCAGAATTGGCGGGGGTAGTATTCCAAGATGTTTGACACCAAACACGACATGTTTCTGTGCAGCCATCCCAAAGTTAGCATTTACCGCGAGGATATAATGTACTTAAGAGTATATGGTCAGGCTGCACCACAAACAGCATCAGAGGATTGACTCGAACGCTGCAGAGGGGCCCTGCTCATGCAGGGGCACCCTCTCACATAAAAACCAAGCACTCTGCCTTCAGGATTGTTAAGGCCTGCCATAGGAGTGACTTATAGGTTTATCTGTGTGTGCAATTGTAGTGATATAGGTAGCCTATATCACAGTGAGGGGTGCTTGCACCACCTTACCCAGGCTGCAGTAGCAGACCTGGGGTGTCATTTTGGCTGGCCTTCCAGGGGTGGCATAATACATGCTTCAGCCCCTGGCAGGCCTCTGGGGTACCTATGCCCTGGGTACATAGTATACCATATACTAGGGACTTATAAGGGCACTCCAGATTCCAATCAAAGATGTACCTAAGGTACATGGAAACCATTTTATAGAGGAAGCAGATAGACTGGGGCCCTGAATAGCAGGATCCCAGTCCAACTAAGTCATAAACCAGCAAAACACCAGGAAAAAGTGGGGGCAACCATATAGTCAGATTCCACCTTCCTACAGGGCATGCATAGAGTGAAAAGAAAATTGGCAGGAGCTTAGTTAAGTAATGACATTGCTCATCAAGAAAAGTATGTAAACGCTGCTTAATATTTGCCATGTACTACTTTTAAAGAAAAACATTTTAAGGCAGGGGTTTTTTCACACCAAAAATGTTTTTCAAAATGCGACATATACTATAGATTATTCATATCCTTAATTTTCAGATCAGACTTTGAGTAATCATTTGATTATAAATGACCACTATTGGACCAATCAAAATACTTTTATGATACAATTTTTCTGCATTCCTCTCTAACAGCATTTGTTTGTGAATGTCACAACCATGTCCACGCTCTTCGATATGTCCACCGTTTTATGCTCTCTATATTCCTGTCCTCTCTCCTGCCACACCTCTTACTGTCTCCTCGTTTTCTTCTTGCTTTCTGAACCACGCCTACCCTAGCCAGCTGCTGCCATTTTCTATGCACTACAATGTCCAGGTGTTTTTTTGCAGAGTGAAATTTAGAAAAAATAAGAAGTCCATGGAATGCACTAGAATTATTCTGCAAGTACATACCATTTTTTTTTTTATTATAGGACGTGTGTGTTTAGTGCCGGGTGAACCTAGATCACTTAATAATACTGATTTAAAGAGCCATTTAGAATCTGTGAGTTTGCGATACACTCACCTCTAGGATTGATTGGTAGTTAGTGGGCTGTACGTGTGGACGTGGATGTCACCTGCACTGTCCTGGGTCAGTCTTCAGGAATCCCTGGACAAAACAAGGAAAGCACAACTCAGTTCACATTTCCGGATAGAAGTTTAAACACAACTATTGTACAACTCGTGATCCCTGGATGCATTCACTTTAAAAGCTCTATAAAGTGTTCTAACAAAGTAAGTTGGAAACACACTGCATTCTTCTTCTAATCTCGGTTTGTGTAAACACCTCTCCTGGGAACAGGCCGCCCTTCTTTGTATGAGGCTGCGCTGGGCCAGGAGCTCTGCATTGTTCGAGCTCTGAGCTCACGGGCTATTTTTGGACCCGGACTGTCACTGGCCGGAGCCCCAACACTAACCACAGTAACCAAAACAAAAGGCTTATTGGTTCAGATTGACATCGTTGGTGATTCATTTAAATTCCTGCGAGAGCCTTTGGAGCATTCCATGCACCCGGGCACGGTGACAGCAGAGCCCTCTGCAGGAAGAGCCAAGGGACAGCAGAGCTCTCTGCAGGAAGAGCCAAGGGACAGCACAGCCCTCTACAGGAAGAGCCAAGGGACAGCACAGCCCTCTGCAGGAAGAGCCAAGGGACAGCACAGCCATCTGCAGGCAGGGCCAAGGGACAGCACAGCCAACTGCAGGCAGGGCCAAGGGACAGCACAGCCCTCTGCAGGAAGAGCCAAGGGACAGCGCAGCCATCTGCAGGAAGAGCCAAGGGACCACGCAGCCATCTGCAGGAAGAGCCAAGGGACAGCACAGCCCTCTGCAGGAAGAGCCAAGGGACAGCACAGCCCTCTGCAGGAAGAGCCAAGGGACAGCACAGCCCTCTGCAGGAAGAGGCAAAGGACAGCACATACATCTGCAGGAAGAGCCAAGGGACAGCACAGCCCTCTGCAGTAAGAGCCAAGGGGCAGCACAGCCATCTGCAGAAAGAGCCAAGGGACAGTACAGGCCTCTGCAGGAAGCGCCAAGGGGAAGCACAGCTCTCTGCAGGAAGAGCCAAGGGACAGCACAGCCATCTGCAGGGAGAGCCAAGGGACAGACAGCCATCTGTAGGGAGAGCCAAGGGACAGCACAGCCCTCTGCAGGAAGAGGCAGGGGACAGCACAGACATCTGCAGGAAGAGGCAAGGGACAGACAGCACAGCCCTCTGCAGGAAGAGCCAAGGGACTGCAAAGCGATCTGCAGGAAGAGCCAAGAGACAGCAGAGCTATCTGCAGGAAGAGCCAAGGGACAGCTGAGCCCTCTGCAGGAAGAGCCAAGGGACAGCAGAGCCCTCTGCAGGAAGAGCCAAGGGACAGCAGAGCCCTCTGCAGGAAGAGCCAAGGGACAGCAGAGCCCTCTGCAGGAACAGCCAAGGGACAGCGCAGCCATCTGCAGGAAGAGCCAAGGGATAGTACAGCCCTCTGCAGGAAGAGCCAAGTGTAGGAGAGTAGGATCTGCTTCACATGGGTACCCCCACTTTTTGCTGATGCTTCACTGTTTTTCGACTTTAGTCTGGCTGGGGCCCTGCTAATCAGAACCCCAGCCTAGCTGCTTCCTCTCTAAAATGGTTTCCATGTGCCTTAGGCACATCTCTGATTGGAATCTGGAGTGCCCTTATAAGTCCCTAGTATATGGTATACTATGTACCGAGGGCATAGGTACCTCAGAGACCTACCAGGGGCTGCAGCATGTATTGTGCCACCCCTGGAAGGCCATCTAAAATGACACCACAGGTCTGCTACTGCAGCCTGGGTAAGGTGGTGCATGCACCCCTTACTGTTATATAGGTTACCTATATCACTACATATGTACACACGTATAAACCTATAAGTCACTCCTATGGCAGGCCTTATCAATCCTGAAGGCAGAGTGCTTGGTTCTTATGTGAGAGGGTGCCCCTGCATGAGCAGAGCCCCTCTGCAGCGTTCGGAGACCCTTCTCTGATGCTGTTTGTAGTGCAGCCTGACCATATACTCTTAAGTGCATTATATCCTCGCGGTACAATGCTAACTTTGGACTGGCTGCACCAAAACATGTCGTGTTTGGTATCAAACATCTTGGAATACTATCCCCCGCCAGTTCTGGCGGCGGGGGTAGCATTCCACCCTTCTAGAGGGAGAGACATGTACACACCGGCCTGCCCGGTAACTTCTTTCCAGAGCCCTGGCATCACAAAATGGATGCCGCTGCCACAGACACGGGTCTGGCCTCCTGCTGCTGACTGAAACTCCGGCAGGGGAGGCCTGGACAATAGGTTTCCTGTCGCAGGGAGGTGTAACCACCTCCCCAGACAGGATAATGTGTATTGGGCTGGGCGGAGCACTCTCTGGTGCTCAGAAGTCCTGCACTGGGGGCACACTTGGTGTCCCTGTGCATATGCCAGTTCAAACCGGCTGCAGGGGCTACCTGCCCCTGCTCTGGCGCGAAACTGGACAAAGGGAATGGGTGTAACCACCCCTCTTCCCTGACCCTCCCATAGGTGGGTCCCCAGATTATGTCTAACCCCCTAACTTGGTATAAGTATGGGACCCCAGTCCTTAGGACTTTAGATTTACCTGGACGAAACTCTGATACAGAATCCTGGACCTTCGACGCTCTACTTTAAGATTAGAGGACTGAAGAATCTCCCTTGGGGTCAAGGAGTGACTCCCTGCTTGGCAGGCACCAAAGAAGCAATTGTCTGGTCTGCATCGCTGAAGCTCCCGCCGGACGCCGAAGTCTTTGCATCACCAGAGGTGGATTTCCAGACTTCCCGAGGCTGCCCTGAGTCCCCAGCAAAGCTGAGGCCCGTAGCTGTCGTGAGTAACGTGGAACCGTGACCCCTGGACACCGAGTACTTTTGCAAGTGCATCCTCTTCCTGGTCTCCCATGAAGTTGTGCTTTGGGCTCCGAGTAGCCCCCGCCTCCCGCACCGACTGCACCGAAGATCACTGGCCTCCACTCCACGAGTGTCCAGGAAGCCAGCTCCAAGTGCGTCCACTCGAGGCTCCTTCGCGGTCGCTAGTCCGTTGGCTAGTGGGCCTTCCCGAAGGCAACTCTTCTTTTGCTTGGGCTTTCCTGGTTGCGCCAGACGTGCCCTGACTTACCTTCACTGGGTGAGTCCCTAAGACCTTGCTGGTCTGTACCACCGTCCTTCTTCTATTTCCATGTGACTTGCCGTTGCCAAGGCTTGTTGGGTCCAATCCGGTCGGCAACACCCCTGCAATCGACAGACGTCATGGGGCAGCTCGAATCCAGCACCTCCTGAACCTCGTGGCTGAAGAGTGAAGACGACCGTCAACCTACCTGAAGCACCCGACATCGGTGGGCATCTGCTCATCGCCTTCCTGGTCACTGGCTAGTGACCCAGACTCTGTCCCCTCTGCTTTCAGGTTCTTCAGATCTTTGATCCACCTTTGGATCCACCCGAACACTTTCGACTTGGTCGCCAGCAGCACTTTGCAGCAGATCGCCATTGAAAACGACGATGAAACCCGACCCCGAAAGACACCTATGCACCCGGCTTCCTGGGTGAGGTAACTCGAGTACTCCGGTGCTCCCGTGGGTATAGACTCTAGAACAACCTAGTTCTAAAGGGGTTTGCTCCAAGTCCTCCTCTAAGTGTCCTTTTCTTTAAAATTCCAACCGCGACATTCCCCATAGAAGTCAACGGCGGCTCGCGGCTGTGTTCTCACACTGCACGCGCCCTCGTGGGTCCCCTGCGTCACTACCTTGGGTGGTTCCTTGAGGGCCAAGCACTTCTACAGGCTCTAGGCCTTGTGTCTAGCTCAGTCGTGGTTCTTATACCAGGCCAACTTCTCACATTGGTGTGCAGCGTGTGGGATTCCAGCTTGCTATTGTTTTACCAGATAATCTCAATTGAATTGATCAACTGAAAACCACTAAGGGTACCTTAGGTACATATAAAACAAGCTTAGGAGACAGTAAGTTCTACTGAACTTAGAGTTGTGTGTTAAGGGACAGCACACCCTTTCTACAACTCAAGAGAGTTTAGTAGGCCACACTAGAGTAGGTAGTGCATACACCACACCACACTAGTAATGTCTTTAGGGCCAGGAACCAGTGGGTCCCAGCCAGAAGCCAATGGGCTTCTTCCTCCAAGTATGATAATCTCCCATTCTTGGAATTGAGAGCATTAAGCACTGCTAGGAAACTAAAGACAGGCAAAAGTGCCAACACCCAACGCCTCATAGAGGTACTCCTGCTGGATGATCTCAGAAGACTACCAGGGTCTGAAGGGGTAGGCAGACAGGGTGGGGCAGAAGATGAGGAAGGGGCCAGGGATGACAATAACCAGGACCCAACCTCTGAAACTGGCCAGGAAGGTGACAATGACCTTGACCTGGAAAATGCAGCTACTCCTGAGGATGAGGAGGAGGATCAGGATGACCTCCCCTTTGTCCCCCCAGGAAGAGTTGTGAGTGTGCCCAGAAGGCCTAGATCTCCTTCTCAGGAGTCTAACCACTCTGACACCTCAATAGGGACCTCTGTTTCCTCTCACAGGAGGGAATCCTCTCATGAAAGGAAAGAGAGACTGCTCAAGTATGGAGAAGCTCAGTTGAGACTCAGAAGAGAGCAGTTGGCTATAGACAGGGAGTCCCAAGAGCTTTAAAAGCAAAGAAAAAGATGGGACTAGAGTCCCATGGTGGCAGCAATTTCCCCAGAGATAGGGAAAGGTCTTATGACCATAGAAACCTGAGCAAGATTGTCCCTCCCTACCAGAGTGGGGATGACATCCACAAATGGATAACTGCCCTGGAGAGGGCCTGTAAAGTACAGAGGGTCCCTCAGGAGCAGTGGGCAGCAATCTTGTGGCTCTCCTTTGCAGACAAAGGTAGAGACAAGCTCCTCACTGTTAGAGAAGAGGATGCTGACAATTACAAAGTCTTGAAGAGTGCTCTGATTGATGGGTTTGGCCTAACAACTGAACAATACAGGTTAAAGTTCAGAGATACCCAAAAGCACAGACTCAAGACTGGGTGGACTATGTGGATTGTTCTGCTAAGGCTCTGGAAGGTTGGTTGATGGGCAGTAAGGTATGTGACTTCACAGGATTGTACAATCTTATCATGAGGGAGCAGATTCTTAATAACTGTCAAAATCAGCTGTTGCATCAGTACCTGGTGGACTCTGATCGGACCTCTCCCCAAGAATTGGGAAAGAAGGCAGACAAATGGGTCAGAACCAGGGTGAGGCAGAAGGTACAGAACCAAGGTGGTGACCCAAAGATGCAAGATTCTAAGAACTCTGATAAGGGTGGGGAGAAGGGTAAAGACCAGAAGTCTTCACAAGGCCCCCAAAAATCTTCTTCAGGTGGGGATTCACAGTCTAACAAAGGGAAAGGCCAAAGGAAACCATGGTGCAAAGTCTGTAAGCAAAAGACACACTGGACCAGTGATTGCACCAAGTCCAAAGACTCTATTCCAGCCCCCACCAATGCCCCTAAGGCACCTGTTCCCCCTAGTGCAGTTACAAATGGTGGTGGGAGTACACAGGCCAAGGGTTTAGTAGGGTTGACCCTGGGTAATGAGATGAGCTCTGGCCTAGTCAGAGAATTCACTCAGGCTGTCCTAGACTGTGATGGAGGCATGGATGTGACCTCCTCTATGAGTCCCAGTAATCTGGGCAAGTACAGGCAACAGCCCTTAATCAATGGAAAAGAGGCTTTGGCATTTAGGGACACAGGGGCAAGTGTCACCATGGTGACACAAGACCTTGTGGATCCTGGGCAGATTATACTTGGTGAGATGTACCAAGTGACCAATGCAAGCAATGTCAGAACAGACCATACTCTGGCAGTTGTTAACTTCTCCTGGGGAGGGGTAACTGGCCTTAAGAAGGTTGTGGTAAGTGCAAACCTACCAGTGGAATGCTTGCTTGGCAATGATCTTGAAACTTCAGCTTGGGCAGAAGTGGAGCTCAGGACTCATGCAGAAATGCTGGGGATCCCTGCAGATGTGTTTGCTGTGACCAGGTCACAGAGCAAAATGTCTAACACTGAACAGGCCTTGGATTCTGAAATAATGGACCAAGTGCCATCCAAGAGGAGGAGTAGTAGGGTAAAGGCAGTGCCTTCCCCTTGGCTCAGAAGGAAGATCAGTCTCTTCAGGGAGATGATCTCAGTCCTGAGGAAGGAACTGTCCCAGAGGAGCTTGAGCCTGATCAGGTTGAGTTCTTAGGGACAGGGGCCCTTCCAGGGCAGATCTGAGCCAGGAGCAGCAGAGCTGCCCCTCTCTTGAACCCCTCAGACAGCAAGCTGCTGCTGAGGCTGCTGGGAATGCTAGTGGTCCCCATAAAGTGTATTGGGATGATGGACTCTTGTTCTCAGAGTGTAGAGACCCCAAGCCTGGTGCCACCAGGAGGTTGGTTATACCTCTGAAGTTCAGAGGCTTCCTATTGACCCTAGCCCATGATATTCCTCTAGCAGGTCACCTGGGCCAGAACAAGACTTGGGACAGACTTGTCCCTCACTTTCACTGGCCCCACATGTCTGAAGACACCAAGGAGTTTTGTCGCTCCTGTGTAACCTGCCAGGCCAGTGGCAAGGCAGGTGGCACTACAAAGGCCCCCCTGATACCACTACCTGTGGTGGGGGTGCCCTTTGAAAGGGTGGGGATTGACATTGTTGGTCCCATGGATCCCCAAACAGCATCTGGGCACAGGTTTATCCTGGTGGTGGTGGACCATGCCACTAGGTACCCAGAGGCTATTCCCCTTAGGACCACTACAGCACCTGTGGTGGCAAGAGCCCTCCTGGGAATTTTCTCAAGAGTGGGCTTCCCTAAGGAGGTTGTATCAGACAGGGGGCAAACTTTATGTCTGGATACTTGAAGGCAATGTGGAAGGAGTGTGGAGTGACTTACAACTTCACCACACCCTATCACCCACAATGCAATGGTTTAGTTGAGAGATTCAACAAAACCTTAAAGGGCATGATTAAAGGGCTCCCAGAAAAGCTTAGGCGAAGATGGGACATACTCTTGCCCTGCCTTTTATTTGCATACAGGAGGTGCCTCAAAAGGGGTTGGCTACAGCCCTTTTGAACTTTTGTTTGGTCACCCTGTCAGGGGTCCATTGTGCTTGGTAAAGGAAGGATGGGAGTTACCTCTCAAGCCCCCAAAGCATGACATAGTGGACTATGTACTTGGTCTCCGCTCCAGGATGGCTGAATACATGAAAAAGGCAACTAAAAACCTTGAGGCTAGCCAGGAACTGCAAAAAGCCTGGCATGACCAAAGGCTGTGCTGACTGTTTACCAGCCAGGACAGAAGGTGTGGGTGCTGGAGCCAGTGGCCCCAGCAGCTCTCCAAGACAAGTGGAGTGGACCCCATACCATTGTTGAACAGAAGGGTGAGGTCACCTATTTAGTAGACCTAGGAACACCCAGGAGTCCCCATAGGGTTCTCCATGTCAACAGACTGAAACCATATGTGGACAGGGCAGACATGGGCTTGCTCATGGCTACTGATGAGGGACAGGAGGAAGAGAGTGACCCACTCCCTGACCTGCTCTCACAGAACCCTGATGATGGGTCAGTGGATGGTGTAGCCTTGGCAGGCAGCCTCACTGCTCAGCAGCAAACTGATTGTAGACAAGTGCTCAATCAGTACAGACATATGTTCTCTCTGACTCCAAGTCAGACCACCTGGTGCACTCATGAAGTGGACACTGGGGACAGTCTGCCTATTAAAAATAAGATTTATAGGCAACCTGACCATGTCAGGGACTGTATCAGGACAGAAGTCCAGAAAATGTTGGATTTGGGAGTTATTGAACCCTCAGATAGCCCTTGGGCTAGTCCAGTGGTCCTTGTGCCAAAACCTCACACCAGTGGTGGGAAAAGAGAGATGAGGTTTTGTGTGGACTACAGGGGTCTCAATGCAGTCACTAGGACTGATGCCCATCCAATACCCAGGGCAGATGAGCTAATAGACACTTTGGCCTCAGCCAAGTATCTAAGCACATTTGACCTAACAGCTGGCTACTGGCAGATCAGGCTAGCTGATGATGCAAAGCCAAAGACAGCATTCTCAACCCCTAGTGGGCATTATCAATTTGTGGTAATGCCCTTTGGTCTGAAGAATGCACCTGCCACTTTTCAGAGGTTGGTGAATACAGTCCTTACAGGTCTGGAAGCTTATAGTGCAGCATATCTAGATGATATTGCTGTCTTTAGCTCCACCTGGGAGGATCACCTGGTCCACCTCAGAAATGTTTTGCAGGCCCTGCAGAAAGCAGGCCTAACTATCAAGGCCACCAAGTGCCAGATAGGGCAGAGTCAGGTTGTGTACCTGGGCCACCTTGTGGGTGGAGGCCAGGTTCAACCATTGCAGAGCAAAACCCAGACCATCATCGACTGGGTTGCTCCAACTACCCAGACTCAGGTGAGAGCCTTTTTAGGCCTGACTGGGTACTATAGGAGATTTGTCAAGGGGTATGGATCAATAGTGACACCCCTGAATGACTTAACCTCTAAGAAAATGCCCAAAAAGGTTCAGTGGACAGTCAGCTGTCAAAAGGCATTTGATGACCTGAAGCAGGCCATGTGCACTGCTCCCATTCTACAGAGTCCTGATTACTCCAAGAAGTTCATTGTCCAAACAGATGCATCTGAATTGGGGGTAGGGGCTGTACTGTCACAATTGAATGATGAAGGTCAGGATCAGCCAGTAGCTTTTATTAGCAGAAGGCTGACCCCTAGAGAGAAACGTTGGTCAGCCATAGAGAGGGAGGCCTTTGCTGTGGTTTGGGCTCTGAAGAAGTTGAGGCCATACTTGTTTGGTACTCACTTCCTTGTTCAAACAGACCACAAGCCCCTCCTATGGCTAAAACAAATGAAGGGTGAAAACCCCAAACTGCTTAGGTGGTCCATTTCCCTACAGGGGATGGACTTTACAGTGGAACATAGACCTGGGAGTAACCATGCCAATGCAGATGGACTCTCTAGGTACTTCCACTTAGAACATGAAGACTCAACTGGTCAAGGTTAGTTTCATTTCCCTACGTTTGGGGGGGGTTGTGTAGGAGAGTAGGATCTGCTTCACATGGGTACCCCCACTTTTTGCTGATGCTTCACTGTTTTTCGACTTTAGTCTGGCTGGGGCCCTGCTAATCAGAACCCCAGCCTAGCTGCTTCCTCTTAAAATGGTTTCCATGTGCCTTAGGCACATCTCTGATTGGAATCTGGAGTGCCCTTATAAGTCCCTAGTATATGGTATACTATGTACCCAGGGCATAGGTACCTCAGAGACCTACCAGGGGCTGCAGACGACGAAACCCGACCCCGAAAGACACCTATGCACCCGGCTTCCCTGGGTGAGGTAACTCGAGTACTCCGGTGCTCCTGTGGGTATAGACTCTAGAACAACCTAGTTCTAAAGGGGTTTGCTCCAAGTCCTCCTCTAAGTGTCCTTTTTCTTTAAAACTCCAACCGCGACATTCCCCATAGAAGTCAACGGCGGCTCGCGGCTGTGTTCTCACACTGCACGCGCCCCCCGTGGGTCCCCTGTGTCACTACCTTTGGTGGTTCCTTGAGGGCCAAACACTTCTACAGGCTCTAGGCCTTGTGTCTAGCTCAGTCGTGGTTCTTATACCACTTTATTGGTATATGGTTTGGTACGCCCCTAGGGCTCAAACATGTATTTGTGCTATTACTGTTGATATTCGACTTGTAACTTATGTACTTCGAACTCTAGCCTCATAAAGAGACTAGAGGGGTGTGTTTAAGACTAAATACATATATTTTAAATATATACCTGGTGTGGTCCTCTTTCATTTGGTCACTCAAGAGATTATAGACTGGTAAAACAAGCTGCTTTACATTCCTTCAAGACTTAGCCTGAAGGCTGCTCTCCATAGCTACCACTAGGATAGCTTTCAATAAAGGTTGTCTTTAACCCATCTCCAATAAGGGGTTGTTTGGACTGGTGCAAGGTGCCCACTATAATTAGTGATACAAAAGGGGATGATGGACGGAACGTTTGAGCCAATCAAACACTCACCCCCAGTCAACTGATCTGGGTTTAATCCATCATCATTCTTTAGCTCACTCCACCACCCCAGTTCAGACATGGCCATATGCAAATCAGTCTGACCCTGTGCCTCATGGGAACAGTCCAGCCCGAACTGCCAAGCCATGTCTTCCGTGGACCGGAAACAAGCATCCTAGGACCGGTTTCTGGCATTCCAGCCGTCATCAGCCAGGCTTGCTTGAATCCAGTGGCAAAGTGAGCAAGGGACCCACGTCTGGGCACACCCCGCCAACTTAGGGCGAACAAAGCGATACAAAAGGGGATGATGGACGGAACGTTTGAGCCAATCAAACACTCACCCCCAGTCAACTGATCTGGGTTTAATCCATCATCATTCTTTAGCTCACTCCACCACCCCAGTTCAGACATGGCCATATGCAAATCAGTCTGACCCTGTGCCTCATAGGAACAGTCCAGCCCGAACTGCCAAGCCATGTCTTCCGTGGACCGGAAACAAGCATCCTAGGACCGGTTTCTGGCATTCCAGCCGTCATCAGCCAGGCTTGCTTGAATCCAGTGGCAAAGTGAGCAAGGGACCCACGTCTGGGCATACCCCCGCCAACTTAGGGCGAACAAAGCGATACAAAAGGGGATGATGGACGGAACGCTTGAGCCAATCAAACACTCACCCCCAGTCAACTGATCTGGGTTTAATCCATCATCATTCTTTAGCTCACTCCACCACCCCAGTTCAGACATGGCCATATGCAAATCAGTCTGACCCTGTGCCTCATGGGAACAGTCCAGCCCGAACTGCCAAGCCATGTCTTCCGTGGACCGGAAACAAGCATCCTAGGACCGGTTTCTGGCATTCCAGCCGTCATCAGCCAGGCTTGCTTGAATCCAGTGGCAAAGTGAGCAAGGGACCCACGTCTGGGCATACCCCCGCCAACTTAGGGCGAACAAAGCGATACAAAGGGGATGATGGACGGAACGTTTGAGCCAATCAAACACTCACCCCCAGTCAACTGATCTGGGTTTAATCCATCATCATTCTTTAGCTCACTCCACCACCCCAGTTCAGACATGGCCATATGCAAATCAGTCTGACCCTGTGCCTCATGGGAACAGTCCAGCCCGAACTGCCAAGCCATGTCTTCCGTGGACCGGAAACAAGCATCCTAGGACCGGTTTCTGGCATTCCAGCCGTCATCAGCCAGGCTTGCTTGAATCCAGTGGCAAAGTGAGCAAGGGACCCACGTCTGGGCATACCCCCGCCAACTTAGGGCGAACAAAGCGATACAAAAGGGGATGATGGACGGAACGTTTGAGCCAATCAAACACTCACCCCCAGTCAACTGATCTGGGTTTAATCCATCATCATTCTTTAGCTCACTCCACCACCCCAGTTCAGACATGGCCATATGCAAATCAGTCTGACCCTGTGCCTCATGGGAACAGTCCAGCCCGAACTGCCAAGCCATGTCTTCCGTGGACCGGAAACAAGCATCCTAGGACCGGTTTCTGGCATTCCAGCCGTCATCAGCCAGGCTTGCTTGAATCCAGTGGCAAAGTGAGCAATCCCCTTTTGTATCACTATAATTAGTGGACAGCATATACCAGGCCAACTTCTCACACCAAGGAACAGCAGAGCCCTCTGCAGGAAGAGCCAAGGGACAGCACAGCCATCTGCAGGAAGAGCCAAGGCATAGCACAGCCATCTGCAGGAAGAGCCAAGGGACCACACAGCCCTCTGCAGGAAGCCAGGGGACCACACAGCCATCTGCAGGAAGAGCCAAGGGACCACACAGCCCTGTGCAGGAAGAGCCAAGGGACAGCACAGCCCTCTGCAGGAAGAGCCAAGGGACAGCACAGCCATCTGCAGGAAGAGCCAAGGGACCACACAGCCCTCTGCAGTAAGAGCCAAGGGACAGCACAGCCATCTGCAGGAAGAGCCAAGGGACAGCAGAGCCCTCTGCAGGGAGAGCCAAGGGACAGCACCGCCATCAGCAGGAAGAGCCAAGGGACAGCAGAGCCCTTTGCAGGAAGAGTCAAGGGACGGCACATACATCTGCAGGAAGAGCCAAGGGACAGCACAGCCCTCTGCAGGAAGAGCCAAGGGGCAGCACAGCCATCTGCAGAAAGAGCCAAGGGACAGCAGAGCCCTCTGCAGGAAGCGCCAAGGGGAAGCACAGCTCTCTGCAGGAAGAGCCAAGGGGAAGCACAGCTCTCTGCAGGAAGAGCCAAGGGACAGCACAGCCATCTGCAGGGAGAGCCAAGTGACAGCACAGCCCTCTGCAGGAAGAACCAAGGGACAGCACAGCCCTCTGCAGGAAGAGCCAAGGGACAGCACAGCCCTCTGCAGGAAGAGCCAAGGGACAGAACAGCCCTCTGCAGGAAGAGCCAAGGGACTGCACAGCCATCTGCAGGAAGAGCGAAGGGACTGCACAGCCATCTGCAGGAAGAGCCAAGGTACAGCAGAGCCCTCGCAGGAAGAGCCAAGGGACAGCGCAGCCATCTGCAGGAAGAGCCAAGGGATAGCACAGCCCTCTGCAGGAAGAGCCAAGGGACAGCAGAGCCCTCTGCAGGAAGAGCCAAGGGACAGCACAGCCATCTGCAGGAAGAGCCAAGGGACAGCAGAGCCCTCTGCTGGAGGAGCCAAGGGACAGCGCAGCCATCTGCAGGAAGAGCCAAGGGATAGCACAGCCCTTTGCAGGAAGAGCCAAGGGATAGCACAGCCCTTTGCAGGAAGAGCCAAGCAACAGCAGAGCCCTCTGCAGGAAGAGCCAAGGGACAGCACAGCCATCTGCAGGAAGAGCCAAGGGACAGCTCAGCCATCTGCAGAAAGAGCCACGGGACCACACAGCCCTATGCAGGAAGAGCCAAGGGACAGCACAGCCCTCTGCAGGAAGAGTCAAGGGACAGCAGAGCCCTCCTGCAGGAAGAGCCAAGGGACAGCACAGCCAGCTGAAGGAAGATCCAAGGGACAGCACAGCCATCTGCAGGAAGAGCCAAGGGACAGCACAGCCATCTGCAGGCAGAGGCAAGGGACAGACAGCCCTCTGCAGGAAGAGCCAAGGGACAGCAGAACCCTCTGCAGGAAGAGCCATGGGACAGCACAGCCATCTGCAGGAAGAGCCAAGGGACAGCACAGCCATCTGCAGGAAGAGCCAAGGGACAGCAGAGCCCTCTGCTGGAAGAGCCAAGGGACAGCACAGCCATCTGCAGGAAGAGCCAAGACATAGCACAGCCATCTGCAGGAAGAGCCAAGGGAACACACAGCACTATGCAGGAAGAGCCAAGGGACAGCACAGCCCTCTGCAGGAAGAGTCAAGGAACAGCAGAGCCCTCCTGCAGGAAGAGCCAAGGGACAGCACAGCCATCTGCAGGAAGAGCCAAGGGACAGCACAGCCATCTGCAGGAAGAGCCAAGGGACAGCACATCCATCTGCATGCAGAGGCAAGGGACAGACAGCCCTCTGCAGGAAGAGCCAAGGGACAGCAGAGCCCTCTGCAGGAAGAGCCATGGGACAGCTCAGCCATCTGCAGGAAGAGCCAAGGGACAGCACAGCCCTCTGCAGGAAGAGGCAAGGGACAACACATACATCTGCAGGAAGAGCCAAGGGACAGTACAGGCCTCTGCAGGAAGCGCCAAGGGAAGCACAGCCATCTGCAGGGAGAGCCAAGGGAGAGACAGCCATCTGTAGGGAGAGCCAAGGGACAGCACAGCCCTCTGCAGGAAGAGGCAGGGGACAGCACAGACATCTGTAGGAAGAGGCAAGGGACTGCAAAGTGATCTGCAGGAAGAGCCAAGGGACAGCAGAGCTATCTGCAGGAAGAGCCAAGGGTCAGCAGAGCCCTCTGCAGGAAGAGCCAAGGGACAGCAGAGCCCTCTGCAGGAAGAGCCAAGGGACAGCAGAGCCCTCTGCAGGAAGAGCCAAGGGACAGCAGAGCCCTCTGCAGGAAGAACCAAGGGACAGCACAGCCCTCTGCAGGAAGAGGCAAGAGACAGACAGCCCTCTGCAGGAAGAGCCAAGGGACAGCACAGCCCTCTGCAGGAAGAGCCAATGGACAGCAGAGCCCTCTGCAGGAACAGCCAAGGAACAGCGCAGCCATCTGCAGGAAGAGCCAAGGGATAGCACAGCCCTCTGCAGGAAGAGCCAAGGAACAGCAGAGCCCTCTGCAGGAAGAGCCAAGGGACAGCACAGCCATCTGCAGGGAGAGCCAAGGCATAGCACAGCCATCTGCAGGAAGAGCAAAGGGACCACACAGCCCTATGCAGGAAGAGCCAAGGGACAGCACAGCCTTCTGCTGGAAGAGGCAAGGGACAGCAGAGCCCTCCTGCAGGAAGAGCCAAGGGACAGCACAGCCATCTGGAGGAAGAGCCAAGGGACAGCACAGCCATCTGCAGGAAGAGCCAAGGGACCACACATCCCTCTGCAGGAAGAGCCAAGGGACCACACAGCCCTGTGCAGGAAGAGCCAAGGCACCACACAGCCCTGTGCAGGAAGAGCCATGGGACAGCACAGCCATCTGCAGGAAGAGCCAAGGGACCACACAGCCCTCTGCAGGAAGAGCCAAGGGACAGCAGAGCCCTCTGCAGGGAGAGCCAAGGGACAGCAGAGCCCTCTGCAGGGAGAGCCAAGGGACAACACAGCCCTCTGCAGGAAGAGCCAAGGGACAGCAGAGCCCTCTGCAGGAAGAGTCAAGGGACGGCACATACATCTGCAGGAAGAGCCAAGGGACAGCACAGCCCTCTGCAGGAAGAGCCAAGGGACTGCACCGCCATCAGCAGGAAGAGCCAAGGGACAGCAGAGCCCTCTGCAGGAAGAGTCAAGGGACGGCACATACATCTGCAGGAAGAGCCAAGGGACAGCGCAGCCCTCTGCAGGAAGAGCCAAGGGGCAGCACAGCCATCTGCAGAAAGAGCCAAGGGACAGTACAGCCCTCTGGAGGAAGCGCCAAGGGGAAGCACAGCTCTCTGCAGGAAGAGCCAAGGGACAGCACAGCCATCTGCAGGAAGAGCCAAGGGACAGCAGAGCCCTCTGCAGGAAGAGTCAAAGGATGGCACATACATCTGCAGGAAGAGCCAAGGGACAGCACAGCCCTCTGCAGGAAGAGCCAAGGGACAGCACCGCCATCAGCAGGAAGAGCCAAGGGACAGCAGAGCCCTCTGCAGGCAGAGTCAAGGGGCAGCACAGCCATCTGCAGGGAGAGCCAAGGGACAGACAGCCATCTGCAGGGAGAGCCAAGGGACAGCACAGCCCTCTGCAGGAAGAGGCAAGGGACAGCACAGACATTTGCAGGAAGAGGCAAGGGACAGACAGCACAGCCCTCAGCAGGAAGAGCCAAGGGACTGCAAAGCGATCTGCAGGAAGAGCCAAGGGACAGCACAGCCATCTGCAGGGAGAGCCAAGGGACAGCACAGCAATCTGCAGGAAGCGCAAAGGGACAGCACAGCTATTTGCAGGAAGAGCCAAGGGACAGCAGAGCCCTCTGCAGGAAGAGCCAAGTGACAGCACAGCCCTCTGCAGGAAGAACCAAGGGACAGCACAGCCCTCTGCAGGAAGAGGCAAGGGACAGAACAGCCCTCTGCATGAAGAGCCAAGTGACTGCACAGCCATCTGCAGGAAGAGCCAAGGGACAGCAGAGCCCTCGCAGGAAGAGCCAAGGGACAGCAGAGCCCTCTGCAGGAAGAGCCAAGGGACAGAACAGCCCTCTGCAGGAAGAGCCAAGCGACTGCACAGCCATCTGCAGGAAGAGCCAAGGGACAGCAGAGCCCTTGCAGGAAGAGCCAAGGGACAGCACAGCCCTCTGCAGGAAGAGCCAATGGACTGCAAAGCGATCTGCAGGAAGAGCCAAGGTGTAGGAGAGTAGGATCTGCTTCACATGGGTACCCCCACTTTTTGCTGATGCTTCACTGTTTTTCGACTTTAGTCTGGCTGGGGCCCTGCTAATCAGAACCCCAGCCTAGCTGCTTCCTCTCTAAAATGGTTTCCATGTGCCTTAGGCACATCTCTGATTGGAATCTGGAGTGCCCTTATAAGTCCCTAGTATATGGTATACTATGTACCCAGGGCATAGGTACCTCAGAGGCCTACCAGGGGCTGCAGCATGTATTGTGCCACCCCTGGAAGGCCATCTAAAATGACACCACAGGTCTGCTACTGCAGCCTGGGTAAGGTGGTGCATGCACCCCTTACTGTGATATAGGTTACCTATATCACTACATATGTACACACGTATAAACCTATAAGTCACTCCTATGGCAGGCCTTATCAATCCTGAAGGCAGAGTGCTTGGTTCTTATGTGAGAGGGTGCCCCTGCATGAGCAGGGCCCCTCTGCAGCGTTCGGAGACCCTTCTCTGATGCTGTTTGTAGTGCAGCCTGACCATATACTCTTAAGTGCATTATATCCTCGCGGTACAATGCTAACTTTGGACTGGCTGCACCAAAACATGTCGTGTTTGGTATCAAACATCTTGGAATACTATCCCCCACCAGTTCTGGCGGCGGGGTAGCATTCCACCCTTCTAGAGGGAGAGACATGTACACACCGGCCTGCCCGGTAACTTCTTTCCAGAGCCCTGGCATCACAAAATGGATGCCGCTGCCACAGACACGGGTCTGGCCTCCTGCTGCTGACTGAAACTCCGGCAGGGGAGGCCTGGACAATAGGTTTCCTGTCGCAGGGAGGTGTAACCACCTCCCCAGACAGGATAATGTGTATTGGGGCTGGGCGGGAGCACTCTCTGGTGCTCAGAAGTCCTGCACTGGGGGCACACTTGGTGTCCCTGTGCATATGCCAGTTCAAACCGGTTGCAGGGGCTACCTGCCCCTGCTCTGGCGCAAAACTGGACAAAGGGAATGGGTGTAACCACCCCTCTTCCCTGACCCTCCCATAGGTGGGTCCCCAGATTATTTCCAACCCCCTAACTTGGTATAAGTATGGGACCCCAGTCCTTAGGACTTTAGATTTACCTGGACGAAACTCTGATACAGAATCCTGGACCTTCGACGCTCTACTTTAAGATTAGAGGACTGAAGAATCTCCCTTGGGGTCAAGGAGTGACTCCCCTGCTTGGCAGGCACCAAAGAAGCAATTGTCTGGTCTGCATCGCTGAAGCTCCCGCCGGACGCCGAAGTCTTTGCATCACCAGAGGTGGATTTCCAGACTTCCCCGAGGCTGCCCTGAGTCCCCAGCAAAGCTGAGGCTCGTAGCTGTCGTGAGTAACGTGGAACCGTGACCCCTGGACACCGAGTACTTTTGCAAGTGCATCCTCTTCCTGGTCTCCCATGAAGTTGTGCTTTGGGCTCCGAGTAGCCCCCGCCTCCCGCACCGACTGCACCGAAGATCACTGGCCTCCACTCCACGAGTGTCCAGGAAGCCAGCTCCAAGTGCGTCCACTCGAGGCTCCTTCGCGGTCGCTAGTCCGTTGGCTAGTGGGCCTTCCCGAAGGCAACTCTTCTTTTGCTTGGGCTTTCCTGGTTGCGCCAGACGTGCCCTGACTTACCTTCACTGGGTGAGTCCCTAAGACCTTGCTGGTCTGTACCACCGTCCTTCTTCTATTTCCATGTGACTTGCCGTTGCCAAGGCTTGTTGGGTCCAATCCGGTCGGCAACACCCCTGCAATCGACAGACGTCATGGGGCAGCTCGAATCCAGCTCCTGGTTGTCGTCGACACCTCCTGAACCTCGTGGCTGAAGAGTGAAGACGACCGTCAACCTACCTGAAGCACCCGACATCGGTGGGCATCTGCTCATCGCCTTCCTGGTCACTGGCTAGTGACCCAGACTCTGTCCCCTCTGCTTTCAGGTTCTTCAGATCTTTGATCCACCTTTGGATCCACCCGAACACTTTCGACTTGGTCGCCAGCAGCACTTTGCAGCAGATCGCCATTGAAAACGACGATGAAACCCGACCCCGAAAGACACCTATGCACCCGGCTTCCCTGGGTGAGGTAACTCGAGTACTCCGGTGCTCCCGTGGGTATAGACTCTAGAACAACCTAGTTCTAAAGGGGTTTGCTCCAAGTCCTCCTCTAAGTGTCCTTTTTCTTTAAAATTCCAACCGCGACATTCCCCATAGAAGTCAACGGCGGCTCGCGGCTGTGTTCTCACACTGCACGCGCCCCCCGTGGGTCCCCTGCGTCACTACCTTGGGTGGTTCCTTGAGGGCCAAGCACTTCTACAGGCTCTAGGCCTTGTGTCTAGCTCAGTCGTGGTTCTTATACCAGGCCAACTTCTCACATTGGTGTGCAGCGTGTGGGATTCCAGCTTGCTATTGTTTTACCAGATAATCTCAATTGAATTGATCAACTGAAAACCACTAAGGGTACCTTAGGTACATATAAAACAAGCTTAGGAGACAGTAAGTTCTACTGAACTTAGAGTTGTGTGTTAAGGGACAGCACACCCTTTCTACAACTCAAGAGAGTTTAGTAGGCCACACTAGAGTAGGTAGTGCATACACCACACCACACTAGTAATGTCTTTAGGGCCAGGAACCAGTGGGTCCCAGCCAGAAGCCAATGGGCTTCTTCCTCCAAGTATGATAATCTCCCATTCTTGGAATTGAGAGCATTAAGCACTGCTAGGAAACTAAAGACAGGCAAAAGTGCCAACACCCAACGCCTCATAGAGGTACTCCTGCTGGATGATCTCAGAAGACTACCAGGGTCTGAAGGGGTAGGCAGACAGGGTGGGGCAGAAGATGAGGAAGGGGCCAGGGATGAAAATAACCAGGACCCAACCTCTGAAACTGGCCAGGAAGGTGACAATGACCTTGACCTGGAAAATGCAGCTACTCCTGAGGATGAGGAGGAGGATCAGGATGACCTCCCCTTTGTCCCCCAGGAAGAGTTGTGAGTGTGCCCAGAAGGCCTAGATCTCCTTCTCAGGAGTCTAACCACTCTGACACCTCAATAGGGACCTCTGTTTCCTCTCACAGGAGGGAATCCTCTCATGAAAGGAAAGAGAGACTGCTCAAGTATGGAGAAGCTCAGTTGAGACTCAGAAGAGAGCAGTTGGCTATAGACAGGGAGTCCCAAGAGCTTTAAAAGCAAAGAAAAAGATGGGACTAGAGTCCCATGGTGGCAGCAATTTCCCCAGAGATAGGGAAAGGTCTTATGACCATAGAAACCTGAGCAAGATTGTCCCTCCCTACCAGAGTGGGGATGACATCCACAAATGGATAACTGCCCTGGAGAGGGCCTGTAAAGTACAGAGGGTCCCTCAGGAGCAGTGGGCAGCAATCTTGTGGCTCTCCTTTGCAGACAAAGGTAGAGACAAGCTCCTCACTGTTAGAGAAGAGGATGCTGACAATTACAAAGTCTTGAAGAGTGCTCTGATTGATGGGTTTGGCCTAACAACTGAACAATACAGATTAAAGTTCAGAGATACCCAAAAGCACAGACTCAAGACTGGGTGGACTATGTGGATTGTTCTGCTAAGGCTCTGGAAGGTTGGTTGATGGGCAGTAAGGTATGTGACTTCACAGGATTGTACAATCTTATCATGAGGGAGCAGATTCTTAATAACTGTCAAAATCAGCTGTTGCATCAGTACCTGGTGGACTCTGATCGGACCTCTCCCCAAGAATTGGGAAAGAAGGCAGACAAATGGGTCAGAACTAGGGTGAGGCAGAAGGTACAGAACCAAGGTGGTGACCCAAAGAAGCAAGATTCTAAGAACTCTGATAAGGGTGGGGAGAAGGGTAAAGAGCAGAAGTCTTCACAAGGCCCCCAAAAATCTTCTTCAGGTGGGGATTCACAGTCTAACAAAGGGAAAGGCCAAAGGAAACCATGGTGCAAAGTCTGTAAGCAAAAGACACACTGGACCAGTGATTGCACCAAGTCCAAAGACTCTATTCCAGCCCCCACCAATGCCCCTAAGGCACCTGTTCCCCCTAGTGCAGTTACAAATGGTGGTGGGAGTACACAGGCCAAGGGTTTAGTAGGGTTGACCCTGGGTAATGAGATGAGCTCTGGCCTAGTCAGAGAATTCACTCAGGCTGTCCTAGACTGTGATGGAGGCATGGATGTGACCTCCTCTATGAGTCCCAGTAATCTGGGCAAGTACAGGCAACAGCCCTTAATCAATGGAAAAGAGGCTTTGGCATTTAGGGACACAGGGGCAAGTGTCACCATGGTGACACAAGACCTTGTGGATCCTGGGCAGATTATACTTGGTGAGATGTACCAAGTGACCAATGCAAGCAATGTCAGAACAGACCATACTCTGGCAGTTGTTAACTTCTCCTGGGGAGGGGTAACTGGCCTTAAGAAGGTTGTGGTAAGTGCAAACCTACCAGTGGAATGCTTGCTTGGCAATGATCTTGAAACTTCAGCTTGGGCAGAAGTGGAGCTCAGGACTCATGCAGAAATGCTGGGGATCCCTGCAGATGTGTTTGCTGTGACCAGGTCACAGAGCAAAATGTCTAACACTGAACAGGCCTTGGATTCTGAAATAATGGACCAAGTGCCATCCAAGAGGAGGAGTAGTAGGGTAAAGGCAGTGCCTTCCCCTTGGCTCAGAAGGAAGATCAGTCTCTTCAGGGAGATGATCTCAGTCCTGAGGAAGGAACTGTCCCAGAGGAGCTTGAGCCTGATCAGGTTGAGTTCTTAGGGACAGGGGCCCTTCCAGGGCAGATCTGAGCCAGGAGCAGCAGAGCTGCCCCTCTCTTGAACCCCTCAGACAGCAAGCTGCTGCTGAGGCTGCTGGGAATGCTAGTGGTCCCCATAAAGTGTATTGGGATGATGGACTCTTGTTCTCAGAGTGTAGAGACCCCAAGCCTGGTGCCACCAGGAGGTTGGTTATACCTCTGAAGTTCAGAGGCTTCCTATTGACCCTAGCCCATGATATTCCTCTAGCAGGTCACCTGGGCCAGAACAAGACTTGGGACAGACTTGTCCCTCACTTTCACTGGCCCCACATGTCTGAAGACACCAAGGAGTTTTGTCGCTCCTGTGTAACCTGCCAGGCCAGTGGCAAGGCAGGTGGCACTACAAAGGCCCCCTGATACCACTACCTGTGGTGGGGGTGCCCTTTGAAAGGGTGGGGATTGACATTGTTGGTCCCATGGATCCCCAAACAGCATCTGGGCACAGGTTTATCCTGGTGGTGGTGGACCATGCCACTAGGTACCCAGAGGCTATTCCCTTAGGACCACTACAGCACCTGTGGTGGCAAGAGCCCTCCTGGGAATTTTCTCAAGAGTGGGCTTCCCTAAGGAGGTTGTATCAGACAGGGGGCAAACTTTATGTCTGGATACTTGAAGGCAATGTGGAAGGAGTGTGGAGTGACTTACAACTTCACCACACCCTATCACCCACAATGCAATGGTTTAGTTGAGAGATTCAACAAAACCTTAAAGGGCATGATTAAAGGGCTCCCAGAAAAGCTTAGGCGAAGATGGGACATACTCTTGCCCTGCCTTTTATTTGCATACAGGGAGGTGCCTCAAAGGGGTTGGCTACAGCCCTTTTGAACTTTTGTTTGGTCACCCTGTCAGGGGTCCATTGTGCTTGGTAAAGGAAGGATGGGAGTTACCTCTCAAGCCCCCAAAGCATGACATAGTGGACTATGTACTTGGTCTCCGCTCCAGGATGGCTGAATACATGAAAAAGGCAACTAAAAACCTTGAGGCTAGCCAGGAACTGCAAAAAGCCTGGCATGACCAAAGGCTGTGCTGACTGTTTACCAGCCAGGACAGAAGGTGTGGGTGCTGGAGCCAGTGGCCCCAGCAGCTCTCCAAGACAAGTGGAGTGGACCCCATACCATTGTTGAACAGAAGGGTGAGGTCACCTATTTAGTAGACCTAGGAACACCCAGGAGTCCCCATAGGGTTCTCCATGTCAACAGACTGAAACCATATGTGGACAGGGCAGACATGGGCTTGCTCATGGCTACTGATGAGGGACAGGAGGAAGAGAGTGACCCACTCCCTGACCTGCTCTCACAGAACCCTGATGATGGGTCAGTGGATGGTGTAGCCTTGGCAGGCAGCCTCACTGCTCAGCAGCAAACTGATTGTAGACAAGTGCTCAATCAGTACAGACATATGTTCTCTCTGACTCCAAGTCAGACCACCTGGTGCACTCATGAAGTGGACACTGGGGACAGTCTGCCTATTAAAAATAAGATTTATAGGCAACCTGACCATGTCAGGGACTGTATCAGGACAGAAGTCCAGAAAATGTTGGATTTGGGAGTTATTGAACCCTCAGATAGCCCTTGGGCTAGTCCAGTGGTCCTTGTGCCAAAACCTCACACCAGTGGTGGGAAAGAGAGATGAGGTTTTGTGTGGACTACAGGGGTCTCAATGCAGTCACTAGGACTGATGCCCATCCAATACCCAGGGCAGATGAGCTAATAGACACTTTGGCCTCAGCCAAGTATCTAAGCACATTTGACCTAACAGCTGGCTACTGGCAGATCAGGCTAGCTGATGATGCAAAGCCAAAGACAGCATTCTCAACCCCTAGTGGGCATTATCAATTTGTGGTAATGCCCTTTGGTCTGAAGAATGCACCTGCCACTTTTCAGAGGTTGGTGAATACAGTCCTTACAGGTCTGGAAGCCTATAGTGCAGCATATCTAGATGATATTGCTGTCTTTAGCTCCACCTGGGAGGATCACCTGGTCCACCTCAGAAATGTTTTGCAGGCCCTGCAGAAAGCAGGCCTAACTATCAAGGCCACCAAGTGCCAGATAGGGCAGAGTCAGGTTGTGTACCTGGGCCACCTTGTGGGTGGAGGCCAGGTTCAACCATTGCAGAGCAAAACCCAGACCATCATGGACTGGGTTGCTCCAACTACCCAGACTCAGGTGAGAGCCTTTTAGGCCTGACTGGGTACTATAGGAGATTTGTCAAGGGGTATGGATCAATAGTGACACCCCTGAATGACTTAACCTCTAAGAAAATGCCCAAAAGGTTCAGTGGACAGTCAGCTGTCAAAAGGCATTTGATGACCTGAAGCAGGCCATGTGCACTGCTCCCATTCTACAGAGTCCTGATTACTCCAAGAAGTTCATTGTCCAAACAGATGCATCTGAATTGGGGGTAGGGGCTGTACTGTCACAATTGAATGATGAAGGTCAGGATCAGCCAGTAGCTTTTATTAGCAGAAGGCTGACCCCTAGAGAGAAACGTTGGTCAGCCATAGAGAGGGAGGCCTTTGCTGTGGTTTGGGCTCTGAAGAAGTTGAGGCCATACTTGTTTGGTACTCACTTCCTTGTTCAAACAGACCACAAGCACCTCCTATGGCTAAAACAAATGAAGGGTGAAAACCCCAAACTGCTTAGGTGGTCCATTTCCCTACAGGGGATGGACTTTACAGTGGAACATAGACCTGGGAGTAACCATGCCAATGCAGATGGACTCTCTAGGTACTTCCACTTAGAACATGAAGACTCAACTGGTCAAGGTTAGTTTCATTTCCCTACGTTTGGGGGGTTGTGTAGGAGAGTAGGATCTGCTTCACATGGGTACCCCCACTTTTGCTGATGCTTCACTGTTTTTCGACTTTAGTCTGGCTGGGGCCCTGCTAATCAGAACCCCAGCCTAGCTGCTTCCTCTTAAAATGGTTTCCATGTGCCTTAGGCACATCTCTGATTGGAATCTGGAGTGCCCTTATAAGTCCCTAGTATATGGTATACTATGTACCCAGGGCATAGGTACCTCAGAGACCTACCAGGGGCTGCAGCATGTATTGTGCCACCCCTGGAAGGCCATCCAAAATGACACCACAGGTCTGCTACTGCTGCCTGGGTAAGGTGGTGCATGCACCCCTTACTGTGATATAGGTTACCTATATCACTACATATGTACACACGTATAAACCTATAAGTCACTCCTATGGCAGGCCTTATCAATCCTGAAGGCAGAGTGCTTGGTTCTTATGTGAGAGGGTGCCCCTGCATGAGCAGAGCCCCTCTGCAGCATTCGGAGACCCTTCTCTGATGCTGTTTGTAGTGCAGCCTGACCATATACTCTTAAGTGCATTATATCCTCGCGGTACAATGCTAACTTTGGACTGGCTGCACCAAAACATGTCGTGTTTGGTGGCAAACATCTTGGAATACTACCCCCTGCCAGTTCTGGCGGCGGGGGTAGCATTCCACCCAGAGACATGTACACACCGGCCTGCCCGGTAACTTCTTTCCAGAGCCCTGGCATCACAAAATGGATGCCGCTGCCACAGACACGGGTCTGGCCTCCTGCTGCTGACTGAAACTCCGGCAGGGGAGGCCTGGACAATAGGTTTCCTGTCGCAGGGAGGTGTAACCACCTCCCCAGACAGGATAATGTGTATTGGGGCTGGGCGGGAGCACTCTCTGGTGCTCAGAAGTCCTGCACTGGGGGCACACTTGGTGTCCCTGTGCATATGCCAGTTCAAACCGGTTGCAGGGGCTACCTGCCCCTGCTCTGGCGCAAAACTGGACAAAGGGAATGGGTGTAACCACCCCTCTTCCCTGACCCTCCCATAGGTGGGTCCCCAGAGTATGTCCAACCCCCTAACTTGGTATAAGTATGGAACCCCAGTCCTTAGGACTTTAGATTTACCTGGACGAAACTCTGATACAGAATCCTGGACCTTCGATGCTCTACTTTAAGAATAGAGGACTGAAGAATCTCCCTTTGGGTCAAGGAGTGACTCCCCTGCTTGGCAGGCACCAAAGAAGCAATTGTCCGGTCTGCATCGCTGAAGCTCCCGCCGGACGCCGAAGTCTTTGCATCACCAGAGATGGATTTCCAGAGTTCCCCGAGGCTGCCCTGAGTCCCCAGCAAAGCTGAGGACCGTAGCTGTCGTGGGTAAGGTGGAACCGTGACCCCTGGACTCCAAGTACTTTTGCAAGTGCATCCTCTTCCTGGTCTCCCACGAAGTTGTGCTTTGGGCTCCGAGTAGCCCCTGCCTCCAGCACCGACTGCACCGAAGATCACTGGCCTCCACTCCACGACTGTCCGGTAAGCCAGCTCCAAGTGCGTCCACTCGAGGCTCCTTCACGGTCGCTAGTCCATTGGCTAGTGGGCCCTCCCGAAGGCAACTATTCTTTTGCTTGGGCTTTCCGGGTTGCTCCAGACGTGCCCTGACTTACCCTCACTGGGTGAGTCCCTCAGACCTTGCTGGTCTGTACCACCGTCCTTCTTCTATTTCCACGTGACTTGCCGTTGCCAAGGCTTGTTGGGTCCAATCCGGTCGCTGACACCCCTGCAATCGACAAACGTCGTGGAACAGCTCGAATCCAGCTCCTGGTTGTCGTCGACACCTCCTGGACCTCGTGGCTGAAGAGTCAAGATGACTGTCAACCTACCTGAAGCACCTGACATCGGTGGGCATCTGCTCATCGCCTTCCTGGTCACTGGCTAGTGACCCAGACTCTGTCCCCTCTGCTTTCAGGTTCTTCAGATCTTCGATCCACCTTTGGATCCACCCGAACACTTTCGACTTGGTCGCCAGCAGCACTTTGCAGCAGATCGCCATTGAAAACGACGACGAAACCCGACCCCGAAAGACACCTATGCACCCGGCTTCCCTGGGTGAGGTAACTCGAGTACTCCGGTGCTCCTGTGGGTATAGACTCTAGAACAACCTAGTTCTAAAGGGGTTTGCTCCAAGTCCTCCTCTAAGTGTCCTTTTTCTTTAAAACTCCAACCGCGACATTCCCCATAGAAGTCAACGGCGGCTCGCGGCTGTGTTCTCACACTGCACGCGCCCCCCGTGGGTCCCCTGTGTCACTACCTTTGGTGGTTCCTTGAGGGCCAAACACTTCTACAGGCTCTAGGCCTTGTGTCTAGCTCAGTCGTGGTTCTTATACCACTTTATTGGTATATGGTTTGGTACGCCCCTAGGGCTCAAACATGTATTTGTGCTATTACTGTTGATATTCGACTTGTAACTTATGTACTTCGAACTCTAGCCTCATAAAGAGACTAGAGGGTGTGTTTAAGACTAAATACATATATTTTAAATATATACCTGGTGTGGTCCTCTTTCATTTGGTCACTCAAGAGATTATAGACTGGTAAAACAAGCTGCTTTACATTCCTTCAAGACTTAGCCTGAAGGCTGCTCTCCATAGCTACCACTAGGATAGCTTTCAATAAAGGTTGTCTTTAACCCATCTCCAATAAGGGGTTGTTTGGACTGGTGCAAGGTGCCCACTATAATTAGTGGACAGCATATACCAGGCCAACTTCTCACACCAAGGAACAGCAGAGCCCTCTGCAGGAAGAGCCAAGGGACAGCACAGCCATCTGCAGGAAGAGCCAAGGCATAGCACAGCCATCTGCAGGAAGAGCCAAGGGACCACACAGCCCTCTGCAGGAAGCCAAGGGACCACACAGCCATCTGCAGGAAGAGCCAAGGGACCACACAGCCCTGTGCAGGAAGAGCCAAGGGACAGCACAGCCCTCTGCAGGAAGAGCCAAGGGACAGCACAGCCATCTGCAGGAAGAGCCAAGGGACCACACAGCCCTCTGCAGTAAGAGCCAAGGGACAGCACAGCCATCTGCAGGAAGAGCCAAGGGACAGCAGAGCCCTCTGCAGGGAGAGCCAAGGGACAGCACCGCCATCAGCAGGAAGAGCCAAGGGACAGCAGAGCCCTTTGCAGGAAGAGTCAAGGGACGGCACATACATCTGCAGGAAGAGCCAAGGGACAGCACAGCCCTCTGCAGGAAGAGCCAAGGGGCAGCACAGCCATCTGCAGAAAGAGCCAAGGGACAGCAGAGCCCTCTGCAGGAAGCGCCAAGGGGAAGCACAGCTCTCTGCAGGAAGAGCCAAGGGACAGCACAGCCATCTGCAGGGAGAGCCAAGTGACAGCACAGCCCTCTGCAGGAAGAACCAAGGGACAGCACAGCCCTCTGCAGGAAGAGCCAAGGGACAGCACAGCCCTCTGCAGGAAGAGCCAAGGGACAGCACAGCCCTCTGCAGGAAGAGCCAAGGGACAGAACAGCCCTCTGCAGGAAGAGCCAAGGGACTGCACAGCCATCTGCAGGAAGAGCGAAGGGACTGCACAGCCATCTGCAGGAAGAGCCAAGGTACAGCAGAGCCCTCGCAGGAAGAGCCAAGGGACAGCGCAGCCATCTGCAGGAAGAGCCAAGGGATAGCACAGCCCTCTGCAGGAAGAGCCAAGGGACAGCAGAGCCCTCTGCAGGAAGAGCCAAGGGACAGCACAGCCATCTGCAGGAAGAGCCAAGGGACAGCAGAGCCCTCTGCTGGAGGAGCCAAGGGGCAGCGCAGCCATCTGCAGGAAGAGCCAAGGGATAGCACAGCCCTTTGCAGGAAGAGCCAAGCAACAGCAGAGCCCTCTGCAGGAAGAGCCAAGGGACAGCACAGCCATCTGCAGGAAGAGCCAAGGGACAGCTCAGCCATCTGCAGAAAGAGCCACGGGACCACACAGCCCTATGCAGGAAGAGCCAAGGGACAGCACAGCCCTCTGCAGGAAGAGTCAAGGGACAGCAGAGCCCTCCTGCAGGAAGAGCCAAGGGACAGCACAGCCATCTGTAGGAAGATCCAAGGGACAGCACAGCCATCTGCAGGAAGAGCCAAGGGACAGCACAGCCATCTGCAGGCAGAGGCAAGGGACAGACAGCCCTCTGCAGGAAGAGCCAAGGGACAGCAGAACCCTCTGCAGGAAGAGCCATGGGACAGCACAGCCATCTGCAGGAAGAGCCAAGGGACAGCACAGCCATCTGCAGGAAGAGCCAAGGGACAGCACAGCCATCTGCAGGAAGAGCCAAGGGACAGCAGAGCCCTCTGCTGGAAGAGCCAAGACATAGCACAGCCATCTGCAGGAAGAGCCAAGGGAACACACAGCACTATGCAGGAAGAGCCAAGGGACAGCACAGCCCTCTGCAGGAAGAGTCAAGGAACAGCAGAGCCCTCCTGCAGGAAGAGCCAAGGGACAGCACAGCCATCTGCAGGAAGAGCCAAGGGACAGCACAGCCATCTGCAGGAAGAGCCAAGGGACAGCACATCCATCTGCATGCAGAGGCAAGGGACAGACAGCCCTCTGCATGCAGAGCCAAGGGACAGACAGCCCTCTGCAGGAAGAGCCAAGGGACAGCAGAGCCCTCTGCAGGAAGAGCCATGGGACAGCTCAGCCATCTGCAGGAAGAGCCAAGGGACAGCACAGCCCTCTGCAGGAAGATGCAAGGGACAACACATACATCTGCAGGAAGAGCCAAGGGACAGTACAGGCCTCTGCAGGAAGCGCCAAGGGGAAGCACAGCCATCTGCAGGGAGAGCCAAGGGAGAGACAGCCATCTGTAGGGAGAGCCAAGGGACAGCACAGCCCTCTGCAGGAAGAGGCAGGGGACAGCACAGACATCTGTAGGAAGAGGCAAGGGACTGCAAAGTGATCTGCAGGAAGATCCAAGGGACAGCACAGCCATCTGCAGGAAGAGCCAAGGGACAGCACAGCCATCTGCAGGCAGAGGCAAGGGACAGACAGCCCTCTGCAGGAAGAGCCAAGGGACAGCAGAACCCTCTGCAGGAAGAGCCATGGGACAGCACAGCCATCTGCAGGAAGAGCCAAGGGACAGCACAGCCATCTGCAGGAAGAGCCAAGGGACAGCACAGCCATCTGCAGGAAGAGCCAAGGGACAGCAGAGCCCTCTGCTGGAAGAGCCAAGGGACAGCACAGCCATCTGCAGGAAGAGCCAAGGGAACACACAGCACTATGCAGGAAGAGCCAAGGGACAGCACAGCCCTCTGCAGGAAGAGTCAAGGAACAGCAGAGCCCTCCTGCAGGAAGAGCCAAGGGACAGCACAGCCATCTGCAGGAAGAGCCAAGGGACAGCACAGCCATCTGCAGGAAGATCCAAGGGACAGCACATCCATCTGCATGCAGAGGCAAGGGACAGACAGCCCTCTGCAGGAAGAGCCAAGGGACAGCAGAGCCCTCTGCAGGAAGAGCCATGGGACAGCTCAGCCATCTGCAGGAAGAGCCAAGGGACAGCACAGCCCTCTGCAGGAAGAGGCAAGGGACAACACATACATCTGCAGGAAGAGCCAAGGGACAGTACAGGCCTCTGCAGGAAGCGCCAAGGGGAAGCACAGCCATCTGCAGGGAGAGCCAAGGGAGAGACAGCCATCTGTAGGGAGAGCCAAGGGACAGCACAGCCCTCTGCAGGAAGAGGCAGGGGACAGCACAGACATCTGTAGGAAGAGGCAAGGGACTGCAAAGTGATCTGCAGGAAGAGCCAAGGGACAGCAGAGCTATCTGCAGGAAGAGCCAAGGGTCAGCAGAGCCCTCTGCAGGAAGAGCCAAGGGACAGCAGAGCCCTCTGCAGGAAGAGCCAAGGGACAGCAGAGCCCTCTGCAGGAAGAGCCAAGGGACAGCAGAGCCCTCTGCAGGAAGAACCAAGGGACAGCACAGCCCTCTGCAGGAAGAGGCAAGAGACAGACAGCCCTCTGCAGGAAGAGCCAAGGGACAGCACAGCCCTCTGCAGGAAGAGCCAATGGACAGCAGAGCCCTCTGCAGGAACAGCCAAGGGACAGCACAGCCATCTGGAGGAAGAGCCAAGGGACAGCACAGCCATCTGCAGGAAGAGCCAAGGGACCACACAGCCCTCTGCAGGAAGAGCCAAGGGACCACACAGCCCTGTGCAGGAAGAGCCAAGGGACCACACAGCCCTGTGCAGGAAGAGCCATGGGACAGCACAGCCATCTGCAGGAAGAGCCAAGGGACCACACAGCCCTCTGCAGGAAGAGCCAAGGGACAGCAGAGCCCTCTGCAGGGAGAGCCAAGGGACAGCAGAGCCCTCTGCAGGGAGAGCCAAGGGACAACACAGCCCTCTGCAGGAAGAGCCAAGGGACAGCAGAGCCCTCTGCAGGAAGAGTCAAGGGACGGCACATACATCTGCAGGAAGAGCCAAGGGACAGCACAGCCCTCTGCAGGAAGAGCCAAGGGACTGCACCGCCATCAGCAGGAAGAGCCAAGGGACAGCAGAGCCCTCAGAAGGAAGAGTCAAGGGATGGCACATACATCTGCAGGAAGAGCCAAGGGACAGCGCAGCCCTCTGCAGGAAGAGCCAAGGGGCAGCACAGCCATCTGCAGAAAGAGCCAAGGGACAGTACAGCCCTCTGGAGGAAGCGCCAAGGGGAAGCACAGCTCTCTGCAGGAAGAGCCAAGGGACAGCACAGCCATCTGCAGGGAGAGCCAAGGGACAGCACAGCCCTCTGCAGGAAGAGGCAAGGGACAGCACAGACATCTGCAGGAAGAGCCAAGGGACAGCAGAGCCCTCTGCAGGAAGAGTCAAAGGATGGCACATACATCTGCAGGAAGAGCCAAGGGACAGCACAGCCCTCTGCAGGAAGAGCCAAGGGACAGCACCGCCATCAGCAGGAAGAGCCAAGGGACAGCAGAGCCCTCTGCAGGCAGAGTCAAGGGGCAGCACAGCCATCTGCAGGGAGAGCCAAGGGACAGACAGCCATCTGCAGGGAGAGCCAAGGGACAGCACAGCCCTCTGCAGGAAGAGGCAAGGGACAGCACAGACATTTGCAGGAAGAGGCAAGGGACAGACAGCACAGCCCTCAGCAGGAAGAGCCAAGGGACTGCAAAGCGATCTGCAGGAAGAGCCAAGGGACAGCACAGCCATCTGCAGGGAGAGCCAAGGGACAGCACAGCAATCTGCAGGAAGCGCAAAGGGACAGCACAGCTATCTGCAGGAAGAGCCAAGGGACAGCAGAGCCCTCTGCAGGAAGAGCCAAGTGACAGCACAGCCCTCTGCAGGAAGAACCAAGGGACAGCACAGCCCTCTGCAGGAAGAGGCAAGGGACAGAACAGCCCTCTGCATGAAGAGCCAAGTGACTGCACAGCCATCTGCAGGAAGAGCCAAGGGACAGCAGAGCCCTCGCAGGAAGAGCCAAGGGACAGCAGAGCCCTCTGCAGGAAGAGCCAAGGGACAGAACAGCCCTCTGCAGGAAGAGCCAAGGGACTGCACAGCCATCTGCAGGAAGAGCCAAGGGACAGCAGAGCCCTTGCAGGAAGAGCCAAGGGACAGCACAGCCCTCTGCAGGAAGAGCCAATGGACTGCAAAGCGATCTGCAGGAAGAGCCAAGGTGTAGGAGAGTAGGATCTGCTTCACATGGGTACCCCCACTTTTTGCTGATGCTTCACTGTTTTTCGACTTTAGTCTGGCTGGGGCCCTGCTAATCAGAACCCCAGCCTAGCTGCTTCCTCTCTAAAATGGTTTCCATGTGCCTTAGGCACATCTCTGATTGGAATCTGGAGTGCCCTTATAAGTCCCTAGTATATGGTATACTATGTACCCAGGGCATAGGTACCTCAGAGGCCTACCAGGGGCTGCAGCATGTATTGTGCCACCCCTGGAAGGCCATCCAAAATGACACCACAGGTCTGCTACTGCAGCCTGGGTAAGGTGGTGCATGCACCCCTTACTGTGATATAGGCTACCTATATCACTACAATTGCACACACATATAAACCTATAAGTCACTCCTATGGCAGGCCTTTACAATCCTGAAGGCAGAGTGCTTGGTTTTTATGTGAGAGGGTGCCCCTGCATGAGCAGGGCCCCTCTGCAGCATTCGGAGTGAATACTCTGATGCTGTTTGTGGTGCAGCCTGACCATATACTCTTAAGTACATTATATCCTCGCGGTAAATGCTAACTTTGGGATGGCTGCACAGAAACATGTTGTGTTTGGTGTCAAACATCTTGGAATACTACCCCCCCGCCAATTCTGGCGGCGGGGGTAGTATTCCACTCTTCTAGAGGGAGAGACATGTACACACCGGGCTACCCGGTAACTTCTTTCCAGAGCCCTGGCATCACAAAATGGATGCCGCTGCCACAGACACGGGTCTGGCCTCCTGCTGCTGACTGAAACTCCGGTAGGGGAGGCCTGGACAATAGGTTTCCTGTCACAGGGAGGTGTAACCACCTCCCCAGACAGGATAGTGTGTATTGGGGCTGGGCGGGAGCACCCTCTGGTGCTTTGAAGTCCTGCACTGGGGGCACATTTGGTGTCCCTGTATTATGCCAGTTCAAACCGGTTGCAGGGGCTACCTGCCCCTGCTCTGGCGCGAAACTGGACAAAGGGAATGGGTGTAACCTCCCCTCTTCCCTGACCCTCCCATAGGTGGGTCCCCACAGTATGTCCAACCCCCTAACTTAGTATAAGTATGGGACCCCAGTCCTTAGGACTTTAGATATCCGTGGACGAAACTCTGTAACTGAATCCTGGAACTTCGACGCTCTACTCAAGACTAGAGGACTGAAGAATCTCCTTGGGGTCAAGGAGTGACTCCCTGCTTGGCAGGCACCAAAGAAGCAATTGTCCGGTCTGCATCGCCGAAGCTCCCGCCGGACGCCGAAGTCTTTGCATCACCAGAGGTGGATTTCCAGACTTCCCCGAGGCTGCCCTGAGTCCCCAGCAAAGCTGAAGCCCATAGCTGTCGTGGGTAACGTGGGACTGTGACCCCTGGACACCGAGCACATTTGCAAGTGCATCCTCTTCCTGGTCTCCCATGAAGTTGTGCTTTGGGCTCCGAGTAGCCCCCTCCTCCAGCACCGAGTGCACTGAAGATCACTGGCCTCCACTCCACGAGTGTCCTGTGAGCCAGCTCCAAGTGCGTCCACTCGAGGCTCCTTCACGGTCGCTAGTCTGTTAGCTAGTGGGCCCTCCTGAAGGCTACTCTTCTTCTGCTTGGGCTTCCCTGGTTGCTCCAGATGTGCCCTGACTTACCGTCACTGGGTGAGTCCCTCAGACCTTGCTGGTCTGTACCACCATCCTTCTTCTATTTCCACGTGACTTGCCGTTGCCAAGGCTTGTTGGGTCCAATCCGGTCGCTGACACCCCAGCAATCGACAGACGTCGTGGGACAGCTCGAATCCAGCTCCTGGTCATCGTCGACGCCTCCTGGGTCTCGTGGCTGAAGAGTCAAGATGACCGTCAACCTACCTGAAGCACCCGACATCGGTGGGCATCTGCTCATCGCCTTCCTGGTCACTGGCTAGTGACCCAGACTCTGTCCCCTCTGCTTTCAGGTTCTTCAGATCTTCGATCCACCTTTGGATCCACCCGAACACTTTCGACTTGGTCGCCAGCAGCACTTTGCAGCAGATCGCCATTGAAAACGACGACGAAACCCGACCCCGAAAGGCACCTATGCACCCGGCTTCCCTGGGTGAGGTAATTCGATTACTCCGGTGCACCTGTGGGTATAGACTCTAGAACAACCTAGTTCTAAAGGGGTTTGCTCCAAGTCCTCCTCTAAGTGTCCTTTTTCTTTAAAACTCCAACCGCGACATTCCCCATAGAAGTCAACGGCGGCTTTCGGCTGTGTTCTCACACTGCACGCGTCCCCCGTGGGTCCCCTGTGTCACTACCTTGGGTGGTTCCTTGAGGGTCAAGCACTTCTACAGGCTCTAGGCCTTGTGTCTAGCTCAGTCGTGGTTCTTATACCACTTTATTGGTATATGGTTTGGTACGCCCCTAGGGCTCAAACGTGTATTTGTGCTATTACTGTTGATATTCGACTTGTAACTTATGTACTTCGAACTCTAGCCTCATACAGAGACCAGAGGGGTGTGTTTAAGACTAAATACATATATTTTAAATATATACCTGGTGTGGTCCTCTTTCATTTGGTCACTCAAGAGATTATAGACTGGTAAAACAAGCTGCTTTACATTCCTTCAAGACTTAGCCTGAAGGCTGCTCTCCATAGCTACCACTAGGATAGCTTTCAATAAAGGTTGTCTTTAACCTATCTCCAATATGGGGTTGTTTGGACTGGTGCAAGGTGCTCACTATAATTAGTGGACAGCATATACCAGGCCAACTTCTCACACAAGGGACAGCAGAGCTATCTGCAGGAAGAGCCAAGGGACAGCAGAGCACTCTGCAGGAAGAACCAAGGGACAGCACAGCCCTCTGCAGGAAGAACCAAGGGACAGCACATCCCTCTGCAGGAAGAGGCAAGAGACAGACAGCCCTCTGCAGGAAGAGCCAAGGGACAGCACAGCCCTCTGCAGGAAGAGCCAAGGGACAGCAGAGCCCTCTGCAGGAAGAGCCAAGGGACAGCAGAGCCCTCTGCAGGAACAGCCAAGGGACAGCGCAGCCATCTGCAGGAAGAGCCAAGGGATAGCACAGCCCTCTGCAGGAAGAGCCAAGGAACAGCAGAGCCCTCTGCAGGAAGAGCAAAGGGACAGCACATCCATCTGCAGGAAGAGCCAAGGCATAGCACAGCCATCTGCAGGAAGAGCTAAGGGACCACACAGCCCTATGCAGGAAGAGCCAAGGGACAGCACAGCCTTCTGCTGGAAGAGGCAAGGGACAGCAGAGCCCTCCTGCAGGAAGAGCCAAGGGACAGCACAGCCCTCAGCAGGAAGAGCCAAGGGACTGCAAAGCGATACGCAGGAAGAGCCAAGGGACAGCACAGCCATCTGCAGGGAGAGCCAAGGGACAGCACAGCAATCTGCAGGAAGCGCCAAGGGACAGTACAGCAATCTGCTGGAAGCGCCAAGGGACAGCACAGCTATCTGCAGGAAGAGCCAAGGGACAGAAGAGCCCTCTGCAGGAAGAGCCAAGTGACAGCACAGCCCTCTGCAGGAAGAACCAAGGGACAGCACAGCCCTCTGCAGGAAGAGGCAAGAGACAGACAGCCCTCTGCAGGAAGAGGCAAGAGACAGACAGCCCTCTGCAGGAAGAGCCAAGGGACAGAACAGCCCTCTGCAGGAAGAGCCAAGGGACTGCACAGCCATCTGCAGGAAGAGACAAGGGACAGCAGAGGCTTCTGCTGGAAGAGGCAAGGGACAGCAGAGCCCTCCTGCAGGAAGAGCCAAGGGACAGCACAGCCATCTGGAGGAAGAGCCAAGGGACAGCACAGCCATCTGCAGGAAGAGCCAAGGGACCACACAACCATCTGCAGGAAGAGCCAAGGGACCACACAGCCCTGTGCAGGAAGAGCCAAGGGACCACACAGCCCTGTGCAGGAAGAGCCAAGGGACAGCACAGCCCTCTGCAGGAAGAGCCAAGGGACAGCACAGCCATCTGCAGGAAGAGCCAAGGGACCGCACAGCCCTCTGCAGGAAGAGCCAAGGGACAGCACAGCCATCTGCAGGAAGAGCCAAGGGACAGCAGAGCCCTCTGCAGGGAGCGCCAAGGGGAAGCACAGCTCTCTGCAGGAAGAGCCAAGGGACAGCACAGCCATCTGCAGGGAGAGCCAAGGGACAGCACAGCCCTCTGCAGGAAGAGGCAAGGGACAGCACAGACATCTGCAGGAAGAGCCAAGGGACAGCAGAGCCCTCTGCAGGAAGAGTCAAGGGACGTCACATACATCTGCAGGAAGAGCCAAGGGACAGCACAGCCCTCTGCAGGAAGAGCCAAGGGACAGCACCGCCATCAGCAGGAAGAGGCAAGGGACAGCAGAGCCCTCTGCAGGAAGAGTCAAGGGACAACACAGCCATCTGCAGGGAGAGCCAAGGGACAGACAGCCATCTGCAGGGAGAGCCAAGGGACAGCACAGCCCTCTGCAGGAAGAGGCAAGGGACAGCACAGACATCTGCAGGAAGAGGCAAGGGACAGACAGCACAGCCCTCAGCAGGAAGAGCCAAGGGACTGCAAAGCGACTTGCAGGTAGAGCCAAGGGACAGCACAGCCATCTGCAGGGAGAGCCAAGGGACAGCACAGCAATCTGCAGGAAGCGCAAAGGGACAGCACAGCTATCTGCAGGAAGAGCCAAGGGACAGCAGAGCCCTCTGCAGGAAGAGCCAAGTGACAGCACAACCCTCTGCAGGAAGAACCAAGGGACAGCACAGCCCTCTGCAGGAAGAGGCAAGAGACAGACAGCCCTCTGCAGGAAGAGCCAAGGGACAGAACAGCCCTCTGCAGGAAGAGCCAAGGGACTGCACAGCCATCTGCAGGAAGAGCCAAGGGACAGCAGAGCCCTCGCAGGAAGAGCCAAGGGACAGCACAGCCCTCTGCAGGAAGAGCCAAGGGACTGCAAAGCGATCTGCAGGAAGAGCCAAGGGACAGCAGAGCTATCTGCAGGAAGAGCCAAGGGACAGCAGAGCCCTCCGCAGGAAGAGCCAAGGGACAGCAGAGCCCTCTGCAGGAACAGCCAAGGGACAGCACAGCCCTCTGCAGGAAGAGCCAAGGGACAGCAGAGCCCTCTGCAGGAACAGCCAAGGGACAGCAGAGCCCTCTGCAGGAACAGCCAAGGGACAGCGCAGCCATCTGCAGGAAGAGCCAAGGGATAGCACAGCCCTCTGCAGGAAGAGCCAAGGAACAGCAGAGCCCTCTGCAGGAAGAGCCAAGGGACAGCACAGCCATCTGCAGGAAGAGCCAAGGCATAGCACAGCCATCTGCAGGAAGAGCCAAGGGACCACACAGCCCTATGCAGGAAGAGCCAAGGGACAGCACAGCCTTCTGCTGGAAGAGGCAAGGGACAGCAGAGCCCTCCTGCAGGAAGAGCCAAGGGACAGCACAGCCCTCAGCAGGAAGAGCCAAGGGACTGCAAAGCGATCTGCAGGAAGAGCCAAGGGACTGCAAAGCGATCTGCAGGAAGAGCCAAGGGACAGCAGAGCTATCTGCAGGAAGAGCCAAGGGACAGCAGAGCCCTCCGCAGGAAGAGCCAAGGGACAGCAGAGCCCTCTGCAGGAACAGCCAAGGGACAGCACAGCCCTCTGCAGGAAGAGCCAAGGGACAGCAGAGCCCTCTGCAGGAACAGCCAAGGGACAGCAGAGCCCTCTGCAGGAAGAGCCAAGGGACAGCGCAGCCATCTGCAGGAAGAGCCAAGGAACAGCAGAGCCCTCTGCAGGAAGAGCCAAGGGACAGCACAGCCATCTGCAGGAAGAGCCAAGGCATAGCACAGCCATCTGCAGGAAGAGCCAAGGGACCACACAGCCCTATGCAGGAAGAGCCAAGGGACAGCACAGCCTTCTGCTGGAAGAGGCAAGGGACAGCAGAGCCCTCCTGCAGGAAGAGCCAAGGGACAGCACAGCCCTCAGCAGGAAGAGCCAAGGGACTGCAAAGCGATCTGCAGGAAGAGCCAAGGGACAGCACAGCCATCTGCAGGGAGAGCCAAGGGACAGCACAGCAATCTGCAGGGAGCGCCAAGAGACAGCACAGCAATCTGCTGGAAGCACCAAGGGACAGCACAGCTATCTGCAGGAAGAGCCAAGGGACAGCAGAGCCCTCTGCAGGAAGAGCCAAGTGACAGCACAGCCCTCCGCAGGAAGAACCAAGGGACAGCACAGCCCTCTGCAGGAAGAGGCAAGAGAGAGTCAGCCCTCTGCAGGAAGAGCCAAGGGACAGAACAGCCCTCTGCAGGAAGAGCCAAGGGACTGCACAGCCATCTGCAGGAAGAGACAAGGGGAAGCACAGCCCTCTGCAGGAAGAGCCAAGGGACAGCAGAGCCCTCGCAGGAAGAGCCAAGAGACAGCACAGCCATCTGCAGGAAGAGCCAAGGGATAGCACAGCCCTCTGCAGGAAGAGCCAAGGGACAGCACAGCCATCTGCAGGAAGAGCCAAGGGACAGCAGAGCCCTCTGCTGGAGGAGCCAAGGGACAGCGCAGCCATCTGCAGGAAGAGCCAAGGGATAGCACAACCCTCTGCAGGAAGAGCCAAGGAACAGCAGAGCCATTTGCAGGAAGAGCCAAGGGACAGCACAGCCATCTGCAGGAAGAGCCAAGACATAGCACAGCCATCTGCAGGAAGAGCCAAGGGACCACAGAGCCCTATGCAGGAAGAGCCAAGGGACAGCACAGCCCTCTGCAGGAAGAGTCAAGGGACAGCAGAGCCCTCCTGCAGGAAGAGCCAAGGGACAGCACAGCCATCTGCAGGAAGAGCCAAGGGACAGCACAGCCATCTGCAGGAAGAGCCAAGGGACAGCACAGCCATCTGCAGGCAGAGGCAAGGGACAGACAGCCCTCTGCAGGAAGAGCCAAGGGACAGCAGAACCCTCTGCAGGAAGAGCCATGGGACAGCACAGCCATCTGCAGGAAGAGCCAAGACATAGCACACCCATCTGCAGGAAGAGCCAAGGGACAGCACAGCCATCTGCAGGCAGAGGCAAGGGACAGACAGCCCTCTGCAGGAAGAGCCAAGGGACAGCAGAACCCTCTGCAGGAAGAGCCATGGGATAGCACAGCCCTCTGCAGGAAGAGCCAAGGGACAGCAGAACCCTCTGCAGGAAGAGCCATGGGACAGCACAGCCCTCTGCAGGAAGAGTCAAGGGACAGCAGAGCCCTCCTGCAGGAAGAGCCAAGGGACAGCACAGTCATCTGCAGGAAGAGCCAAGGGACAGCAGAACCCTCTGCAGGAAGAGCCATGGGACAGCACAGCCATCTGCAGGAAGAGCCAAGGGAAAGTGCACAGCCTTCTGCTGGAAGTGCCAAGGGACAGACAGCCCTCAGCAGGAAGAGCCAAGGGACAGCACAGCCCTCTGCAGGAAGAGCCAAGGGAATGCGCACCGCCCTCTGCAGGAAGAGCCAAGGGACAGCGCAGCCATCTGCAAGAAGAGCCAAGGAACAGCAGAGCCCTCTGCAGGAAGAGCCAAGGGACAGCACAGCCATCTGCAGGAAGAGCCAAGGCATAGCACAGCCATCTGCAGGAAGAGCCAAGGGACCACACAGCCCTATGCAGGAAGAGCCAAGGGACAGCACAGCCTTCTGCTGGAAGAGGCAAGGGACAGCAGAGCCCTCCTGCAGGAAGAGCCAAGGGACAGCACAGCCCTCAGCAGGAAGAGCCAAGGGACTGCAAAGCGATCTGCAGGAAGAGCCAAGGGACAGCACAGCCATCTGCAGGGAGAGCCAAGGGACAGCACAGCAATCTGCAGGGAGCGCCAAGAGACAGCACAGCAATCTGCTGGAAGCACCAAGGGACAGCACAGCTATCTGCAGGAAGAGCCAAGGGACAGCAGAGCCCTCTGCAGGAAGAGCCAAGTGACAGCACAGCCCTCCGCAGGAAGAACCAAGGGACAGCACAGCCCTCTGCAGGAAGAGGCAAGAGAGAGTCAGCCCTCTGCAGGAAGAGCCAAGGGACAGAACAGCCCTCTGCAGGAAGAGCCAAGGGACTGCACAGCCATCTGCAGGAAGAGACAAGGGGAAGCACAGCCCTCTGCAGGAAGAGCCAAGGGACAGCAGAGCCCTCGCAGGAAGAGCCAAGAGACAGCACAGCCATCTGCAGGAAGAGCCAAGGGATAGCACAGCCCTCTGCAGGAAGAGCCAAGGGACAGCACAGCCATCTGCAGGAAGAGCCAAAGGGACAGCAGAGCCCTCTGCTGGAGGAGCCAAGGGACAGCGCAGCCATCTGCAGGAAGAGCCAAGGGATAGCACAACCCTCTGCAGGAAGAGCCAAGGAACAGCAGAGCCATTTGCAGGAAGAGCCAAGGGACAGCACAGCCATCTGCAGGAAGAGCCAAGACATAGCACAGCCATCTGCAGGAAGAGCCAAGGGACCACAGAGCCCTATGCAGGAAGAGCCAAGGGACAGCACAGCCCTCTGCAGGAAGAGTCAAGGGACAGCAGAGCCCTCCTGCAGGAAGAGCCAAGGGACAGCACAGCCATCTGCAGGAAGAGCCAAGGGACAGCACAGCCATCTGCAGGAAGAGCCAAGGGACAGCACAGCCATCTGCAGGCAGAGGCAAGGGACAGACAGCCCTCTGCAGGAAGAGCCAAGGGACAGCAGAACCCTCTGCAGGAAGAGCCATGGGACAGCACAGCCATCTGCAGGAAGAGCCAAGACATAGCACACCCATCTGCAGGAAGAGCCAAGGGACAGCACAGCCATCTGCAGGCAGAGGCAAGGGACAGACAGCCCTCTGCAGGAAGAGCCAAGGGACAGCAGAACCCTCTGCAGGAAGAGCCATGGGATAGCACAGCCCTCTGCAGGAAGAGCCAAGGGACAGCAGAACCCTCTGCAGGAAGAGCCATGGGACAGCACAGCCCTCTGCAGGAAGAGTCAAGGGACAGCAGAGCCCTCCTGCAGGAAGAGCCAAGGGACAGCACAGTCATCTGCAGGAAGAGCCAAGGGACAGCAGAACCCTCTGCAGGAAGAGCCATGGGACAGCACAGCCATCTGCAGGAAGAGCCAAGGGAAAGTGCACAGCCTTCTGCTGGAAGTGCCAAGGGACAGACAGCCCTCAGCAGGAAGAGCCAAGGGACAGCACAGCCCTCTGCAGGAAGAGCCAAGGGAATGCGCACCGCCCTCTGCAGGAAGAGCCAAGGGACAGCACAGCCATCTGCAGGAAGAGCCAAGGGACAGCACAGCCATCTGCAGGCAGAGGCAAGGGGCAGACAGCCCTCTGCAGGAAGAGCCAAGGGACAGCAGAACCCTCTGCAGGAAGAGCCATGGGACAGCACAGCCATCTGCAGGTAGAGCCAAGGGACAGCGCAGCCATCTGCAGGAAGAGCCAAGGGACAGCACAGCCCTCTGCAGGAAGAGCCAAGGAACAGCACAGCCCTCTGCAGGAAGAGCCAAGGAACAGCAGAGCCCTCTGCAGGAAGAGCCAAGGGACAGCACAGCCATCTGCAGGAAGAGCCAAGGCATAGCACAGCCATCTGCAGGAAGAGCCAAGGGAACACACAGCACTATGCAGGAAGAGCCAAGGGACAGCACAGCCCTCTGCAGGAAGAGTCAAGGGACAGCAGAGCCCTCCTGCAGGAAGAGCCAAGGGACAGCACAGCCATCTGCAGGAAGAGCCAAGGGACAGCACAGCCATCTGCAGGAAGAGCCAAGGGACAGCACAGCCATCTGCATGCAGAGGCAAGGGACAGACAGCCCTCTGCAGGAAGAGCCAAGGGACAGCAGAACCCTCTGCAGGAAGATCCATGGGACAGCACAGCCATCTGCAGGAAGAGCCAAGGGACAGGACAGCCCTCTGCAGGAAGAGCCAAGGGAAAGTGCACAGCCTTCTGCTGGAAGTGCCAAGGGACAGACAGCCCTCTGCAGGAAGAGCCAAGGGACAGCAGAACCCTCTGCAGGAAGAGCCATGGGACAGCACAGCCCTCTGCAGGAAGAGTCAAGGGACAGCAGAGCCCTCCTGCAGGAAGAGCCAAGGGACAGCACAGTCATCTGCAGGAAGAGCCAAGGGACAGCAGAACCCTCTGCAGGAAGAGCCATGGGACAGCACAGCCATCTGCAGGAAGAGCCATGGGATAGCACAGCCATCTGCAGGTAGAGCCAAGGGACAGCGCAGCCATCTGCAGGAAGAGCCAAGGGACAGCAGAGCCCTCTGCTGGAAGAGCCAAGGGACAGCGCAGCCATCTGCAGGAAGAGCCAAGGGATAGCACAGCCCTCTGCAGGAAGAGCCAAGGAACAGCAGAGCCCTCTGCAGGAAGAGCCAAGGGACAGCACAGCCATCTGCAGGAAGAGCCAAGGCATAGCACAGCCATCTGCAGGAAGAGCCAAGGGAACGCACTATGCAGGAAGAGCCAAGGGACAGCACAGCCCTCTGCAGGAAGAGTCAAGGGACAGCAGAGCCCTCCTGCAGGAAGAGCCAAGGGACAGCACAGCCATCTGCAGGAAGAGCCAAGGGACAGCACAGCCATCTGCAGGAAGAGCCAAGGGACAGCACAGCCATCTGCAGGAAGAGCCAAGGGAATGTGCGCAGGCATGGCCAGACCCAACTGGCCACAGTTAGCGGAGCTCTGTAAAATATCTCTTCATCCGCAATCTGGTCCTACTCCGGGCCTTGGTGTTTATGTACTTATTAATATCCATAGTATGTGGCTGCATCTCGAACGCCTTGAACAAAATTGGTAGCCAAATATCAATTTATTATATTTTTGTGTTTTGCTGCGATATGTATTGCACCGTTTCCAGGTGTGCCATACGGTTGATAGTTGATCGCAAGTGATCTCATGTTTAAGTTTCCTTTCATCAAGCACACTGCTTGGATGCCATTGTTATTTGCAACATAAAATAGCTTCAGATTAGACTTTTGTGTTGTTCTTTTAAAACTCCAGCAGAGCGTGTTGCCTCTTTAGCAACAAGTGCAGTTAATCTCATGGAGGGCCTCTGATAATGCCACATGCCTACTTCTCATTGATTGGTTCTTGAAACTTGGGAGGCCGGGCAGGAGATCTGCATTGGTTAGCAGGAGCACAAGGACGTGATGGGCTGTAGTCAGTTACCAAGCACTTCCCTTAGTCTGGGCCAGAAACACGGCTAATCTAAATTTACTGCAATAATTATCCATATGTCACAGCTCATTTCTTATCCTTGTAGAAATCATGACTGTGCCTAATTATCCAACAGTAAAAATTCATATCTCTGACTTGTTTCTTTTTTTCACTTCTACAGTGTAAACGACAAACTCAATCAGAACTATGCACACCCAAAATATTTTGTATTTTCAGAACGAAACAATACCATGCATATAGCAATAAGAACGACATAAAACAGTATGAAAACAATGTCGTCAAATACATGATTTAATCTCATGAACAACTAGAAGAAGCTCTAACACTATGAAAAGTATAAACTGCATATCTGACAAAAAACATGCATGCCAACTATAATTTCATGGATCTCTCTAAATAAATGGCTTAACGTAAATGTAGAAGTTTGGGTCCCTAGCATTGTCTAATTTGAGTCAGTGGTTTCAGGTGGTAGCCACCAGCCCTCATTTTCGGGAACTGAAACTCTTTTCCTTCATCAACCTTTGAGATCCTGAAAGAAAGACAGGCAGAATATGGAGAAAGAAAGAGGAAGATAAAGATAGGAAAATAGTGACAAAAAGAGAAAACTGTAATGTAAAATAATTTCTTCTTTTTTTTTTAAGCTGATCTGGTATTTGGAAGGATTGATAGCACTGCACTTTTTTATCTGCACTTTGGTTAGGCGATAGCTTTAAGCCTTCAAAGGAAGACATTTTAAAATGGTTGATTTCTGGTGTAAGATAAGAAGAAGTATTCGATTTTACGAGTTATAAATAATTATATTCATTGTGATTTTTGATGATGTACGGCTTTTGTTATAATTCGGCTCAACAATAAATAAATATTTTTTAAAAAGAGTGAGATGAAGAGACAAGGAGTGGATGTGGGTGCAAGAAAGAGAGAGCAGACAGAATCAAAATAAGGCAGTCATGACATTCAGCACCCCTGTATTCCGCAGCACCAGCAGGGAATTCCTAAGAAAAACTTTGGGCCTCTGCCTTTTTTTTAACAAAGGAAACATTTGTTAAAATATGCCTGATATGTCAGTCTGCAGAGAGAACATTTGTATCACAGCAGCTTAAAAATCTGGCTTGAGGAAAAGTAGAAATATTCCAGTGGTAAATTTCTTAAAGGATGATGTCTTTTGATTTTTCTTCAAAATGGGTGGGACTAATACCATGAATGCTACTTAACAGCCCACCAACTGCACCTGACACAGTAAAGCAAGATAATCAGGATGTTTGATCTGGAAACGACCAAAATGCATTGCTCTTTAAATGTTCTGCATTAAAAAAAGACATTTCTACGAGTGTCTACATATGCGAATATGTTCTCTGTTGTTCATTAGCTAGGTTCAGACAGTACAAATATCCATACATACTTACATGTCGCTTAACCTAGGGGATCAAAGACTAATCCACTGAGTCAAAAAACAGTCATTCAGGTTCAAAGCCACCCTGGCGATTATTCACCTTTTAAGCTATTACGGCGATGATCCACTCCTCAACCACACATGCAAAACCCCAAATCAATGAAGAATTCATTTTAAAAAATTTCACGAAGGTCCCTGAAATGGGGTAGCGGTGATAGAACAGTAGGTTCTTTATCTTCATTGTAAAGTTCTGTAGAAGGGCAGAGTTCTGATTGGTGGTGGTATGGAGTTCCAGGCCCTGTGATTACTTCCTAAAAAGGATTGTTTCATGTTATCTTCTTTCTTGAAGTCTAGGGTTTCTATTAAGAGAGTACCTGAGCTCCTGGGTGGTTAATGGCAGATTAGAATGCACAGTTTGCAGGAGTTGTGTGATCGCACTTCATTCCCCCTGAGATGGGCCAAGCCGCTACATAAAGAGCTGCATAGAGGAATGAGGTGGGTTTTTGGAATTCCACACAGAAGGGAGCTGCCAGAACCTACTCTTGACATTACTTGAGATTGGGTCACTTGTTTGATGTCATTTACTGGGATTAGGTGTTTGATATCCCTCTGCAATTAGGGATCTCGAGTAAGGGAGGACCTAGGGTTTGATCTGACCAGCCTAAAAAGCAGCTTGCAGGTCTGATTCAACAGGCGATGCTGCTGATGGTCACATGTGCAAAGGGTGTGACGGAAGGACAACATGATCGCAGGGTAGATGGCGATGGTGGTTCTCATTTTGCTAACATCCATTGCTTATGGACTGATTGCAGAGCCAGTGCTAGGATTATTGCCACCTGGCAAAAGGGATATTACCACTCACCAGTCTTCCTCGTCAGTGAGTCTTTACTTGTGGTGAATCCTCATGGATCTCCACTGGCTACTGGTGGAACGCTGAGTGCAATTCAAGACACTTTGCATTCTGCACAGGGATTTCAATAGCAAAGGGCCCTCTCTGGTGAGACCATTAGCATCTCTTTACATGCCTGGGAGAACTCGCTAAGACCTCCTCCGCTCGGACCTTGAGGGTTCCTAGGATCAAAAGATCACGATGGGGCGGTCGCTCCACCTCGTTTTTGGCTCCTAAACTCTTGAATGCTCTGCCTCTGGAGCTGCGTTCTATGAAGCCCAAACTCCCCTTTCGTAAGGCACTGAAGACGTGGCTTTTCCGTGACTGATTCCCTTGCAGTCCTATCCTCTTACGGTGTCTGTTGCAGCGTTGGGAGTAACCCTGGGCAAAGCACTACGCTACGCTCGCGTAGTTTGCGAAGTTTGCGCTACTTCGCACAACGCGAATTGCACGTAGCACAGTGCAAACACGCGTAGCGTAGCGTAGTGCAGCGGTCATTTTTTGCTTGCTCGCGGTCCTCAACGTCAAGTTGGCGACCGCGAGCAAGCAAAATGACATCCCGGCGAGACTTTTTCTTCGTTCGCGATCAGCAACATCAAGTTGCCGATCGCGAGCGTGGAAAATAAACCTCCCGGCGAGATTCTCAACGCGGGGAGGTCAGGTTTCTCATTGCGAGTGGTCGCGTATGCTCGCGACCGCTCGCGATGAGAAACTACCAGTCCGCGTTGAGAAAGCTGCCGCTCGAGTAAAAATCTACTCGAGCGGCAGTAAAGACAGCTCGCACTGTGCAAGATGTCCGTGTTCAATGATTGCACAGTGCGGACAAGCATCCGGCACTGTGCAATCATTGCGAACAGTGCACTACGCAGTTCGCGTAGTGCTACGCGTAGTTTGCGTAGTGCGAACTGCACTTTGCGTAGCTTCGCGTAGCGCTACTTCGCGAACTACGCCCAGGCTTAGTTGGGAGTCCTTTGGGTGGCCATGCGCTATACAAAAACACTAGACTAGACTAGTTTAGTGACATCTGTGATGAGGAACACTTGGTCACGGAATAACGTAGTCAAAATGGTTCAGAGACAAATAACAGGGAACGTTCAGTTTGTTGCAGCGGCGCCCCCTGCTGGCTGTTGTGTTCTACGGTTTCCACATGCCTACTGTTTATTTGCGGAGTTATTGTCCTTGTAAGTCCTTGTTCTACTAAGTGGGAGTGTCAGAGTGCTGTTGCCTTAGGGTGACCCTAGCTGATTGCTTGGAGTACGTTTAAAACTGTGTCCCACTATTAGCTACTTGTTCATTGCTAGCTCTTTTTATTAGAGATAAATGTTTTCCTGTGACGGCCCGGGTGGTAATTTTTGTCTAACATCTTTCCATTGTTTTGTTTATGTAACAGTTCTGAAAGCTATCCTTGAACGTAAGAATCTCCGTTGGAGGCTGGTCAGCGAATATTTTCTTAATTTCCTAAATTGTGTGCGGAAGGCGTTTGCAAGCCCAGTTCACTATCGAACCTACATCTGCAATGGAGCACTGCTCGACACAAGCCAGTTTCAAATGCTTAACATTCTTATTTTTCACCGAGAAATGTAAGAGAAAATCTGGAAGGAATAAACACACATCTTTCCATGCTTTGGTTTGGGCTGCCCATTACCAAAGCAAACGGCAACATTTTTAGGTCGAGCCTAAAGTAGCGCGCAAGCGCTGCTTCTGGCGAAGACTTTATGTAGTGGGGTTTTCAAAGCTGACCACACGCTCGTGCACAATGGCCTTTTCTGTGCGGTTACCCGCACGTTTCAGGCACGATGCACGAGCGTGAGGTCAGCTCTGCACGCTGCCGCGCTCGCTCGCCCCCGCTCCTCTCGCCCCCGCTCCTCTCTTGTTAATTTTTAGGCATCCAAACCTCATACACGCCTTGATTACACCTACGATATAACTAGTCGCTGTAACTATGGTGTAAACGATGTATTTGCCCACAAGAGGGCACTCGCGTCAAGGTTTGAAATCAGATGCAGTATATTACAGCAGACCAAGAGCACTGGCAGTGTGAATGGTACACAGAGATATGCTAACCAAATATTGCATTATGTATCGGCACTATGGGTGACATATCAGGCCAAGTTTTCACGAAAATAAAAGTACTGAATATGCAACATTTCTGTGCCTAACACAACCCAGGGGGCTTTGGGACCCCTGTGTGCACCAGCTCTGTGTATGCAGAGTCTTTTTATGACGACTACGAGGAAATAATCAAAGGGGCATGGGTCTGGTTTTTCTAGGAAAGGCACTTCAAATCTGCTATCTAATTGGTTGAAATGGTGGAGCAATGGGCAGCGTAAGGTCGGTTTTCAGTTTCCAAGGAGCTGGCTGCCTCACAGGGGAAAATCATAAAACAGCTATTTCATAAACAGTTTGATCACCCTTTGTGAGAAGAAAGACGGTCCATGAGACAAGAGTCTGTAAACAGCCACCAGACGGTCTCTGATGCATGCTTGAGAACATGTATAGTCAGATGTAGTTTATAAGATGATGAGGTTGCACAGACAGCGGGTGTAGACCTTTACCTGCACACCAGAGAGAGAACTGTATCCATGCAGCTTTTGCAGGAACTCCAGTGAACATCCACAGGGAATGATCTGGAGTACCCAACTGTCAGTAGTGATGTTCTCTCATTGCAAGGCAAATTCTAACAGGAAGCTCAGGGACGTTTGGTTTGCTTGCTTCTTGTTCGTACGTGCAAAGCTCATTTGTGGAGATCTGATGTACAATTTCCTCTGTGTGCGCAAGTAAATAATTATTGACAGTTTGGTCATACGGACTATAGTCTGTGTTGGGATCACTTTTGCTAGAAGCCTCAAAATCCAGGGGATTTTCAAAACTGCAACATCCGAAGAGAATGTGCTGTATCAGTAATTAAGTGCCGGTTGTGGTGGAGGCGGTAGGATCAAAGTTTGCTGTAGTGGTGGCGAACAAATGGCAAGGGTTGCCAATCTGGCAAAAGTGGGTTCAACAGCTTCAAACACAGAATCTCCATCTGCTCAAACGACTTGAAAAAACAAGCATTGGCAATGAGTCCAGTTTAATCCTGTCCCAGAAACCCCAATTCAAATATCTTAAAGAAACAAGCATTGGCATAGCCAATAGGTCGCGTTTCTCGGACCTTATAAGTGTTTAGCCATGCAACAGTTGATGTTGTTGTACTAAGTATATTGTGCTGCATAACTAAATACTTATAAGGTCCCAAAAGCGAGACCTGTTGGCTATGCCAATGCTTGTTAAAAGTGTTGCTGTTTTCAGGTGCTGATAAGGTTTACTTAATTTTTTAATTTGCCAAAAACATCCGCGTGGCTGCTTTTGAAATCCTCTTAAATGTAGTAAATATGCGTATGACAAGAGCCCAGCTTCTTGCGAGCGCTGGTGGTCTTTCTTATCTATCTGTCTGCAGTGACGTCCTAAGACTTTCTACAGTGGTGGGGTTCCACATAATTTGAGAACACTTGTCTGTCTTTCTCTGGGCACATGTAAAGCTGTCGTCGTTCTGGGCAGGCACCACTATCCCTGAAGGCTGCATCCTGCCAAACCATGTCACTGGCTCCCTCAGTGCAAGTTGATGAGTTAAGAGCCCTGTACAAAAGACAGAACTCTTAATCGGCACACACCCAGTTCTTAATTTGTACACAGTACATGTGCACTGCTCCAAGGTTTCCTTAGCAGCCACCGTGGGTGAATTCGGCCAAGACCAAATACCAGTGATTTCTTTGCTTGATTACAACTCAAGTCTTTGACTTCCTCCACCAATCTGCACCGCCTGTCACTTTTTCATACTCATGTATGTTCAGGTTCACCCCGTGTTCTCCTTTTGTCACTCCTGCCCAGTCTTTCTCTTCCTCATCCCTTTTCTGCCCTTCTCTCTCTGAATCGAAGTGTTATGATAAAAAATAAGACGCGGTCTGAAAAATGAGTGCTGGTGCCCATGACCTGCAATCCATTGCACAAATAAAGCAGTGCTCACAACTAAAAACTGCAGCCCAAAGGGAACCGAGGGGCTCAGAGGCCGATAGTAGAGGACAAGAGGGAAAGGGGAAGGGAGGCACCTGGCTTATAGTCTGTCTCTGCCTGTCATGCACCATCACCGGAAATGCCTTTTAGGAAGCCCAGTACATTTCCACCAGCTCCCAAGGTGCTCCGCCAACATGTGAAAGGACCGTTTCATGGGAGGTGATTTATGAAATAAATATGCTAGTCTATACCGGACCTCTTGCAGTGAAGTGTCTTTTTAGGTTGCTTGTTTGGTGATCTAAGTGATCTCATGCGAGCACCAATCTATTGACTAGTGCTGCCTGTAGATGTGTCAGCTATGAATCTCTAACTTCAAATCACTTGGGGCACCTTAAACGCAGTAGGCCATGAGCGTGCCCAGGGTCTCTGCAAGAACTGAAAAACGTCAAATGCAAGAGTGACTTGTCCCCAGAACTGGTCAACAGTGTGTCCTACCTGTAATGGCTGTGGATACCTGGATGGAATAGTCCACTAGAGTATCTGTGCTATGGCTGTCGAAGAAGTACGTGGCACCTGTGTGGAATCTCACACCTCTGTCCAAGCAGGTAAGATGATTTTTCCAGCCTAGTCATGATTAATCGTTAGAAAAGCGACAAGGCATAAACCATCCTTGAAACTAGTCCACTCCATTAAGGGACTTTGCTTCTGGAGACTAAGTCTTTGCTTCCAAGGACCAAGTGAGCACTGATCCTAGTTCTCTGTGTCAACTATCCCATGCGGATGGAGGGAGTGATGTTATCCAACCATTTCAAGGAAGTGAAATAAGCATCTACAAAGAAATCCGACCACATAGAAACGATTCCGTAAGAACCAATAGCATGGACTGAGAGCATCTTCATGAAGTGAAGAAACACTGTTTCATCTACCCCCTGATTGCAGACTCAAAGTTAAAATTGTGTAGCAGTCCGCAAAATACTTTATTTGCTGCCTTCCTAACACAAGATCAGGAACGGCCCGTGCAGGTAAGAGTAGTGGGGCCGAGTTGGGGGGATTAGACAGATGACCATGAGGGAAAATGAAATAAAATAATTAATTTTCCCTCGTCATCGTCTGTCGAAATCCCCCCCACCTGGCCCCACCTCCCCACCGCTCTTACCTGCACGGGCCGCTGCTGCACAAGATTAAAATCACTGGGCTAATAGGACCCTGTATTTGTAGTAGTGAAGATCATTTACAGGTTTCTGTCCTATTTTAATGCCTGGTTAGGTCTGGGACGTTCATCAACACTTTCTTAGTTCCAAAGTACCTTTCCTACCCTCCCATGTGAACTTAACTAAAGGTGTGCAATGTCTAGTGAGATGGAAAATAAAAATGTAACCTGTTACCAGCTTGAACAAGCACTACTCCGGCTTGGATTGTTTTACTGTAGGAACAATGAAGGTGGAGTTAAAAAGATCTATCTTTGGCTGAGGTTTCACAGAGGTGAACATCATTCTCTGATAATGGTTTACTTTGTTGCACACATTTCTCCATGTGAATGATGCCCTCTTACTCGGGATTAATGTCAGCGTCATTTGTACTTACCTAGTTTGCTTGTATGGCACACAGCATTGATTCGGTTTACTTACCATTATAAAAGCCGATGGACGCAGCTTAACTTTACCCTTTAAGGTGAGTCGCCATCACTTGGATGGGGGATTGGGCCCCGTCGGAGGAACTTTGGGTTATAGATGTTTCAGAATGGGCTGTGGCTGAGGAGACGCAAATGTTATGTTATGTTAAAATAGCTTGTAGAGCGCACAGCTGCCCCAGCAACGGGGCGTCCTGGCGCTGAGCAAAATAGAGGCTAAGCAGCGAGTATCCCTCCTAAGAGAAGACAAGATGGGCCAGGGAAGACATAAGGGTCAGAGGAAGGGGGACCTAATGAGGGAACAGATTGGTCTTTAACGTTTTCGAAAGGTCAGGTAGTTGTCCATGCTCCGGATGTGAGGCGGAAGATCATTCCAGAGCTTGGCAGCCAGAACACGGAACGAGCGACCACCAGCACGAGCCCTCTTCACACGTGGTATAGAGACCAAGTGTTTGCCTGCAGAGCGCAGATGACGCGAGGGAGTGTAGGTCGAGAGCAGGCCAGATATTATGCCAGAGGTGGGGGATATCAAGATCTTAAAAGCAAAGCAGAGAGATTTAAACTCCACCCGCCTCTCCATTGGCAGCCAGTGTAGCCGCCGAATGGTGCTGGAGGTGGGGCAGCGACTGGGCATGGCAAGAAGAGTTCTGGCGGCAACATTCTGGACCCTCTGAAGTCTTGAGATCTCGGTCTTATTGACCCCAAGATAGAGCACGCTGGCGTAGTCCAGTCTAGATAGGACAGATGCTTGCACAATGGTCTGCCGGATGGAGGGGTCAAAGAAACCCAACATGGGTCTAAGACTGCGCAGAATGCCAAGACATGTCGCCGCCACCCTCTTGGTTTGAGCTTGGAAGCTCAGTGCCGAGTCAACCCATACGCCCAGATTTTTCACCACCTTTTTTGGAGTGGGGGGGGGGTCCCAGGGAGGAGGGCCACCAATGTCCGCTCCGCAGCTCATGATCCTTCCCGACCAGCAGGACCTCAGTCTTGCTGGCGTTGAGCTGTAGGCAATTGGCAGTCAACCACTCTGCTACATCCGCCAGGCCACTTTGAAACTTGGCCGCATCATTTTGGCAGTCATTGGAGAGGGCGACTACAAGTTGGGTGTCATCTGCATATGACACGATCGTCAACCCTCTCCTTTTAGCTAGTGCGGCCAGCGGCTGGACATATAAGTTTAAAAGTGTAGGGCTTAGCGCAGAGCCCTGTGGGACCCCCTGTTTGATGGGAAACACCCTAGATGAAAAAGGGGGAGCCGAAACTTGGAAAGACCTGTCTGAGAGAAAAGAGGTGAGCCAGGACAGGGCAGCGCCCGCAATGCCGGCCTCCTTCAGTCTATGAATCAAGATCTGGTGCGAGACCGTATCAAAGGCGGCACTGAGGTCCAATAGGATCAGTGCCGAGGTCCGTCCCTCATCCAGAGCTGCTCTCAGATGTTCAGATACAGCTAGGAGGGCTGATTCAGTGCTGAGGCCACGGCGGAAGCCACACTGAGAGGAGTCCAGGATGTGATTTTCCTCCAGATAATTAGACAAGATGGAATTGACATGTGCTTCAGTGATTTTTGAAATCCAAGGCAGCAGGGAAATAGGGCGGAAGTTCTCCAGTTTAGTCGAGTCTAATGTGGGCTTCTTTAGAAGCGGCATAACACTGGCCTGCTTCCATGACCTAGGGACAATGGCCCTGGCCAGAGACAGGTTGATAACCTGGCCCAGTGGTGTAAGTAGAACAGATAGTAATCTCCTCAGATGTTCCGGCTTCATAGGGTCAGTCGGGGAACCAGATTTAACCTTCCAGCAGAGTGTAGTAAGTGCTTCTTCAGTAATGGGTGGATAGGTGGCTAATATATGGGCGGATGGAGATAAGTCCTCAGAATCACTACCCAGAACCGTCGAAGGGAAGGTTTTGTAGATGTTTTCCACCTTGTTTATGAAAAAGGTGGCTAGGTCCTCACAGTGCTCATTAGACTTGACTGTGGGTGCCCTAGGTGCCCCAGCGTTTTTTAGGTTAGTAATGATGGAGTAGATCTTCTTGGTGGCTATCTGACTATTTCTGATCTCCTCCGAAAAGTAGGAGGCCCGTGCTTTCTGAACAGCCCTGTGGTATTTTTTTATGGCGGATTGATAATGGCCTTTCAGAGTGATATCAAAATCTCGCCTCCACTCCCGTTCCAGCCGTTTACACGCTTTACGCATGATGGAGAGGTTGCCATTGTACCAGGGGTTGGACTTGGTATTACGACCCTTTGACCACTTGGCCGGGACCATAGCATCCAGCGTAAGCCTTATCCAGTCGGTGAAAACATCACTGGCCAAGTCAGGGTCGTCTGGCCAGCAGGGCATACTTGATGAGAGGGAGGTGCAGAACTGGTCAAAGTTTCATTTATGCCAGGGACGGCGGAGAGTGCAATTCTGCTGGGGCCTGCGGGATGACACCACCCCAAGAAGCTTCATAGAGATCAGATAATGATCCGTCCAGCATAGCGGAGTGGGGGTAGAAACAGAGAGACCCGAAAGGTTGGAGAAAACTGGGTCAAGTAGGTGGCCCGCAGAGTGAGTGGGACCGTGGACCAGTTGGAGCAGCTGGCAGGCCGCAAGGTCCGCGGAAAAATTAACCGCCTCTGAATCATGAGGATTGTCAAGGTGTAGGTTTAAATCACCAATGACCAGAAAGTTGGCATACCTCACAACCAGAGAGCCTACTAGATCTGCCAGCTCAATCCTCCCCTCCTTAGAAGGGCCCGGAGGACGGTACACTATTAGGCCCGCCAAGGTGAAATTAGCGTTGAGAGAGATCCCAAAACGGCCACACTCACAGCCCGCTACATCTTCCTTAACCAGTGTGCAGGTGAAGTGTGATTTGTAGACAATTGCCACCTCGCCCCCCCTTGACTCTCGATTGAGGGTGCAAATGCTATAGCCTGTGGGAAGCGCCAGACCCGGTTCAACCAGCGTGTCGGCTGACAACCAGGTTTCTGTCAGGAAAAGGACATCCGGAGACTTGTCTTGGAGTAGGTCGAACACGTCTAGGTAGTGTTTGACCAATGACCGGCAATTAAGACTGAGCATTTTAATGTACTGTCCTGCAACCAGCAATTGTTTAGGAGGGGGTCGCAGGTTAACTTCAGAATTATAGCCACAGTTCCTGCAACAGAAAGGGCCCATAGGGGGATTAGATAGGGGAGAGCAGTCCGTGCTCATTGAAGATCTAATAGCCAGAAATGCGTCGAGTTAGAACCGATGCTAAACTTCCAGTTGATTTAGAAGCTTGAGGTTTACTATGTCAAAAGTTTTTGGACTCTAGGAGGGAGGAGGGGCGGGAGAGGACTCCTCGGGTAGTGAGGGTGAACATGGCAGTGGGGGGTAAGGCTATGTCGGGATGTTCAGAACTAGATGCCTATGCCCTGTGATGTTAAACACGATGTTGAAATGCGTTTTGTTTCCTCTACTCTATCTTATTGTTGTTATCTTGCAATTAATTCATAGGGACCCTGAGTGGCCCTGCTGCATGTGTACTCCGCCTTGTTAAGTTGTTGCTTTTTTGTTTGTTGTCATGTGTTTATAAAATGACAAATAAAGGTTTTAAAAAAAACTATTAACCTTTATTAAATCTAAACCCAAGTATGGTGATAACTACCCCAAGCGACTGGATTCGGCAGGCGTGGAGGCAGCGGCGAGCTTGCACGGTCGCCCTTTCTGTTTGCCTGGCCTTAAGTGCACGGTCTGAAAGATTTGCTACTCCTATGCGATCTCTGGTTTTGGCTCTGGTGCACAATGCATACAGTCTCGTCCCTGCATCATTGTGCCATTGCAGTGTATCACGTGAACGCTTAATGACATTTCTTTAGATAACTAGAGGCAAAGGTAGAGGCTCCAGTATCTATTGAAATTTTTGTGAAGTATGAACGCTGCTCATTGCATCCCATGTCAGCTCTTTAAGGGTTAAGGTTTGAGCATAGACACATTACTGAAAGGCGAGTCTGAGGTCCCTTGGAGAGGGTACGCACTGTTGCAGGTGGGTGCCACTCTTCTGACCAAAGCAGTGGGTGGGCAGCTAGACATTGACCTGCTGTGCAGGACTTGTTCATGATTGGAAGAACACAAGGCAAGTGAAATGCAATAGACAAGGCAACTCCAGCCATGTACCTAGTACCATAAGCAGTACTACAGGATAAGAAAAAACACACACTGCTTGCAAACAAACACTCCTGGGGCCATACTAAACAGAGTGCCCGAGGGCGCAACAGGCATGTGTGACTGCTTTGTGCACCCCGGGGCACTTTGGTATTACAGAAGGGGTCGCAGATGCTTCATGATCAAATCTCTTTTTTATTGTCAGATAGGATGGGTAAACAATTACACAGCAAGCCGCCTACAACCCAATCCGGGCTGGCCGCGTGGTTTATCAGAATGCGGTCGAGACAAGCCAACGCACAAAGGTCATTGTTTTCACAGTATCACAATAGTGTTGACATAGCATGCCACCTACAACCCATATTGGGCCGGCCGCGTACAAGGGAAGGGTGATTAAGAGACAATAGAGTAATACTTGTATGCTCAATGTTCTTCATACTCTGGGATCACCTCTGAGGTATCTCAGCATGATATTGCTGTGTGCAGCGAGTCGATATGCAAGCCAATGTAGGAAGTTTAAAACAAGGAAACATAAAAAATAACCCAGGAAAGACAAACACCCACTCCTGCCCCCACCCCCTCCCCTTCCGACCGAGGCACAATCCAGTGGGCTTATGATACCATGATCAGCTAGGATTCGTGATGGGCTGGTTAATTCACGTGGCCCCTATCTCATCTTGTGTGCTGGGCAGTAACCTCAGGATTCGCAAGTAAGATGGGCATGTCAATTCCCTAAATTCTTTGGACAGGATGGAAATAAATGGGGATCAGGTTTTAGTGTATGTTGAGGAATCGGTACATGTCGCCATCGACAGCCTTTCCATGCCCAGCAGGGACCATAACTGGTGTAACCATTGCCTGTGGTCCGGGACTTTGTCTGTGCCCCAGTTGGTCAATAATAGCCTCTAGTGGAGCAAAGTGGATATGCGAGTGCATTGGGGAGCCCTAATAGAGTGTATGCGGGAAACCGCAGGATCTCAGTTTTAAAGGCACTGTGAATGTCCTCCAGGACCTTCTCCCAATATCTAGAGAGCTTTGGGCAGTGCCATAAGAGATGGAGCAGTGGCCCTGGATTGCCACATCCCCGCCAGCACAGCCCATCCCACTGTGCATTCCATTTTTGTATGCGGGCGGGGGTATAGTACCAGTAAGAGATAACGGCTGTGTCAGTGTGCCCTGAGTTATGTGCCGTATGGTGCGCCCTATAAAATATGTCTTCCCATTCTTTGTCTGTGAGGTCATGGCCTAGTTCTGATTCCCAGCGGATCTGGCCTAGGGTCTTGTGGCTGTGCGGTGTTTTCATCAGATGGCGATAAATCTCAGAGATGAGCTTCTTATCATCAGCTTTGAGGAACAGCCATTTCTAGAAGGGGGTCAATGGTATACTCGCCTTCGGGCGTACCTCAGATTTAAGCAACCAGTGCGCCAACTGTGTGTAGGTAAATCGATCATTCTCTAGCAAGGAGTAGTCAGTCTTGAGTTGGTCAAATGGAAGAAGCTTGCTTTAAAGATCACTGTCACTGTAAAGTAGCTGCCACTACCACTCTCAAAGTAAACTCTGAAAAAGGTTTTTATAAGCAGAGGCCTATTTGAGTGCTACAGCAGCAGAGGAGCAGGTCAAACTTGTGCGATATCGAGGATTAGGTTGGGGCAGGTTGGGGGTGAAATGTAAGCTGCACCAGATTAAAAACAGCATCTCTGATCAATCACCAATGCTCAAAGCAGTAGACTTGTGGCCAAACACCACAAAAGGAGTTCAGTGAACTGGGCAAAACTACAGCCACACCAGACATCTTTATTCTCAACAAATTAGCAGTGGAGAGTGATGACCCTGTGTCTCCTGTGTTAGAACCAGACATGCATGTAATACACCTGCTCTGGCTATCTGAGCAGCAGCTGTAGGCCAGCTGGATAATGGTGGGTCAGCAGGCACACGGGCTGCAAGCAGGCCTCCTAGCTGTGACCAGAGGGTGAAGCTTCATTGCAGGCTGAGAATGGCTTCTCCCTTCTTTGACACTCTTCAGGAGTGTAGTCTCCGACTAAGAGAAATCTGTGCCTAAAGAAAAAAGCCCACAAGAAATTTAGTTTGTGTTAATCTGGGTATATGACAAGGTTAGTCTGTGTCTTTGTGTGTGTCGGTGTGACTACAGGTGCCTTGTAGATATGGTATGATAGTGCTCAAGTCTCTTTGTAGTGTGGAGTGCAGGGGATGACAAGTAGAAGGACAAGCTGAGCAGCAACGAGGCCCTCCTGCTCTATGTGTTACCTGTAACTACAGATGCAATAAAGAAGACCCTGACAAAGTCCATCTTACTTTGTGTGAGCAACTGCTGTGTTCCTTTCATGTCAGCATTGAAACAGAGGAGAGGAGATCTCTGGGAAAATACCAGCCCCATCAGTGCACAGAAGATCAAGAGACTACGTTGCTTATTAGGTGTTGTTTCTTACCAGAGAGCGTAAGTGTTCTGTTTGTAAAAGACGTTTTGTGGGCTTACTAAAACGTAACAGTGGGTATAGAGCCCACCCATTGTTAGCCATTGGTTGGCTATATTGTCACTCTCATTAACTTGCTTGTCGTTAGACCTGGCACCATTGGCGTGGGTCTCCCCTGCATTTTTTGCTTTTGCCTCCTGTGTTTTTGCTGTGTGTTGGACTTCGCTTTGCTGGTCTAGATGCTTTGGGCACTTTGCCACTGCTGTTCAGTGCCAAAGTGCAAGTGCTCCCTTTGTAAATTGTTGTTATGGATTAGTGATTCCATGATTGGCATATTTGATTTACTTGTCAGACCCTCGTATAGTGCTCTGTGTGTGCCCAGGGCCTGTAAATCAAATGCTACTAGTGGGCTGCAGCACTGATTGTGTCACCCACAGAAGCAGCCTGTAAAATGTAACTCTGGCCTGCCATTGCAGAGCCTGTGTGCAGTCTGGGACTGCCATGTCGACTTGGCAAGTGCACACACTTGCCAGTCCCTAAACATTCCCTTTTCTACATATTAGTCACCCCTAAGGTAGGCCCAAGGTACCCCTGTAGGCAGGGTGCATTGTATGTGAAAGGTAGGACATGTACTTATGTGTGTGGCATGTCCTGATGGTGAAATACTGCCAATTTGGTTTTTGACTATTGCAAGGCTACCTGTTCCCATAGGACAGAATGGGGAGTTTGTGTATAACATCTTATAAACATAACTGGCCCTGGGAACAAGGTAGACAAATAAAGTTTAGTATGCCTGAACTCAGAATGTTAAAATGCATCTTTTAGTGAGGGTGATTTTTACATTCTGTGTTTGAAAATACCACTTTTAGAAAGTAGGTATTTTCTTGCCTAACCATCCAGTGTGCCTCTGCTAGGTTTGTGTATTGCATATCTGGCTTTTGGATGACAGAGGCTGGAGAGGGGCAGCGGCTCCAGAAGTCTGATGAGTCAGGGCTGGGCTGAATAGACCTGGGCTGCATTTAGTGTATGGGGAGGAGATTTCCTTTCACCTGAATGGGCCTGGTCTGCCTTCAAGAATGCTGTCTCCACCTCCTGCCAGGAAGCTGCACCAGTGAGGACAGAACTGTTTTTGGCTGGGTACAGACACTCTCTGCCTTCAGAGAACAAAGTATTTTTGTGTATAAAAAGAGGGGCCCAGACCCCAGACTTTTAGATCACTTCTGGGAAATCAAGAGTAACCTTTGCCAAGGAGAAGCTGAGGAGGAATACTGCCCCTGTGCTGTTTGCTGTCTGGGGTTGGCCTGCAGTGGCTACTTGCTGCCAAGGAAAGGAGAAAGGACTTTGCTGCTTGCTTTGTCCCCCCTGCTTGAAGAGAAGATCTCCAAGTGCTTGAACTGAGCTTGCCCCCTGTTCTAGGGGTCTCAGGAACAGCAAAGACCTCACCGTGTCTGTGGGCACGGTCTCTGATCATCGCCGCAGAAGAAAAGGGTAACCGACTCTGTCATCGAGTCCCTCGCAGTATTCCCGTGTCCTGAAAGCACTGCCGAGAGCAACGCCTCGCTTCGCAACACAACCCTGGTCTCACCGACTCCGTCAACGAGCCGCTGCTTGCACCATGTCCTGTGGGCACCGCACTCCGCAACACTTCGGTACACGCTGCAAGGACGTCACCGACTCCGTCGCTGCCCAACCCAAACATCGACCCGCTCCGTCTCCGCACCGTGACCTGCCAGCACCGCAACGAGCACCGTCTCATCCTTCAACGCAAGGAATGGTCTCACCGACTCCGTCAACGAGCTGCTGCCTGCACCAAATCGTCAGGATATCGTCCGCCGCAACACTCCGCTTCACAACGCGACCGCGACATTTGCCCCGACCGACTTGCACCGACGTGTTGGTCGCAACAAGAAAGGTACTGTGTCAGAGTCTGTCGATGCTTCAGCTGGCCCGTATCGACGCAGTCGACTAGAATTGTTAGACTCAGCTGTATTCAGTATCTGGGTAGCCCCAGGAGGAGCTACCGAGTCGGAAGAACTGTGTTTTATTGATTTTCTTGCAATTTAAAGGTTATTTAGCACCAGTACTATTTTTCAAGAGTATTGTATGTTGGATTTTTATCGTATTTGGTCTTGTTGGTTTAGATAAAGATTTAGTACTTTTCTAAACTGGTGTGGTGTCCATTTGTAGTGTTTTCACTGTATTACTGTATGTGTTCACAAATGTTTAACACACTGTCTCTGAGATAAGCCTGTCTGCTCGTGCCAAGCTACCAAGGGGGTGAGCAAGGTTTATTTTAGGAGTGTATCCCCCTTACCCTGACTAGAAGCAAGGGTCCCTAATTGGACAAAGGTACCTACCTCTGCCAACTAGAGACCCCCATTTCTAACACTTCTCATTTGATGGCTTGCCTTCCTCTTCTTGTGTATGTACTACCCCAGATCACCGCATCTTTATCTTCCTTTTGAGTGGCTGGAGTATTCTTCCACTGCTCACTTTTAGGGAACAAATTTTTCATTTGGTTACGGACTCTGTAAAAGAGAATGCATTTTCTATCTTTCGTCCTTGTGTGTTCCCCCTGTTAAGCACTAAATAAGAGTGCATGTGTTTTCTAGCTCTCTTCTTTATGTGTTTCTCAACCAAGCTTCATGTTGCTCTCTTTCTTACTCATGTGCCTCTCCACTGCTAAAGCCCTGCCGCACTCCGTGTTGCTCTCTCCCTCGTGTGCGATTTCCTTTTCATCACTTCCCCCCGCAACTGCTCTATGCTTATTTTATCCCCGCCTCTCACACACACGCACCTCTGTTGTTCCCTCATCCCTCACTGAGATTTAAAAATTTTAACTTTAATTTTTGTGGAGGGCACAGCAGGTGCCATTTCTTGCTGGGCACTCTGCTATCCAAAAAAACGCTTTTGCACACTTAAACTGTATTTCTTTTTTATTTTCCAATTTAAGTGATGGGTGCGCACATGCCCTGGCCGGCAACAGTAGCAGTAGCATTGTGCCTTTTTAGGTCGAGCCTAGCGGCAGTGCGCAGGCGCTGCTCGCTCTGCGAGACTGCTGTTGTAGAGTATGGGAGAGAAGCTGTGCCCACTCTCCTCCCATATTTTTTATTGGCTTGTGTCATTGTCTTTCCAAAATGCTGCCCTCGGATTCGTTAATAGGCTTGTTAGTCCCTCCTTAGTACGGCCTTGTCTTCATTTGTAACCTCCCATGGCTACTGGCCCCTTTACTTCGGTTGTTACACGGCACCTGTTATTTAGTCTGTAAGCACTATTTACTTTATTGAGTTTCTCTTACTGCAGGCCGGACATGCCCTGCTTCAGCTGAAACCGCTTATGTTTTTTTAAGCAAACAGCCGCCCCGTAACACGGGCGCCCGCTTTCAATCACTTTAACCCGGCATTATCTCATGTCTGTTTCAAACCCCCTCAAGTAAAATGGATTTAGAAATAATTAGAATTAAGTCATGTGAATTCCAGGTAGCACATAATCCTGTGCAAATGGGCTGAAGCTGACAACAGCACATCTGTGTTACATGTCATCTGCACTAAGCCACCTGACGGGTTGTTTTCAAAAACCTGTTTTATTACCACCAACAACACCATCACCACCACCAATACCACTACCACCAATACCACCACCACCAATACCACCACCATGACCAATACCAATACCACCACCATGACCAATACCACCACCAATACCACCACCATTAATACCACCACCTCCACCAACACCAATACACCACCTCGACCAATACCTCCACCATCAATACCACCACCACCACCACCAATTCCACTACCAATCCCACCGATACCACCACCAATCCCACTGATACCACCACCACCAATACCACCACCACCACCAATACCAGCACCACCAATACCACCACCACCAATACCACCAATACCACCACCACCAATACCACCACCACCACCACCGATACCAACACCACCACCACCGATACCACCACTACCACCACCACCAATACCACTACCACCAATACCACCACCAATACCACCACCACCAATACCACCTCCACCACCACCAATACCACCACCACCACCACCAATACCACCACCACCACCAATACCAATACCACCACCACTAATACCACCACCAATACCACCACCACCAATACCACCACCAATACCACAACCACCAATACCACCACCACCAATACCAGCACCACCAATACCACCACCACCAATACCACCACCACCAATACCACCACCACCACCACCGATACCAACACCACCACCACCACTGATACCATCACTACCACCACCACCAATACCACTACCACCAATACCACTACCACCAATACCACCTCCAATACCACCACCACCACCACCAATACCAATACCACCACCACTAATACCACCACCAAAACCACCAGCACCAATACCACCACCAATACCACCAATACTACCAATACCACCACCACCAATACCAATACCACCACCAATACCACCACCACCAGTACCAGTACCAGTACCACCACCAATACCAATAACACCACCAATACCAATACCACCACCAATACCACCAATACCAATACCACCACCACCAATTCCACCAATACCACCACCACTAATACCAATACCACCACCACCAATACCAATACCACCACCTCAGCGCCTCTCGCTCACTAGTAATAGCAGGGGCACTGTTTGAGGCCGGAGCTGCAGCCAAGACCATCCCTCCCTCCCTCCATGCCTGCCATAAAGCACAGCCCGCCATGCCCCAGGATGTGATGGCAGGGCCTTACTACAGCTGGAGTGTTTTTATTAGGCCAAAGATAGCAATGACTTTACGCAATGCCACACTGCACACTCAAATCATGGAGAGGGAAGGAAATAGCCCCCCCCCGCTCTTCCTCCTGAGCCGCGACAGTGTAATCACAGAGCGAAAGGTGTTGGAGCGCTTTGTTAGTGTTTATAGCTCGGATCATATGTAACTCATTTCACACTTTGTGTCTGTGTAATTTACAATACTTACACATCTTCTTCACTGCACTATTTATCACTACTTTGAAGACGTCACAGGCCGGTCTCTTGCTCTGATATTTACAATCTAACAAGCGGTTCGAGAAGGCCCCTTATTGCAATGCAATAGGTCTTGCATGTGCGAGAGTTTAAGCTATTAGTATTGTAAATGACAATGCCTTTTATTTATGTTTTAAAACCCAAAACATAAATAAAAGGCATTGTTATTTACAACGCCAATAGCTCAAACTCGCGTGAATGCGAGACCTATTGCATTGCAAATGCTTGTTTACCTTTATGCCAATTGCACTAGCACAGCAATATGCCTACTTCGTGACACAAATTGGCTTTACCAATGCCTGCTTATGAAGCAATTTAACCAGTTGTGCTCATTGTTCACTGCACAAGACTGCTCTGGCGGGAGCACATGGAAAAATAAGCTGGCTGATGAAAAATCTGAACTTCAGATTAATGCTGGTGGGTGCGGCTGTAATGCAGCTGTAATGCGTGTCATATAGCCAGACCTGCTGTGAGGGCATGTAAATTTTAAGTGGCAGAGGAAAAATTGTAAGATGCATTTACAAAATGTCCGATGATGGGCAAGATAGTAAGTGCTATCCATTCCGCAGGTGTTCCAAGACAGCATGCCTGCATTGTGGTGAACGACAAGATGTTGACGAAATACTCGATATTTAATAACTTGTGAGATGTGTCACAGCAAAATGTTCAGCATTTGTGATATTATTGTGGCAAACATTTGAACTGCATGCTGGTGCATATTAGTTCTAACCTCATGGAGTGGACAATGTAACATCCTAGAAGTGTGATTATGCAGAAGATTTTCATGAACATTTTCTTTTGTGATTTGCACCTGAATTGTGTTGTCTGCTTTGTAATCTGAAAGGTAGTCGAGTCGAGAATTTTCATGGATATATTGTTTGCAAGTACTTGCCACATTGATATGTTGCATCCTTGGAGGGTGGATGTGCAAATGCTTTTCTAGAATTGATGTTGTACCTGGTCATAGACCATATTGGTGTGGAGTTGTGCATTCCAACTCTCATGTGTTGGCAGGGCACGAGTTGGGGGTACACACGGGTAGACGGCATCCCCCCACTTTTTTCACTTTTTTCACAGGGTGGACGCCGTCCACCCTGCCAAGAAGTGTGGCCCCACTGTAAAATATGCTGAATTCGTCCTGGTGTAATTTACAAACACCGGGACACATCCTGCAGCGCCAGCACGTTGTTATCTGCTTTCTATCTGCAACAACGTGCAGGCGGGGACGGGGCTCTCTTAGTTCTGACTCCTGCTGGGCCCATAACAAAGGCCGAATCTGAGGGGTCGTCAGGCCTCCTTTTGTTGGAGTCTCCTGGCTGGGAGCAGTCAGGAGCCTCACACCTGATGCAAATGCAGCAGAGGGGAAACAAAGGCTCACACCTTGTTAGCACTTCACACATACTTAAGAGCAGCAGCTTTTAACTTTGTTCAGGCTCTGTTTAGGAGATATGCATGCACTGTTAGAAGTCAGATGTGTTGATGTTTCCCAGCATTTGCACAAAATAAATAGCATTTATATAACGCTTGCTACCCCTGAGGAGGCGTTGTAATAATTTAAATATCACTATTTCTTTTAAAGCACTATGGCTAAAGAAAACTTAACGCTGATAAAAGGTAACATTGTTTTATGTGTAGCGTACAAAAGTGTGAATCTTCTGCCTAAATTAGGAGGGTTTGCAAGTATACTCGAAATGTGCTCAAATGTTTTCATGATACACCTGCTAAACATATATGTGAGGGCTTAAGATCTGATGTCACTTCTTGTGATGCCAGTTCCTGTGATGTCATGCGCTGTGATGTCACGCGCCGCGATGTCACGCGCTGCGATGTCACGCGCTGCGATGCCACTTGCATACTGATTAACTAGGTTAGTCCCCCCACTTATTTTTTTACCACTTGTGCCCTGTGTGTTGGGTTGTCTGTGTTTGGGTATTTCACTGCCTTACGAACGATTTTGAGTAAGACGTAGATTTATTTTCAGATTTGCATACTTCTATATAGCGATGTGGTGGTATTTCTTGCTCTTGTAGTGACGTTTGTCTCAACTTCCTGTTTTTTTTACTTTGAATGCTTGCAGTTTTCCTTGTGCTGTGATGCTGAATCACGAGGTGTCTGAGCTTTTATTTTGTTATTCAACAGACATGGCCTATAGCTTTTTGTTTTGTAGAGAGAGGAGGTATGATGCGCTGTGAATGTTTAAGCTGGTTTTTGATGGCAGGTGCATGGTGATCGGCGTATGGCGCTGTGGATGTGACAAGCAAGTCTTTGTCTTTACTTTGAAAGGAAAGAGGGGTGGTGTGATTTGTCCGAGTACATAATAGGGTAAGAAAGTGCCCCTGTATGTGTCAGTGAGGAGTAGTGGTTGACATTTAGGAAATTTAAAAGCAGTGGATTGTTAAGGAGAATGCCCTGCTTCTGGTAGGATTTTTATGAGTTTGTGTTACCTGGAACTACAAATCCTACTGTTAAGAAACAAGATGTAAAGTCCTATTTGCCTGTGTATTGTATAGGGTGGAGGATGACATAGTCTAAGTTCTTTTATAATGTAGAACTCTTTATGTTTAGAACGCCTCCTCAAACTAGCTTTGTATTTCCTTGTTAGTTGTTGACTAGCAGTGTGTCTTGCTGGACGCTGCTCATGTGTGGCATAAATAAAGTATATACTTGGTGATCATGCGCCCTCCTCGTTTTAGGATTGACGATGGGGATGAGATCCGAACCCTTCCGTGCTTAGCACAATGAATTAGCATATATTAAAACGAGGGGACAGGATTACAAAGTACAGACTTTATTCAGGCACCTCTTTATTTTGTAAACCATTGGCATCGATTCTGCATCATTACCTGTGCGTGTTAAATGGTCATATTAGCTAGTTAGTAAGACAACATAATTTGCTGTTAACTACATCACATGCCTTACAATTTATGGTTTATAATTTTCCTCTCTTTTCTGTGTAATTCAGTGAACCTTACTGCATACTTTGGTCCCCCGTTGCTGCATAATTCTAGGTGGTTTGCTTATAGGAAATTAGCATAGAGTTATCCTGCGTTTTCTGCGATTTTTGCTCCCCGGTAGTATAACTTTGTACTGGTTACTTTCTCTTCCACCTTTACTAGGTCAGTTATTTCTTCATAAACGTAATCTCCTAATATAGGGACATATAGGGGAAGTTCTGAAGTAAGAATGAAACCAGTTGAGACCCGTGGAGTGCATAATTCCAGACACTTTTAATCCATAAATTAAAATCCCATTATCCTCCTCAATATTTGCAGTGACATCACAGACAACAAATCTTTGTAAAAATAAAAGCTTATGCATGAAAAGGCGTCCACGGTTTATGCATCTCTGCTAAGGGGGGTAGTGTTTCATAATCTTATATATGAGCAAAAGATAGTGGGCACCCCCAATACTTTTTTCAGTATAAGTATAGAGTATCATTTTTCGCTTGCGTATGATTTTCTGTTATGAATTTTAGTTGCCATAGTATTGTGATATGCTGCTGTTGCTTGCAGAGGGCTGGCTGCTTTCTCAGTGTGTTGGGATGTGATCTTTTAATGTCTTAAGTTCAGATTTATCTGGAAACAAAGACAGAATCCTTATACCCCAACAATAAAACGGCACTTGGTTTTAGTTCCTTTATCCCCCTTGCCGTTGTAGCTTCTTGGTGGATGGATGTTGCTTTTGTGGTTATGTTGGCAAGTTTTGCCTGTGGCTATGACAATGGTCCATGGAAAGCCCGTTCCTTAAAGGGGATGATTACACTGTCTGAATTACACTGACAAGACTCCAGTAATTTGTTATGTATGATTCCAGGCTACGACCTGATGTTGAGCAACAGGGATTTACTGCGCACTATTGTTAACACACACTCTAAATTATCAATTAAAAGCAATATATCAATTTTAGGGATTTGACACAGAAGCAAATGTTAACCTGATAATCTGCTATCAGCAGTACTATTTTTTCAACATATATTTTACTTGGACTCTTTTTCTACATCATCAATAACTTTCCTCAAAGCTGGAATGTTCCCTATGATTAAACTAGCTCTAAAGGTAAGAACTGGCAATAACCATTAAGAATCAAAATACACACGTGGCTGCCACAGCATAATTGCAGAAAATGAGAGGCGCATTCTGAGCATGGTGGTAACCTGGTACACTGATGACTTGGTTACTAGACTTCATAACTTGTTTCTACTTGGACATAATTCAAATCAATTAAAACAGGACTGCGAGAAAAGCCAATGTCAATGGCATGTGCCAAACAGTTGAATTACCTAAATCCAATACACTACAGTCTTACCCGTTTTTAGAGTATGTAGTCACCCGCTGCACAATCAATCACCCAAAATATTGTCATCATCATAGCAGGAATTTACCAAATCACAAGACAAGATACAAATCATGTTTATATTATTTGGATGCAATTCTAATGCTACTGTTACACATAGGAACTGTGGCTCAGATCTTATTATCAGGAGGCATCAACCCACCATAGATTTATAGCCCCAAGAACAGATGAGGAACAGTTCTACTAAAGTGCTTGGAGTTCACTGGCTGCAAACAAGTATCAACTAAGCATAGGGAAGCAGGCAATCATACCGTCAATCAATGTTCTGTCTCACACACACCATCAAATATTGTAGTTCAGTTTTTCATGGACCACTGGCTTACTACCCATGACCTGTCTAACATGAAAACATATCTATGCAATAAGCACATTCCATGCAGCATTTCTTTTAATGAAAATAAAAAGAAAAGAAAAATCTATTATTTAAGCACATACAAGAGAGCTCACATAAGACCACTAGCATGCCTTACACTCTCATCTATAACCACAAGTGAGTACCAAACTAGGCTGCCAGATAGGGCCTTAACACAAAATAGGCATGAGCATGCAAAGGCTTCTACAGCTCTTCATTGACTCTTGATGGAGTTCAGAATTCAATGCACCGCCATCTGTGCGGTGTGCAGTCACCCGGACTAGGGCACAAGATGTCTGCAGATGGTGGCCTCTATTACGTACTAACCAAAACCTCCAATCAAACAGCACAAACATAATTTATCAATGGTGCTTATGTCAAAGGAGGAAGGAGCCAGATCCCTCTGAGTAGTGAGTCTCATGCTTGCCTTAAAAGAATAGCCACACCACCTGCTATTCAGAAACATTTAGATATCAATAATTGTAACCACTCAGCTACTGATCTGCACCACTGGTAGGAAAGATGTTTATTGGATTATGAGCAATTGGAATTTTGATGGGAAAGCGTCAGACAAATAATGCATCAGACTGTAATCATCCTTTTGTAGCAATTGGTTAAACTGCTTGTGCACATCTCTCAGAGAGCAATGAAGATGTAAGAAAAAGCACTGTCAATGCAGCAGCAGTGTGCATTACATGGTCATGATACTTGCAATGGGCTACTATAACCAGTACTATTGACTTACTTGATTCTGCAATTCAATACCACTAGCTGTGTTTACTAAAATTCATGTGTTTACCAAAATTCATGTGGGAAACTCTCAGCTTGAACCGTTTAATGTATATGCAATTCTGTAATTTAACCTGTCAAACAGACAATAATTTATGCTCTGAGGAATCAACTACTTTAAAAATGTTTATGTCATGGACAAAGTATTGGCAGAAAGGTTTTAATTTTCATTTAATTTTCCCGATAAACCTCCAGACTTTCCCCATGTTAAAGTATAGGATTTCTTCTTAAATGTATTTAACGCAAAAAGAAATAGTAAAACCACTTTTTGTTAAATGTCTTGTATGTGCTTAAATAATTGATTTTTCTTTTCTTTTTATTTTCATTAAAAGAAATGGTGCATGGAATGTGCTTATTGCATAGATATGTAAATTCATTTTATATTCAAATTAAATGTAAAACCAAATACAAAATGCTACAGCACATTATATTAATTTTCAATTAAAACTTTAATTAATGGAAATACAGTAAATTACGTAAAAAATATTTTTGAAGTCCAAATTAAAAAATAATACTTTTTAAGGTGCATTAATAAATATTAAAAATGATGTACAAAATTAATTTAAATTAATTTCATTATTTTTAAATACAATGTATTGTTACATGATTTTTAGTCAAAATAGGTTATGTAAATATTTTATAATTAAAGAATAAATATATAAATTTTTTATATTTTTTGAAAATTATTTTAAATGTATATATATTTTTTGACTATTTACATAATTTAATTTCAAATGATGTCCATTAGGGTTTTATTTTACGTCCCTACGTCCATTATTTTTTATGGGAAGATTTTGCAGTACCCCGTTAGGCCATATGTAGTGCGGGACGTAATAGGATTATTTTTAGTAGTATTTTGCACTGGGAGTTTGAGTATACCAAACAGAAGTAAATTTACTCAAAAGAGTAAACTTACTTAAAAGTGCAAGTTACCTTTGATGAATGCCTCTAATGTCTTGCTCAACAGCACATAAGCTACAAATTGTGAGGTGGTGCTGTATTCAAATATATTCCTCAAACCAGTCAAAGTCATATGTGAAAGATAATAATTCAATGGAATATTATATAAAGTTTCCTCCTTTCTTTGCTTAGTAGCATAGTATTGCAGAAATGCCAAATGAATTGGGTCGATTTTACAGATCTTTCCTCAGAGGAACTAAATAAGATAGTGCCAGAAACAAAACCTTAAACTGAAGTGAATCTAACTCCACTGAGTCCATGAAGATCTCTTTAGGTGTGGCTGCTGTATTGTTGCAAATTATACTTTTATTCAAGGCTATAAGGTTATTCTGAGATCCCTTGTCAACCCCTTATTATAAAAGAATGGCTGCGCCCTACTGTTTCATCAAATTTGAAGCCAGTCTTTGGCTTGAATGTTTTAGGGAAGATAATGAAATTTGGTATGGTAGCTCAAATTTCAAAAGCTATAAAGAGCAATCCACTTGAGAGGCCTGCTACCCTGTGTGTATGGCCGGACCAGCATGGAGACGACAATCCTGCAGAAGACTGATGATGGCCTCTGCATGCAGTGTGACGATAGAACATCTCTTTTAGTCTATTAGAACCTTCAATTGCCTTTAATTCTATTCATTATAGAACTATCCATTCTGTTGACAATCTTGAGAGATTTGTGTACTTCAGGAGTGAATAAGCCGCAGGAGAGCAGCTCTGGAAGTAAAGAACATAAGTGAGAAATGTATTGTCAACATTTGCTTATACAGACATTTATCTTTTTTTCACACTTTTTGAGTCATTTTCTATATATACACATGGAGAAAATACTCAGCAGCCTTCGAAATGGCAACAAGCTTCCTTCATTGTTCATTCTCATTTGATCTTCCCTCATTCATACTCACTGTGTGTCTTCCATTGCCTTCAGGGCAATGGGTGAACTGCAACTGACCTAAGCTAAAGTAGAAGCAGATTGAGAAAACTGTTTGATCCATCCACAAAACAAACAGCAGATTTCTGGTCCTCAGAATCGGAATCAGGCATAAAGCCCAAGTCTTCATTGTGCACCTCTGCAGACAGAGGTTCGGTCCCCGACTCCTTATGTCAACTTAGTTGTGAGAAAATGCTTTTTCTATCAGAATATCCTTCGTAGAATCATCCTCCTCCTGGGCTTGTTTCTGGTCCATCTGGATAGTACATGTAGTCACCACTGGTTTATTCAGCATGCTATATTATGGGAAGTCTCGACTTCCCTAAAGTTCTTCTCTAAATTTCTCTAAAGAGCATCAAAGGTTCTAAGGCTCTTAAAATCCATCACAATATTTACTCCTGGGAACAAGCAGAAGGAAGCAGGTCTCTCTCAACCTTTGGCTTTCTTCTGATGTTCAGCATCATGGTGAATCCAATTTTAGACACGTTATGTAGTCTAGAAGGTGTTCCAATATTGCTAGATAAGTCAAGCTCTACAATCTGCAGATAACAAACCCCCTGATTATCCCTTACTTTCTTGAAAGGTGTGTCTCAGAAAACAGTGTCTTTTTTTCTCAAGCACAGCTTGAGGAATTGTTTACATTTATGCAGCGCTCAGACTCAAGGCCACCAACAGGTCAGAAAAACCTTTTAGGCCTAAATCTCTCCTCAACCAACTCTCTCTCGCTCATATTTCTAGAATATTTCACAGTATCTTTTACCCATAGACCATTTCTACAATATGTCCTATGATGTATAACACCTTCACAATGAACCAGAAGTGTTATCTTAAAACACTGACATCCCAAAACAAATGAATTCCTCGCATCTGTGTTACACAAGAGACTTTGAGATGACGAATACTTGCAGACACTGCAGGAGAAAATCTGCTATAAAATGCTTTATACAAAACAAATGTATGTGCTATTTCATCCAAAGCAGTCCTCTGACTTACACAGTGTGCAATTCATACTTTAAAGAAAACATTGATTATCTTGTCCGAAAATGTGATATGCCTTATATCAAAGACAATTGGAAATTTGCTGATTACTATTCCACCTCGAGGTACGTAGGCTGCTCCTCTAATGACTTAATCATTAAGGAGGCGCTTGACGCTAAAATCATCACTTGGCTAAATGTTACATTATCTGCCATCACAAGAACCTATTGAATCGCTTTCATTGGCCTAACGTTCATACTCTTTGGAAGAAGAGCTATAATTGGAGCTGAGATGCAACTCAGAGAAAGGCTTTACGAGTAAAATGACAGCAGTAAAACAGCTCTCCAAGTAAACAACATAACTCTGAGTAGGAAAGTCTGACTCAGAAAAGGATAAATTACCAAAAACTGTGATGATTAAGTTGTCCTGCCAAACGTAGCCATAAAATACTTCGCCTTAGGCAACAGAAAGGTACACATAAAGCAAACAGCCAGTAGCTATTGATTACACTATCTCATCCAGAAGCAAGACCAACCGCCTCATGTATAAAGGGTTTTAGCATCCGTAATCCCTCCGAATCGGCCAATCAGAGAGCTTGAGAATCGTAAACCACTTTAAGTGATTCGGAAAAGTGTCTCTGAAGTGCTAAATAAATGTGCTTAGCAATGAATACCGATTCGATATTTGGAAGGGGCGTGTTTTATGTGTCTGCCAAATACCGATTCGGTATGCTATGTACGAATGTTTAGAGAAAGAAACTCGGGACCCCTTCCCCTTTGTGAATGCTAAACAAAAGTTGATTGGGTAGCAGCTAGTGGTTGCAAACTTTCAAATAAACAGAAAAAAGCAACGTTTTCTTTCTAAACACAGCCCCGTTTCCTTTAACGGAAACAGGCTGCATTACAAACAAGCATTTGCAATGCAATCGGTCTCGCCTTTGGGACCTTATATGTATTTAGCAATGCAGCACATTAGCCTGGGTGCTGAAACATCTACTGTTCTTTAACATGGAGGGAAAGTAAGCACCAAACTGCGTGACATGCCAGGTATGGGAACACATGGAGAGAACTATTGCCTTTCAGCGGGAAATAGTATAGTCCAAAGCTCTGTTTTTAATATAAAATCAGGGCCTTCGGTGAGTCATATCACTGAAAATACAAGATTTAAAAAAAATATTATGGTCTACGGGTGCTTGTGGAAGACAATTTCTATGGACTGTAATCTAGAGAATGCTAAAGTGATTCTGGTATTTTACTGACCTCTGCTGGCCGTTTTCTATCAATAAACTTGAATAGAGGTAGTTGTCAGAAAAATTTAAAAAAAAGAAAGTCCCTCAGCAGAAAGCAACTCTTGTATTTTACTGACCTCTGCTGGTCGTTTTCTAGTAAGACAGTTAAATAGAGGCAGTTGAACAGAAAAAAAGTCCCTAAGCGGAAGCAGACAAGTTCTAGGGCTAATCTCCAGAGCCCACAAAGTACTACACATATAAGTATATACTAAAGTATATACAAGAGGTCTCAAATGCTCGACCTAAAAAGTTTGCTTTATTTAGAAGCGATCACAGCCATGGATGTCTGCTGACACCTTCATACACAGGTCGGTTTGCAAAATAATGTAGTGGTTGGTTGCAAGACATTGGTAAACAAATTGTGACTGTTCTTTGTGACCATATTATAGTACATAAGGCCCCAAGCCCTGCGTTTGCTGTGATGTTTGTATGACCACAGCTACACACAAAAGCGAACACTGCAACTGACCAATGCAATTACTGTTTCAAAATGTTCTAACAATGGAATAACATAACCAGACACACAGGCCCTCTAAAATTTATAACACACTATAAGCATTTTTTACACATTGGCACCCCAAAAAACCAAGCACCCACAATGTCATTTACAAAGAAACTCTTCCAACACACAGAGCAATTTACAAAGAAACTCTTGCAACACACAGAGCAATAAGATATAAAAACATACTTTAGTCTGAGCAAACCTACCAGGGAAAGTTAAAATATGTTAGAAATATACATAGCGTAGGACAAAGGACAGCAAACCCGCAATTTCAAGCATTTGCACATTACGATCAATGCACAAATTATCACAGGATGGTGGACACCTTGCGATACATATCTAAAGCAACTAAAAAAGCAGAGCCGACACCATTAATCCCAACTCCCCCAGCACACAGACAAAGCTATGCACCAAGGACTATGTTTAAGAAGAGAAGCAGCAATAAGAACTCTATTGCACAGAAATGCACCACAAATCTTGCATGCATACTCCACACTGACCAGCAATGCATTCAAGGATTCTGAATCAGCTATGATGTCCTCAAAGACGTCCTACACTTCATCACACACAGCTAGTTGTTATCAGAACTATGCATCTGATTCTCCACAGATACTCATCAGAAACACAAGTGGCATTTCACAACTGTCTGCAAGGTAGTATTGCAACTCACTAAAAGCCCTCATGTCCATGAGGCACATCTTCTTGCCTTCCTTCACACACCACAGCAGATACAATAAGCACTGAGGGGCGTTTACTGAATCAGTGGTTTACTCTCACCATGGAGGGGCATCGATGGAACACAACCCTAGTTATGACATAGCTAGACGGACACACATTTTTCTACTTCAAAATACAAAGAATATAATGCCTTCAGCATTCATTTGGTTTGTGATTCAAAACAACGTTTCAACACTTACTTTGCACACTTGGGTTCTTGGCATGATGCACCTATTCTGGACACCAGTAGAGTCTCTACAACAATACATAGACCCACATAAAACACGTATGTCCTGCTAATAGAGCAGGACACACAGACAACCCACAATGCACCAATATATGATACTCAAACAGTGTTGGTGGTGTCTATCTCTATGTCGTCTATGCTGCTTTTTGGAGAGGATTGTAGACAATGTTCTTATGAACTAGTGCTGCTCTGAAAAAGATCGATACAACTACATACTGTGGTTTGTCTCTCATTAAGTTAAAACTGAATCTGTGTGGGCATGGAGTAAAGAAACAATAACGTTTTTGGATACTGAATTCTAGAGATGAAGGAGATAAACTTGAATCTTAATTTTTCAGGAAGCCTACAGCCATTAATTCCATTCTGCATGCCACCAGGAAACTAAGCCACAATACAGCACAAACAGGTAACAAACAGATACAAGATTGAAAGCAAGAGGCTTCAGCAAGAACACCCTTATTGAAGCAAAGGAAACATGCAATGAGATCTCAAAGGAAAACTGTAAGATGATGAAATTTTTGATACGGTACGAACAGATAACAATGAAAATGGACAAAAAAGTTATCGTGCCATTGATTGTGTAGCGATTACACGTACCAAAAAATGCTAAGTCCCTCCGTTATGAACAAATAAGAAGTGGCACCAGGAATGGCACTAATGACTATAATATTTGGACTGGAATAAGTAGTAATGGAAGCTCAGTTATTCGGCAAATATGAATTGGACCATGTATTTTGGTTTTAATATGTTAGGTAGGGTTCTCAGATGGGTTTTAAAAGGATTCTATGTCCTGTTTTTATTTAAAAAGTCAGCAACACTGTATATTTTTTCATGAAATCTTCTTTTAATAACTGTCATGAAATCTTGTGCTAATTTTTTTTTTTAAGATATAGAGGGTATAAGCATTTTTCGATATTGTATGGTTTTTATTAACTGAAACAATAAAGACTTTTTCACCTTTTTCACCTTTTCAAAGGAAAATATGTTACACCAGGCCCACCCCAAAATAGAGGAAAACATGTGAAGCAAGACTCAGAGGAAACAAAGGTAGTCTTCATCATGTTACAGAAAAAGCAAGCAATAACATTCTGACCATATTACAACAAACTACCATCTTCTCGCTTCAATATCAGCAATTGCTACTTTCAGAATAGTAGAGCACCTCCATATGTGGCTAAATATCCAGAGCAAGGATTATATCTCTTCTTTGGTGAAGCCTAGCATTTTGCTAGCTCTCACCGGTCCCGTTCTGTTGTGCTTTGTGGGTGCAATGACTTGTTGGCCCCTTCTCTAGTAATGGAGGTTTACAGTAGCTTTTTCACGTACTTTGTGGTAGGGACTCATAGCTACCACTGTGTACAGTTCGGCAGTGAGTCACACTTCAAGTGTTCTGGTAGGTGGAGGTTACCTCCTGGAAACAAATGTATAAGTATATTTCAGCACTGGGGCTTCACTGTTCCCTTAGGTGTCTGACTTTCACTTTTTGCTAGATCTCTCCATGGTACTGGGATGTGGCTGGACTTTAGATGTGGGGTCATAAAGTTTAGGGGAGATGCCATATTCATGCAGTGATTGGGTCAGATGTGGTTTCAACTGTTTTTGCTTCTCTGGATCTTGCTTCAATGGTGCTTGTGCTCTCCTACATAAGTGGAAGGACATTTTCCGATTGGTGTGTGCTTTGTCGTAGGGGAAATGTCTGTGTCCATCACTATACCATTTGTTTGTGCACAATGCACTGTGTCCAGCTGCCCTTAAGTAAGTGGGAATTGTTTGCAGAATGGCACCATTCAGGTGTGGTGGTGTAGTGAGAGTATGGGTAGGTCTTGAGTTTGTATTCAAATGATAGTTAGAGATGTATTTGTACAACATCCTCCTGAATTTGGACCTGGGTTTCCTGTTCTATTAAACTGTGGCTTCCACTTTCCTTCTCTGAGCATAGGTAACATAGCAATTGGGTTCCGCCCATTTAGTCCCCCAGGATGTTTTTCATTGGACTAACTGTTTTTTTACTTTTACAGTGAGCGAGTCTCACCACCTGACTCTCGCTCACCATAAATACATGGTAACTGGACTGAGAGTGCCATCTTCCAGTGTCTGCCTTTTAAGATAAGGTCGCTGCTGCACAGCTAGAGTAACAGGCTCTGGGCTGGTTACATGTGAACACGTTGACATGTGTGTGCACACGTGTGCAGGCTGCTTCTGTGAGACTACTGTCTTGGCAGCCTGGTATTAGTGCCCAGGTAGCCTGTCACAGAAGGGAATCTTCAGGGAGTAGTCCTGATGTCACACATTATAGACGGAATATGCCCTAAAGTATAGTGTCTGTCAATTTAGGCCTATAGGGTCCAGTGAGATATCAGTCTGGAGATAAACATGCATCCCAAATGTAAATTTACAGTCTCTAACAGCCCACATAAACACCTATGGCACATTGGGATTTGTAATATTTGCCTGGCTCAGCTCAGAATCAGATTCCAAGCCTTTGTCCCCCTGGGCAGACTTAATTAATCTGCTCCCCAGTGGAGAGATCAAAGGCCGCCCCACACAATAGAGAAATTAAAAGTGCTTGAACAAGTTCCTGATAAAGGGGTGGGGAGGTAATCTGCATCTGTTAATTAGCTTGTCACACTGCGCCTGCAATGGTACAGCCCAAACCCACTGGAACACAGGAGAAGTGCCATACCTCTGTAGCCAACACAGGAGAAGCTTGCCTTTGAATTTTAGTGGGAAGGGATCAGGCAGGTGTGTCATATAGGGGCACAGCTGAGACTCTAAAAGAAACTCTTTCCACAGACAACTTGAAGCCATCATATTGGATTGTCCCAGAATGCTGTGCAGTAGGGTTGGGTTGGGATGGGGTGGAGTGGTGATGCAGCCCCTTATGACTGGCCATGGGTGCCTGACTTCTAGAACTTTTCAGCCCCATTTAAAATTCTCTGCACAACGAAGAGGCACATGGGAAGACACTGAACCAGGAAGTGACGAAGGAGAAAGAATACCCGACTGAAAGGACAAACATGAACTTTAGAACTTTGCCTCCAGCTGACCCCCAGGACTGGGATGGGTCTCTCAGGGGACAGTGGTGCTGGCCCCCTAATGCCACCTGAGGAACAGTTGGGGAAATGGACCTGCTGGGGTCTCTATGGACTGGTCCTTGACTCACAGATGCCATTTAGGAAGTCAGGGTGATCTGGGAGCTGGGGAATGTGGTGGGGAGGGTGTTTCCTGGCTGGCTGAGGAGGGGCTAGGCAAGATGCTTCCACAAGCAGGAGAGAGCTGCAGAAGCCAGGCAGAGGACAGGTCTGGCACAGCAAGTCAGAAAACCCAGCTTCTGGCAAAAAGTGCCCATTTAGAGGCCATAAGACCTCACTCAAATGCTCCTGGTGGCTATGGCTTAACACCAGGAGCAAAACGAGCATACATTTGTTAAAATTTGCTCTACAGGGGTCAATATATCACCACTTAAAGCTTGGTCCAGAGAGACAGAGTGGAGATCACAAAGCACAGTGCACTGCCGCATCTCTAATAATTTTCCACTGGTAGGACCAAGCTCCAGAGAGTCAGTACACCTATATTCCTTGGGGAATGAGTGTGCCCGGGATCCTCTCGGCATATTTAGTGCACTCCTAGAGACACCATCTCCCCAGAGGCTGATTATATCATCAAGGTCCTAGGTATTCCATCCCCCAGGAAGCTACTGCCCAGGTGCATTGCCTGCCCCCTGTGTATGGGGGGGTGGGGCACTCTGGCCTTTAATGCAGAGGGCAGGCAGGGGAGGGTGCACAGTTCCCACCTGTGGAGCAGAAGAGCTTGAGAAAGAAAGATGCGGGCTCCCACACATCACTTACGTTCAGCGGATCCTAATTTGGCCATTGTCCCTTGAGTTAGGAGAGCAAGAATGGGAGGCCACTCTTTTCGTGCCAAGGCCCCGGCTCTCTGGAACACATTACCTCTTCCATCAGTAACATTGTGAATCACCTGCATTTCAGAAAAACCCTGAAGACTTGGCTCTTTTCCAGCTAGCATTCCTTTTTCTCTGTTCCCCTATGTCAGCCGGTAAATATTGTACAACTATCCTCTAGGTCTAGCGCTGGTAAGCTCCAATGTTGGAGCAGCTATGCGCTTCATAAACTCTAAAACATAACATAACTAAGGAGGTGCACGTAAGGGGGAGTGGACTGGGGACACAGAGGTCTTGGGCCTCTCCTTGCAGCCCCCAAGTACCCCAAAGGCTCATTTACCGGAAGGCCACCGAATCTCAGAGCAGAAAAGGCTGCTTATAAAATATGCATTGCTCCAGGTCTGGAGCGCAACACAATAGCCTGCAAGAATGCTAGAATTTAAATATTGTTGCTTGTGGTGGCCCAAAGAAGGGATGGGGGCACCACCAACCTTTTTCTAATGTGTTGTGGGGGGCTGCTTGAGGTGAAGAAGCCCCCTTGGAATGTTTTTAGGAAACTCGCTGTACCTTTCCTAGTGGATTGTATCCCTGATACCGAGAGATGTTTGCCTACAGATCAACACACTCCTGGACTTGAAGCTTTTGCTCCTGGGCTCTGAAGTATCGGGAATACTTGTGGTGGGTCCTACTACATAGTAGCTGTCAGATTAAAGTAAAAGAAAGACTCAAAGACACGTTTTGATATATTTTTTAGAAAACAATTTTATTGATTTCGTCCAAACCAAGTATTAGTAGTATCTCAACATAACGCCTGTTGCCAATCTTACAGAAGATACCGTGCCGGACCCCCCCCAGACATCCCACTAATGCACATCTTCTCAAACATCTGCCAGCCCATGATATTCCCACAATTTGCCTCACACTCTTTGGTGTTTATACGGACAACCTCTAGCAGTATATTTAGGTTCTTCCTTTTTAGCGCACCAGTCTATCACCCTACGCCACTGTGCTATTCTGGGGGATGTGGAGACTTCAATAACTGTGCAATGGCTCTCTTTGTAATTAACGTGGAGTAGCCTATCAAGGCTCGCTCTCCTCTGGTGTCCCCCAAACCGCCCAGGATCCATAGGAGAACACTTTTAGCATCAGGTCACTGTGGTGAATACTGTTTAAATCTTCTGCCTTATGTGAAGGGTATTGTGGCTATAGGGTTCAGGGCCGATAGGGGTGTAATGTGATAGGAGGGTGTCACCATAAATATTCCCATCTATCAGATGTACACATTTATAATTTAATGCAAAGTAGTTAGTAGTGTGTGTAATAAAAATACTTTTCCTTTTTAAAAGAAAAAGCACGGACTGGACACTGATGTATTGAGTGTTCTTGTTATGTACCAGCGAGCTGGATTTCCCAGCCACACCACTGCCCTTTAGTAGGCCTTGGATGCTGTGCTTCGCTACCCTGAGAGAGTCAAGTGCTACGATAAGGTACTTGGTTCCCAGTAAAAAGACGATTGCAGACTTATTACCTATGAAGGATGCACATCCTTCGCAACTATTAACCTAAACTCTTACAGGTGAGTTGTTTGGATGTGTGCGCGCGTGCAGGTTTGGATGTGTGTGTGTGTGTCATGGTGGGACGCATGTTCTGCATTGTCTTAAACATGGTTACTTACATAGGACCCATTACCTTGATATGACCCATTTTTATCCACTCTCAGAACTGCAATCTGCAGTGTTCCCATCCATTTCCAGTTTTGTTAGGAGCAGCTGAATCATGGACAGAAATCTGCACGTCACTTGGAATGTGGTAATCAACTTTCCTCACTCTTTGTAACACTGGACGGTGACCATAACTCCTACCTCACCCAGTGGAGGACACCAGCTCTAACTTTTGGGGACTGGGACTTATTTTTCATCATGTCTTTGACTTAGAACAAGAGAAAGAAAGGCAGGAAAGGGAGGAAGAAGGAGGAAGACAAAGAGAGGAAACCAATGACAGAGAGAAAACAGGGAAGAAAAACAACCTGCAGAAGAGAGATAAAGAGACAGGAAGTGTGGGGTACTGAAAGAAAGAGGGATGATATGGAACCAAAACTAGGCAACCTTGGCATTTGGCAACTCCAGAATTCCGCTGTGCTAGCAACAGACTCCTAAGAACAACTTTGGGATCCAGCACAATTTTTTTTTTACAGATTAAGTACTACCTGAACTTTCTATTCTCTCTGCGCAAAATCAAACACTTTTCTATTTCATGTGAAATGTAGCCTGTTATATTAGATAACTTTACTCAAGGAGATATTACAGGTCTTTCAAAACTATTGCATGCTGGTGTGACAATTTCAGGTAAAGTCTGAACTTCCTGTGTCGCAGTACGCACTAAGTAATAGATCAGGACAAACTAAAAACATGTCAAACATACAAATCAATCCTTGAGAGAGCTCTGGACAGCATGAAACATGCGAAGGCTGAATAAACTGTACCTCTCATGTGTGTTAATGTAAGAAAATGCTTCCATTTCTAACGATAATGGCATTACTCCTAGTCCTACTCCCTCGCCTTCCTTCAGCACAATTGAGGCCCCGCCTCCCATCCAGACCCACCCCCAGCATAAAAACTCTGCCCGCCCCCACCTCCACCTGTACGTAAACAAGCCGAGCTAGCACTCAGATGAACCGGACCGGGAGGGAGGGAGGGTCCTTGAAGGAAGGCGAGGGAGTAGGACTAGGAGTAATGCCATTATCGTTAGAAATGGAAGCATTACCTCCCGTCCCTCCCTCGCCTTCCTTCAGCACAATTGAGGACATAGCAAGCAGAAGAAAACAGAGACGGACAGCTGAGTGCGAGAGAACACCAAAACAGAAACAGTGCCCCAAACACAGCAGATCAACATCCCAGGAACCCAGCGGCCCAGAACAGCAGACAAATGTCCCAGACACGCAAACGGACAGCGCCAGTCAAACGGAGAGGAGGAAGACCAGGACGCAGGCCAACAGATCCCACAGAGGAGCCCACCCGACAGGACACCACAACCGGCAGGGAGCGCAGCAAAGCACGCCTGACATCAAGCAACGCAGCCACCGAAGCCGCCAAACAGCGAGAGGAACACCCCGGACCCCCACAGGAGGAACCACCCCCAAAAGACAGACAGTCAGCAAGACCGGGGACCAAAACCAACGACCCAACAGAGCAGAGGAAGGCCAAACAACCACCGCAACCGGATCAAAGCAAAACGGGAACCCACAGCCGAGCCAACACCCCCAAGCGTAGCGCAGAGGGATGGCAACCAAAAACAAGGCCCAAAAGACAAGAGCCGCAACCCGAGACCCCCAAGGGGACCAAAGGGAGGACAGCCAATACCAGCAGCCAAGACCCCGAAGAGAAGGACCAGACAGGGCGAGGGGCACCAGACCCCCGCCAACCCGCAAGAACGCCAGGAGCATCAAGAAGCCAGAGAGCCGCCCACAGCACCCGCAGAGGAGACACCGACAAACCCAGAAGAACCCCACCCGGAAGGAATCGCCATGCCAAACATAGGCCAGCCACCACGGGAACAACACCCAGAGCAGAACACCAGTCCAAAAGGACCGCCCATGCCAAGCCCAGGACAGCAGAGAGGAGGACCGACGGGAAGGCAGCCAAGCAACCGCCAAGCGACCAGGAACCCCCAACCCAGCAAAGCCCAGACGCACCACCAGGCAGCAGGTGAAACCCCACACAGAACCCAGGGGAAGGGCCGGAAACATCAAGAGAACGGAACCACCGTAAGGACCCACACCCGAACGCAACAGAAGTCGGACAGGAGAGGAGACCAAGGCACCCCAGGCCAAGGGAGCAACCAACAACCCCCGAGCACAGAGCCACCCGACCAGAACCAGAAAGGCCCCGAGCAGCGGAAAAAGGGGGGAGAAAGGCCCCCAGAAGATCCCGAGGCACAGGAGAGGAAGGCCAACGACCCCCTCCCCAAGCCCGGGACCCCAGCCCAGAGACCAGAACCGGGCCTACAAGGCCCTCCCCGGATCCGCAACAGGACCACCACAGGGAGGCCCCAAGGACCCACCAACAGGCAGGCCACACAGGGAAGAAGAGAGAAACGAGGGAAAAGGAAGGACCCAGTACAACAGATCCGCCAGCCCAGAGGTCACCCGCCGAAGGGAGAGAGCCAACAGTCCCAGCACCCAGACCGGAGCCAGAGAAACAGGACACCGGAAAACAAGGAATAAGGACCAGAACCTGGACCCACCCAAAGGGCGGACAGAGGACCACGCCCCCAGAACGCCAGACCGAACCAACACCCCAGGGGCCCAGCAGAGAGCCCCGAAGAGCACCGGGGCAAGCCCCCAACAACTGCCAGTAGGAGGAACACCGGGAGACCAGCAGGGACAGCACCCCGAACCCGAACAGACCCCAGCCAATCCCGCACCCGGACAGGCCGGCGGCCAAGCCACCACAAGCGGAGCCGGAGGAGGCAGCAAATAGCCAGCCAGAAAGCGACGGAGGGAGAGCCACCAGGATAGCTCCCCGACAAGGACCTAAAAGGGCAGCGGGGACAAAAGACCCCAGAGACCAACCCAACAGGATCCAGACGGCCAGGCGAAGAAGAAGAAAACGAGCCCCGGGAACTGGAAAACCCCCAGAAGCCAGGAGCCCCATCCCTGTAGCCACAGGACCGCCGGAGGAGCCACCCCGGACAACAAGGCCCGAGCCAGCGAAGGAACAGAGACCAGACGCCCAGGCAGGACAAGGGAACATGGCCATGCAAAGGCCGAAAACAAGCCCCAACGAACACCAAGCCCCGAGAGGGGACCAGGAGACACCCCCAGGCCACCAACAAACCCGATCCCCAGAAGAACCACCAAGGTCCCCCGAACAGACCGAGCAAAAGACACGCCGGCCGCACACAGCAGGCCGACTGACAGAGAAGGACGAAGGAAAAACCCTCGCATGAAGGAGAGCCACGAGAGGCACCAGGACCCGCGGGAAGACCCAGGGCGAGGGCCGGAGGCCGAAGGAAGGACGCAAAACCGAAAGGGCATCACCCACAGCGAACCGCAGAAAAGAGCGGCAACTGGGAAGCGGAGAGAAGCGTCCCTGAGACCCACGGCACGCCAAAAGAAGTCAGGCAGAACCAGAGGAACGACGGACGAAAGGGCCAACACCAGGAAGGGAAAGGGCCGAACGCAGGAGCAGACCCACAGGAGAGCCAGGACAGGCCGAAGCCGCCGGACACCCCCAACCCCAGAAACAGAACGGAGAGGGCCCCAGGCCCGGGCTCCACGATAGGAACGCAGCAGACCGACCACAGGGCAAGCCAACAGGACACCCCGTCCAGCAGAGCCACCACGCGGGGACCGGAGACAGGCAGGGAGGCAACCGAACCCCGAACCCAGAGGAACCTGCACCAAGACGACCCTCAAAGTACACAGGACCCAGCCAACAGAAAACGGGCCACCGCCACCAAGGAAGAAAAGGCCGCAGATGACCACCCACCGCAGGGAACCATCCAGACAGCAGTGACAGGGACCCAGGCGAGGAAGCAGGGAGCCAGGGTGAAAACAGGCCAAAAACCGTACCCACCGGAAAGGCGGAGGAGACGCCCACATCGGGGACAAAGGAGAGGCCCCAGGACAAGGCACCTCAGAAAGGCAGGACGCCCCACACAAGGAAAGGCACGCAGAAGCCCCAAGGCGGCCAGAAGGACAGAGGACATGCAGCCCACAGTACCGAAAAGACCCAGGCAGCCACCCATCCAGGCACGAACCAGGCCTGACCCCGCCCGAACAGCAGAGACCGGACAAGAGCGGGGGGGGACCAGGCACCACGGCCGGAGGCCCTAACAGCCGCCGCCAAAGCCACGAAACCCCACACCAAGGAGGGCGCAGAAGAAGCCGAGAACAGGCCAGCGCCACAGCACCAGCCAAGCAGAACAGCCGACCCGCCAAGCAGTGCGGTCAGGACAGAGTCCAACAACCCAAAGGGAGGAAAGGAGCGAACACCCCCAACAAGCAAAGCCGCCGGAGGAAGCAAGGGACCCGCAGCACCGCAGGAAAAACCCACTGATGCAAAAGAAGGCGTGAAGGAACCTGAAACCAATCAGGACCAACACAGCACAGAAGGAACGCTCAGGGCTGAGGAAAAGAGATCGCACACAGCAGGCTCCGCAGGCAACAGACAAACAGTCGCCAGCCGGGCGGGCCACAGTGGAGAAAGCAGCAAGTACAATCCCCACAAAAGGGAAAAGAGCACGAAATACAGCAAGCACGGGCAGCGTACGCCACTCCCACAGCACCAATCCCTACACCGGGACCGCAGGGCAAGCCCAACCAGAAGGGCCGGGAACACCAAGGAAGAATCCCACAGACCCCGCCCAGCAGGGAAGAGGAAAGCCCAGCCGAACAGCACAGGAGCCCAAGCGACCCTCCACACCCCCGGAGCCAAAGGCATCGCCAGAGGCGGGAGAAGGCCCAATACCCCAGGACCCAGACGGAAACCAGCCGCCCACAGGATCCGCCGGACGAGGACGGGAAGGACCAGAAGGCAGCGGCCGAGCCCGGAAGCACCGGACAGAGCAGCCTCAATCAAGTCTCGCACCAGCCACAGACATGAGAGGCACCGTACCCCCGCGGAGCCCATGCGTCTAGGGCACCCCAGGGGACCGGAGACCAAGCAGCAGAGGAAGAAGACACCAGAAGGCCCCCAACCACCTCAAGCGACCCAGGGCAGCAAGCGGAAAAATAGCCCCCAGCAGCCCCAAGACAAGGCAGACAGACGACCACGCCCGTCAAGAGAAAACAGCAAGTCACAGTACATGGTACACCAAAAGGAAAAAGGAACAAATACCGGGTCAAAAACCCGGCCTACCAGGTCTCCGTGATGAGTGCAGTCCGGGAGCAAAGGCAGCCAAGCAGGCCCGACCCGGAAACACAGCCCCAGCCACAGGAGGACCGCCAAACAACACAGCAGCTTCCTGAGCCACCGCTCCGCCCCCATCCACGAGGGAGACGAGGAGAGGAGGCATCGCCAGGAGAACTCCGTCGAGGGCACCGCCGTCGCAGAGAACCAACTCGAAGACTCCCGGCACCGCCACAGGGAGGAACTGAAGGTAAGTCTCACTAGGGAGACAGAAAAAACAGGTGGAGGTGGGGGCGGGCAGAGTTTTTATGCTGGGGGTGGGTCTGGATGGGAGGCGGGGCCTCAATTGTGCTGAAGGAAGGCGAGGGAGGGACGGGAGGTAATGAAGCCTGTTGTAAAAAATATCTCATGATGAATGTGACTACACACACGATAGAGAGCCTTCTCCTGGTGTCTGAAGACCCGCCCCTCCTTACTCCTTCCCCCCCGCCCGTATATTCACACACAGAAAAATCTTCCTTTCCTATCCTGTGCAGAAGGACTCAGATTTCCCAGGCTGACTGACCAGGTGACTCTTCAACCTGCAGATTCGTGCTTGCTGCAGGGCATGTTTGAGAATGTAGGTCTCTCTGGCACGACTGCTCTTGCTCTCCAGACACCAAAACAGCCTTCTCTCGAGGCTCAGGCCCAAGAAGTCTAAGTGAGATCATACAAGACCACGCCCACTCCTTTTGCCTCAGGACCCTCTAGTTGATGATTTGCCTGGACACGAGCTGAAATTCCCATTTACCAATCCCACTTTTTTAAAGGTACTTCTGTGCCGCAAATTTAAAGAAAAAAACTCTGGCAAAGTTTTGTTTTTTGCACATGTAATGCACTAACGCCGTGGTTAAGTATTGCAGAAGCTGATGGCAAAAATGTCCCGATCAGAAAAATGAAATAGGCTTTGTGGCATTTATCCAGTTTTTTCTCTGGCGCCATTATTGAAGGAAGTGCATCAACCATAAAAATGTGTTTCCTAAATATATAAAGGCCTTATCTGCCTTCTGAAAAGCAACTACCTAAAATGCCTTTCCAGATGAGGGCAATCAAGAAGAAACATGTGGGTTTCCTTCCAGCCACAATCATTCTACTGCGACCATCAAAACAATACTTGAATTCCAGACGTTTTGTTTTGGGTTATTTTAAACAGACTTTAACGAATGCATTGTAATCACTTGATTCAATTATATGTAGAGCTGAAATATTATCCAAAGTAATGCCAAAGCAAGCAAAGAAATGTTCGCTGTTTATTTGAAAGCTAAATAACTGACTGAAAGATTATTCAGAAACATTTAGAGAAAATCCTCCAAAATGTAGGTCAGATTACATTACTCCGACATTTTAACCAAAGGACAAGTTATGCTATGTTGTGCTTTTTATGTAGCACAGTATCCACCAATTACTTGAGGTCTTAGTTCCTTATATGCTGCCATATGTCTGAAGTTGTCAGTTTAACTAAGTGAAGTTCTCGGTTTAAGGTCCTTTTGAGTTCTCCCACGTCTGAAGCTGTGCTGCGATACCGTTTGGAGGGTATAGGTTGTTGCCAGTGGCGGCTCGCAGAGGAGTGCTGCGGGGCGGTGAGGCGGGGCTGGGGAGGGGCAGGGTGGGGGGGGGTAGTCGACTCCGACATACGGCGGAACGGAGTAAAGTAAGTAAATAAATAAATAAAACAATTTACCTTGCGCGCGCTGCATCGCCGAGTTGGCCATGCAGCGCGCGCAAGGTAAATTGTTTTAATTATTTATTTAGTTACTTTACTCCGTTCCGCCGTATGTCGGAGTCCACTACCCCCCCACCCTGCCCCACCCCGCCCCACCCCCGCCCCGCCCCACTGCCCCGCAGCACTCCCTCTGCGAGCCGCCACTGGTTGTTGCCAAGGTGGTACTTTCGAAATCTTGACATCTTCCTACCCAACCTGAGTATGGCTGATATACATCATGCTTTGCCACTGTGGCTTGTTTCACAGTGGGGATTGTGGATTTTCCACCTTCCATCTAACCCAAGCAGCTAGGACTGTATAGTCCATTGATATACGAGCCTGGTCAAACCTCCGTAAAATCACCTGGTCTGTTGGCCTTCCATGTGATCTAAGTGGGTGTATCTTAGGAGTATGTGTAGTGAATTATTTGAAGCTGTTCTTTGTATACTATCTGCAACACTTCATGAGTAAGGGCATATTTGACCCAGTTGAAATGGTAGCGAATTCCAGATTCTTGATCATGGCCTAGACTGATCCCATACACAAGACTAGTCTGCTTTTCCCTTGGTCTTGTGTCTGGTACTTTCTTTTGCTGATACTCAGGAGTATGTGAGGAGAGTTGAGGGAAAGATGAGGATGGTGTGGTAAAGTATAATGTGGTGTGGTGTTTTGAAGGAAGTGGCTAGAGGTAGCATTCACAGTTGGGGTGTTGCATAATGGAAGTCATGTAGTCAGCTATCATGTGGTGACAGGTGGTGACAGGTGGTATAATGAGTGATATGGGAGTGCTGTATAGTGAAATTTGTATGAGGAGTTGTATTGTGTGACTGTCTCACGTTTTCCTCTGTATCTTCTCTCAAACCTGGAAAAAGTGCTGCCATGTAAAAAAAAAAAAATGCTTCAATAAACGCACACTCACAAAAGATGATAAACCGCAACTGCACAAAATAGAAAAGAGTTTCATGGAATCTCTTGTCCTATTGATTAAGGCATTAGGCATCCACAGATATTTTGAACCTCAACAATATATTTGTGACAGATCCTGGTTACCGCAAATCAATTGCAAAAAATAACACGCACGGCTCACAGGACAACCACTACTTGTGTTTGGCGTGGTGCCCTACTTCGGAGCTGTTGTCCTAAATAGCATCAGCACCATTGTATTTATTTGCAATCTGTTGCACGACAGTCATTGTTGGTTTACCGAGATAAAAACCGAAAATAAACCCTATACTGCTTGTTTTCAGGGTGTCAACCTTTGTGTCACAAAGAGAGAAAGCCTGCTAAGAGGCTTAGGCACCCCGCCTAGGGGCGGGGTGCCTTTAGTGGCATTTCGGGCGCAAGACAGAGGGGTGTCCAGCGTAAGTGGAGAGGAGTGGGAGGGGTCGCCGCCATGAAATGGGATATGCAGGGCAGGCACAGAGTGGCGTCACCGAGGTGCGCAGGCGGCCCCCACCCCCCAGGGGAGGTGTTGAAAAACCCCTGGACACGAGGGAGAAGCCCTCTTTGTTCTCTCGCCTCGGGCGCCCAGCTGGTCGCAGCCTGAAAATAGTTGCAGCGGGCACCGGGGTGAGGGGGCCTCACAGCGTAGGACGGAGAAGAGCAGGCCGACGAGGTTAGTCTTCAATGGCCTGTATGTCGAGTTTAGGGATAAACAGAGTCGAAATAGTTCAGGGGGTAGAGCGTTAGGCTGAAGACCGCGTGGTCCTGGGTTCGATCCCCGGTTGCGGCGGATGAGATTATGGGCCTTGGTAATTGAAATTTCCTCCTCACCTCGTGCAAATGTATTCGATAATGTATCGGTGGAATCTAGTATAATATAATGGATACAATGTATCGGTGATGGAGGGTGCTGGGAGTGAAGTGCCGGGGCATTTTTGGGCCCGGGATAGATGCCGCTTGCTGAGGGGAAATGCGGCCAGCGCAGTGCAAGCAAGGTTTCTTTGAGGGCGGCGTCGGCGGCGACGGTATGAAAACGGAGGGGAGGTGATTTTTTGGGATGGTTTATTCCAAATTCACCGCGCGTACGGGGAATATGCGCATATCGCCAAGGGGGAAACCAAGTGGTTCGGAGAGCCCCATCATGTGCGGTTCATACGGATTGCTTTTTGGCGGGACAATCAGTTGCGAAGCAACAACCGGGATCTGGCAATTTTTGAGCTCGCATGCCTCGCGCTCCCCTGGTAGGGCCGTGCCCAGTGAGGGTGCGAGGCCCCGCAGGGGTGTGTTGTGGGGTATCAGGGAATAGTGGGCAATACATTTTTTTTTTCCCGCGATCGGAAACGCGGGTGGGACGCGAGACCGGTGGGTTTTTTTTGGAAGCACCGTAGGGGGGGGAGGGGAGTCAAGCAAGGCGCGCGGCGGGGCCTGTGTAAGATTATAGGTATAACGATGTTTGTCTCCCCAATTCACAGACAGGCTTGCATGGCACAAAGGAGATGAATTTATGGCCAGGACGATGGGGGAAGGTTGCATGCGAGCAGGATACCTGGGGGTAGACCGAGGGGCCCAACAAAAGGGGTTTGCTGTTGGGGGCATGGCTGGGTAGGGCGTAAGCATGGGGAAGAACACGTCCTACCGGGACCTCAGCGAGCAGGTAGGCTGAGTATCCCGGGGGTGGGCTTGGGTGATGCATGGAGTGTCGCTGGGAGGGCAATGGGGTGGTAAGTATCCCGATTGCCCTGCCAATGTGGCGCACGCAGGCAGGGGTTTTATATGTAAGCATGGTTATATGAGGCATGGAGTGTCACAGAGAGGGCAATGGGGTGGTAAGTATCCCTATTGACCTGACAATGTGGCGCACGCAAGCAGGGGTTTTATGGGGCATGAGAGTGCCGCGAGGAGGGTGATGGGGTAGTAAGTATCCTTGCTGCCCAGCCAACACAGCTCTCGTACGCATGGGTATACGATGCATGGAGTGTCGGAGGGAAGGCAATGGGGTGGTAAGTATCCCTATAGCCCGGCCAAAGTGGCAGACGCAAGCATGGTATGTGAAGGACGGGAAGCCCACAGTCGAAGGAGGGCAAGGAAGATGGCAGGGGCCAGCCTTTTAACTCTCCTTTCTTTATTTCTGTAGACGGCAGGATGACGCCAAAGAGAGCGCGGGGGGGCAAGGAGGCCCCGGCAACGGCGGAGGAATTTCGATCCTTGTCAGCGCTGTGGGAGGTCGCAAAAAAAGGCGGCATCTATTGGACGCTGAAGACGTTGGCGCAGGGGCCAGGAGCAAGCTCGCAACAGGAGGCCCCTCTAACTAAACGCACAAGGCGGACGCCCGAACGTTTTAAAGATGCGCAGCAAGAGAAGATAAAATGGGCCGCGGTATCAAAAGCGAACACTGCAGGTGAGGCAGTGGCACTGGGCCAGCCCCTGTTGTGTACAGACATTGGTCCGGTTGCTGGTGCAGCTGCCAAGAATTGTCAAATGGGTGTAGAATTGATCACAGGGGGGGGCTTTTCGCAGGCGGCAGCTCCCGCCGTGTTGCCAACACTGGTTGCGACAGAGACACAACAAAACATGGCAGCTCAGGGGGCGGGGGTGACCACCACGCCAATCACCGTGCAACTCCCTGCGCCAGTAGTAGCGCATCAGGGTGGCACAGGTGTGGGTCCAGTCAGGAGGGGTGGCCCAATCTCCCATGGTTGTTGCTGCCACGTCACAAGGTCCAGTCCGTAATACGGGTGCACCTGAGGTTGGGTCTACCTCAGCGGTGCCGCCCGTACACCTGGGGGCGGGGGCATCAGGGCAAGCCCCCCTGTCACAGAGCCCGGTAATATATGGTTCCGCGTCACTCGCTGTGGCTCCATCAGCGAGCATTACATGGCACGTGCCGGGGGAAACCAGAGAGAAGATTTTCAAGGGAGAGTATGTAGATGTATTTGATCTGATCAATGCGGGATTGGTGCCAGGGAAGAGCAGAACAAGCAAGGAAGGTGAATTTAAGCAAAAGAAAGTTTGGGTGGATTGGTGTTAGACTTGGCATCTTTTGGCGTGTTTCCCCTGACTTTTTGCTTTCTGACCTCCCGGTTTTGACTCTGTTTTTGCTGGTGTGATGATTCTGCGCACTTTCCTCACTGCGGTCCAGTGGGAAAGTGCAAGTGCTCCTGTATAAAATGTGTTATGGATTAGTGTTTCCATGATTGGCCTATTTGGTTTATGTGTCAGTCCCTTGTAAAGTGCACTGCGAGTGCCAGGGCCTATAGACCAAATGCTGTTGGTGGGCTGCAGCACTGGATTGTGCCACCCACGCAAACAGCCCGTAAAGTGTAACTCCGGGCCTGCCAACGCAGAGCCCGTGCGCAGCCTGGGGCTGCCATGTCGACTTGGCAAGTGCACACACTTGCCAGTCCCTAAACCTTCCCTTTGATGCATGTCAGTCACCCCTAAGGTAGGCCCAAGGTACCCCTGTGGGCAGGGTGCGTTGTATGCGAGAGGTAGGACATGCCCGGGTGTGTGCGGCATGTCCTGATAGTGAATTACAGCCTAGTTCGTTTTTCACTATTGCAAGGCTACCTGTTCCCCTAGGCCAGAACGGGCGGTTTGATTATTACAGTATATAATCCTAACTGACCCGGGAACATGGTAGAAATTCGAGTTTAGTATGCCTGGACTCAGAATGATAAAATGCATCCTTTAGTGAAGTTGGTTTTAACATTCTGTGTTTGAAAATACCACTTTTAGAAAGTGGGTATTTTCTTGTCTAACCATCCAAGCCTGCCTCTGCGTGGTTGTGTATTCCTTGTCTGGAGTGTGAGTGACAGGGGCTGGGGGATGCCCGGAGACAGGGTGAGTCAGCACAGGGCTGAATAGCCAGATCGACCTGTAGATGGGTGGGAGGGGTCGCACCTGGGCCCTGAATAGGACAGTGCCTTCCCTCCACAATGCTGGCTCCACCTCCTGTGGTGCGTCTGATGTCCCTGGCCTGCTCACTGAAAGAAGGGACGGAGACTTGTCAACAAAGTGCTCCAGAACTGGTTTGGACTAGGCAAAGGCCTCTCTGCCTTCAGAGAACAAAGGAATTTGGGATATAAATATTGGGGCCCTGACCCCATGAATTTAGATCTCGCTGGAATCAAGGAACCTGCCAAGACGAAGAGCTGGAAGAGCTGCCAGGAGGAGTACTGCCCCTTTGCTGTGTTGTTGCTTTGTTGGGTTGGCCTGCAGTTGCTGCTTCTGTCTTGGGCAGTGAAAGGACTGGACTGAACTTTCTTCAAACTTGTGCTGAGTATCTCCAAGGGCCTGAAACCGAGCTGGCCTCCTGTTAAGAAGTCTCAGGGACTACAAAGACTTCACAAGCCTCTGGGTACCGCTTCTGGAACGCTGTTTCAGTCGCCACAGAGGAAGGGAACTGCAACCGACTCCGTCAACCGAATCCATCCCTGGCCGGTGACCTGTTTGCACCGCGAGACCGCATCGCCCCGCTTCGCATCGCAACCCTGGTCTCACCGTGGCGGCGTCCGACGCCGCCAACATCGAGCCGCTGCTTGCACCGTGACCTGTGGGCACCGCAGTTCGCATCGCATCGCTTCACTGGGCCAGCCGGACCAGACCGACACTGTCGCTGCAACTGGCTCAAGAGTCGAGACCGCACCGCATTTGGGGCACCGCTCGCACGTCTGCGACGCACCGCTCCGACTCGCACCGCTGTCCGACGCCAGCTCCCGCACTCCGGCTAGGTCGCCTGCATCGCAACCTGTCAGCACCGCATCGAGCATCGTCTCACCCTGCATCGCACGCCTTAGACTCACCGACTCCGTCTGCACGACGCTCATCGAGCCGCTGCCTGCACCGCATCGAGGGACACCGCACCTTGCATCGCTCCGTCTTGCACCGCAACCGCGACGAACGCCGACCGGCTCGTACACTCCGTACCAGCCACAACGAGAAAGGTACTGTAACCGAGTCTGTTCATGACTCTGCTGGCCCGTATCGACGCGGTCGGCTGGAACTGTTAGACTCTGTGGTTTTCAGCATCACGGTAGGCTCGGACCGGAGCTACCGACTCGTACGAACTTTGCTTTTGTGCTATTCCTGCAAAGAAGAAGTTAACGTATCAAGTATTCATTCGTAAAGTACAGTATTGTGGATTTTTGTCGTAATTGGTCTTGTCTTGAGTATATAAAATATTGGTTATTTTTCTAAACTGGTGTGGTGTCCGTTTGTAGTGCTTACACTGTATTACTGTTGGTTATGTGCAAATGCTTTACACACTGCCTCTGAATTAAGCCGGACTGCTCGTGCCAAGCTACCACGAGGGTGAGCAGGGGTTACTTCACGAGTGTAACAACCCTTACCCTGACTAGGAAGAAGGGTCCCTACTTGGACAAAGGTGCAAGCCCTTGCCAACTAGAGATCCCATTTCTAACATTGGTTGTCAGCGGTGAGGATAGGACTTGTGTTTGCACTTGACTTACAGTGATTGGTGTGCACTACTACCATATCGCAGACCATTACGTACCACATACTGGTTCTTTTTCTTTTGGCCTATTTTTGATCTTGCCAGTTTTCAACTCACGACTTTTGTCATGCCTGAATCAATTGCATCATCCGTTGCATCTCTGGAAGTTATCTTTGAGGAGGACAGGTTGGAATCCTACGCCGTAAAGGAGTTACGAGCGATTTGTAAAAACCTAAAAGTCCAAATTAAAGGCCTCACAAGGAAGGAGGAGCTACAGAAGGCGCTGAGGGCCTGGGTAGCAGCCAGACATGCCAATGGGCAGCCTGGTGATCTCAGTGAGGAGGTGGAGGAGCCTATTTCCAGGGTGGATGTGCTTTTGGGTAGGGGGGAACCCGCCAGGTCAGGCAGCAGCAGTCTGTCCCCAGAGGAGCTGGAGGACAGGAGGGAGGCAAGGCAGTTTGAGCTGCAGAAGCTCAGGCTGGAGAGTGAGCGGGAGGAGAAGAGGTTGGCCATAAAGGAGAGGAAGATGCTCTTAGAGCATGAGAGGGAACTGAAGGAGCTAGAACTTAGGAGTAAGTCAGGCTCAGATGGTGGCAGCAATTCGTCCAGAAAGGCAGACAGGATTGTGCACATTCCCAAGAACGTAGGCAAGGAGTTCAGGAAGGGGGATGACATACAAAGGTGGTTTCAGGGTTATGAGGCAGCCATACACATGAATGGGGTCCCTGAGGAGAATTGGGGAGCAGGATTGTGGCCACTTTTCCCTGAAGAAGCAAGGGATGCTCTGATAGCTTTGGGTAAGGGGTATCACCTCACCTATGCTGACATGAAGGATGCCCTTCTCACGAAGTATGGTCTTACTCCTGAAATGTACAGGGATCAGTTCAGGTCCAGTAAGAAGTCTGATGCCAACACTTGGTTGGAATGTGTGGATGTGTTCTGCAGGTCGCTGGATGGTTGGGTAAAGGGCAGTAGCGTAACAGATTTTCAGGGGCTCTACAACTTGATTGCATGGGAGCACTTGTCTAGTCTATGTTTTGCAGATCTGCGCCAGCACCTAGTTGATAGTAAGCTAACTGACCCCAGGAAGCTGGCTATGGAAGCGGACCGCTGGGTGAGTACCAGGGTCCACAAGAAAGCGTTTGGGGAGACTCAGCCAAAGGTGGGCAGGGTCCCCAGCAGAAAGGTGGGGGGACAAGGGTAAAGCACAGGAGTTCTCTAAAGGGCCCCAAACTAGTACCCAGGGTAAAGGTTCCCAGCCCCCGGTGATAAGAAGAAAGGGGTCTCTACAGGGAAGCCTGTTGAGACCGGCCCCACAAGTGTTATGCATGTGACCAGGTAGGTCACTTTAAGGGGACCCCAAGTGCCCGAAGGGGACACAGCCACCCACCGGTGGACAGTCCAAAGTGTTGGCTAGTGTAGCGCTTGGGGAGGAGGGGTGCCCACAGGAGGGTGGGGATCCCGCAGAAATGACCCTTGTCTCACTAGGGGACAGTGAGATGGTCCCAGGAAACCAGGTGCCCCTAACACAAAGAAATATAGCACCTGGGTGACCATTAATGGGAACAGGGTAGAGGCTCTCAGAGATACTGGAGCCAGTGTGACCTCAGTCCGGTGTCACCTGGTGTCTGAGAAGCAAGTAGTCCCAGGAGCATTCCACCAAGTAGTTGCTGTCGACAACTCTGAGCGCCAGTGTATGGTGGCGCAGGTTCCCTTTGAATGGGGGGTCTCAGGTCCCTTGAGGGTGGTTGTGAGCCCTACCATGCCTGTAGATTGTCTGCTAGGAAACGACCTGGAGCAGTCCTCATGGAAGGAGGTTGAGCTCAGGTCTCACTTGGAGATGCTTGGGTTGCCAGAGTGGGCATGCGTGTCTACTCGGTCAATGGCAGCCAGAAGGGGTGATCAAGAGGACTTGGAGCCTGAAACAGTGGCCCAAGTCCCTGCCAAGAAGAAAGGGCAGGGCGCGGGAAACCGGCCCCCGAAGTTCCCACGGACCGGGAGGAGGCGGACCTCGAGGGGAACGCCCGGTGCCTACAGGGGAGCAAGTAGCCGAACTGGGAGACATCTCTGAGCTGACCCATTGGCAGCAAGAAGGGGGTCCCACCAGGGAGGAGTTCTGCAGGGAGCAGAACGAGTGCCCTACTCTGGAGGGTCTGCGGCGGCAGGCTGCAGACCAGGCAGCTGGTAATCAGTCCGGGTCACATCTGATCTACTGGGAGAGTGGTCTCCTATACAGTGAGCCTAAGGTTGCTGAGCCTGGGTCAGCCCGTGTGCTGGTGGTACCCCAGCGCTTCAGGACCTTCCTACTGGGTCTGGCTCATGACGTGCCTTTGGCAGGACATTTGGGGCAGGACAAGACCTTTGACAGGCTTGTCACCCACTTCTTTTGGCCCCAAATGCGAAGGCAGTCAGATGCACACTGTAGGTCTTGCCAAACTTGCCAGGCAAGTGGTAAGAGTGGGAGGAAGGTCAAAGCTCCTCTCCAACCTTTCCCTGTTGTTGGAACACCCTTTGAAAGGGTAGGGATGGATATTGTGGGGCCACTGGATCCCAAGACAGCCATGGGCAACAGGTACATCCTGGTCTTGGTGGACCATGCCACCCGGTACCCGGAGGCAATCCCTCTCAGGACAACGACAGCGCCAGTGGTGGGCCGGGCGTTAATGGGGATCTTTTCCCGTGTGGGATTCCCCAGAGAGGTGGTTTCTGATAGGGGGACCAATTTCATATCGAAGTATATGACATCCCTGTGGAAGGAGTGTGGTGTAACCTACAAGTTCACCACTCCTTACCACCCACAAGGAAACGGTCTGGTGGAGAGATTCAACCAGACCTTGAAAGGCATGATCAAGGGTCTAACAGAACCCATGAGGCGTAAGTGGGACGTCCTCTTGCCATGCCTACTCTTTGCGTACAGGGAGGTGCCTCAGAAGTCTCTTGGGTACAGCCCCTTTGAGCTCCTGTATGGCCACCCTGTCAGAGGACCTCTGAGTTTGGTAAAGGAAGGCTGGGAGGCAGCTCCCAGGAAAACTCCCCAGGATGTATTTAGCTACATGCTGGCCTTTAGAAACCAAACTGCCCGCTTCAGGAAACTCGCTCAGGCGAACCTAGAAGCAAGCCAGGAAGAAATGAAGAGATGGTATGACCAGAACGCCACTCTGGTCGAATTTCAACCTGGGCAGAAAGTGTGGGTTATGGCCCCAGTGGCACCTTGTGCCTTGCAGGACAAGTGGACTGGGCCATATGAGGTAAAGGAGCGCAAAAGTGACGTCACCTACCTGGTGGATTTGCAGGCTCCAAGGAACCCTTTGAGGGTCCTTCACGTGAACCGCCTCAAGCCCCACTTCGAGAGGTCCGAAGTGAGTATGCTCTTGGCGACAGATGATGGGGTGGAAGAGGAGAGCGAGCCTCTCCCTGACTTCCTGTCTACCAAGGAGCATGATGGGTCAGTAGAGGGTGTGATCCTCTCCCCTACTCTGACTCAGGAGCAGCAGGGGGACTGTCACCAGTTGTTGGGACAGTTCGCCCCACTGTTCTCTCTGACCCCCGGTGTTACTCACTGGGGTACCCATGACGTGGACACCGGTGACAGCCATCCTGTGAAGCACAAGATTTACAGGTTGACTGACCGGGTCAGAGCCAGCATCAAGGAGGAGGTCTCTAAGATGTTGGCGTTAGGGGTGATTGAGCCCTCCCACAGTCCTTGGGCCAGCCCAGTGGTCTTGGTCCCAAAGGCTGCGGCGCCCGGTGCCACTCCAGAACTCCGGTTTTGTGTGGACTACCGTGGGCTCAATGCCGTCACCAGGACTGACGCGCACCCCATCCCCAGAGCTGATGAGCTCATTGATCGGTTGGGAGCTGCCCGGTTCCTCAGCACGTTTGATTTAACGTCTGGGTACTGGCAGATTGCCTTAACCGATGGGGCCAAGGAGAGATCAGCGTTCTCAACCCCAGAAGGTCATTACCAATTCCGGGTGATGCCCTTTGGGTTGAAGAATGCCCCTGCCACCTTTCAGAGGTTGGTCAATCAGGTGTTGGCTGGGCTGGAGGATTTCAGTGCCGCCTACCTGGATGACATTGCTGTGTTCAGTTCCAGCTGGGAAGAACATTTACAGCACCTTGAGAAAGTGTTGAGGGCTCTGCAAGGTGCAGGCCTCACGATCAAGGCCAGTAAGTGCCAGATCGGGCAGGGTTCTGTGGTGTACTTGGGACACCAGGTAGGAAGCGGCCAGGTGGCGCCCCTACAACCCAAGATTAACACCATTCTGGCTTGGGAAGCCCCCCAAGACCCAGACAGAGGTGAGAGCCTTCTTAGGTCTCACCGGCTATTATAGGAGATTTGTTAAGGGCTATGGCACCATCGTTGCCCCCTTAACAGAGCTGACCTCTAAGAGGCAGCCCAGGAAAGTGATCTGGACTGAGTCCTGCCAGAAAGCTTTTGATGCCCTGAAGGCAGCCATGTGCACGGCGCCCGTGCTCAAGGCACCCGACTTCTCCAAGGAATTCGTCGTGCAGACTGACGCTTCAGAGCATGGTGTGGGAGCGGTGCTCTCACAACTGAACGAAGAGGGCCTGGATCAGCCTGTAGTCTTCCTTAGCAGGAGACTACTTCCCAGGGAACAGAGGTGGAGTGCCATAGAAAGGGAAGCTTTTGCTGTGGTCTGGGCACTGAAGAAGTTGAGACCATACCTGTTTGGGACTCACTTCCGGGTTCAGACAGACCACAGGCCCCTCAGATGGTTGATGCAAATGAGGGTGAGAATCCAAAACTGCTGAGGTGGTCCATCTCCCTACAGGGAATGGACTTTACGGTGGAGCACCGTCCTGGTACAGAACACGCCAACGCAGATGGTCTGTCCAGGTTCTTCCGCCTTAGTGAAGAGAACTCCAATGGGGTTGGGTAGTTCTCCCTACTTTCAGCTGGAGGGGACATGTGTTAGACTTGGCATCTTTTGGCGTGTTTCCCTGACTTTTTGCTTTCTGACCTCCCGGTTTTGACTCTGTTTTTGCTGGTGTGATGATTCTGCGCACTTTCCTCACTGCGGTCCAGTGGGAAAGTGCAAGTGCTCCTGTATAAAATGTGTTATGGATTAGTGTTTCCATGATTGGCCTATTTGGTTTATGTGTCAGTCCCTTGTAAAGTGCACTGCGAGTGCCAGGGCCTATAGACCAAATGCTGTTGGTGGGCTGCAGCACTGGATTGTGCCACCCACGCAAACAGCCCGTAAAGTGTAATTCGGGCCTGCCAACGCAGAGCCCGTGCGCAGCCTGGGGCTGCCATGTCGACTTGGCAAGTGCACACACTTGCCAGTCCCTAAACCTTCCCTTTGCTGCATGTCAGTCACCCCTAAGGTAGGCCCAAGGTACCCCTGTGGGCAGGGTGCGTTGTATGCGAGAGGTAGGACATGCCCGGGTGTGTGCGGCATGTCCTGATAGTGAATTACAGCCTAGTTCGTTTTTCACTATTGCAAGGCTACCTGTTCCCCCTAGGCCAGAACGGGCGGTTTTGATTATTACAGTATATAATCCTAACTGACCCCGGGAACATGGTAGAAATTCGAGTTTAGTATGCCTGGACTCAGAATGATAAAATGCATCTTTTAGTGAAGTTGGTTTTAACATTCTGTGTTTGAAAATACCACTTTTAGAAAGTGGGTATTTTCTTGTCTAACCATCCAAGCCTGCCTCTGCGAGGTTGTGTATTCCTTGTCTGGAGTGTGAGTGACAGGGGCTGGGGGATGCCCGGAGACAGGGTGAGTCAGCACAGGGCTGAATAGCCAGATCGACCTGTAGATGGGTGGGAGGGGTCGCACCTGGGCCCTGAATAGGACAGTGCCTTCCCTCCACAATGCTGGCTCCACCTCCTGTGGTGCGTCTGATGTCCCTGGCCTGCTCACTGAAAGAAGGGATGGAGACTTGTCAACAAAGTGCTCCAGAACTGGTTTGGACTAGGCAAAGGCCTCTCTGCCTTCAGAGAACAAAGGAATTTGGGATATAAATATTGGGGCCCTGACCCCATGAATTTAGATCTCGCTGGAATCAAGGAACCTGCCAAGACGAAGAGCTGGAAGAGCTGCCAGGAGGAGTACTGCCCCTTTGCTGTGTTGTTGCTTTGTTGGGTTGGCCTGCAGTTGCTGCTTCTGTCTTGGGCAGTGAAAGGACTGGACTGAACTTTCTTCAAACTTGTGCTGAGTATCTCCAAGGGCCTGAAACCGAGCTGGCCTCCTGTTAAGAAGTCTCAGGGACTACAAAGACTTCACAAGCCTCTGGGTACCGCTTCTGGAACGCTGTTTCAGTCGCCACAGAGGAAGGGAACTGCAACCGACTCCGTCAACCGAATCCATCCCTGGCCGGTGACCTGTTTGCACCGCAGACCGCATCGCCCCGCTTCGCATCGCAACCCTGGTCTCACCGTGGGCGACGTCCGACGCCGCCAACATCGAGCCGCTGCTTGCACCGTGACCTGTGGGCACCGCAGTTCGCATCGCATCGCTTCACTGGGCCAGCCGGACCAGACCGACACTGTCGCTGCAACTGGCTCAAGAGTCGAGACCGCACCGCATTTGGGGCACCGCTCGCACGTCTGCGGCGCACCGCTCCGACTCGCACCGCTGTCCGACGCCAGCTCCCGCACTCCGGCTAGGTCGCCTGCATCGCAACCTGTCAGCACCGCATCGAGCATCGTCTCACCCTGCATCGCACGCCTTGGACTCACCGACTCCGTCTGCACGACGCTCATCGAGCCGCTGCCTGCACCGCATCGAGGGACACCGCACCTTGCATCGCTCCGTCTTGCACCGCAACCGCGACGAACGCCGACCGGCTCGTACACTCCGTACCAGCCACAACGAGAAAGGTACTGTAACCGAGTCTGTTCATGACTCTGCTGGCCCGTATCGACGCGGTCGGCTGGAACTGTTAGACTCTGTGGTTTTCAGCATCACGGTAGGCTCGGACGGAGCTACCGACTCGTACGAACTTTGCTTTTGTGCTATTCCTGCAAAGAAGAAGTTAACGTATCAAGTATTCATTCGTAAAGTACAGTATTGTGGATTTTTGTCGTAATTGGTCTTGTCTTGAGTATATAAAATATTGGTTATTTTTCTAAACTGGTGTGGTGTCCGTTTGTAGTGCTTACACTGTATTACTGTTGGTTATGTGCAAATGCTTTACACACTGCCTCTGAATTAAGCCGGACTGCTCGTGCCAAGCCACCACGAGGGTGAGCAGGGGTTACTTCACGAGTGTAACAACCCTTACCCTGACTAGGAAGAAGGGTCCCTACTTGGACAAAGGTGCAAGCCCTTGCCAACTAGAGATCCCATTTCTAACAATTGGTCAATTAAGAACTGGGTGACGGGTTTCGCTATATACGCAGCGGTTATGGTAGAGCGGTTCCCAGCGCTGACGGCTCAGTTAATAAGCTACATGTCATTGATTCATGGGGCAGCCTCTGAATTCCAGGGCACAGCTTGGCTGCAATACGATACCAAATTCCGGCAGATGAAGGCTGTAAGGCCGGAAGTGGCTTGGGATCAGCGAGAGATCAATATATGGCATGCAGAATTCTATTCGGCAACGCCAGTTAGCAAGCCTACTCATTCCTTTCGGGGGGGCAAGGGAGCCGGTGATAAGAAGCAAGCGTGCTGGCAGTTCAATAGGAACGAATGTAGCAGGGGAGCAGCATGCAAGTTCAGGCATATATGTTCCTTCTGTGGGATGCAAGGTCACCCAGAGAGCAAATGTTATAAGAAAGTGGGGAAACCTAAGGAACAGCGCACCCCCACCCCTGTCAGTGTCCAGAACAAGAGCCGTCCGGCCCAGTCATCATAACAGCCCGCCCACTCCCATACGCTTGCATGTTCTAGCCCGCTTTCTCAGCAGATACCACAAGCGGCAAGAGGCTCATTTCTTGTTTCAAGGTTTTAAATTTGGCTTCCATATCCCGTCTACTGCCCCACCCTCCATAGTGCCACCACGCAATCAGCGCTCGGTTCTGCTGAATCCGGGGGTGGCCAGGGAGAAAATCATGAAAGAAGTTGCGCTGGGGAGGGTGGCTGGGCCTTTCCAGCAGTTACCAAGGCAGGACTTGGTGTGTTCGCCTTTGGGCCTGGTGCCGAAGAAAGAGGCCGGCAAATATCGACTCATTCACAACCTTTCAAGTCCGCCTGGACTGTCAGTCAATGACAGGTTGGATCCGGAGCTATGTGCAGTGCGGTACACCACCTTTGATACGGCTATTCAGAAACTGCAGAGACTAGGTGAGGGCGCCATGATGGCAAAGTCTGATATTGAGGCGGCCTTTCGACTCCTGCCGGTGCACCCGGACGACACTAGGTTGCTAGGTTTTACGTTTGAGGGGAATTTCTTTGTGGATCTATGCATGCCAATGGGGTGTTCCATCTCCTGCGCAGTGTTTGAAACTTTCAGTCGCTTCTTGGAATGGGCAGTGAAAGACTTGGTGGCAACACAAGATGTAGTGCATTACTTGGATGATTTCCTGTTTATGGGTCCACCTAGCTCGCCAGATTGCGGGGAGGCCCTGCTGGGCTTCCAGCGGGTGGCAGAGGTTCTGGGGGTACCCCTGGCAGAGGATAAAACTGAGGGCCCCACGACTTGCTTAACTTTCCTGGGCGTTGAGATTGACACTGTGGGAGGAGTATGCAGACTCCCTATTGGAAAGGTGAAGGCTTTTGAGTCAGCAATAGATGAGTGTTTAGCGGCACGCAAGGTCACCTTGCACCAATTGCAAGTCTTGGTGGGGCAGCTTAATTTTGCGCTTCGGGTGATACCCATGGGAAGGGCCTTTTCCTGCAATATCGCCAAGGCGATGTCTGGTTTAAGGGCGAAACATCATCACACTAGGCTATCGGCGGAAGTGAAGGATGATTTGGGCACATGGAAGGAATTTTTGGGGAAGTTCAATGGATCAGTGATTTGGCAGCAGCCAGCGCAAACGAGCATAGAGCTAGAGCTTTACACAGATGCAGCTGGCAGTGTTGGCTTTGGGGCGGTGCTGGGCTGACGATGGTGTATGAAGCATTGGCCAGCAGAATGGGTGAATACGGGGCTGACACGCAACATCACTTTTCTAGAATTATTCCCTATCATTGTGGCATTGCATTTATGGGGCACATTGCTGGAAAACAAGCGCATCGTGTTTGGTCTGACAATATGGCGGTGGTGATGGCAGTGAACAGTCAAAGGGCCAAATGTCCGTGGGTGCTGCGTTTGCTGAAAGAATTGGTGCGGGGATGCCTCAGTCTCAATGTGTTTTTTATTGCCAAACATGTCCCGGGGGTGGACAACACCGTAGCTGATGCCTTGTCTCGTTTTAAGTTGACAGAATTCAGAGCGCGATGCCCCAGGCGGACGATCAGATGACGTTCTTCCCGGAAAGCCTGTAGAAGATTGGTGCCCCATTGCTCCTGACCTGATAGCAGCTTCTATTGCGCCCAAGACTAAGTGTGTGTATGAGAGGACATGGCAGGTATATGTGGCAGTCTTAAAGGGTGCAGGGAGTGTGGACAGGTTTACACCGCAGGGGGTGCTTCTTTTCATAGTGCGCCAGAGAGAGAACGGAAGGTCACTGTCACTGGTTAGGCGGCAGTTGTCGGCCATTGCTTTCTTTGCGGGATTGGAAGGGGTGCCGGACCCTACTAAGGATCCCAGAGTCAGACGTGTGGTGAAGGGTTGGGAACGCATGGCACCGGGGGTAAACGACCACAGGAGACCCATAGACGCCAGTAGGCTTGCAAGCGTTTTGGGGGTGTTGCCGCAGGTCTGCATATCCATTTATGAGGTGCATCTGCTGAGGGTAGCTTATTCCTTGGCGTTTTTTGGGGCATTCCGAATATCGGAATTGGTACCAGCATCGAAGGCGGATAAGGAGGGGGGAATCAGCTTGACGGATGTGTTATGGTCAAGCGATTTGCTCCAGGTCAGAGTGAAGAGGTCGAAGACAGACCCGTTAGGCAAAGGGGTTTGGGTCCACATGAGGGCAGTGAATGGGGCTTGCTACTGCCCGGTAGCTCTGATGGGGACGTTTCTGCAGATGCGGCCTGTTAGGGGGGATGGTAAGCTTCTATTGCATGCAGACGGAACGCCACTGACAAGATTTCAGTTCACACGGCTATGCAAGCGTTCCTTAGGGTTACTGGGGGTGGAGACTGCACATTTCACGTCGCATTCATTTCGCATCGGGGCGGCTACAACAGCAGCCACTCTAGGGCTATCATCGGAAGCCATTAAGAGGGTGGGCAGATGGGGGTCGTCCTGCTTTGAGCGCTACGTGAGACCGCAGCTTCTTTAAGCGACGGGCGAGGGTCAGCGGTGGCCTAACAGTGCCTGTTTTTTGTTTGTTTGTTTCTTTTTATTCTTTTGACTTCTATACAGTGGTGGCAAGGCAGCGGACGCAGATATGCTGGTGTGGAGACTCCTTTATACAAAGAGCAGGGCAATTTTTCGGCAAATGCGGGGAAGGAAGAGCGCAAAGGTTGAAGGGAATTGATCATCATTGGATAGGGGCCGAGGGGCAACGATTGGGGGATCTCGCAAGTCAGTTGCGGGGAGCGCTTGATAAAGGCATGCCAGTTCCCAATGTGTTGGTGAATCATTCGGGTGGTAATAACATGCTCCCGGCAGGCAGGAGGGGGGTGAAGGAGGCACTTTTTCGGCATTTTCAAGTTTAAGGAGGTCCCTGCCGGGCACCACCATATTTTGGTCAGAAGTGATCCCGCGTCAAGCTTGGGGGACAATGCGCCAGTGGGTGTACTGAACAGGTCGGTGAGAAAATTGAATCAGGAGGTGCGAAAGCTGTTCGCAGGTTCACCAATACGGCGTTGTCAGACATAACTTGATACAGGCTTCGAAGTCGGAATTGTATTTGGCAGATGGGGTGCGTCTGTCGAACATAGGGTTGGAATTGTTTGTACTTAACATATTGGGGGCCATAGCTGTAGAGCTGGAAGATGTAGCAGCAGGTGGGGGAGGGCGAGAGCGCAAGTAGGCTCCTCGTCCTGTGGCGGGGTCCCGGGTAAGAGGAATGCCGGGGACTCCTTTTTTGGGGGGACTGCCTGATACTGGACCAGGGGCGCAGTCAATGGGGCTCCGGGCTGGCGGCAGAGGGGGCCGTCCTGCTGGTGGTTCTGGACTCTCCGGCCCTACCCGAAATGCCGGTGCTTGGAGGAAGCAATTTGGGTGAGTGTTGGTGCGCGTGTAAGGCGCAAGGCAGTGCCCTGGGTGGCCAAGTCTAGGGGGTAGATGACGGTAGTTGCACCTCCAAATGGAAGCAGTAGAGATGGGTGTTGCTGCCTGCCGGCACAACATGCATCAGGTGTGGCGCTGGAGATACAGAATTGTAAATACAATTGTAACCGGTGGCCGAAATGAATACTGTGTAACCCTATATATCAATGTGTATTGGATTTGTGTAATAAATGTAATAAAGTTGGTCTAATGTTGAGAGTGCGTCAACAAATAAAGATGGGGTTAAGTGAGAAGTAATAAAGACTACACAGTGAAGACCAACCACTTGTATGGTACCTTTGTGGGGAAAAAGGGGGCAAAATGGGGGGTTTGGAGTGAGGCCAAGGTTGCAAGGGCGAGTAGCACGTATTATGCCCACTATAAGAGGCACCCCACGCGCCTAGGGGCGGGGTGCCTTTAGTGGCATTTCGGGCGCGAGACAGAGGGGTGTCCAGCGTAAGTGGAGAGGAGTGGGAGGGGTCGCCGCCATGAAATGGGATATACGGGGCAGGCACAGAGTGGTGTCACCGAGGTGCGCAGGCCGCCCCCACCCCCCAGGGGAGGTGTTGAAAAACCCCTGGACACGAGGGAGAAGCCCTCTTTGTTCTCTCGCCTCAGGCGCCCAGCAGGTCGCAGCCTGAAAATAGTTGCCCACCCACCCATCCCTAATTTTAAAGTAGTCTGGCGGGGCGGGGTCCCGGGTAAGAGGAATGCCGGGGACTCCTTTTTTGGGGGGACTGCCTGATACTGCACCAGGGGGGCAGTCAATGGGGCTCCAGGCTGGCGGGAGAGGGGGCTGTCCTGCTGGTGGTCCTGGACTCTCCGGCCCTACCCGAGATGCCGGTGCTTGGAGGAAGCAATTTGGGTGAGAGTTGGTGCGCGTGTAAGGCGCAAGGCAGTGCCCTGGGTGGCCAAGTCTAGGGGGTAGATGACGGTAGTTGCACCTCCAAATGGAAGCAGTAGAGATGGGTGTTGCTGCCTGCCGGCACAACATGCATCAGGTGTGGCGCTGGAGATACAGAATTGTAAATACAATTGTAACCGGTGGCCGAAATGAATACTGTGTAACCCTATATATCAATGTGTATTGGATTTGTGTAATAAATGTAATAAAGTTGGTCTAATGTGGAGAGTGCGTCAACAAATAAAGATGGCGTTAAGTGAGAAGTAATAAAGACTACGCAGTGAAGACCAACCACTTGTATGGTACCTTTGTGGGGAAAAAGGGGGCAAAATGGGGGGTTTGGAGTGAGGCCAAGGTTGCAAGGGCGAGTAGCACGTATTATGCCCACTATGTCTCCAGAACATAACCAGTCCTGAATGCATAATGCAGGCAAGCCAATGAGCACACAGAAGCGATGCAAGCAAATTGTGTGCTAATGATATATTAAAATCCTGCGTAGTGACCTCAAATTTTGTAATAGCACCCTCACTGAATGATGCTTGCCTCTTGCACTGTGTGTACTCCCTGTATACCCTTTGATGTCACCGTCCCCTCCCTTCTTCCCGCGCACACGTCACACATTGGTTGTTTATCAACACGTTTGATACTCGTCCTTTAATAGAGCGGAGTTGGCATCATTACATTTCTCCAAATGGCTTCCAAAATATCTCATGCTCCTGGTACCCACATTCATGGACTAATAGGACAACAGATTGTCTCTTTGGTCAGATTCCATGTGAGGTACAAGAGGGGACTAAATAGAGCTCCCGAGATGTCCCGCGGTCCGCAGGACAAAAGAAAGTGAAAGGGCGAAAGAAAGGATTACTTTCAGCTGGTAGATTTATTAATGAACATAATACACCATCCTGGCTGGCCCCAGAAGACAAACTACAAGGAATGTGGATTGCAATGTGCAGTACATGGTCTAAAAGCTGCCATGGAAACCTAAACACTATTAATTTTTGTAAGAAACAATTGAAACAATGATACACATAGACTGGAGGATGAAGCAGTGGTAGAGCAGCCCCGAGAGGGGGAGATATCTGTGCACTTCAAAAGTGGAGCAAGGACACAGCGTGGTTGGTAGACAAGGATACGACCATGAGGCCATGCGTGCTCTGGACTATAGAAGGTCACCAGACTGCAGAAGAATCACGCTATACAGTCAGGGCAGGTCCAAGGATTTCAGGTACACTGGGCAAAGTGACATTTCTCTGCATCTTCTCTGACAAATGGGTTTTTAAAAATGTTTCTAAGAACAATCGTGCACCCCTGGTGGTTCATAGTAAGCAGCTTTACTGTAGAACTGGCTCTGAAACAGTAAACCAAGCATCCAGCGAGCAGGAGGCATATCTTGGGAATTTTTTCGGGGATCCCAGGGCAAGGAGCGATTACTGGGCTCAGACTGTAAAGATCAAAGCCTTTACCACACGTGTCCTAGAGCTTAAACCTACTATTAAACCCAAAGCGGAGCTGCAAGTAAACCCCTTTAGCGCTGACCCTCAGGGTTGCAAATTTGAGCAGTTCAAGGCTCCGGGAGGTGGTTTGGGGTTAGAAACTCAGAACTCAATGAAATATTCTCGAACAGTAAATCAAGGTCCAGCCAGTACTTTTTCTTAGAAACGAAACAATACTTTACTTCAGCACACAACACAATACTGTGTATAATCATCAGTTGGTATAGTTAACAGATAACCTTCACTTGGTTTGGAGGCAGCCTAGGCTGCTAGTACAGGTACCGATTGGCTGCACACTGCAAGTTAGGCTTTTGGTGTCCTGGAGAATTTAGTGACTAATACTCGAGAGTTGCTATTACGGGTTCCGCTGACCCTTTTTCAGAGTTGAGGTCAACTAAGTCCTAGTACAATGTTTCCCAACCCAGCCGGCTGTCTCCTTCTTTCAAAGTACCCTTATGTCCTTGGTTGTCTTTATCTGCAGGTTGGGTCTACAAGTCCCGATAGGAGGCAAGAAAGTGCCACTCTGCGTAGTGTGTCTTCTCACACAGCCCACCCAATATGATTGTGCGGTCTCTGCTGTGTCTAGTGCGCATCCGCATGCTTGACAGGATGAATGTGGGCAGCAGCACTGGTAAAAAAAACAGCTGCGCGTGGGTCGCACTGCCCACGCTCTGGGGAATCTTTACTGGGAAATCTTCATAGGGCCCAAATAAAATCCCACCACCCAGACAAAGTGAAGAGTCTACCCTCTGTCCGAGCAGTGACGAATATCGATGCAAGCACCTACTGTGTGGAGTGATCTTGATCTGGTGCAATACCCCTCCTGGCGCTTCAGTACTTCGGTGAGAATGTCAAATGTGCTCATGGTTTTTCAGCGACATGGAGTTACAGGTATTAGGTATTCTTTTGGTGGAAAACCTAGGAGGTACCTTTCCAGTTTCTTTAGGAGCTTTGGCTTTGGAACACCCTCCAAAGAGACTCAGGTCTCAGGACATCACCCTGTGGCATAGTCTTCTACAGCCGCAAGCTGACTGCAGTCACGCCCGGAAAGAAGATGATGCACTTGGGGTGCCCCAACAGACCACACACCCCAGCTCTAGATGCCAATCCATGTCACAAGAAACCCTCAATGCACACCCGTGATTTTCGAGTGTGCTGAGGTGAAAATGATAAAATCAGCTCTCTAGAGCCAGACCTTTTCTGCCTTAACACATACTGACCCACATTTGTGCCGTCAAGGGAAAGCCAATGCCAACTACCATAGGACTGAAACAAAAAAGACAACTGTAAATAGACGCAGTGCTATCCAGACACCATAAAAATAAAAAAACGCATGAACACAATTGAAGCAAAACATTGTTGCTTACTGTGTCATTTCAAAGCCATTGGTCTTAATATAGTGGTCTGTAGATTGTTTGGGGCGTGGCCAAAAGTGCATCTCAATTAGCAATGAACACCCTCACTATTTAACCCCTTGAGCACACTTTCAAGTCATGAAGGCAGCATTGGGCACAATCTTAAATACACATTTGTGACAGTGACATTGAAATGTTTGTTTTGTCGTTTAGTACCAGTGAAAATATAGCATATAAAAACATCTTTAGCAAAAACAAAGGCTCCAAAACATACACTACCAAAATCTCTTCCTTATATAATATCTCCCTGCAACAAATTTGCTTTGCAAGTAATCCTATCATCAAGTAGGTACCAGAGGCAATTGGCCCTCGGAGACCTTTGGGTCCGTTCCCCACCAGTCCTAGGGAAGGAGCAGGGAAGAGATTAACAGACTGGTCTTCCGCATTCCTATTTCCGAGCTGGAAGTAGAAGCACAACAGAGTAGTGAGTCTACAAATACGCACTGAGCGTGCAAAGATGGGCACCTTGAATGTCGCCCCAATCAAGCAAGTTCAGTGGGTGCCTGAGAGGCAGTGATGAAGGCAAGGAGGATCTGCGAAAAGCAGCAGCTTATCCAGGACTCTGGGCGGGCTACTGGCTCACCAGAAGCCCTGACATGAATTGAGACCACCCTGCTTCTTCATCTCATTGGTGACATTTCACATTGTCAACCAATGAGAAAAGGAGAGAGTCTAGCATGAACACTGCTCACAAAGCCACCATTCCTGACTGCATGGAGTTCCTGCCCACATTGCTCTTGTGTGCTTCCTACCACTGAGCCTAGCCTGACCTAGAGTCCACTACTGGGCCTTTCCTCCCAGAGCCCTGGTCTACTAAATGGCAGGTCTCTGCCTCCTCAGGGTTTGGGAAGCAGAGACCTGCAGCCAGCAGCATCCGTCTCCTGAACCCTGAGGTCTACCATCACGTAGGTGTGAGGTCCTGGGCCAGCAGCTCCCTCCTCCCATTGGCCGCAGTGGAGCGCGTTCACTTCTCCCAACTTGTCACCAAAGCTCCAATCTCCTTACCTGCCACCAGCATCAACCTCCTCTCGCCGCCAGCTGTATTGCCCCAGTAGAACGATCAGGCCGGATTGGCACAGAAGCACTGAGGGTGGATCCCTGCCCGCTGGGTAAGCAGGGGCAGTGTGAAAACGAAAGGCTGTATGAGATTAAAGACGTACTGCAGTTCGTCAAACCCATCACCTGGAAGAGATTGTGTTCTCTAACTGACGTTTGTAAACCATCTGCTACAGGAGATTATGAACACTACTCAACTGTGAGAGCCATGCATTGTATGAGACTGTAGGCGCTTACTCCACTGTGTGACATCCACTAGCCGTAAGAAATAACCGGTGCGGTCTACAGTGTGAGACTCATAGATTAGAGGCACTGACTCCTTTTGGCGAGATCTTTCTGCTCTTGCGTAATATATGTACTGAGTGGTGCGTGAGACTTGGCAGCTATATAACACTCTCTGCATTAACTACAGTCATTTTGAGACATAAAGTTTTTAACATTGAACACAGTGACTAAAGAGTACAAGTTTCTCCATCTATATGCAATTCTAGCATAAGTAGATAATCTGTAGATTCTAGGCACTGCCGTCAGCGTGAATGATACTCAACAATTGTTTGGGATTTCCAGCCCAGACTATAGTGTGAGACTCATCACCTGTGTTAGAGTCCAACACTGGCTTCACTTCATAAGGTGCACAAGGTGCGTGGTTCTCTCACTGACTGAAGTGTGTCACATCCATGAACTGTGCAAGAATCAGTGGGTGAGACAGCCCTCATCAGTATTCGTGCCTAGGGATAGACTGCAGTGTGTGTGAGTGGTATTAGCTATATCATATAGTTATATGACATCCTTGGCCCTAGAGCCCGTCTACAATGTGTCAGGCCAGTGAGATGTTGCGGCTCTAGGTATGCACTGCTTTGTGTGGGACCTGTCAACTGCAAGTGCTTCTGGGACTGAATTCAGTGTGACAGCCTCATCAGTATAGTATGAGATTCGATTCATGTACTGCAGTTTGTCAGATCCATCCATCACCTGTAGAGGATCGTAGGCACTGAATGTAGGGAATCTACAGGGTATATAACATTCTAGGCACTGAACACGTTTGTGTGAGCCGGAAAGCTGCAGAAGGCTCACCGCACCGGCTGGAGTGTGAGACCCATCTGTTGAGTGAGACGAAGAGCATTTTCTGCCATATGTCAGAGCCATTATTGCTAAACAATATTTTTTTCTCACTGATTCTGTCTATATGGGATTCATTAATGACACTATAGAACCAACGAAGCATTAGTTCATTTATATGAAAACTGAGTTGGAAAATGTACCATGTGTGCTGTTTTTCAAACTTTTATCAGGGAGCGAACCATTCGTCACTACCCTAAAAACGCCTATCTCACTTACTTAAATGGTATTACTAGAGGCAGGTATTTCTGCTCCATCTCTTTAACATTTCACCGGAGGCTGCTTACCCTTAGTTACAGCTTCCCAGTTTGTCTGCCGCTCCCTGTGGCATTTTCTCTCTGCCCTTCAGTGCAATAGAGACCAAAATAACAACTTCGACCACTCCAGCAGGGCACAGACTCCCTCGGGAGCCGGGCCTCGACGCTGCTGCTCTGGCGGGCACTGCTGCTGCGGAGTCTGGCTGGTCCGCTGCCAAGCACAAGTTGGCGCATCCTCTGGTGACTTTGGGGGTCAGGATGGCCCAATTCAGGATGCTTGGTGCCGATGTCCTGATTCAAGAATTTTAGACTGTCTAAGGTAGCAGAAATGACATCACGCACCCTTTGACACCCGATACCATCACAGAGTGGACCCCTTGCCACCTTTATTCGTGGATTATTATCTCTTGACCCAAGGATGGTGGAAAGTTACGAGGGTAAACCACAGAAAGTTTACTTTATTTTCCTAAAGCTGCCTCCGTGACTCCTGAGACCAGGGGGGAGGGGTAGTTGATTAGTGCCAGGAGTACCACTACCAAAGGGCAAGTAAAGGGTAGCGCCCTGGGTCCGACTACCTCCAAACAGCCGCCCATTGTCTGGTTTAGAGTTGGGTAGTAACACAAAATACTTAATTTGTTACTTGAAGTGCACATTACTGGAACGCATGGCACAACACCGAGGCAGAGTCAAGAAAATCACTGCTTCCTTGTTTGCCGAGCCGGTGAGTGTGCAAAAACACCCATCCAACTCACCCTGAGGTGCGGTTTTTCCTGACTTTCTGTAAAGAGCAGCTTGCACACATCCTACAGCAGGCACTTCATGGCCGCAAGAGGTATTCAAGGGCAGCAGAATCTGTATACAGGCATCCCTGAGACAAAGAGCAGGCTGCTGTGTGCTGTCCCAGGCGTCTGTCCTGCCGGCTGGGAGTGACGTTCATAAGCCCAGTGCAGCATGGTGGGCTCAGAGGAACACCAGCCACCTGGGTTCTCATCCTTACTGGTAGAGGGTGAGGGGGGGGGGGGGGAGGGCGCGAGGCTGCCTCGCTAATCCCACACCCGGAATTAACCATTCTGTGTGGATCGGTAGTTTGGGTGCATGGGTGCGGGATTACAAGCAGTCCCTTAAGAAACGTGGAATGGTCATGGAAACCCGCTAACCCTTCCCAGACGTGCGAGTGGCCACCAACTGCATCCTTTAGTGGACAGACAAGGGGAGCCATAGTTAGTCAATTACAGCAGCAGTTTATTCAACATAACACATGGACATGATACATCACAACTTAATGGTAATTAGCATTCCATGGATTCAAATACTTCAACACATTTGTTATAGCTTTCAAGTTTAGTACAGCAGTTCTGATCTTGTTGGTCCACATTTAATTACTGACAGCTTTTCCGGCACAGCCCCTGCACGACTGCCCCTTTGCAGGTATCTAGCGTTAGAGGCTTCTAGGCTTCCCTTGCTACCGAGACCTATGTGGGCGGTCGTACCGCCTCTCTCGGGCTGCAGGTGCCGTGTCCACCTGGAGCTGACCCATCGCCCGATCACAGGGACCCTGCTGTAAGGCATCTTAAGGGCCCCGATTGAGCAGCTCTTCTTCCTAGGCTATTGTGTATTCCTTGGCTAAGTGTGCATGCTGTCTTTGCCATGCTGTTGGTGGTTCCCCGACCGCTGGCAGCTCCCACTTTCCTGCTTGCCTAAGAGAAGCCTAGTTGCTCCAGTATCCCAACTATGTTTAGTAGGAGCATGTCAATACCCACCTCGGTTAAGTGTCCTACGCCCTCCGCGAAATATCCCTGTGTCTTGAGATTGATCAGCCCGTGCCTCACAAACCCCCAGGCGTTTGCCCTACAGACTTTCGCCATGGGGATGTTTAACTTGCACCTGGATCTCTCCACTGCCCCATGGTCTATACCCCCCTCCACTCCCAATAGGCTATGACCTCTGACCGTATTATGTTTGCTAAGCGAACCAGCTTGGTTATCTCAGTGAGCCCTCACATCATCACCCCCAATAGATCTATCCGCCCGAGACATGCCAGATCTTTCCCCCTGAGGTGCGCTACAACTGCATCAGGCCTTTCTTCCCACCGCAATGCGTCCTGGACGGTTGATACCAATTAAGCCCATCTCATGCCCGGTTTACTCAGTCAAGACACCGCTGTGTTGCGCAGCCCCTTGTAGTCCTTACACACAGACGGCAATAGTTGTGCCCTCATGATGTAAGAGTGTTCCAGGTCAGAACAGGAAGCAGGCAGCCAGCCTCCCACCCCTAAGCCAATCACAACGCTGCAATGTAGAGGTCAGTAAAATATCAAATACCAGCTCTGTTTTTAATATAAAATCAGGGCCTTCGATGGTCAAATCACTGAAAATACAAGATTTGAAAAAAATATTATTGCCTACGGGTACTCGTGGAAGACAATTTCTATGGACTGGAATCTAGAGAATGCTAAAGTGATACTGGTATTTTACTGACATCTGCTGGTCGTTTTTTATCAAGAAAGTTAAATAGAGGCAGTTGCCAGAAAAATTAAAAAAAGAAAGTCCCTCAGCAGAAAGCCATTCTGGTATTTTACTGACCTCTACTGGTCGTTTTCTATCAAGACAGTTAAATAGAGGCAGTTGAACAAGCAGAAAGCAATTCTGGTATTTTACTGACCTCTACTGGTCGTTTTCTATCAAGACAGTTAAATAGAGGCAGTTGAACAGAAAAAAAAGTCCCTAAGCGGAAGCAGACAAGTCCTAGGGCTGATCTCTAGAGGCCACAAAGTACATACACATATAAGTATATACTAAAGTATATACAAGAGGTCTCAAATGCTCAACCTAAAAAGAAGGGGAACTGTTTTTCTTAAATGCAGCGTTGTGATTGGTCTGAGCGACATGACACGGCGCTCAGCCAGGGGCTGGATGTCCCATGTTCTCCATGCAGATTGTAATGCAGCCTGCATGGAGAACAGGGGAGTGGGCATGACTGTTTTGGGCGGTCCGAGAGGGCAGACCAAATAGTCACTGTGCACAGGAGGGCTCTACCACTCCTCCCCTGCAACTCAGTTCCGCCCCCTCATGCACTGCGGCAGCAGGAGGAAAAAATAAAATGATAATAACATCCCGTTATTATAATTTGTGAAGGCCGCCTTGAACAGTGCAACTTCGTGCCCAGGCCTGCAAACATTAGGGAGTGTGTTGAGCAACTTCTTTAGCAAGCTGAAGTCGATAGCGGGGGCTCCTCGTCCTTGCACTTGGGGTGCAACTGCCACCACCCTTTCATCACTGCCTTGCAATAGAAGGAGTCGGCTGGGTCCCTGCCTGTGGCCAGCTTGGCATATTAAGATATCGCGCTAAGGTGTGCTTGTGCCCAAACCTGGCTCCATCCACCCTCAAATGCCTGCTGTATAAATCTCGTGAAATCCTCAGTTGTGATCTCGCCTGGACTTGCTGCACCAGTCATGCAGCGAAAAACTTACCGGCACTTACGGTATTTGTCTACGGTCTTGAGTGCCAGCGCACTGTCCACCAACATTGCTAGGATGGGTCTGCCAGGGCCCACAGGCACTCGGGAACTGGCATCATGGCCTGCTCTGCATGTGGGGCCAGCTTTCTGAATCTCTGCCACTGATAACGAGATAACTTATCAGCTACTGAGTTATCGCAGCCTGAAATGTGTCTGGCTCTAATCACTATGTTGGCTGTCAGCTGGCTAGGTGGCATAGTAATCGCACCACTGCTGGGCACCGCGTTATTCCTAAATTAAATGCTTGCTCCAATGCATGGTCGTTGACCCATAGCGTGATCTGCCTGTTGCTGAGTCGGCCTTCCCATATGTTGAATGCCGTGACGATGGGGAAGAGCTCCAGTAGCGCAATGTTTTTGGTGATCCCCTTCGTGTGCCAAGCATTCGGCCAGCGGGAGGCCATCCATGCTGCACCCAGGATGGCCCCAAATCCTTCGCTTCCGGCAGCGTCTGCCAATAGTTCCAGCTGGCTGGCAGGCACCCATAGTTCCCACCATATGAGTGTCCCATTGAAGTTGGCTAAGAAGCCTACCCTTTGCTCCAGGTCCTCCCTCATCCCCTGTGGGAGCTGCACTCTGATGTTTCTTTGTGAGGCCTTTTATCAAGCAGGCAAGGCATTTGGCAAATGGCCTTCCTGCCAGGATCACGCGGTAGGCAAAATTGAGCTTACCCAGCAGTTGCTGCAGCTCGCCCAGGGTCGTCTTCTTTTTTGCGAGCAGCCACTCCATTATGAGTTGCAGCTCAGCCACTTTGGCCCCAGATAGCCTGCATACCCCCACCAAAGTGCCTAGCTCAATCCCTAGGAAAGACAACCGTGTGACTGGGCCGTCTGTCTTTCTGCTCACCAGAGGTACCCCTACCTCTTCTACCAATTCCACGAAGTGGCACAGCATGTCTGTGCACTCTGTGGTGCCTAGTTTGCCAATAAATAGGAAGTCATTGAGGTAGTGTATCCGCCCTCCCTCTGGGTGCTGTGCGCCTAACTCCCACTCCAGAGAGCTGCTGAAGATCTCAAAATAAGTGCAGGAGATAGTGAAGCCTTTGGGCAGGCATTTGCCATAGTAATAGGCGCTGCCCAGCTGGAAGCCCAGCAGTGGTAGTTATCCAGATGAACCGGCAGGAGGAGAAAGGCAAACTCTATGTCTGTCTTCGCTAACAGTGCACCTTTACCTACCACTTTGATCAGATCCACCGCCTCATCTAAGGTTGCCTAGGACACAGAACAACTGTCTGGGTCCAGTCCATTTTTTGCCGACGCACCCGGTGGGTATGACAAATGGTGGATGGGGCGGTACTTCCCGTCCTCCTTCTTGGGTACCACACCCAGAGGGAAGACTACGAAGTTGTCAAAGGGTGGGGCCAAGAACGGCACAGCTACTCTCCCTAGGTGGAGCTCACTGTGGATTCTGAATTGTGACTAAATGAGGCCCCATGGCAGCAATTAACTTCAGAAGCCTATGTTGACTACTTCGAAGAAACTTGAAGATACAGGGGACAGCAAGTAAACTGTACTGAGAACTATCAATGTATGCAGACTCCATGTTATCCAACCGCTGGAGTTATCATCAGTGCTCAGGTATACAAGCATCTGCACTCTTAGCCATCGCCATTTGCGGCATTTAAGGCGCAGAGACTCTTCAGAATACAAAGCAGTACCCCTCGGAGCTGTCAATCAGAGGGCGAGAGGATCACTGCTGCTGGGTTCTGAAATAAGAGATGCCTGAAGTAACCTTTACAGGAAAAGGCAGTTTTACTGCTCAATGTTTCTCTTTGGGAGTGTTGAGGGCTACATTTCAGGCACTGAAAATTAAAGTGACTCATGAAACTGGCAAGCTTTGAGGAATAAGATTTCGTGGGTTCTTTAATTTTGGCAGAATATATCCTCGCTTTTGATTCAGTGCCCTTACAAGGAAAATCCAGAGCCATTCTTGGTTTTCTGTTTCTGAAAGAGGTTTCTGCTGCCTAACATTCTGACTCACTGGGGCAAAGCGCCATGAAGTGTGTAACAGATTCTCAAGGACCTTGAAGGCTGTGGCATGCTGCAAAGAAGAACAAGGGCTAGGTTACATATCGAAGCACAGTAATTTTGCACAGATTCCTGTCGATTTTCCCCTGTAGTGGGCAATTTGTTAGAGGCATTTGCACCACAGAACAATTAAAAAATGACAATTACACCAACTGATATCCTCGGTCATGCAAATCTTGGCTGAGTGGCACAGCATTAAAGGGGGAATGGCCAGACACCATTTGAATCAGACGCACAAGCAACCATTTTCCTCCAGCACCCTGAACACACCTGTTTATTTCCTGATTGTGAACCACGGTGGAATTGTTCTAATCCCTACTGGAGAACCTGAACTGAATGTTCCTAGATATGACATAGAATAGCTGTTTGTCTTACGCACCACCTCTACCTGGCTCTCTCACTGCATTTCCCAGGCAGGAGGCAGCGACATTGGGGTTAGATGAGTGGACAAGGATTTTTTCCAAGAACCAGTCAGCAAATGGATTACGTTTTTCCATCCAATCCCTTATAGTCAATTATTTCTTAGGCGCTCTAATCTCTTTTCATGGTGAAAATATGTCGGAATTGTAATTGTTCGGGGTAGTGAACATTTTTTGAGTGCATTACGAAGATTTGGTGAATCTAATCTTAAACTTGTAATTCTGGCTTTGTGGCTGCCATGGTATTTAGAGAGATGAACTGTAATCCTTCCACCCATGACGTTGAAGGGAGCCACACTGTTTCTTCATCTCACTAGGTTCTTGCATATATCACAGATTGTCCCTCTTTTTTCGCACTGAATCAAGCTTGTTATAGAGGAGTAATTGAACCAAGCATCTCCTTCAAACACCCAGTACAGTCCTTTAACCATAAGTGCGGATCTCTACTTGAGGACAAGATTGATCGGGGAAACAAATTTACTCTATGGAGCAGAAGATAAAGCCTGTATTGAAATATTCTTCCAGTTCCAATGACTTTTAAGGCCCTGCCAGCAGCACTCCGAGCAGTTGAAGAATCACAATGCCATTCAGATGGATTGTCACTATAATCGGTCCACAGCAAAGCCATAGGAACTTTTGTGGAGAAGGTAGAAGAGTTTGAACCAACAACATTTGATAATTACAATACGTGGTATATATGTTTCCTAAAGTTATCTAAATTATTGCAAACATTTCAAGAAATACCACTGGTATTAATACTGTAGATTTAGCAAAGTGAATATTTAAGTCACCCATTATTACGGTATACAAGATTTCAAGCATAGACCTGTATAGATGTTTGGTTAACAAATCAACACTAGAGATGTGAATTGTGGGGGCGATAACCTAGCAAAATGCTCCATGAACAAGAAGATGAAGCTGTTATTTGAACAGATAATTCCTCCAGAGATTTGTGCTGGTTAGAGCCAGTGATTATGATTTTCACGTGAAATTCCACAATAATTTATAGACCGCTGCCAGTGCAATGTCCAGTGAGACAATGCATCTCAAGATTATAGTCATAAACCAGGTCCCCTTCTGAGTTGCAGTTTTTTTAATGCTGAGCCAATGTTCAAGGACATACACGATAAAACACTGGAGAGGTCTGATGTGTGTTCGCTGATGACCAACAGCAGGTACATTACAAGAGCGTTTGACATTATGGAGTGCAATGGAATGGCATACGTTTTCCTGCTTCAGTGCCTTGATACTTACTGGGTCTAGTATGTAGGATCATAAAAATAGGGAAAGCAATGAATCTGGGCCATACATAAAAGGGCATTTACCATTAATTACTTCCTTGAATGAACAACATTGCCGGAAATGGGGGCATTGTGGGTGTGGGATGGTGAAGATGGGCTAGCCTTTGGAAATCTGCTGGCAAGGCTGCCCAATGTCTGGTCTTTAATAAGTCTGAACCGGCCACACATAGGCTGTAATAAAAACTAGCCTGCTGCAGTGCAGGACGGTGGTTTTTGATGGACACAATTTAAAGTCCATTTAAGATGGCACCTAAAGTTGAGTCAACTCAGACAAATAAACAAGAAGAGTTACCTAAATCAACACACTAGTTTTAAGACAGTACAGACGTGAAGAAATTAACAAACTGAAAAAAGATTCAAGCACTTAAAGCAGATAGGATCCTATTGATAAAAGCTAAAATCAAAATGACATTTGAGACTGACAAATGTGAAAGTGAAAATATTGCTAATTATGCCATGGCTGTGTCATCCACTATAATCTGTACCCAGTGTATCCTCCGATGTTTTCCATTTCTTCATATCTTATCCCTAACAAATCCTTATTTCCAATGTCCACTTTTATAGAAATCCTTCCATGCATAATTACTGTTCTACCGGAGACTAAAAATACATATATCCTTTATGTTCCTTAGTATTGCCCTGCTGCTGATGTATATACTGGCTACATGTGTTTTTTAATTGTACTTTGTCACTGATGCATATCGTGGCTACATGCTGTATTACTGTACTGCTGCCAGTGGTCAAAGTGCATTACGAAAAGTACAGGAATTGTAATGCTGCATGCAATGGGAGTGGAGTGAGGGAGCTTAGGGGGCTGCGTCAAAGGCATGGTTAAAAAAACAATAAATACTGTAACTTTTTGCAGTGTTTCACCTTCAGGTCACTACATATAAATAACGCACAGTTTATTAATAAGTGGGAAATGCACTATTGTACATTATGAAACCTCTATTAGTTAACGCACTGCAGAGGTCAGTGCCTGTAACCAGTGAGCCACTTGAACGTAACTCTTTTTGGTGCAGTGGAGGATAGTGACTTGTGTTTGTTTAGTGCTACGAGATTCCAGTCTGTGCCAGAAAGCACTGTGATTATGTAAGTCATTATTTTAAATTTGCATCACACAGTATAAGGTAGGCTGCTACAAAATGTGCAAAATATTTAAGATATAAAAGTTATTCCAAAATATAGAATTTAGTAATACCCAGACTGTATGTAGTGCAATTTATTTTATAACTGTTGTTTAAAAGCACACATTTCACTGCTCAGCTGGTAGCTCCCTTGCAATACTACTCAAAATGAATAAATCTGTATCATCAAGAAGCTTACAGTGATTTCATCAATTAAACTCAATCCCGGCTTCCAAGGACCCTTTACATTTGCAGATTAACCGGTAGTGCAAATTTACATTTCTTTCAGGCAAGCAGGCACCCTGGCAAGAAGGCTTGTTTAGCTGTCTGCCTCTATCTCTGTTTGACAGCACAGGAGACTCCCTGCCTTCCACTTCAGCTGAAGCAGTTCGCTATCGGAATTAACCATCCCGGTATGGTCGCCTTTTAACAACAAGCATTTGCAATGCAATCGGTGTCGCCTTTGGGACCTTATATGTATTTAGCTATGCAGCCCATTAGCCTGGTTCCTGAATCATCTACTGTTCTTTAACATGGAGGGAAGGTAAGCACCAAACTGCGTGACACGCCAGGTATGGGAACACATGGAGAGAAATATTGCCTTTCAGTGGGAAATGGTATAGTCCAAAGCTCTGTTTTTAATATAAAATCAGGGCCTTCGGTGGTCAAATCACTGAAAATACAAGATTTGAAAAAAATATTATTGTCTACGGGTGCTCGCGGAAGACAATTTCTATGGACTGGAATCTAGAGAATGCTAAAGTGATAGTGGTATTTTACTGACATCTGCTGGTCGTTTTCTATCAAGAAAGTTAAATAGAGGTAGTTGCCAGAAAAATTTTAAAAAGAAAGTCCCTCAGCAGAAAGCAATTCTGGTATTTTACTGACCTCTACTGGTCGTTTTCTATCAAGACAGTTAAATAGAGGCAGTTGAACAAGCAGAAAGCAATTCTGGTATTTTACTGATCTCTACTGGTCGTTTTCTATCAAAACAATTAAATAGAGGCAGTTGAACAGAAAAAAAGTCCCTAAGCGGAAGCAGACAAGTGCTAGGGCTGATCTCCAGAGACCACAAAGTACATACACATATAAGTATATATTAAAGTATATACAAGAGGTCTCGAATGCGCGACCTAAAAAGTAGGGGAACTGTTTTTCTTAAATTAAAAAAAGTATGGGCACACCGTGCCCCTCAGATCCCTCTCACTTCGACCACTGACTGCTGCTCACTACAAATGTATATATCTCTCAGTTGCCTCATCGTTGTACCACCCTCGTATATATAGACATATAGATCTCTTCCAGGTGAAGAATAGAGGACTCAATGTCTCGAAAGTCCTGGCTATCACTCTTATGCTCGGGTCAAGGAGTCTAGCCATTTCAAAGTTTGAGGGTCAAATCATGGTAACCTATAGTTTAGATAACTCAGGTATTCACAGTAGCAGTGTGTGCATTTGTGAATATGAGTCTGTGTGAGTGAATGCAGCTTAATGTTTTGAAAGGAAGTTGAGGTGACAGAAGGTGAAAAAAAACTGGTCTAGCCTGGAAGTAGTTCCCAGGAACACACCCAGGTGAACTGTGTTATTAGGTGCCTTGTAGAATCATTGTATGTGATGCCTGAGGGAAGGGTTAATGTATGAGTGGTGAAAAGAAAGTGGTACGTCTTATTAGAAGATACTGAACCAGATTCTGAACATTGCAGACAGTGACTTGCCTCTGACCAAAGTTTTTTGCTTTTACTCATCATCAGAGGGCTTTACCTTACAGGAGGAAGAAGCCCTCTATGAACATGTCCTAGCCTAGAGTCATGCTCCATCCTATTTGTTGGACATAATCTCAAGAGGAGATACTCTCCATATATTGGGTAGAGGATGTGGCCTCACGACTAGAGCTGCCGACTTTGGAGCTGGGGAACCAGGTTTGAGCCTCGACGTCGGCTCAGCATCCTGTGATTCTGGGCAAATCACTTAATCTCCCTGTGCCTACCAAAAAATGAATGTGTCCTTGTGTAACATAAATGGTGCTCATGTAAAGAGCTCCAATACCTTCGGGTCGAGTTTGCGCTATATAAATCTGCAAAAACAAATATGTGATCAGAAAGCCTATGGCAACGTTAGACATGGTGGTCTTCATATACACCTATGGTACTGTTAGGCCTGGTGGTCTCCACGTACATGCTCAGTGAGCCATGGCAATCTCTGGTCTGGTGGTCTCCATGTACATGCTCAGTGAGCCACGGCAATCTCTGGTCTGGTGGTCTCCATGTATGTGCTCAGTGAGCCCATGGCAATCTTGTGGTCTTGTATAAGTGCTCTCTGAGTCCATGGCAATTGTAGGTCTGGTGGTCTCCATATATGCATTCAGAAAGCCCTGAGTAATCTTAGGCATGGTGGTCTCAATATAAGTGCTCAGTGAACCCAGGCAATATTAGGTCTAGTGGCCTCCACACACTGAGCCAAAACTAAGTCTTGTGGTCTCCATATAGATACTTAGCGAGTCCATGGCAATCTTAGGACTGGCCGTCTCCATATAAGGGCTCGGTGAACCCATGGCAACGTTAGGTGTGGTGGTCTCCATATATGTTGAAATTGGGATCAAACCAATGCCCCACTCAAGGTCACATAAAGGTGTTTTTGGCTGGGTGCTAGTTAGTGCTAAGACATATTCTCTGGAGCAAAATGGTGCCATCACCAAGGCAGTCTTGTTGATCAAACGTTTGGGACAGCTGAAGGGGAGTCTCTGGTCCAATCCGGAAGGCTGGAGTCCTTATATTTAGAGCGACCCTTTTGGCATTTTGAAATGCATCTGTTTCAGGACTTTTCCCAAAGGAAAAGGAGGGGGGAGAACTTCCAGCACCAAATGGTCAAGTGTGTATTTAACCTTTACATCCATTTGCCCACTGACAAGTTATTGTGTAGAAACTATCTTCTTTCATCCAGGCCATTGTCAAGGGGGGGCAAAAGGGGCTGCTGCAGATGTTTCAGTATTGAGTTTGACTATCTTGCAAGAACCTACACTAACCAGTCTATGCTAGAGAAAGAATATTCAACAAAAATATGAATCACCCGTAGGGGGATTAGTACTGTGACCTGAGGGCATGAAAGAAATACAGCTGACTCAGAATCCACAAACTGGGGCAGAAAAGTGCAATGGGACCATGCTGCAGACACATCCGACCCACAGCCTATAAGTCACTTCTCGTTCCCTCTCCCCTATTCATTATGCATATGTCCAGTGGCTGCTGGTAACACTTACCTACTAGAGCTACTGCTCTGGGTTATCATGAAAAGAAGATATAAACCATTTCAGAAGCTGGGAGCCTTGAGATGACATCAGATTTAGGAATGTGGGGTTTGGAAAGCAGCAGTCACATTTATTTGTTTCTTTATTTTCTGTCTCTCATAAGTGAACGATGTGGAATTTCTGCTGGAAAAGCTAAGTATTTTAAAAGCCTTATTTGGTAAACGTTTATACTAACCATATGTGCAGTACTAAGCTTTCACAAGTGTTGTATATGAGTCAAAGATGGAAAATGTTGACAATAGTTTTCGAATATGAAATATGTGCTGTTGGAATAAGCCCTAAATAGTTTGAGACTATGAAACTTGGATCTCTGCAGTGGCGTAATGTGATTAAATGTTTGGACTTTATTTTATGTCCTTATGTGCCTATTTGCCACTACCTGTGCGAATACACTTACATACATCTTTCTCATCAGGACTGGACTGGCCATACTGCTCCTCTGGAATTTACCCAGTGAACTGTAGGGTAAGGGGCTGTTTTAAGGGCTGGATGGGTTGCCATGACCCAACAATGGCGCTGTGGTGCCATTCAAAGTGTGGTAGTGTGGAGTTTGTTTGAACATTTTGCCAAGGCTCATTTTGGTTTCCAGACCAGCCCTTCCCATCATGCAACCTAAGATGATCAACAACAAAGTGCACCCTTAAATGATCTAGTATCCCATATCCTCACCTCAATAAGGGTTCGCTTTAAATCTGGGTTTATTTTTATCACTGGAATTTTTGCCCAGATTGAGCTATTAACACATCCAAGTAAAATAAATGACACAAAACAAGCAGCCCCTCACATCCATTCACATTTTTCTCAGCTCTCACATTCCTGACAACTGCTTACGCAGCAAAACTCGAAATCCCCACATATACAATCACCAATCCCGTCATGTCATCTCACAGCACTCCTCATACCCCAGCCCACGGACTCCACTTCTCCTGTCACATTAATGCCACACAATCCACCTGGCCATCATTCATGCCCTCATCACCCCCATGCACCTATCACCTCCACCATGCAACCATCAGCCTTACATGTCCAAATGATGGGGAACATTGCAAGATCGAATCCCCTGAGGGTTCCTACTTGGGAATACAGACAAGACAACTGAAGACATGGCTCACTGACCACCTGTACACTAGTGTTTGGGAGGTAAGAAGATAAATACCTCCATGGAATTTCCATCATAGGAAAAGCCACAACTAGCAGACTTCAGTCTCAGCCTCAGACTAGACATGCTGACCACCCACATACTGATGTTGGTAAAGGCCGCAAGACTTAATCCAACTACAGGGCTATGTCCATAGGACACAGACAACTAGCAAACAAATGTGTGCTAAAAATGACCAACTGACCAGTCATACACAAATGCTAGGGAGGGTCGCAAGCCCCAACCCCACTACGGGCTCCTACTAAACAGAAATCAACAACAGGCAGACACCACTATGTAAAGCAAGGCAGCTGTCAGAGCCAACAGGGCGAGTAAGTGACAACTATTTTCCCTTGTAAATGACTCATAACAAATCGGAGTAAATAAGATTTGGTCATTAATACAAGATCATCTACCACTTTATTGTGGTCTTCTCTTTTCTCCTTTTTACTTTTCATTTTTTTCCACTTAGGTTAACATACTTAAGCACCGCTGAGAAAGAGCAATTTCTAGAAAAACTTATATTAAATAAACTGGCCTAAAGCAACTATTGTCAGGAGCTACTGATTTCCAGAAACTGGCTATAAGTGTTGTGAAAGAAATTGTACATTAATATCTAAGATTAAGAAAAAGTGGCCCGTTATAGGTTGTCCTTATTCAGTGTCTCAACCTGATACCTGCTAGTGAACTGAATAAGACTCGATATTACCCATATTATTGTATTTAATTATTTTACTGCCTCCCTAGACTGGTTAATACCATTGTTAACCAGCACAGTCCTTCATAATGGTGTCCTTCTCATCTCCCAGCAGGGATGATATAACAGTGTGGAAGGTGGCACATTTTCAGATCCATGGCTTGCTCTCAAACTGTATGCCCAAAGAGTCCAAATGTAGTGGGAAAGCATACAGTGAAAGGGGTGAGAGGGTATCTGGGCAGTCAACATTCAACTGATATGGACTTGTGGATTCAGGATGCCAACAATACTTTCTTTTTAATGGAGGAACAGAGGGCCATCTTAGCAGAACTGCAGTGTGTTTTATGGGCAACAGTTTTTGAACACCTAAGATGCCATGGTTAAAATGTCTCTATGTCCTATGGAGCTGACTGCTTTGGCTTCATATTTTACATTTTCTTTAAGATGGAGTAATGTGACTTCGTGCAACACTTCGAAGAGCTGGATTTGTTATCCACAGTTTACCTCTAAAGGTCCCTCGATTCCAGGAAAGCAAGGTGTATGCCAGTGTTTCCCTTGCAGCTCTTTGGATAATGTTTCTGAATTCTAGTGCAGCAAGCGCAGTGGCACTGGGACACAGAGCTGGGAGCAGAACATTGCATCGCAATTGCGGCGATCTAATTACTCAATTTTGGAGAAGAGGGGCCATCGTTCCTTCCTTGCATCTGGGCACTCATAGCACACTTGCGACAAGGCAAATGCTGAGAGCAGCTTGGGATCCCCATCACTGAGGCCTCTAGCAATGACCATGGAACAGCAGAGGTCACATGCTGCAATACCCAAGGACGGGGCCTTTTAATATACCTACAGTTTCAGATTGCCAGGTGTGATCAGGCAAACTGTATTGCAATGTATTTACTGCAGATATACAGAGGCGCAGGAAATAGGGGTGCACAAGGTAAACCTGCAGACGTTAGGAAGAGGAAAGGACAATAAAGAGACCTTCAAGTTTAGTTTTTATCTTATTGCATTTGCTGTGAGTTCAGAGACAGAGGTCAAATATCATGCAATGTCTTCTGACAAACGACTGCTTATTAATAAGAATATTGGTGTTTACTTTTCCTTTTCTTGACTGAAGCGAGGGGATTTTATAATTTGAACCAAGTGGCAATCTTGCTGGGGTTCAGAAGCATGAAGGGAAAGGCTGCAGGATGGCAAATGTTTTCTAACACACAGCATCTAAATCTGGAAAATAAGATGCACAACATTTTGAAACTGTATCAGAAGTAAATAAACTTTCGAAGGAAGCACACAGTTTTTTTAAAATTCTGAGTTGATGGAAACAAAGACTTTAATAAGCAAGACACTTTATTTGTATAATACACAATATTATTGTACGCTACAAAGGTTTAGCAGTAAAACTGCATGACATGCAAATTTAGTGGGCAGTTCAAGAGGCCATTTCAACAGAAAATGTGCTCTTTGTGAAAAGGCAGGACCTTAGCATGCCATGTTTTATTCATTTAAGGCAATGTGCTACAAAATGCACTACTAATGTTACAGTATTCGCTACCCATTCTTCGGACATGGGCCTGGCTCATTTGCAACACTGTGTAACACTTGGATTTTTCACACCCCCTGTGACAGCAGCACCCCCACTCTGAAAACTGGGCCTGTACCACTGCAGATACAGCGCAGCCCTAGCAGCAAGAGCAAATTAGGTTTCCACAATTAACATGCAAAGATACAGAAGCAACAAGAGGTCATTAGAGATTTGTAATCTGGAAATAAGGATACACGCACTGGGAAGGAGTTTGTTCTCAAAGGTCAGTGTTGAGAATCCCTTCAGTCCCATCTATTTGTTTATTATTTCCATTAATAAAAAAAAATCATAAAAATGTGTCTAACAAGCTCCTTGTCGTGAACCCTATTAAAACAAGCATTTTCAATGCAATAGATCTCGCCAATTGCGAGATTTTAAGCTATTAGCATTGTAAATGATAATGCCTTTTATTTATGTGTTTTTTTAAAGGAACACATATAAAAGGCATTGTCATTTCTAATGCTAATAGCTTAAACTCTCACAAATGCGAGACTACTGAATCAGGTCGGAGCCTGAGCGCTTGAGTCAACGAATGTATCTGTAGGCTAGGTCCCTATGCTGCAAACTGTGTTTTAGAATTGAAAGCTTTTAGAATTTAAATTTTTTTAAGAATTGTAATTTCTGTGTGTGGGGGATAGAGCTTGCTCGAGGCTCTAGGGGCGTGGGGGCTCGCTCATTTCCGCATCTCTTATCGCCGGGTCAGCAGTCTAGTGGTTGGGACCGGCGCGGTGCGATTACGATAAATTGCGCTGTAATGCGACCGCGCAGGAGCTGAATCAGGTCGGAGCCTGAGCGCTTGAGTCAACGAATGTATCTGTAGGCTAGGTCCCTATGCTGCAAACTGTGTTTTAGAATTGAAAGCTTTTAGAATTTAATTTTTTTTTAAGAATTGTAATTTCTGTGTGTGGGGGATAGAGCTTGCTCGAGGCTCTAGGGGCGTGGGGGCTCGCTCATTTCCGCATCTCTTATCGCCGGGTCAGCAGTCTAGTGGCTGGGACCGGCGCAGTGCGATTACAATAAATTGCGCTGTAATGCGACCGCGCAGCGGACGCGCACAGCGGGCGCGCCGCTGGCGCGCCAAAGGCGCGCCTAAGGCAAGCCCGTCTGCGCCCGTCCGCGCACGGTCGGGCCCAGGGGCCAGGACCCCTGCATCTCATTCTATCACCCAATATATCTACACCAGCTCCCAACTAAGGAAATTAGATGAAGTGTCTGGGACCAACTGTGGCCACTCATTTTTCCCGGACAAATTTCCCAGACAATGCCCTTATTGTCAGGTTAATCTCTCTCCTTATAGATCACAGCCTACCCCACTCAAGACCCAATATAATATATTACTCCTTAACTGCAGGTCTCTGCCGAAACATACTGCAGAGATCTGGATGCTCCTTAAAGACTATGACCCTGATGTGCTGTTCCTTACGGAAACCTGGCTCAGTGTCTGTTCGGAGTCCGACATTGTGCAATCACTCCCTCCTGGCTTTGTGATGCAAAGAACAGATCGGTCAACAGGTAGAGGTGGCGGGATAGCCATTATTTATAAAGAACAACTCACCTGCCGCCTAGTAGGGAACCCGTTAGAAGACTGCGAGAATACCCATTTTATTATTGAATTCTCGCCCCTCCTATCATTCACAGGCATTCTTGCCTATAGGCCCCCCGGAGTGATAGGAGCTTTTAACAAATCTCTTCTCGAGGCAACGGTCAATCTTGCCAGCTCGGCAGCTAACTTTACGATCCTCTGAGATTTTAATCTCCATTTTGATGATCCGGAAGCCGCAAACGCTCTTGAACTGGCTAGAGACCTCACGTCCCTTCAACTTTCTCAAAAAATTAAACATGCTACCCATAATAAAGGACACCTTCTCGATCCGGTGTTCTCTAATTTAGATGACCTCATAGGGACCGACATCATTCCACTCCCATGGTCGGATCATTTTTGATAACCCTTTCCTGGTCACCCCAGATTACTAGACCCAAGGCTCAAACTACCTGGGCCTTTGGTCGTTCATGGAACAAGCTCCCCTTGGAAAAATGGTCCCAGGAACTAGAGAGGACCAAACCAATGCAGACCCCAGACCCACCCAAAGCAAACGATGATTTTGGTAACTGGATTGAGGAATCACTTAATTCAGTCTTCCCAAAGACTAGGATAAAAAAGACTGCTGGACCACACAATTCTCTGTGGTTTTCCCCTGAACTGCGCATTTTAAAACAGCTCTGTAAGATTAAGGAAAGACAATGGAGGAAAGATTTTCTACCTGAAAAAAAGCTGGACTATAGGGCAGCTATTCGCACCTATAAAATAGAACTAAGAGGAGCACAGGCCTCCTATTACGAGGGTAGGATTCTATCTGCCGCCAATTCGCCCAAAGAGACGTTTTCCATCATAAAAAAATTACTTAAGGCCTCCGTACCACGAACAGTCCCTGACTCTTCTGGGCAACGGTGTAATAAATTAGCTGAGTATTTCACCTCCAAGGTTCAGCATATCTTGGACTCCCTCCCATGTAAGGAGGATGAACGTAATCCCTTGGGTGGACAGATTAACTCTTACTCCGGCTCCATTGAACATATGCTGGAGGTCTTTCCCCCTCTGTCCCTGGAAACTTTTCTCACCCTGTTATCATCGGTAAAGAGCGGTTCTCCCAACGATCCAGCCCCCCTTAATATTCTGAAACAGGTCACTTTTACTATAGCCCCGAATATGACAAATCTGATTAATGCTTCATTGTCTACGGGAAAAGTTCCTATAAAATGGAAAAGAGCTATGGTAAAAGCCCTACTGAAGAAGCCCAATTTGGATCCAGCAGACCTGGGCAACTACCGTCCCATTTCCCTCCTGCCGGCAATAAGTAAGATAGCCGAAAAATAGGTCAATCAGATCCTTTCCAGATTTCTCGAAACGTACAATCTGCTCCACTCTTCTCAAACAGGGTTCCGACCACGCCAGAGTACCGAAACGGCACTCTTAGCAGTGGTAGAGGAAAGTAAGAAAATTCTCGATTCAGGAGGTGCCGCAGCCATACTACTCCTAGACCTGAGCGCCGCATTCGATCACGGTGAACCATCTGATTCTGATCGGCCGTCTCAAGAGTTTAGGAGTGGATGGCATGGTGCTCCAATGGCTATCCTCTTTTCTGGAGGGCAGAACCTTCCAGGTGTTTGAAGAAAATATTGCATCTAAAGCTACCCCTTTGTTGAGTGGGGTGCCTCAGGGCTCGTCCCTTAGCCCCACGCTTTTCAATGTGTATATGGCCCCGCTGGCAGCCATTGTAGCCCCCTATGGAATCCGGATGGTAACCTATGCCGATGACACACAATTGGTGGTGGGTCTTAACCAAGCTGACCAAAAAACCTCTGCCCTTTATTCCTGTCTTGAGGATATCTCAAGATGGATGGATGCATCACAGCTTAAACTCAATGGAGGAAAAACTGAGATCATGCTAATGGGCAATACTTTGAATGTTAAGTGTAGCTCTTTCTGGCCTCCCTGCATGGGTCCAGCACCGGATCCCAAGTCAGAGATTAAGAGCTTGGGTATATGGTTGGATCAAGATATGAGCTTTAGGACACAAGCTAGGAAGATGGCAGGCCTTTGCTATGGCCTACTTAGAATGGCTCGAAAGGTTCTGCCCCTCCTCCAACCTCAGGCCAAAAAAGTATTGGGATACAAAAGGGGATGATGGACGGAACGCTTGAGCCAATCAAACACTCACCCCCAGTCAACTGATCTGGGTTTAATCCATCATCATTCTTTAGCTCACTCCACCACCCCAGTTCAGACATGGCCATATGCAAATCAGTCTGACCCAGTGCCTCATGGGAACAGTCCAGCCCGAACTGCCAAGCCATGTCTTCCCTGGACCGGAAACAAGCATCCTAGGACCGGTTTCTGGCATTCCAGCCGTCATCAGCCAGGCTTGCTTGAATCCAGTGGCAAAGTGAGCAAGGGACCCACGTCTGGGCATACCCCGCCAACTTAGGGCGAACAAAGCGATACAAAAGGGGATGATGGACGGAGCAGCTTGAGCCAATCAAACACTCACCCCCAGTCAACTGATCTGGGTTTAATCCATCATCATTCTTTAGCTCACTCCACCACCCCAGTTCAGACATGGCCATATGCAAATCAGTCTGACCCAGTGCCTCATGGGAACAGTCCAGCCCGAACTGCCAAGCCATGTCTTCCCTGGACCGGAAACAAGCATCCTAGGACCGGTTTCTGGCATTCCAGCCGTCATCAGCCAGGCTTGCTTGAATCCAGTGGCAAAGTGAGCAAGGGACCCACGTCTGGGCATACCCCCGCCAACTTAGGGCGAACAAAGCGATACAAAAGGGGATGATGGACGGAGCAGCTTGAGCCAATCAAACACTCACCCCCAGTCAACTGATCTGGGTTTAATCCATCATCATTCTTTAGCTCACTCCACCACCCCAGTTCAGACATGGCCATATGCAAATCAGTCTGACCCAGTGCCTCATGGGAACAGTCCAGCCCGAACTGCCAAGCCATGTCTTCCCTGGACCGGAAACAAGCATCCTAGGACCGGTTTCTGGCATTCCAGCCGTCATCAGCCAGGCTTGCTTGAATCCAGTGGCAAAGTGAGCAAGGGACCCACGTCTGGGCATACCCCCGCCAACTTAGGGGCGAACAAAGCGATACAAAAGGGGATGATGGACGGAGCAGCTTGAGCCAATCAAACACTCACCCCCAGTCAACTGATCTGGGTTTAATCCATCATCATTCTTTAGCTCACTCCACCACCCCAGTTCAGACATGGCCATATGCAAATCAGTCTGACGCAGTGCCTCATGGGAACAGTCCAGCCCGAACTGCCAAGCCATGTCTTCCCTGGACCGGAAACAAGAATCCTAGGACCGGTTTCTGGCATTCCAGCCGTCATCAGCCAGGCTTGCTTGAATCCAGTGGCAAAGTGAGCAAGGGACCCACGTCTGGGCATACCCCCGCCAACTTAGGGCGAACAAAGCGATACAAAAGGGGATGATGGACGGAACGCTTGAGCCAATCAAACACTCACCCCCAGTCAACTGATCTGGGTTTAATCCATCATCATTCTTTAGCTCACTCCACCACCCCAGTTCAGACATGGCCATATGCAAATCAGTCTGACCCAGTGCCTCATGGGAACAGTCCAGCCCGAACTGCCAAGCCATGTCTTCCCTGGACCGGAAACAAGCATCCTAGGACCGGTTTCTGGCATTCCAGCCGTCATCAGCCAGGCTTGCTTGAATCCAGTGGCAAAGTGAGCAAGGGACCCACGTCTGGGCATACCCCCGCCAACTTGCAGTTGACTGGGGGTGAGTGTTTGATTGGCTCAAGCGTTCCGTCCATCATCCCCTTTTGTATCGCTTTGTTCGCCCTAAGTTGGCGGGGTATGCCCAGACGTGGGTCCCTTGCTCACTTTGCCACTGGATTCAAGCAAGCCTGGCTGATGACGGCTGGAATGCCAGAAACCGGTCCTAGGATGCTTGTTTCCGGTCCAGGGAAGACATGGCTTGGCAGTTCGGGCTGGACTGTTCCCATGAGGCACAGGGTCAGACTGATTTGCATATGGCCATGTCTGAACTGGGGTGGTGGAGTGAGCTAAAGAATGATGATGGATTAAACCCAGATCAGTTGACTGGGGGTGAGTGTTTGATTGGCTCAAACGTTCCGTCCATCATCCCCTTTGTATCGCTTTGTTCGCCCTAAGTTGGCGGGGTATGCCCAGACGTGGGTCCCTTGCTCACTTTGCCACTGGATTCAAGCAAGCCTGGCTGATGACGGCTGGAATGCCAGAAACCGGTCCTAGGATGCTTGTTTCCGGTCCAGGAAGACATGGCTTGGCAGTTCGGGCTGGACTGTTCCCATGAGGCACAGGGTCAGACTGATTTGCATATGGCCATGTCTGAACTGGGGTGGTGGAGTGAGCTAAAGAATGATGATGGATTAAACCCAGATCAGTTGACTGGGGGTGAGTGTTTGATTGGCTCAAGCGTTCCGTCCATCATCCCTTTTGTATCGCTTTGTTCGCCCTAAGTTGGCGGGGTATGCCCAGACGTGGGTCCCTTGCTCACTTTGCCACTGGATTCAAGCAAGCCTGGCTGATGACGGCTGGAATGCCAGAAACCGGTCCTAGGATGCTTGTTTCCGGTCCAGGGAAGACATGGCTTGGCAGTTCGGGCTGGACTGTTCCCATGAGGCACAGGGTCAGACTGATTTGCATATGGCCATGTCTGAACTGGGGTGGTGGAGTGAGCTAAAGAATGATGATGGATTAAACCCAGATCAGTTGACTGGGGGTGAGTGTTTGATTGGCTCAAGCGTTCCGTCCATCATCCCCTTTTGTATCGCTTTGTTCGCCCTAAGTTGGCGGGGTATGCCCAGACGTGGGTCCCTTGCTCACTTTGCCACTGGATTCAAGCAAGCCTGGCTGATGACGGCTGGAATGCCAGAAACCGGTCCTAGGATGCTTGTTTCCGGTCCAGGGAAGACATGGCTTGGCAGTTCGGGCTGGACTGTTCCCATGAGGCACAGGGTCAGACTGATTTGCATATGGCCATGTCTGAACTGGGGTGGTGGAGTGAGCTAAAGAATGATGATGGATTAAACCCAGATCAGTTGACTGGGGGTGAGTGTTTGATTGGCTCAAACGTTCCGTCCATCATCCCCTTTTGTACCGCTTTGTTCGCCCTAAGTTGGCGGGGTTATGCCCAGACGTGGGTCCCTTGCTCACTTTGCCACTGGATTCAAGCAAGCCTGGCTGATGACGGCTGGAATGCCAGAAACCGGTCCTAGGATGCTTGTTTCCGGTCCAGGGAAGACATGGCTTGGCAGTTCGGGCTGGACTGTTCCCATGAGGCACAGGGTCAGACTGATTTGCATATGGCCATGTCTGAACTGGGGTGGTGGAGTGAGCTAAAGAATGATGATGGATTAAACCCAGATCAGTTGACTGGGGGTGAGTGTTTGATTGGCTCAAACGTTCCGTCCATCATCCCTTTTGTATCGCAAAAAAGTATTGGTCCAATCACTCATACTGTCTAGATTGGACTATTGGAATGTTTTGTACCTAGGAGCTCCCATCTCAGTAGTTGCCAAACTTCAATCGGTCCAAAACAGCGCTGCCAGACTACTAACTGGCACAAGCAACAGACAATCTGCAAAACCTGCTCTTCGTTCTCTCCACTGGCTTCCAGTACAGGAACGCATTAGATTTAAAGCCCTTTGTTTGGCACATAAGTCTATGCAGGGGATAGGGCCCCCCATTAATTCAACTATGATCTGCCCGAACAAAGCAAGCAGGAACCTCCGGTCAAATAACCTGTACTTAGCAGAGATCCCGAGGATCAAGAGGTCCAGAAGTGGTGGTCGGCTGTTTTCTTATAACGCCGCTAAACTTTGGAACGCCCTGCCCCTACATCTTCGGACAGTTCCCGACCACCTGGCCTTTCGTAAACAATTAAAGACAGCATTGTTTTCTTAGTGCTTTGACCTCCTCTGTATCAGCTTTATAGCGCTGGGAAGCCTAAGGGTAGCTATGCGCTCTATAAATGTCTTTCCATTCCATTCCATTCCATTCCACTACTTTAATGGTGGCTGCGCCCCTTTCTTTAGACGCTGCTTGCTGTATTCAGGTTACAGTAAGCAGCGTCTAAAGAAAGTGGCGTGGCCAACATTAAAGTGAAAGCGCCTATGGGGCGCTTTTACACTAGGTGTAAAAATAAATAAATAAACAAAGCTTTTGAAGCTCAGCCGCAGAAGTGAAAGAGTTTGTGCTGTAAATTAAATAAATAAATAAGGTCGGCCGCTATAGTTAAAACGGACCGCGCTGGAAATTAAAAAATACATGACTAATAACAATATAAAAGGTGGCAGTGTGCTGCGAATTTGTGGGTGGAATAGGGAAGATCATTAAAGAAAATAGCGCTCACCGACTAGATAAAGCACACCGTGTAACACCTGATCAGAAGTATGGGGACAGTTCACGGTCACACGGTCAGTATTAGTGAGATGCTATGGATCAGTAGTGAAGAGATGTCCCTCGATAAACAAGAATGGAAAAACTCTGCTAAAAACCTCCCATATTTGGTATGAGAGGCATTTGCTCACTCCTAATGGGTGGTAGTCTTGATGTAGCTAGAAGATGACAGCAGTATGGAAGAAGCGGTGCTACACCATGGTGGCACACACTTGTGCTGTTCTCTCGACAGATCTAACCCTGCCCGGCAACGGAGTACCTCTTAAAAATGTCAGCCCGCTTCAGTTTGATGGCCCAGGCACCGCAGGAACTTCTGACGTGTCTGCATGAGGGACCATGCAAATTCTGCATTTTTACTGCATTTTCTACTTAACTGTGTAGTTGCTGCCTGTGCCACATTCCTCCATCTAATGAGCAACTTTCATATTTTAACAAAATGTGTTTTTAGTGTTGTTCATATAGAGCAAAAGGTAGTAAAACAAATTGGCACTAGGAGTAAAATGCAAGTCCTGGCTCTCTGCTTTAGCTAACAGCTTACCTTTCACCTCTTAACAACTGAATGTATTGCGGTTATGTTCATGCCCTGGTGATATTGATAATATAACCACTGGAATGGAAGAACCAGGTTTTGAATGCACCAGAAGCCAAGCCTCCACATATTTAAATATAATTCAAACAGCTCACAAAGAATGATTCTGTGTTTCTCACAAACACGGTTTGTTCATGGTCTTCTCGGTCTTAGTTTCTTCAAGGCAGGATTTCTGAAGAGTTCCAAATGTTTTATATCTATTTTGAGGTTTGATGCCCTGAAATTTAAAGTGCTACTTACTTAGTAGAGTCCAATACTATTATTTTAGGTTAGCTCTTGTTGAAAAAGGAAACCCGCAGGAATACCATTAACATGCCCACAAAGTAGACAAAAAAAAAAAGTTTTAAACAAAAAAGTAAGATATGTGCCTTTTCATTGTACGAAGTGGTTAGAGGTAGACTTCCTTTCTGCATCCTGCAATGCAGTTATGTTTTACACAATCTTTTACTGTGGAAGGTAAATAGGCCTGTTCTAAAAATGGTCTTCCAGTGCTCCAGTGAAAGACAAAATCAGTAATTGCTGGTGAACAACATTCTGAAAAGGATTTACGGAAAGTGTGTAGTTTTCTTCCTTATAAACCTATGTATTTCATACAGCATCTGAAGCCCTTTTGTATTAAAGTTTCAAAATAGCTGATTGGGTCATATAATTTACCGAGATGTTTTTTTTCCCTAAACATTTAAAGCATGGAGGCCACAGTCCTGATCTGTGTGCCTTACCTCTCGTGCACCAGTTTGTAAAGGAGACAATAAGCAGTACTAAAAAGCTATAAGAAATAGTAGGAGGTTGTAAATCAGCGTTACGAGGCGTCACCAGTATGGTATGGCTACTAACAATGGTATGGGGATGCCCTTGATCAGTAGTATTGTGATAGGCTCTTGATCAGAGGCTTGGAGACATTTTCGATCACTATAGATGGCCCGCGAACCGGAGTCTAACTGGACACTGTGAATCACCGGTACAGAGCTCACTCTTAATTAGAGGGTTAGGATACAGCTTCTAATTATCATTTTCTAGCCCAAACTGCCACGTTTCCCTGATCCTTGTGTGACCAGCTACTGCAGTCACAAGTTTTCTGACGTTCTGGCACTTGTAGTCATAGTTTTCTAATGTGATAAATAAGACTACACGTTCCAGAATGCAAAGGAAAAGAAGCACTGGAGCAGCTAATCAGCCGAAAGCCTGGGAAACTAAGAAGGACTGGCTAGAATAGGTACAAGTAATCTTAAGGGCCCTCGATAAGCACTGGGCATGGCTAAACACCATTTACCTGACAAACTGTCAACTACTTTACTTGTCCTTTCGAAATATAAAGTTAGAACAAGTTCAGACACAAGTACAATGCCAGAGTCTTGAGCCTCTGTAACAGAGGCGATGGCTAATAAGGGTGCTCACCCAGCGGTATAAATGAGTGCAGTAAAGGAACAGCTGCTGTGTGCCGAATGCGATGCAGAACAAAAGCACAGGTCCTCGGAGCCTAACCAGGCTGACAGCAAGCTCTGACTGCTTATCCCCGCCGAGTGAAACTCGGGGGTGAAGACGAAGCACACGCTGAAAACCATGTATGGTAAAGTGAAGGTAACGACAGGGCTCTCCATCTCTACGGTCCCACAACGAGCCACCAAACGTCCTGCCAGCAGGGCCAGGCGCCCTCAGCACCCCAGGATGTGCACGAGCATATACCTAAAATTGTAAACGCAGTGGCCATCTTCCAAATGGTTCATAAACAATCCAGTGTCCATGAAATAAAACAAAAGGATTTCACTGATGTATAAACTGGGATTGGTGTGTGGTTGTGGTATTCGCTAGTTTTTCTATGAACGAATTATTTGCTGATCATCGTAGAGAAATATTTCCACTTTCTTTTTTGTGAATAAAACTAAATTGTGTACTATGCTGAGCAGCGGTCGAAAGGCATTATACGAAGGCCCATGTAACCCTCGGGTTGAGTTCACGCTATATCAAACTACAACAAAAAAACAACACCTGACCTGCAATAGCCAGATGGGAGGATGGAAGAGAGGCCATCACACGCTGTACTGTGTGATGGCCGACCAAAATTCTCTCTGAGTGAAATCGCCGGCAAGAGAGCTAAACACACAAAGGAGAGACTTTTCCAGAAATGCACCAATAAGAAGCCAGCATTTCTGAATGCCACAGATAGTACCAAATGGCAATCGGTGGTTTGCCAAACCTCACAAAAGAGATATAACAGGTCGATCAAGCTCGACCTAAAAATGAAGCCATTCAATGCCATCGTGAATTCCTTGAACACGCATCCTGTGAAGGCCGCCTTGAATCCATGCTTTAATACTAAAGCCACACAATGTATGCATAAGATGCTCAGTGTATGGAGGTGTGCCTGACAAGATGCTGGACTGCCGGCGTCTTCAAACCCGTCGACCTATAAACCAAGACAGCAAATCACGATTGTCCTAAGTCACATCCAGGTAAGTCAGAAGTTGTAGCGGGCCCGGGTCATCAGACCTGGCGCTTCACAAGGGACCTGTTCCAGGCTTAACAAGCATTTGCAATGCAATAGGTCTCGCATTTAAGCGAGTTTAAGCTATTGGCATTGTAAATGACAATACCTTTATTTATGTTTTAAAAATGAAAACAAAAATAAAGGCATTGCTATTTGCAATGTCAATAGCTCAAACTCGCGTAAATGCGAGACCTATTGCATTGCAAATGCTTGTTAGATTAGTGAGTAGAAACGCTCCCTTTCGGCCCGTGCGACATAATAATTAAATAAACAAGCGCGGCCGCTAAAGTGAAAGCGGACTGCGTGCAAATAAAAAAAAATAGTGCTTACCGACTTATGAAGGAGACCGTGTAACGCCACAAGTAAAAGATTCAGTCCTCATGGGAGGTAACAAATGGCGACAGGGCGGTAACAAGGAGGGACTAACAAACCTCATTATCAATCGGAAGCCAGCATTTACCAAAGACAATGACACCAGCCAATCAAAAATATGGGCGGAGAGAAGGCGAGGCTTCCACAGCATACTCGACTACTGCATGCCTTGCAGAGCGAGCAGCGCATGTGCGCTGCCGCTAGGCTCGACCTAAAAATGTCTTGCAAGAAAAGAGAAAACAATGCACATTCAGCTGCGGCTGCCACCTAATCTTATAAACAAGACAGCTGTGCTTGATAAAAATCGATAAACAAATGGTGAAGCACGAGCGCGGGGCTCTCAACATGCAAGGGCCTGTAGAATAATGACTCCCCTGCCCCTCCCACGCTTCTGAAGGGCCTATTTACTTGATTTACAAACATATTACAGTTCCAGCCTACTTTTTCCCAAAAACAGGCGCTTTGCTGTTTTGCACGATTTATTTTGGGATGGGTTCGAGAGTTGATCGATTTTCAAGTTCTTTGTGACAGTTCTTGCCTTCTGCTTTCCTCCTGATTCAGTGGAGGGTGCGTAAATACAGTGGATCAGGGTGACATCCCTCACCACCCCCTCTAGACGTGTGCACGGGTGGCGCAAAAGAACAATTTGTACATGTCCATGTCCGTCATGTGGAAAATGTGTAGCACACGTCAAGGAGCGATGTCAGAAACAATATGCTGTCATGCAAACACTGATTTGTGCAACTTCGTTTGCACAGCTGTAGACGCATTTCTGTCATTGTTACGCTTAATCATTAAGTTGTGCACACACCTGTGTTTGTGATAAGTGCAGATGCGAATATTACATTTTCGGCACCTGTTGCACATTTAAGTTCTGTCTAACTGAGAATCTGAAAAAATATTATTTTGACATATTCTCATCTAAACACAAGTCAGGCTGGGGTTTGTTTGATTTCTCTGCACCTGCTGTGACTGTTTTCTGGGATGTGCGTTTTTGAACATCTAAAGATCTGCTATGAAGACATTTCCAGCTAAATCGAGTTGCTTTCATTTTGAAACTGTTTATCGGTGCCTGTGCCTTTCTATTGTAAAATGTCCCTTATATTTTCCTACTGGGCATACATTACTTAATGTTCAAAAACCCAGTGCCGCAACTGAAACTAGCAAAACGCCTTTTCACAGATGGCTGAATGGAATTTCAACCAGTGAAATGAAAACAAAATATGTTAACTTATCTGGTGAGACATGGAATTTGTGTTGTGCTAGTAAACATGGTGGTGCACCACAAGGCACATTCCTGAAGCGCACATTCTCAAATAAAGGTAAACAACATATGTTGAGTGCAGACTACCTGGCACAGAAAGGTTTGATGTCTGCTTGTTTATTTGCCCGAGGCTGAAACTCCCGAGCATCGTACACTTCTTAAGAACATGTTGAGATTGATGTATTATTGGCTGGGTCAGTAGCGTAGTAAGGATGCCACCAGCCCTGGTGGAAGCAAGGAAAATAGCCACTTTGACTGCTGTTGGGGTAGTAAAATACAGCATTTATCAGGATTTAATGGCCCCTCAAGACTATGGACCCCAGTGCCACTGCACCTGCTGCACCAATGATAGCTACACCCTTGCGCGGGTGGTATCACAGCAAAGCATTTGGGCACCATCTGCGACGTCTACAGTCACTTATTTGGTCTTTACAGGATGTATGAATCCGGCACAGTGGATGTTTGCAAGCAGTGCTTAATTTGAGCTGGTGTTGCAAGTGCCCAAAGGCCTGCTGGGAGCAAACTTCTATTTCTACATTTGCAAGGACGAGGGTGGCAGTGCCAAAAAAGGTTCAGCGTAGTAGGAATCAGGGAGAGCATGCAGCATCCCATGAGAGCAGTGTCAGCTTCACCAATGTGTCTGCTTCCACCCAGCTGTCAGTCACAGACAGCGTCCACTATGAGAATGCTTACCGACTTACAAGGGCAGCCAGGAACCTGCTGGATTAATCCTACAGCACTGATACATTTCCTTCAGATTTCAAGGATAATGAAAAACCTCTTTGCCATCCCCCCTTGTCTTGCAATTCATACGTAATCACAATATTGACACCGTGACTCGCAAAGACATTTGCATCTTGCAGTGCCATAATGCCATTAAACTACATTGCAGTTTTGCACAGCACAAGTTTTGCCAGGATCATAAGCATTTAATGTAAACATTATTAAATACTGTGCTTCTGACACTCATGCAATATGGCGGCGTGCTTGGCCATGTGAACAATGCTGCTCTGCTCTCTAAGACTGTCCTGTCAACACAACAATAGATGGCGAAATATTTAAAAAGTACCTTTGCCATCTCTGGATATGAAAAAAAGATAAAGGTGCATTCGGAAAAATCTCAAATATGAATGATATATCAAAATAAATGTGGCATATCTGCTGCGTCATACTCAATAAGGAGATAATGCAATGGCCCTCATAACACTATTCTAATTAGAAGTAATAACATAAACACCTTTGTGTAATTACCTCCACTAATTAATAAAACTAGCTGTACTGTCACGTGGTTTAACTGTGACACTAGTGGCTAATAAGGATCAAAAATTCAGTCAGGAAGTCTCAGTGAGTTAAACACTCGCCACTGAGAAATCTAGTGATCTGCAGGTCATGCGTTCAAACTTTAGCTAGGTCGACTCAGCCTTCCAGCCTGCTGAGGTCAGTAAAGTGTGTACCATTCAATTGAGTAACAGTTCCGCCTGTTATTTACAACACTCAGAAACGAGGTAAGAAGCACTATATAAAGTTATTTGTAATATTTCCCAGAATATGGTTCTCACTTTCATTTTGAAATATAATTGTCAGTCAATCTGCAACCTGTATCAGGCATATTTCTTTGCCATGTCAAGACATATAGGGGCATATTTACAATGAAATGCTGGAACGCAGGGCTGCGCCAAATTTGGCAGTGCCACGCTCCTACATTTCCAAAATGCAGGGATGCGCCGTATTTACAATACCGCGCACTTCTGTGTTTTCCCTAGCGCTGGCAGTAAAATTAGCTGCCTAACACTAACGCAGGCACTGTTGCACCATAGTGGAAGAGTGCCTGCATTGTAGGGAATAATTGTAGGAATAATTGTAGGGAACAATCATTAATAGGGTTTTGCTCTTTCTATGTGTGCTGCAGAGTGCAGCACACATAGAAAAAGCAAAAACAAGGAGAAATAAAAGTATTTCTCCTCGTTGCGCCATTCTAATACCTGCTCTTGCATGGCGTTTGTTTTTGGCGCTGCCTCAGATTTACACATCCTTGTAAATCTGGGGCAGCGTCAAAAAACAATGAGTGTTGCAGTGGAACGCCCACAGCAACACCCATTGCACACCCCTTTCACGCAAAGTGATGCGTGTAAAGGGGCTGTATTTACAAGGCAGCGCTAAGCCACAAAAAGTGGCTTAACGCCGCTTTGTAAATATGGAGAAGGGAATAGCGCCACCAGACCGTCACTAAGAATTACGTTCTGGTGGTGCTATCCACTTGTAAATATACCCATACTTTAAAGGGAACAAATTAAGGGGCATGGCACGCTCCCGCTACATGAATAGTAGTCCTTTTACATTTGAAATAACCTTCATTGCAAAAAAAATTGCAAACTGATGTTGCACTATTGTTGCTGCATCGATAATAAGGAGGAGAACAAACCAATTTTGCTCTAACCTAAGTGCATCTTTCACATTTGAAAAGTTGAGTAATAAGTATTTGAGCAGTTTTTTCCGTTGTGTAAATACAACAAAAGCATGTGAAATTAGCTTGCTCTAGGTTCGCCCTTGTGCAGATCTACAGCCTGGTGAAATACCCACCTGCTTTATTCCCCATAACACCAGCAGCAAACACGGACATTTGTGCACTATGGCGCAAGGGTGTCTGCATTGACGCATGGCAGCATAAAATGCATCAGCGCAGGGAGTGGGCACAGTAGCGCCACTTCTCAGTAGCTATGGCACTGTTCTGCTCTCACCCATTCAAGCAGCGCAGCAACTTTACTTGTTGACTATGATGCGCAATTTCTTCGTAAATCTGGGCCTCACTGCTTAGAAACGCGCAGCGTGGCAATGATGAGATCAATTTAAAAAAATAACTAGTCTTGCACAGTTTTGTTGTCCTCCTTTCCAGTGTGTTCCAAAGGCTGAAATACCTCATTTAGGCACAGTTATGTTTGCAAGAGTTCCATAGGCACTCACACGAGACCTGTTGGTGCATAGTTGTCTCTTAAGGGACTTCCAAGAACACCCCTTTCGTTTTTATCGAAGGCACCAATGTCCTGCAAAGTTTGTTGTGTTTGCGAGCTACAGAATACTGGAAGAAAATTCGGGTTAATATTTGACACGATAGACTTAATCATGGGAGAAAATGAGGCAGCATCTCTGAAAAAAGTTAGAATCATATGACAAAGGTGTGCCATTGCTAAGGGCACTCGGTGTGTATTCAGTGCGCTGGAGAGGTGTGGCAACTGAGGGCTCGAAAGAGGTCGGTTTTAGTCAGAGAGGAAAACAACCTTCAACGGCTTTGCCGCGGCAAGAGCTGTAATGTACATCTCCGAAAAGCGAAGGAGGGTCCCAGCGCCCCGTCCCCAGCACAGACAAGTTCTGCCCTCTACCAAAACATACATGCAATTCGGGCTAAAGCCCTCAACTTTACTTTTAAAAACATACAAAAGGGTATTTTGGCATTGACCTGCATTGACAGGAGAAACTCTTTGAAGGGACACAGTATGACACGCACTTTTTTTTTTTTACTGAAAATAGTAGTAACTTGGTATTTACAGCTCATTGAAAGGCCGACGCGCGGTATGACGCGCTACAGAAAACGCATGGTTATTTATTATTGGTATTATGAAATGAAGTTCGGACTCCCCATATAAGTTACCTAAGAACTACGAACCCCTCACTTTAGAGCTGAAGGGCAAACCATCAGTCTGCCTTCGGCGACAGCTGTCACTCTAACCAATCACAAAAAATGCTCTTTTTAATGCAGCGCGTACCAGGGAAGGAGTGTGTGGTATCCCCACATACCGCAAATAAGCAAAGTCTCGCTGCAGAAACGAGGAGCCCGAAGTTTTCTGATCGTCCTCAAAGTTTCCAGCGAGCTTGCAGACCCCCCCGGGGATGGCGGAGGTGGTCTGCCTCTCGCCTGCAGAGGAAGGAGAAGCATCTTACCTATGGCTGCAGCCCGGGGAGAGGGCTCTGGCGCTCGAGTGCTGCTGCTGCTGCCGCTGCCTTGGAGAAGGATGCACTGAGCGCGACCATGAACTGCAGGGACGACCAGGGAAACCGAGTGCGCGCGCCCGTAGACACTGCGGGCGCACGCGGACGCCGAGGCTGGGCCTGAGACTGGAGAGAAAGTAAACGGTACACACTGCGTGCTGAGCGCGCGCCTCCCACACCTGCGCGTAGAGGAGCGCGCGCTACCCTTTCAGCCTCTTCCTCCCCTCAGAAGGGGCCCAACAAAGGTGGCTTGCTGGTCCAGGCTCAGCTCTTCTTTACAATACAGTGGACAAGACGGATGGTTTGTGTGCTCAAAGCATCCATGCCAACATCTGGAAGCAGAAAAGATGGACATGTCGCAAACTGTATTTTGCTCACTGACTTGCATTGAAAGAGGAGGGGGTGATTTTAGGCGGGAAAAATGCACAATGAAACCATTATTTTGTTTAATTAAATCGGGAGTCTACCGCCTGAATCGGGTGTGTTGGCATGTATGGTCCAAAGTAGCTTTTATTTTCAACAGAGCAAGCGCAAGCCTGTACGTCTCATCATTGTATTTTTTACGTTCTCCTTGTTTTCTTGTCCTTCAGAGGATGAAGAATGTCATAATTGCTAGGCATAACATCGTCAATATGCAAAACAATCTTCTCTAGACAATTGGGATGGGGTAACCAGAATATTTTACAGACCCCTCTAGTCAAGATCACCACCATCGTCTCAGCAGCTATAGCCTCTCGCCTCACTGGGGCACACTGAGCTTTGATGGAACCACTCTCACAGGGAACGACCAACTGTAGATCGAATGTTGTATCCGTTCTCTAAAATGGCAATGGTAGTTCAATTTAAATATTTCTAATATCAGGCATTTTACACTGAACTTGAGGCATATTTTCAGCCCTGGATCTCAGGCACCGGAAACCATCAGGATAGTTCAAGGCGGTTTTGATCCACTACTGCGCCTCTTTTCATCTTAGCTAGCCCGCAGAAACGTTATGTTACAGAGGTTTGTATAGCGCTGTATGGCCATTCGTTTGACATAAAAGCACTTTCGGAGTACAGGTATCTTCACATTCTGGTCTTGAGGATTAGGTCACAGATGGGAGTCTGATTTCTGTCTCTTTACGTTGGATAATTAGAATTGTAGTTAACATGTTACTTTTGTGTACATGTTTGTTTGTTTGTGTTTTATAGTAGTTATTGGATGGAGTGTGTAGTCTATAGTCATCAACAGATCATGCACATGCCATTTGGGAGGATTGACGTGAATTATTTGACTTGAAGTAAGTGGTATTGGAGAGTATGGTGTCTTGGTAAGGGTCCATTTTATCCCTTTAAACCAGAGGATGTATGCGTTGTTGGGTGGGTGTTGGTTTAATGCATTATGTGTTGTCTTAGAGTGGTATTTTGTTTTATGAAGTGTGGAGTACCCTTGTGAGTTCAGTAAGATTTAACCATATCGTCTCTCTGTGTGTGCATTGCATGTGTGTGTGTGTGTGTGTGTGTGTGTGACTACATTCTGTTGAAGGTTGTGATTGTTAGGTCTAGCTGTAGACACCTTATTTTCTATGGATGACCTACTGCCAAGTACAATAAAGAAAGACAGACAGAGGGATTTGGATAAACCCCCTTCAATGACAATCTTTCATGTGGTTTTCATGGTTTTCCATTGCTTTGATGGGCTGCCCATTGAGGCCATGGCACTTTGTGGATGGTTACCGTGTCCCCTTTGTGTTCGCATTAGGTTTTGAAGATGGGTAATCAAGTAGTCCTATTGTTAGACTACAGCAAGAGCGGGCTCTTTGATGTATTTAATTTGCTGAACCAAGAACATTTTAATCACTGGCTTATGGATTTGTTCTGCTGTTTGGATTCCTAAGCCCGTCATAAAGACACAGTTTTATGAACTAATCCCCACACATGTTTATTTGCGTTACTTTGCTTTCATGATACCATTATGTTGGATTTGCAGTTTTTTTGTTCATGCAAATAGATGTTCTTAAAGCTACAGAGAAAATAGCACTCCTTACTATAAAAAAAATAGTATACAATTTGTTTACTGTGCATGTTTTTTTATGATCGCCACTTACTATGCAATTGCATCTGGAGCTTCTTCTATATAGTCAACCTAAGGTCCACCTGAATCCAGGTTCTAGTACGCTTGCAGTCAGTACATAATTAACATCAAACACCCAAAGTCTTTTCAAAACTATCCGGGCTGCCCCTATACCTCCATTGCAAATCCTCAGGTCGTTTCAACAACCAAATATCTTATTTACCTGGATCAAGATGCTGGGGCTCGTGGCATTACGTCATAGTACCAGAAGCCTCTAGGAGTCTGCTTTCAGGGCTCTCAGACTAGGTGGTATTGAGGCAATGACCCAGATACTAATTCACCAATCCCCTGTACTGTGGGATTGGCAGACCAGGAAATGGCTACCCTGGATGATGGCTGTACATCTCTGAGACAAATACTAACAATGAATTTGCAGCACCGTTACTCACTTAGGGGCAGGGAGCCTATACATTAAGATCGTCTGTGAGTTTGGTTTTTAATACTTGGTACTGATGATTTTGCAAGGACTTATCAAAAGTAGCGAAACATGTCCACTTTCATATAAATAAAGCGCAACTCCACCAGGGAAAAATGGAGAAAGGGGGGTATGAGAGAAAGACTGAAGTAAATGCAGGAGCCCGTAGTGGTAGCTGTCAGATGATGCAGGAGAATGTTGGTATTGTCTATCCTCAGCCTCAGGTGTGCTGGATCCACAGAGGGTGACACATGCACAGGTGATGGTGATAGTAAATGTAGTCTGCATGACGTTAACTGTAACGCACATAAACAAAAGTATAAGCATATAGAAATGTGAAAAGAGCAGAGGATCTGAGGAAAGGACTGAATTGTTTTAGGAAATACTTTCACCCAATAATCCAGTTTTCTGGCTAGTGAAGGATCTCAGAATGTACCAGGAATCCCACTCTGGGACCGTGAAGCACCAGTTGTAACCAGCCGCGTCTGACCAACAAAGGAAGAAGTTGCTCATCGAGAAGAAAGTTTTGCAGGAGGTGGAGACTAAAAACAACGAAGTGCAGGGTCGCCAACAGTAAACGAGAACTACCAGCAGCGGGAAACATAGAACCGTAGAAAGTTGTGCAGTGTCCGTCTCTTCCCACTGCCTCTACTTAATCTGCCCCAGAAGTGCCAACCTGACGTCTGGTTGTCTGTCCTTTCCTCAACTGCTGAGAACCCTTTCGGTCTGTGCATAGAATGACCCACCTCTGCTTATGACACCTCAGCAGCCTAAGACGTGTCCTTCATATGTTCGAACCTACCTGCCTCTGTTTCCCTGCCCTGATCTTTGTCAGGGCTCTGCGCCCCACCCTCCAGACCACTAGGGTCTGAGTGTTGGACAGAACCAATTCTCTCATCAGTGGACCCTCATAATGAATAAAAAATCAGACTCTTATCCTAATGAACCCTACATCCTAGACGCCTATTGATTTCTCTAAGACCTTCTTCACTCCTTTTCACTATGGAAGACTAGTGCATAAACACAAGTCATGCCTTGTAATACAGCATTCTTAAAGTACATTCATAAGATCGGCCTGCCGCTCAATGATATCTTAAAAACTCCCAGATGCTTAAAAACACTTTGGATGCCATTGCCCCTTGCCAAATGAGTCCCAAAAACAGAAAGATCTATTTCTGCTTCAGTCATTATCCACCTTACCGATCTCAGTGGGAGATGAAAAAGGATTAAAGGACACGTTGAATTGAATCAACAGCTGGGAAGCAGAAGGCGTGTCTGAAAACAGCAGCCTGGGCTTGATAACATCTGAGGCATTTAACAACACATCACTAGGCACACGCAGAGAAGCTTGGTTATAAAACAGCAAACGATAGTCACTTTGTATGTTTGATCATGTAAAAAACAACCCTTGCACAGGGAAAGATCTATTATGAACATCTAAAATGTAAACATGTTATACTATCCTGAAGAAAATTAAGCATAAAAGTATAGCCAACTTAGCAGGCAACTGATTCAACTAAAGATCTTCATTGTAAGGCCCATTTCAAAATGAAATTAAACGCTATTGTAGCACCCCAGAGTGGGGAATGCATCAAGCTAGGGGGAACCTTCAGCTACATTGAACGCAAAGCTCTCCTCAACAGTAAATGTCCACCAACTAGCTCTCCCTTGACCAATATATGATCAGCTGAAAAGTCAGATCTATATGTACTGATTGTCTGATAAACTTTACTATCAGAGAGAAGAGAAACTTAGAAATTCACTACCAGACAAGCAGAAACAGGATTAATATGGTTTCTCACGAAGCAGCCATCCCAGAAGAACAAACATAATAGTAATTCGCTGAAGTCCTCAAAACCATTAACTGAAGGTGACCCTTGAGTCCTGGTAGAACGAGAAGTAGGTTAGAGAAGGAAGGTAGTAGTCTGGGAGAATTAATGAAATTAATGAACAATTACAGAGGCTGAAGACAACGCAGGCCGGTATGGTGTTATCAGAACCAGAATCACCTTGTCCCCACGAAGGAAACTTAAGTCCTGGGGATTATTGAGAAAGGAGGAAATGCATAGCCCTGAAGGATTGATGACGGTTGCAAAAAAGAGTCTACAGCTTCAGCGTCTGGATTCTCAGAGTTGAGTAGTTGGAATGTTATCTGGTCTAGTGGAAGAGGTGTGGCGCAGCAGCCAAGGCGGCTGACTCCGGAACCCAGAGGCTCACGGTTCGATCCCCGGCGGCAGATCAGCCCAGCACCATGTGACTCTGGGCAATAGCTCGCTTAATCTTCCTGACGGCCCCCAGCGCCTTGACGCCCTCGGGTACTTGTTCGCGCTTTACAAATACTAGACATTTACATCTAATGCCAAGTTGCTCTTGTCCTGGAAATATCTGGAGCCCAAATATGCTACTGCATTGGACAGAGCTGAAATATAGCCTGTCTCTACCAGTATCTCATTGCCAAGACATAAGTGGCAAAAGTCTTTGGCCAGCTACACCTGGCCATTGGAACAAGCCCCACATGGCTTGCTTATGTGACTGCAGACACACTGTTCATCCTTAGTAGAATATATTAGTTCGCCCTTCCTTGCATCAGATGTTTTACTGCAAAAGAACCTGCGATGAGCACTAAGTAATTGATGGGCTCGAGGGCCAACTCCCACTTTGGTACAATGGTCAAGAGACATGTTAAATTGCAACACACAATCTGAATTATATAGCGATCTGCTTCCCCCCTAGAGCCACCCAAAGAACTTCTGGAGCCTGTATCAGAGTTACCTGGCTGGAAAAGAATGAAAAATCATAGTGAATCCCGCTTTTTTCTAGATGCAGGAGGTGCGCTGCGAGTGCTGCTATGGTGCGACAGGCATCCCTTTTGGGCTTCTACTACAGGTCCCAACTTCGTAAAATACGCCCACAAGCTGTTTCAGGGTATTTTTCTTGTATTGCTCCTATTAGATAAGCAGACAGACGAAAGCGATGGTAGCCAAGACATGGCTGTATAATGAATCGTATGATTGATATATTGTACCCTTGAATGTATAACCCTATGAATCTGTTTTCTGATATCAGATATGCCACCTGATTTACACGTATGTACACTGTGACTGTTTTTTGTTTTTTAATTTCCGTTTGCTTGATTGGTATTGTCCACTTTTTGCAAAATTCAATAAAAAAAATGAGCACTAAGTAATTCATATACCATTATGTTTTGTTCTAAGAAAAGTCGTATATTGCTACCACATTCCCCCTCCTTACTTCCTGGCCTAGTTTGCTGGCTTCGAACTCTAATGTGATACTGAAATGTAGCTAAAATAAAAAGAACCTGAACTATAGCACTGCCTATCTTTAAGCGTTCTAGTGGATAAAGTCTCATAAGCCTCCAGATTTATGATACACAACTCAAATACAAAGACCTTAGGAAGAGATGCACACTATTATAGAACTCTGTTTTATGCCCATAGTCAACGAAAACTGACCATGTTATGACATTTTATATCCTTCTGAAACAAGACTTTCCAGCTTTTTTGAGTGCTTGTGGTATTTGGAAGGCTTTACAGGCCGAGACCTTTGATGACAAAGTGTACCATGCATTGAGTAACCCTTTTTGCAAATTTGTTTCACACGATGGCTCTACATCTCTGCGACAAATACTCATGGTGAATTTGCAACACCGTTACTCACTTATGGGAAGTGAGACTATACATTAAGATAGTCTGTGGGTTTGGTTTTTAATACCTAGTCCTGATGATTTTGAAAGAACTTATCACAAGTAGTGAGACATGCTGACTTTCATATAAAAAAAAGTAAATACTTATAAACTCAGTGTGCATAACACTTATTTTCTTCCAGGCCTCTATGCTGGTTAAATTTCCATATATTCCATAGAAACAGTGGTCGAGGTGGAACATCACTGTTACATCATTGTCGATAGGGTGAGTAGTAGGGCGTAGCATGTAGGGTCAGCTTCTCTTCAAATTCTACATATACCAGCTTGGTTTGTGAAAAAAACAATGATGAGAAGCTCAAAGGATTTTCCACAATGGTTCTTGGACCACTTCCATTTTTTGTTTCTGTGAGGTGTTCCTCATATTTTTCTACCACTAGGTTGAGTGGTTTGCTGGTTCACACATTTGACCAATGACTGGCTTGATGCACTGATACTGGTACTTTCCACGGAATGTTTCCTCTAATTCTGACTTCACCAAATAGTTTATGGGAATGTATCCACTAGAAAGCTTAAGGACAGAAGGTTTTATGGTTCACATTCCATTTGTTTTGCTTGATTTGTCCATTGGAAGGTGAATCTGACCTTTATTTCTCTCTAACCCTCTACATGTTTTTTAGGGATACCTGACACGCAGCCAGAAAAAGATCTTCCATTCCTAGCCTTCACCGGGGAGAGCTACCAACCCAATGTCTTCCTTGCAATGGAAACTAAAGGTTCCTTTTCAAATGAAAGACTTGCAACCACTGAAGAGCCATAAAATGAAGTGGAACAGGAAAAATAATACACATGGAAGTTGAAAACAGACCGACAATTCTGGCTGACCTCCACAAAGCAACATGCAGCTTAACGAAGACAGCCTAGCGCCACCATGGAAAACAGTGAGGCCTCAAAAGCCCATGCCAACACTAGAAAGCTCTGAAGTAGACACTATATTTATTTTAAATGTAGAGCAAAAGAAAAAAAAATAGTATGGCAGTATTAACTTAATTCTGAATAAAAGCTGTATCTTCAATTCATTTAAATATATTAAAATAAATTATATATTTTTTTATGTTTAACTGAAACAATTAATTTTCCCCAAGAGTAAAAAAAATTGCATTTTTCATTATGCATTAATAATGATTAAAAGTGATGTATAGAGTTAATTAAAATTATTTTATAATTAAATGATGAATATGTTTTACTTTTATATATGTATTTAATATTACATTATATTTATTTATATTTAAATATTTGAAATAATTTAATTTAACATTGTTTCCAATGGGATTTTATTTTAAATCCCTAATTCCATTATTTTGTATGGGAGGGTGTTGCAGTATCAATGGCTGGCTATGTGTGGTGCTGGACATACTACTGTTTCTTTTTGGCACTGGCCACTTACACTCGTAAATTTGGCTCCTCCTCCTGTTGAAAGGGGTGGAGACATGTAAGCCTACACTTAAGAATAACTTTACAATTGGATTTTGTGAATAACCAAAAGTAGTAAAGTTACTCAAAAATATAAGTAACGTGTAAATTCCTCCTAAGTGTAAGTTACCTTTGTGAATAGTCCTGCTAGTATGTTGTGATGGGCCCCAATACCACCAACACAGCTTTGTGGACTGTGGTGCATCGGTAGTCCCAAAACTCTCTTAAAACTACAGGTCAGAGGGGAGTTAAATTCTTCTCACTCAATCTTCTCATCCCTTGCTGTGGTGACTGCATTATGCACACTCGCAGACTGGGGCTAAATACTAATTTAGCTTAGCAGCAGTCACTCCACCAGGCTCAGGAAATAACTCCTGTTAAATCCACCTCTGCACTGCATGTGATTGAAGAGAGCTGGCACTTAGAACTGGGAAAACTCGCGCTCAGAAGCTTAAGGGACTGATTGCTGTTAGTTTTTTAAACTGTATTAAAATTACTTTCTTGGAAATTATTTTAAGGTATTTGTTTAACATCAGCCACTCAAAGATATTCTTTGGTTTAAATGGCACCACTCGCACTTTACGTACCACTGGCACTTTAGTTGTTCCTTTCAGTGTCAGAGGAATGGGCATCAGGTGACAGACTTGATTTCTTTGTGGGCAGAAGGTATTTCTGGGCTGTGTAGGAGTGCTCTCTGGTCCACGCTAGTATTGAGGAGAGAGCACTCTCGTTAAGGTGACTAGGGAGTCCATTATTACCCCTTTTTCAATCCGAAGCCGCCATTTTGAAAGTCAGAGCTTTAGCGGTCAAGCATGACTAACTGGCTTTGAGCACTTCCTATTACAGCAGGGCCACAGTGCAGACGTGCAGCAGACGCGCACCTTGGGGTGCACCTTGGGCACAGCAAAGGCAAGGCCTTCTGTGCTCGTCTGCAACTGAACTGGACCAGGGGTGAGGGACTATGCTGGATTTTTATTGTACACGTGACATAGTTGCTGGCCAGGAGGTCGGTGAGTACCCACACATGCCCTGAACTTGATAGGAGGGCCCTTTGAAAAAATGATCTTTATTCTCCTCATATCACTCAATGCACCTCAAAGGCTCCAGGGATAACACTGGATGTGATAAGCCACACCCGAGAGGCATGTAACAACACCGAGATCAGTAGACTCACTTCATGTAACATACTTTTATGCATGCTTGCCAGGGAAAGATAAAGCAGAAAATTTTAACGGCTGGCCCGGAGCTGGGGTCCATGGCGGAGTCTCGGCTCTGGCGCTGGAGAAAAACCAAAATAGTGGCCCGCTTTGTTTGCAAGGCCGCACTAAAACTCGCCCGTAGTGTGGCGGTGAGCCTCGCAAGGCTGGTGCCCCCTCCCTGATTTTGCCCGACAGGGGTCAGTGAGCCCGTGGGCCCACACGACCCCACCCAAGGATGATTGGGGGGCCTGCACATTTGGGGTATTAAGGTATTACTGGCTTCTCTCCACGGTGGGGGACTGTGCAGGGGACTATACTGGACTCCTGGACACTTGGTGGCTGGGACCTTTCCATGAGGTCCTGGGGTGGCGGAGCTCTTGTTGTGCTTCGACATTATAGAGATTTGGCTGGTTGCTTGCACTTCAACACTTTGTGGCTTGCATTGTGAGGATTGTTGCCCTGTACACGGTCACTTACTCACTCCTCGCCCATCACATCAGATAGCCAGCCCATGGGGGTTGTGTCATAGCCTGGGGCACATCTGATTGGACTTACAGATAGTGGTGTGTGGCGGCCCCGATTCGGACACTACCTGGGCCCTTCTTGGTGCGATCATAGGGTGCACTCAACGTACTAAGGGTAATGTGACTGTGAGTGCCCCTCAGCTGGGGATCAAGCAGAGCACTGACGGTGGAGATATGGCGTACATGGACTACAAGTTTGAAAAACCTTTAGTTGCCATTGACACCTCCAGGAAGCGCATGGAGGGAAAAATTGACTCCCTTTCCGTGAAACAGGGCCTTATTCGAGAGGATTCATGGAAGGCCTCAGATAGGGTCACTACCCTGGAGAACACAGTGCAAACCCTGATACCAGCTGTTCAGTCAGCGGACCATCGCATCATGGATCTTGAGGTACAGACTCGACGCCAGCTGTGTGCTTGGATGATCAGGAGGGGCAGGCCCGTCACAATAATGTTTGCATTGTGGGGCTGGCTGAGCATGCTGAGGGTGACTTTTTGTTGGCTTGCCTGGAGACTTGGCTCCAGGAGGTTGTGGATCCAGAGGGCCTCTCCAGATTCTATACATTGGAGCATGCGCACAGGGTGCCAGCCCAGGTGCCTCACCCTGGGGCTCCACTGTGTCGCGTGGTGGCCAGCCTCCTACATTTCCAGCACCAGGACCATCTCCTGCAACAGTCCAGTGCACATAGCCCATTTGCAGTAGAAAATGCCAGGGTATCTCTGTACCCTGATTTCTCCCTCCAGGTTCAAACACAGAAGGCATTGTTCGTGGTGGTGAAGAAGAAGCTGCGCGACTTGGGTTACTCTTTGCTTTTCCCTGCTAGTTTGCGTGTCCACTCTGCGGTAAGGTGCATTTCTTCACGGATCCATCTGAGGCATGGGACTGGAATAAATTCTTTGACAAGAGCCCTGTGCGACCTAAGATGCCTGAGCGGAAACATCCTTTGCGCTCCAATTGCCAGTGATCTCGATGCAGGTGGGCGACTTGCCCTACTAAGATGCAAGGACTGGAGCAGTCGAGGGAGGTTGAAACTGCTGGGGCTGGCGGGGACTCCTTGCGGCACACGTCCCCGGAAAGCCACACCTCCATTTCGGACTTAGAGAACTCTGTTACCCCTGATCTTGAAAACACTTTGCCGGGGGTCACTCCGGGGTCCATGGATGATTTGGTCTGAGGTGTCTGCCTGGGCATTCCATGGGTGTTCTGTATTGTTCTTCTACTGCATTATGAGGGCGGGTTGGTTACATGGCTGATTGCTTATGTTTGATTTCTTAACTCCTGTTTTGGTGGTCCGGGGGTGGTTTCGGGCGGGGGAGGGCTTGCGGGAAACATCCTATTGAACTGTTAAATTTCTTGAGTGTCGGTTCACCACCTCTAGCTGGTGGCTCCTTCCTCGCATATAGTCTTCCGTTATGGATCCAGTTGGCCTTTTGGCCCTTATTTGGGCCCTGTGTGGTGAGCTGTTTGGACAGGATGGCTGTATGTCTCAGTCCTTTGGGGGGGGGGGGATTTTTTCTTTGGTGTATTGCATTGTGTTTTATTGTGTATCTTTTTGTTTGCTGGCAGTGGAGCATATGAGATCATGGCGTTGTGTTTCTGGTACAGTGGGGCTCTCTTGGTGTCCCTTCCTCCTCTTGATCTGTTATTCATGACCACACAATTTAAGTTGCTTATGGGGAATTTGTGGGTCCTCTCTTCCCCCTCCAAGCGTTTTAATGTACTGTCTTACTTGAAAAGTAGGGAAGTGCATATTGCATTCCTCCAGGAAACCCATCTTACACAGGTTGAGTGCCGCATCCTTCGGGGGTGCTGGTGGGGCCAGCTCTATGCTACTTCTTACTCTGCCTTTTCGTGTGGCGCTCTCATTTGGATCAGGCCTGGGGTCCCCTTCCGATTGCACAGGGTGGTTAAAGACCCTGAGGGACGCTATTTCCTGTTGTTGGGGTGACTGGATGACAGGGATATAGCACTCTTGAACATATATGCACCAAAGTTGTGTCAGCCATTGTTCCTCACCGGCTTGGCCCCCCTGCTATCGCTCATGGTCCCTTAATGGAGAGTGGTGGGGGAGCAACTTTAACTATGCTGTGGATTTGAGTCTGCTTAGGTCGCACGTGCCCTTACGGGGTAAGCAGAGGCTTCCTGTTCGTGGGCTGGACAGTGAATTTTGATAGACTGTTGGCGGGTGAGACACTCAGAGGCTCGTTGTAGGTAGGAGGCTGGCTTAGTATACGGTGCACACTTATTCAAGTGAAGCACCCTGCACTAATCCAGACAACCCTTATGGTGATTTTAGTGGTCTTAGACAACAATAGAAAGCTCTCTAAGTGGTAGCTGTGGAGAGCAGCCCTCAGGCTTAGTCCAGAAGGAGTGTAAATCAGCTTGTTTTACCAGTACTAATCATATAGTGTAGGTTAAGTGAAAAAGAACCACACAGTGTAGTTATAAAAATATGTATTTATTGTAAACACTCACTAACACATTGCAATATCTCCTTCCCAGAGATATAATCACAATACACACAATACTTCAACAATATAACAGGTAAGTAGCACAAATACACAATGGTCTCCAGGGGGAGACCAAACCATATACTAAGAAAGTGGCATGTGAACCACGACCTAAGTCGAGACTGGACCCAGAAGACGTAGAAGTGTTGGGGACCCAAGGAACCACCCAAGGTAAGTACCCAGGAATCCCACAGAGGCCGTGTGCAGAGTGGGAACACGTCTGCGTGATCAACACAAGTCAATGGGGAAGTCGCGGTTGCAGTTTTTAAGAAGAAGGGCCCTTCCCAGAGGACCCTGAAGAAACCCTGTGGAAGATGGAAGGTTGGAGAGTCACCCCACCTGTGGATACCCCAGGAACCAGGATACCTACACCAGGGAAGCCGGGTACATAGGTGCTATGTGACGTCGGAAACCGCCGTAGACCACAATGGAGGACTTCAGTAAAGCTGCCGCTGGCAAAGAAGTTAAAAGAGTCCGGTGGAACACAAGAGTGGATTCAGGATGAGAGGTACCTGCAAGCAGAGGGGACAGAGTCTATGACACTCAGAATTGAGCAGGAGGCACAGAAGAAGAATGCCCTCCGATGTCAGAAGTTGCAGGAGAGTTGACTGTGACCTTGGCGCTGTAGCTGTGCAGACCATTCGACGCTGTGGAAGACCAGGAGCTGTTCACAAGCTGTCCCACATCGGATGTCAAGAGCCAGGGGGTTGGTGTCAAACGGGAGCACCAACAAGCCTTGGCAACGGCAATAAATGTGGCAGAAGAAAAAGGTGCAGTGTCGGGACCAGCAAGGTCCAAGGGACTCACCACAAGCAGGTAAGTCAGAGTAGGCCCTGAGCAAGTAGGGGTGCCCACTGAAACAAAAGAAGACCCTCAAGAGGACCCACAGGCCGGAGGCACAGGAGTCGCAAGAGGACCTTGAGCAGCTCACCAATGATGCAGGCCCACGGTGCAGAGGATTTGGTGAGACAAAGATCTTGGTAGCAAGAGATGCTGTAGGCTGGAGCTTTTTGGAGCCTGAAGATCTCTGGTGAAGAGAGTCAACAAGCCTTGGCAACAGCAAGTTGATGCAATGCACAGTGGTACTGCTCCAGCGGCTCCGACGAGGGATACTGGCTTCAAACTTGCTGTGAAGACAGTGAAGGCCTTGAGGGAGCTGCAGAGCCACCACCTGTGTTGCTGAACCTTTTGGAGTCCGTGGGAGGTCAGGAACAGCAGACTGGTCAGCTTCATTGCGGTGCCTGCAGATTCAGGGCAGTGACTCCTCCACTCCAAGGGAGATTCCTTTGGGTGTCTTGGATGTCCACAAGCCTGGAGAAGAACCTGTATGGAGCACATGCACAGACAACGCAGAAGACTGGCAGGATGACGAGACCAGGAGCAGCAGGAGTCTTCCTGGTGCAGTCTCGGTTCCCAAAGCGAAGTCCAACAAAGTCCAAAGTGCCCAGACGGTTGAAGAGGAAGTGGTTTCAGATCTGAATCTTGTCCCACAACTAATCTAAAGAACCACCCACAGGTAAGCCCTTAAGTACCCTAAAGAAAGGGTTGGGGCGATTTAGGGGTCGCCCCCAGAGGAGGGGCTGGAAAGTAGGGAGGACACTACCATGTCCTTTTCCAGTTTCGCACCAGAGCGGGAGCCAACGGCTCCCTGAACTGGTTCTAACTGGAGTATGCAAGAAGGGCACCAAATGTGCCCTTCAAAGCAGTCTAGTGAGGCTGGCAAGTCCCCCCACCCTGGCCCAATACACTAAGTCCTGTCTGGGAAGTGGTCACACCTCCCAGTGACAGGAAACCTATTGTCTTACCATTCCCTGCTTAAGGTTGGCTCAGCAGCAGAAGGGCAGAATCGCTTGAAAAGCCATAGCTTGCTGTCCGGGTCTGGAAGACTGGTACCAGGAGCGCAGAAGGCTTCCCAGAGGAGCCCTCCAGTGCATAGAATCATACCTCCAACACCATTTACGGTGTTTGGGTATGATTCCAACATGTTTGATACCAAACATGCCAGGGTTCGTTACAGCCAGTTTAGAGTTAGCCATCGCATAATGACTCATGTTCACTCTATGTATCATAATGGCTTATGCACCTACAACGCCTCGAGAATGGACTCCGGGAATTGTATTATGAGTGTCCTGCTCACATTTATAACGAGCACCCTGCCTTCAGAATTGAAAGGCCTGCCTTAGGAGTGACTTATAGGTTTTAAGTGTAGTGACCTCAGATATATGAAAACTTATATCTGTCATAAGTAGTGCTAGCACCAGCTTACACAGGCTGCAATGGCAGGCCTGCAGTCACAATTCGAATGGTCTCCCATGGGTGACCCCTGGGGTACCTAGCCCGGGTACCTTAGTACCATATACTAGGGACTAACAAGGGTACACCAGTAGCCAATCTGGGGAGTACCTAAATACTCACTAAGGTCCAATTTAGGGAGGGAGCACAGAGACTGGGGTCCTGATTAGCAGGATCCCAGTCAGAATAGTCAGAAGAACATAATGACACCAGCGAAAAGTGGGGGTAACCATGAAAGCAGCTCCAACTTTACCTCACTTGTGTATACTCATACCGCTCTGTCTTGCATGATCTTGAGGTTCAGCTTGATAGACTTTATACGTGCACGGCGCTCTACTGCAGGGTAGTGGGGGTGGAGCGATAATGCACTCTGATCATGCTCTTGTGTTGGGTACATTCCAACGGGAGAAGCTGTTTGAGCTGGTTGAGTGCCTTTGTTGCTTTCATTATAAGGCGTATGTAGCCAGGGCGTTGAGAGTGGTCACACTATACTTCAACTGCGCGTTTCCTTGGGGCGAGATGTCTTTATGCAAGGGGAGATCAATGCGGTGTTCCTACAGCACTCTTGTGATCTGGACTCCTTGGAGGCAGTGAGTAGTGAGGTGGAAATGTTAATTATATTGTGGATACTTCCCCAGTGTCTCTTGAGCCAGTGGTGGCAGATCAACTGGGTGTAGATATTACCGAGCAGGAGGAACAGGGGGTGATTAAGGAAATGGTGAGAGGTAAGGTGCCTGGCCTTGATGGTTTGCCGAAAGAATTTTACATAGCATCCGCTTCGGACCTCGGTTCGAGATTTGTGGCATTTTTCAATGATACTCTGCAATGTGGTGAGCTTCCGTCCACACTGCAGGAGGCTGCTATTGGATCGCTCCTGAAGAAGGATGAGGACCCTCTCTTTCTGGATTCTTAATGCCCTCTTTCCATGCTCAATGCTGACTACAAGATCTTGAGTAAGATATTGGCGACTCATTTGCTTCCACATATGAGCTCTCTAGTTCATCCTGCTCAGACTGGCATCATTCCCACGCATAGCACTACGCTTAATATTCAGCAATGGTTCTTGGCATTAGACCATCGGGAACGGTTGCCAGCAGAGGCGGTGGTCATCTTGGTGGATATTAGGAAGGCATTTGACGTGCTCTGCTGGGAGTTTCTCTATGCTACCCTGTTTGGCATGGGCATGGGATTACCCTTTGTGAAGTCGACAAAGCTTCTCAACACTAACCCCTTAGCTAGGCTTCGTACTGGTACCCTGATCTCGGAGTCCTTTGAGGTTGAACGGGGCATTCAACAGGGTTGCCTCTTATCATCCATGTTGTTTGTGTTAGCCATGAAACCATTTGCTTGCCTGGTCCTCTGGTGTCTTCATCACCAAGGATTGTGCCTTACATCTGATTGCATGTATCTCTCTCTGTACGCAGACGATATGTTACTGTATCTGAGGGGGAGGGATACTGACCTCAGAGAGACGGTGGCAGTGTTGACGGAGTTTAGTGTTCACTCTGGGCTGGATGTCAATTGGGAAAAGTCATGTGTCTATCCCCTGAGGGTTGATGTGCCTGAGCACAGTCCTGTTCCCATGGCTCGGACATGACGATGGGAGCATCATACAGTTCGATATCTAGGGGTGGGTGTTTACCGCTCCCTGGAATTGTTGTATTAGGGAAACTTCGGGTGGGTGATTGCTAGGTTGATATGCTCGATTGCCTTCTGGACTACATTACCTTTGTTGATGAGTGGCCGGGTGGCTGTTTCAAAGATGGTTATACTGCCCGTCTTCTTTATTTGTTTGCGCCCCTCCCGCTGGTGCTGTCTTCCAGAAATTATTTCGGTAGTTGGGTGGTTTGTTGCTGTCGCTATACTGAGGCACTTCTTGATGCTATGTGGCCCATTGAAAACTGCTCCTACCAGTGGCCGAGGGGGGCCTGGCGGCACTTGAACTGGAGCTATATTATTTGACAGCACAACTCCAGTGCGTGGCTCGTTGGCGGTCTTATCTGTGGGATGGAATGGAACAAGTGAGTGTGGCTCTCCACCCAAAGATTCACTTCTTGATATCCTGCTGAAGCTGACACCTGCTTCCAGGGTAGGGACCTCAAACATCCTGATTAGTAAGGCGCATTATGTCTGAGCTTGAGCATTGAGGTGGAACCAGATGCAGACCCCATATACCCGAAAACTTCCTCTTTTGGTGATCCAATGTTGGGGACGCCTGGGGGGTGGTTGGGACTCCGTGAGAGCCCGGTGGCTGAGATTGCTGTCCTGGGTGATCTTTTTGCGGGGGAAATTGTGTCCTTTTTCAGACCTCCGGAAATCCTATGATCTCCAGGTGGGCCATTTTATACTTGATGGTTCACTGACTCGCAAAACATGCGAGTGGTGGGGCTCTGGTGTTGTGGAACCCCTGCAGCATGTGTGTTGACGCCATTTTTTCCTTATTACGGGGCGAACGAAAGAGGTCACGTTACTTTATAGGGCTTTGCTGGAAAGGGCGCAGCAAGCTCACATGGCCCTCCAGTCGCATTGGAAGGAGGATCTTAGGGTGTCTATGAATGATTCATCCTGGCGGAAGGTAGTGGAGTCTGGCTCTAAAGTGTTCAGAAATGCCTGCTTCAACCTTATTCAATTCTTTTATCTTCATTAGGTCCATCACACCCCCCCCCCCCCCCGGGGCATATACGCCATGATTCCATCTGCGATCTTGGAATGCCCCCGGTGTGTTGCCAAGGATGCAGACTTCTTCCACATGGTTTAGTCCTGCCTGCTTTTGCTGCCTTACTGGACGACAGCCCTCCAAGTGGTTCGGCGGGCCACAGACAGAGACTTTCCCCTTAGTCCCTAACTATGCCTGCAAGGCCTCCATGAATGTACTGCAGCTAGGAAAACTACTGACAGCTTTTTGGATTTCGCTTTGATCTTTGCCGCAGACAGCTGACTATGAGTTGGAAATCCATCCGTGGTCCTGAGGTATACTGATGGTGGTTAGAGTTGGGAAAATGAGCGGACTGTGAAAGGGAGGGGATTTACAAGGAGGAGGCTAGGGGGTGAAGAAAGTGATGATTTTACCCGCATGGGATACCATATTGCTGGTGTTTCCACTTGTGTACCGTGGGGGCCTTGTGATTTTAGGTGAGTCCCCTTCAGGCGGGTCCTCCCCAGTCACGAAAGAGGGGTGACTAGTCCGACTTTCGGAAACCCCCCTTAGAAGCCTCTGGGTCTTTGTGTATTCTTGCTCTGATCGTTTCCCCTGCTATGGGTATTGTGATTGTTGGGGAAGTGCCCGGCTGTTTTATTAAGATGCGGATTTAGCGATGCACCCCTGCTGTTGCAAAAGAATCATGGGGCATATTAGCAAGACCCACGTTAAAATTATCGCCGTTTTAGCGGCAGGAAACTGCCGCTAAAACGGCGATAATGGGCTTGCTAATATGCGTTATGGAATTCCAATAGAAGCCCAGGTTAGATGTCCTGCACATCTAACCTGGGCTTCTATTGGAATTCTATAGCGCATATTAGCAAGCCCATTATCGCCGTTTTAGCGGCAGTTTCCGGCCTCTAAAACGGCGATAATTTTAACGTGGGTCTTGCTAATATGCCCCCATGTTACTGGGGGCCTCCATGCTCGCCCTATTTTGCTGCCTCTTTCCTGATTGGCATGTTGTCATCGATTATTATACCTTTCTTATTTTCTTTCCTTCTTGCCTTGCCCGCTGGCAGTTATTGTATGGTATAGTGTTTTGTGTTATATTAAAAAATGTAATAATTTTTTTTTTTAAACTGTTCCTTTGTTTTATCACACGGTCTCATGTGTTTAATTATGCTAATAACTAATAAGAAATATTCGAACACAAAAAAATATTATGAATAACATCTCCTTGACTTAGTTAATTTCTGACCCTCCCTAATATCGTTTTTCATTTCCCAGTGTTTTCTATGAACTAATATGCTCTCTTGTGATTAATTACTACCAACTGCTGGTGGCTGGGGATTTTAACTACTGGATAAAGGAAACTAAACCTGGTTCTAAAGACCAGGAGTTCTTTGAATTAATGTTATCACTAAATCTCCAATAATGTATACTGGACCCCACATGTATCAAAGGGCATAGCCTCTATCTAGTTTGGACAATGAATGATAAGATTATTAATCTCAATGTTTCCCTGGGTCTATGGTCAGACCATAATCCTACTAAATTCAATTTACCAATATCAAGTAATAAAACCGTGATCCACATAGAACATAAAATTACCGTAAGTGGCAACAGGTTAATTTAGGCGCTGTGTGTAATACCTTAAAGGCCACTGACCCGGAGATTAGTCTTCAGGCTGATGATGTTGATTTTGAATTTACAGTCTGGTTACAAAAGGCTATCAATCTTCATGCTAAACTGAAGAGCCATAATTCGCTCTAAGCCAGCTCCTTTGTTCACTCCGGGGCTAATAGTTGCAAACTCTGTCTGCATCATCTAAAATGCCTTTGACGTAAAGACTACAAAAGTTAAAACAAACTGAAAAACATGGAAAGGCAGAATATAGAAGTGTATTACTTACATCTAAATCTGCCTATTCTAATAAAATTTGAGGCCTCGAGTAAACATAAGGAGATTTGTAAAATAATGAACAAAGTATCCTCTAATAGAGTCACACCTTCCATGGAGCCTTCTCAAGACTTTTGTGACACTTTGAGTACTTTTTTAATAATTAAAATATAAAATAGAGTTAACAAGAGCTTGCATTATCAAAAGCACCATGGATTTGCACATACAGGAAGAGGCCAATAACCCTCATCTTTACTCCCCCTTCAAATTTTTGGATGAAAGTCCTCTCCATGAATTAATGGGAAAGATTAAGTCAGGTACCCTAACACACCTTTGCCCTCCTCGTGTGATGAGAAATATAGTAAAAGCCACAGAGCTTCCATTTTTAAATTTTGTGAATCAATCTATCATGCAAGGTTGTGTCCCGAAAACCTTTAAAAATGAAAGAGTGATTCCACTTTTAAGAAACTCAGGGGATGAATCCAAGATTTTTTTTAAAACGACTGTCTCATATCCTTACCATATTTAGCAAAAATTGCTGAGGCACATGTGGCCCTGGAACTTTGTGACCATTTACAAAATTCAGAATATTTGGTCCTGTAGCAAGCAGGTTTTTGTTCTGGCCGAAGCATCAAATCTGTGATCATGGCCGTAAAGGATGATCTCAGGCTATATGCGGATAATGGACAGACCTCTGTTATTTTGCTATTAGACCTATCCATGTCTTTGATACGACTGACCATAATATTCTAGTCAGCCAATTCGAGGAAACACGACTCAAGGCTGTGATTCTAAACAATAAAGTTGACCTTCAGACTAGCCGCTATTGGCCAGCTTAGATGGGAGATCCACCTTGGCCAAAGACATTGGTTAAAGCCTTTGGGTACTGATAGATAGTGGACTGACGGTATCATCTCATATTGGAGCAGTTTTCACCCTGATAAGGAAAATATCCACCATCCTCCCCAAAGGAACCTTGAAAATGGTAATTATGGCCATGGCGATGTCACAGCTGGACTCTGCCAAGTCTATATACATTGGCCTCCCTAACAATGCGGTGTATGGGCTTCAGGTTATTCAAAATCTTGTGGCTCATCTCATCCTTAACTATCTAGTAATTCTTATGCAACTGCTGTACTAAAACAGCTACACTGGTTGGCTGTTAAGCATAGAATACAGTTTAAAATCAGTTGCTTAACTTTTAAAGCTATTAAGGAACTGGCTCCTCGATTTTTAGTAAATTAAATCACTATATATATTTGCCTCAGGGTATGTTAAGATCCTCTGGCGCCAACATTCTTGGAGCTCCTAGATACAGGAAAAAATGTATGCGGGATGAAGTTTTTCTGTCAAAGCACCCGCTCTGTGGAATTCTCTTCCAGACCGTCTGAGTTTGGAAAGTGAGTTTCAAAATTTTAGGAAAATTGTAGAAATTTTGAATTTAGAAAATTTTAGAAAAAACCTGGCTTTTTAGACTTATTTGTGTTAGTCAGATCCTTAGGTTACCTTATTGGCTTCTTGCTTCCTTAGCTTTTCCAGCTCCAAGAAACCATTGGTGAACATGTGCTTTAGTAAGTTTGGTTAACATAACAAAACATTACAAACAGGACCACCCTGATCAAAAGAAATGTGCATCTATTTCTTCCATGAATAGCAAACCAAAGAGGAAGAGAGGCTAACCGAAAGTGATGTTACGGATTGTTTTGAGATATTGTATGTATATATATATATGTATATATGTCTGTATGTATGTATGTCTGTATGTCTGTATGTATGTATGTATGTATGTATGTATGTATGTATGTATGTATGTATGTATGAATGTGGTATCTTTATAGCACAAACCAAGCCAAAAGGCAGTGGAGTACTGCACAGGGTCAAAGAAAAGCATAAAGTCAATGAGTGGATAGGAGAGGTAGCTGGTTGTGCTCAGTTAATACATTCTGATTTAGTGTGGTTTAGTGTTGTTTAAAGGTGTGGTGTTCACCTCTTTGCTAAATTGGAGCAGCATTGAGGTGGTCATGATAGAGACAGGGATATTATTCCAAATCTTAGTTGCATAGACGGGAAAGGCCTGCTGCCTTGGTTTTTCTTTTTTGCACTTCCTAGTCTGCAGTCTGATGATGTCCCAGCTGTCGTTGTGCAAAGAACCGCCAGAGATGGTGAACTTGCCAATGGTGTGGGCCAGCAATGGGAGCCAATGGAGTTCCATCAGGATTGAGGTGATGTGATCATATTTCATAAGGCCCTGGTTGAGACGTGCTGCAAAAAATAAGATGCCCTTAAGGAATGACATTATGGAGTCTGGGAGGCCATGAAACAGAACGTTACCATCATCCAGATCCACGATCACAAGGGCAAGAACAGCAATTTGAACAGTAATTCTGGAGTTCTGGAGTTCCTTTCGGGAAGAAACACGTTCACTTTCTTAGGAAGAGAGAGCTTATACTAGGTTGTCTTTGTATTTTTGGATATGTACTCCTTGAGGGTGAGAATGATGTACAGATATTCTATGATGCTGATGTAGAATTCACATTTAAGACAGACGTAAGATGCAATTACTCATACAGAAAAGTTTGTGAATTGAGCCCGAACAATGAAGATATTTACTGCTATACCAAATCCATCCCACGGCTTGGATGAAAGAATGTTTATTTTGACTCAGCGGCTTGCTGTTGTTTACATTCCTTGATCTGCCCCACATTTGTTAGACGGCATTGTCAACTAGTGGTTTCCATGAGATCTTCTGTAATACATGCAATAGTTGTCCTTAAAAGAAGGTTCAAGTATTCTGGTCATAAATGGACCTATGTGTTAGGATTAAGAAAGAACTGCTGTAGACATACCCTGATGAATGAGATGAGGAGCACTTATTTGAAGCAGTAATACCTCTAAGAACCAGTTCAACACACTCAACAATTTCTTTTTATTTGTATATTTATTTTTCTTATTGCCATAGCATAATACACATGCAGCACAGATGGACATAACTTCCTTTGGTATATCAGGTTCACAATGCTTACAAGAAACTGAAAGATGGATTCAGATTACATCCAGATCATTAGTTCTCACTGACAAGATCTTGATAATCCTATCGTAGGAAGTATACAGTGACAATGGTCCCATCGCGTGCCCAAACATTTTATGTTTTTTTGGGAATCCCTCTGCTTTTTATACTGCTTCCTCAGTCCTAGCACATTAATCCACACCTGTAAGCCGTTCAGCAATGGCAATGGGAGGAGCCATTGAAAACCAGCCATGGACATTGTTTCTCTTTGCAGTTATCAATCCTATTGTTAATAGCAATTGGGCCTCTCTGGAGCTGTCCCACACAATCCATTATTCCTAATATCGCAGTTTGGGGTTTTTGGCAACTGATATTCCTAATACTTTTCCTTGACTGGTATGGATATGGGTCCAGTCGGTCTGAATAATTGGACATTTCCATACGGTATGGAAGAAAGTGCCTGTGGCTGCTTTGATTCTAAGACAGGTAGGGCCCGATCCACTATCCATCTTCCATAACCTCTGCGGTGTATATTACACTCTATTTCAGTATTTAAACTGGATAAGATGGAGTCTGCATGATATTACCAGTTGTCTGGCTGCTGTTTTTGCCTCCATCCAGTCCTCGTCCTCCAGTTCCCCCAGATCCTGTTCCTGCTTGCCCCCAGAGCTCTGTAGAGCCCCGAGATGCCATTCTTTTCCAGCCCTTCTGTGCTTAATTTAGAATCCAGGAGGTTAAATTCTGGAATAGGGTCCAACCCACTTTTGTAATTTTCCAGTGCGTCACAGCTGTAAACAGAAAATATTTGCGTGTTATGAAGTGAAAATTCAGCTGTTAGTTGTCCAAAGAATTTAATGAGATTGGACATCCTTATGTGAGGAATATTTTGCCTAATTCTTTTGCAGAAATGTATAATCCCCCTTCATTGGCCAAGATGGCTAACATAGAGGTAGGGCTGTCTGAATATGAGAATGCATTAATGCTCGCTATGGACAAATTAGCACCCCTTAAATCTTCTGTAAAAAAGCCACATGGCACTTATGCCCCGTGGTTTACATCGGAATTGCCCGCTGAAAAAACCCTATTTAGACAGCGGGAAAGAGGATTGCGCCAAACAAAAAACTCAGCTTCCAAAGAACTTTATAGGACGGCTTTGGCCAGCTATCACCGTAATCTAAAAAGAGCGAGAAAGCTATATATATATATATATATAATATATATATATATATATATATATATATATATATATATATATATATATATATATATATATATATATATATATATATATATATATATATATATATATATATATAATGAAATTACTACTGCTGGAAATTCCTCAAATGACCTGTACAAAGTTCTAAAGTCTTTTACTAAACCTTTAGCTTGCACTCAAAGCATAAAGGCATCTCAAGCCTTATGCGATTCATTAACTAATCATTTTGATGAAAAAATTAACATGATCTATGAGAACCGACTCGGTGATACGGCGAGCTCAAGTTAAGTGGTTTTCTTATTTTCTTATTTTTATTTTACCTATCCCGTCGTCTGTCAACTTCCCCCCGCCCCGCCTCACCGCTCTTAACTGTGCCGGCCGCGCCTGTAACAAACCCATTTTGTTGATATTACTTGATTTATCTGCCGCTTTCGACACGTTGTCACACTCTTGCCTGCTGCAGAGGCTTAGTGAGTGTGGCATTTTTGGTCCAGCTCTGGGATAGTTCACAGACTTTCTTACTAATAGAACTCAGACGATTAATCTGGGTTCTTTTCAATCCCGCACGGTACCGTTGGACAAGGGTGTTTGTTCCTCAGGGCTCTTGTTTGAGCCCTACGTTATTTAATATCTATGTAGCTCCCCAGGTCTGGATAGTGAAGTCATATGGATTGGAATTGTATTCTTATGCAGATGACACACAGCTTTTGATTTCTTTTGACTGTGAGTCCAGCATAGTAAAAGAACGTTTTGCACACAGCCTGAGAGCCTTAGCGGTCTGGATGTCAGAGAATCCTCTTCAACTGAATGCGGGTAAAACCGAAATTATGTTATTCGGAAAGGCCTCTAACATATGGGCATCTAATTGGTGGCCAGAAGAACTTGGTATAGCTCCAACCCCTAAAACGGTTGTTAAAAATCTTGGAGTGTACCTTGCCCAATCACCGTCTATGGAAGATCAAGTCCGTAATACTGCGGGCTCTGTTTCCATATGATACGCCTGTTAAGACGGGCCTTTCCGTTTCTTCCTTCGTCAACGAGGCAGATACTGGTTCAAGCCTTAGTGGTGTGTCGCTTGGATTATGGCAATGCTTTATTTGTCTCCATGAATGAGTCCTTGTTGATGAGACTATAGGTGGTGCAAAATATGGCAGATTGGCTTATTTGTAATGCTCCTTCGAGGTCTCTATCTGCTCCTCTTTTACGCTCATTACATTGGTTACCAGTTCGCAAGAGGATTGTCTTTAAAATTTGTTGCAGGACTCATAAAGCCCTTATGGGGAAGGGTCCTCGATATTTAGCCTCGAAGCTCACCCCTTTACAGTCCTGGAAGGCTCTATGATCTCGAGACAAAAGGCTGCTCACAATCCCTTGGATTAAAAAGTCTCGTTCAGTGGGTAGAGCGTTTTCTTATCTGGCCCCTCTCTATTGGAATGCCCTCCCATTTCACATACGTTTCTGCATGGATCATCTTAAATGTAGGAAATTGCTCACAAACTGAACTGCTTTAGGGATTGTTTTTGGTGACTGCTACCTGTTGTCGGAAGGCTTCTGCACCGAGATACCCCTTTGGGGGTGAGTCATGCTCAATATAAATAACCGTAACATAACATAACATATGTCCCTGCGCTTTGAAATCCCAGTTGGGTCCCAAGCTCAAAGCCCTCAAATTTTGCAACCTTAAAGATCCAAGTTCCATGCCGCAATGGTGCCTCACTTGTTAATGTATACCCACCACCCCATTCCATCTCCATGCTTGATGCCAGAAGTCAAGAGGTGTTTTTTGGTGATTGTGGGCAGTGCTTGTTCAGCTTTTTTGCTATGCAATTGGTTCAAAATCCATATTCATCAAACTTTACAATTTCAAAGGTGTTAGCTGTGGCAACAACTGTGAATGGTTTTGCAGTGGCATGGAACAAAAATAGATGAGCAATCACGCAAAGTACTCAAGTATGTTATCATCAAAGTTCCCTCTAATTTTGTTCCTCTGTGTGCAGCAATGAAGGGTTTCTCTGCACTGCAGGCAAGGGTTTGTGCACCAGATCATTATGCAAGCGAGTACTTATCTCAGATACGTGGCATTGAAAGGGGGCAAGGTGCCCCAAGTGTAAAATTGTAGTGAGTGAGTTATCTTGTTTCATTGAGGGGACAAGCTATGAAGATTGATATTAAAGAGCCAGAAAGACAATTAAGCGAGTACTCTGTTGATTCAAAATAGTACAAGATGAACAATTTGAAAACTTGTGATCAACTAGCTCTCCATTCATACAGTTCAGTGCTGTTATGCTGAACGTTCTGGATACAATAAATAACTTGTTTTTGCTTTATTACTTGCTACCACTGTTTCACATTTTTGTTGATCTATTAATAACACCTCAGAAAATGATCCAATTCAGTGGTGGTGATTTTATCAACCTTGAATAATTGAAGCGGTGAGCGAGCCTTGGCAGGATTTGACCCTGTTGCTTGTGTATTAAATTCAGACTCCAGTACAGCACGCTTATCTTACTGAGCTAACTCAAAAGGTTTAAAATGGATTTTTATTTATGATGCCATTCTTTCACCCAGCGAATGGTTATTTAAAGATAATGAGAAATAAATCGTACATTTAAACAATTCAGTATAAACTGAAATTAATTATTATATTTTTTTAACACAGCGTGACAAAGTAGTAATAGATGTCAAAACTTGATTAATTTGGAGAGCTTGCTCTATATCTGGCCCTAAAAGTGATATCTTGTGTCAATCCAATTTTCAGGAAATTGGTTAGGCCCTCTTTCATGGAACTAACTTCTGAAATCAACTAAAGGTAATGGGGTCCCAGACGGTGTATCACATCTCTTCAGGAGTCTAGTTTTCACAAGCCTGCAAAGAGTGCTAATCGAAGTGAGCAGGTGATGCAGTTCTGTCCCCTTTTACCTGGGAACACTCACAAGCAGATGAAGGAGAAAAACGCGTGAATAGTCTCAGACTGAGCTCTTGTGTTAGACTGTCATTCCTAACCCCTGAGAGTGGATGGAGAAAGTTAATGGAAGGAGAATCTGTGTTCTCTAGTCAGACGCATGTGAGGTCCTACCACATGTTTAAATGTGATTTCAACCCTATGTAGGTCCACTGTGAAGGAGGTGAGCTGACCGTATACACCTTTACAGGCAAGGGGCCTCAAAGACCATCAAAGCCATGGCCTAGTTAGGGTTCATTCTGCAGTGCCACTTTTTTCAGTTTAGGTGAAATCTGAACTACAATACAAGTGTACCTTGTTGAAATCACGGCGAGAGACAGAAATGAAGGAGGAGTAAGGAAGTCTTTAGGAGAACATCCACCATCCTTTGGATGACTCATTCTTTATCGACAGCCAGGCTCCACCAGGGGAGAGGGGACATGCAAGCAGGGTAGGAGCAGGTGACTTCTTAATGTGGTTTGCCAAATGCAAAAATATAGTTCTTTACCCCAAAAATTCTAACTTTAAATGTGTTTTCACAGTATGCATGCCTTTTCTATGGTAATTCTAATTTTCAATACAGCCACACAAAGTTTCATTGAAATGAAGAAACACAAATATTTTTGGATTGATTTTTATTCATATGGGATGATTCATTATTGATTTTGGTTGTGATGATATTATAACCTTTTCGTTTTAAACTTTAAGAGCTGTGTTTCAAAGTAAAGGGCAAAAGCGGCAATGGGGACTATAATCCCAAAAAACAGGTAGATTTACAAATGTCCTCTGCACTGTCACCTCCCATTAGGCAAGAGATCAGTGATATATATTAGTAAATTCAGTTGCGGTGAATGACTCGTTTACATTGAATAGAGTTACTCCCAATGGGCAGGACTTTAAGATTTCAGTTTGATGTGTTTAGCTCAGAGGCATCAGGCAACATAACCACCAGTGCTTTAAGTGGGATGAAATAAAATGTGTGTGGGAATGGGGAGGACTGTAAAAGGGATGCTATCAAAAATCGTATGTAGGAATCCTTTCCAAGATGGATGGGCTCTATAATTAAGGATGTGGGTTAAAAAATGTAAAGTAAAACCCTGTGCTTCAGACATTGTGCTGCCGGACCAGTATTTGGGTGCCACTGAGGTTTCTGTTATTGCATCCAGATTTATCACACAACAACGTACACCTAGAGCAAGCCAGAACTATAGCCAGTGTTTGTTAACAGCATCTGATAAATGAGTAACAACAATCATCATTTTTTGTGTATATAATTAGAATGAAAATATTGCAATTCTGAAAATATTAGACTGAATTAAGCATTAATCATGTCTGTGGAAGCGGTAGTGGTCTTCACAGTGTCTTGTTCACTCCTGTTCTTCCTTTCACACTGCTTTCCTCTATAATCTCCAAGTCTGTTAGACTTTCTCATAAAATGGAAATTACAATAGTCAGTTATGTGACCATTGCCCTGTGTACTCTACAAAGAGACTAAAGATTGGATGAACATGTAGTGTGAGCACCACAACCCACTGACAGGCGCTGTGAAAAACTCGCACTGTATTCAGCCTCAACTACAGGTCTCTCAATTGTGCCCAGTCGTGGACATCCCTTGACATGTTGAGCTCACCCAGACACGTAGAAGGCACTGTAAGCACAGTATGCACTACACGAGAGCTGTATGTTGCATCAAGAAAGAACAGAAGCGCGTCTGGAAAAGCAAGCACTCCTAGGGGATACAAGATGAAGTAAAACACATGAAATGTAAACTGGAAAGCATCGCTGACATGGCAGGAGCAGCGCCTGTTAACGCGATGGGAACCACCCATTTCTCACAGCACTATTTTATAAGGTTTATTTTGTTTGGAGGGAAGTCACAAACATAGTGCTATTTGTCTCTGTCAGTTATTTATATTAGATGATGCATCTTGGACACTTATTTCTACCCAAGCCATTTTATCAGAAGAACAAATAAAAGTTAAATTTACAAAACAGTCATTTTTTTTCACCCAGATAGATTTTGTACACTGTCCAGTTTCTACAAAGTGGTTTGTAAAGCTCGGAATCACAGGGTTAAAAGGTGAAGCAGCATGTCATAATTTATAATCTGCACTTAACAAAGTGTGAGCTTTCCCCTGAGAAACAACGAAAAAATAAAGACAACTTCTGATTTACCTTTATGTGCTCTCGCTCCGAGCCTCGTAGGCTGGGCGGGCGCACAGGCGAGCATCTTAGGGGGAGCACGGGTTATCATCTAGGGTCTGTGCTTCCAACTCTGCTGAAAGGATTTTCAGAACCCGACACAAAGTGAGATTTTGCAGTTAGGGTGCTCCCTTTGTTCCTCAAAACAAACCTATTTTGAGGTCAGTTTTGCAATCTGTTGCACTCTATGGCCTTTTTAGTGGTGCCATTAAGCATCTGGCCACAATAGCCTCAATGTACCACTGGGCTTGTGTGCTTCAGCGCAGGCTGAGAATAGGAAATTTGATAGGCCTCTTCGGGATCAAACTGTGGGCCTCATTTATGAGGCTCTTACGACGCCGTTGCGTCACTTTTTGTGACACTGCGGTGTTGCAAAAAATGCACCACGCTGCGCCGTATCTACAAAGTGACGCATCTGGGCAGATGGGTCACTTTGTAAACCCCAGCAGGAAAGCCACGTAGAAGTGACGCAGTGAAATCTATGAGATTTCACTATGATTCTTCTATGGCGTCAGTTCGTCAAATCCTTACGCCTGCTTGAAGCAGGCGTAAGGGGTGACGCAGTGCCTTCCACAATGACACATTGCTGGAGTTGCGTCTGTTTTTAGACACACTCCAGCAATGCGCCATTTTTGCGCCTACAGATACGTCAGGATTACTGACGTATCTGTAAATTCTTGCGACATGGAGCGCCGTGCAGTAAATATTACGCATCCATGGTGTCACAAGGATGGCGTTATGAAAAGTGTTGCATCACTGTTTTCCCGCAGCGATGCAACACTTTTCATAAATGAGGCCCTGTATGTTTCTCTGAGAAGCTGATAACTAAATGGCTCTGTCGGCCAAACACTTCTGCAAAACAGGCCACCAATATTTGAAATACGAAGAGATGTAGAAGGCTGGTGATAGTATAATCTCCTGATTTCTAAAATACTGATGGCTAGATTTGCAGAAGGGTGGTAAAATAATCCTTTGAAAAGCTGTGATAAAGTAATTTCCTCCATAAGTGGAATTTTCACTGGAGGATTCTCATTCTGGGTGGTTACTAATGGTGTGCTACAACATAGCAGTGGTAATTCCTTCGGTGGAGCATGGCAATTGTAATTCTGCTGACAGAGAATCCTCGGTTAAAAGAGGAAGTCGGAGCCATGGTGTTTTCTTTTATCCTACAGTGTGAAAAACTATGGGATATATGTCGAAAACAACCCATAGGACACTCGAACGTGGATTGCATTAGCGAATGAATAGACATACTGTGCACCCACACTTCATAAAATATTATGGGCCGGATGTGCAAACCCTGTTTGTAAACCAGGGTAGTACAGTTTGTTCAAGGACTGGTTTGTGAGTACAGATGCAGTTTAAGATGCTACCAATGTACTAATATATTTAATCGCAAATTGTCTATTCACCGGCAAGGGTGCAAATCCTAACACATATTAAGAGGTTTCAATTTCTGAGCTCCAGTGTAATAGGCTGAAAGTGCAGAGACTGAGGCTAGCAAAGGTTAGGAGACATATATCCCTGTATTTAAAGTAGCCTATGCCCATTAAAGGTACAGGAACTGATTTTAATTAAAAAAATGTTTCCCATTTGGGAAAACAGAGGTGGAGCAGGCAGTGGTCCAGGGGATCACTGCCTGCTCTTCCCAAGGTTGCCCGACACGATCCCAAAGAGGAAGATGTCAACTCTGGTATTGGAAACTGATTAACTGATCTAGAAAGCTGACACACACCCTTCCTTCAGGTGCACTCATTTGGTGGTTACTGGGCAGCCACTTGGTTGGACCTGCAGTTGAGCCTAACAGGCTAAGAGAGTCATGTAACCTCACCACGAGCCTTTGCAAACCCACCCCCCACGGCATCTCAGCCTTGGCTTCAAGGCTAAGGGCAATTGCCGGTTGGCTATGGGCCAAAGATGCTGCCCTTTCACATTCTACATATTCTCACCAGGATATAAACACAGCCATGCACATGTTAATATTGATAAATATGATGTCGATATACACCATGATTTATGTACGTATATTAACAAACTTGCATCTCCGTTGTTGAATTCACCAGATATGACCTCCCTTTCAACCCCGAGTCAGAAATACATGGTCAGGCAGGCCCTGCAACCTAGGCCTGCAGCAACTGATTGACAGATCACTGGTGGGGGGACATGTAACCCTTAGACAAACATGCGAACAGTAAAACCCAGATCAATCTCACAGATAGACCACAACACTACAATGGTCTCAGGGAAATGGCCCCAATAAAACAGATTTGACCGGAGAGGACAAGTTCCTAAAAAACACATTTGACCGGAGAGGACAAGTTCCCAAAACACCATAAAGTCAGATGCCACACTAAGTTAGGAACATTCAGTCAATCTGAACACAGCATGCACACTATGCGCAGTGATCACGTGCTCCCCATGTCGGACATCTGGACAAAAAAACCAATAGCTCCGCATTGTGTCCACACAGGGTTGAGACCGATCTGCGCTTCTTAGCAAATGACCCGAATTATGTCTCAGTGACCAGCCCCAAGATTCCTGTTCTAAAAGAATGTACAAATTGTTTTATTACACTTCGTGAAATGTATAAAATGATGGCCAAAACCAATGTACTTTGAGACAGTCTTCAGACTCCGACTCTGTTGGCTGCTCTCCTGGTCGCTGCGTTTAATTAAACCCTCTGTTCCTGTTTTGCCAAATGTCTCTTGTCTTTAATTTTTTCAAGGTGAATTCATATTTGAGCAACACATACAATTACACACCTCTCTCTCCCAATAAATAAGGTCACTCCTCTCACCAAACTCTATTCACTTGTAACACACTCTTACATACCCTTCTACCCATACATCCACACATTCCTACACAAACCATAACTCTGTATTACAAAACAATAAAAACACATTTTGCTAATATACCAATAACCCACAAAGCACATACTTTCAATTTCACAAACACCCACCCTTTCCAAACAAAATCCTTCCAGAACCCTAGACCTACTTTTAAAATTACCCTTACCACCCCTCTCAACCCTTTCTTCAACCCTCTATCATACCACTTCACCACACAACCCTCTACTTCATGTCACACAAAACCAATGACATAAATTTTTTCAACACCTGCCTCCACCAATAAGGCAAAATAGTCCCCTTACTCGGCTTACAACCATCCCTCCAAACCTCTGTTTACTTTCTTCGTGTCACAACCAATGCCACAAACCCTCTCCTTCAACACCCACAACTCACCAGTCCTTCACATTCAAATCCTACTCCTCAAGTCACTACCAAAATATCAGATCATACCACCCCACCAGGTAGAGGAGAGTGCGCCTGGCAGCTCTCAGCTTTTGCATGGTTTCAGGGTGAGAGTCCCTGAAGTTTTCAACTGTCCTTATATAGTGACAGGTAGAGGAGAGTGCGTCTGGCAGCTCTCAGCTTTTGCATGGTTTCAGGGTGAGAGTCCCTGAAGTTTTCAACTGTCTTTATATTGTGACAGGTAGAGGAAAGTGAGTCTGGCAGCTCTCAGCTTTTGCATGGTTTCAGGGGGAGAGTCCCTGAAGTTTTCAACTGTCCTTATATTGCAACAGGTAGAGGAGAGTGCGTCTGGCAGCCCTCAGCTTTTGCATGGTTTTCAGGGTGAGAGTCCCTGATGTTTTTAACTGTCCTTGTATGGTGGCAGGTAAGGGAGGTTTAGTGCTGAAAGTAGTAGAAATCGCCAGCTTCCGCAGACTTAAAGAGGTAACGGCTGACAGACAAAATAAATAGCTTTGTGAAAGAGTGCCCGGCTAGCTTCTCCTATTTTCGCACTTTAAACGTTTCTAACTGCATAGCAAAATAAAGAGGAAGCACTTCACTTTCAAAACTAGTTCCCTTCTCGGCTTGCTGCTTTCTCCGTCTAAGAGAAAAATTAATTATTTCTATCTGTCAACATTTCTTTCAATGCACAAATACGTCTTCTCATTCTGTTTTCTGGCAAAGGAGTGTACAGTCTTGCCTTTTAATTAATTGTGAAGGAATTGTCGACTTTTTGAGAAAAAACTGTTGCTTTTCCCTTGGGTAGCACGTGGTTTTTCTATCTCCACGTTTTCAAGTGATTCTGTTGTGTTTCCTTCTAAGATCGGTGTCTGGTGCAACGACTCAGTGTTGCATTCTTGGTATACAAATTGTCTTTTATCTTTTTAGCGAGAAATAATCTAGGTGTATAAAATTGTATATTTATATGTCGTGTGCATTTTGGAGTGCTCCATTCTGCTAAGTATGTATGTACCCTGTTAGTTCCTTGTTAGTTTGAGCTCAAAATACCCCTCCTTGCCCCCTGCCCATATCATGTTGGTAGAATATAAACATTTAAAAGTGCATTGTTACATTTAGCCTAAAAACACCGGCTTAACTTCCTGTTGATGAAGCCTTTTGAAAAAGATTAAAATAGGCTCACCAATTAACGAACCAGACTGTGAATAAAATAAAAGTTTCGTTTTTTCTCCCTCTCTCCCATAAAAAGACAACAATAAAAGCACCCTTGGACACAGCTAACGCTTAGCCCCCTGTACCTATTTACCACAAATAAAAGCAGGAAGGCAACGTTCAATTTCCTCTCTAAAACAAAGAGGTTTAGTGCGTGGCTGGTCCGAAAGCAGTGGGTTATCTCAATTGTTTGTTCAGTCAAGTGGCAGATAGCGTTGGAAGGAGGTACCTAGTGGAGAACCCTAGAGCTGAAGCGACGGGCTTGCGACTTCTGGCATGACCGGAACCAAGCTGTAATCGCCAGAGCTCCAAGGGGGCACCCGCCACGGGGAACACTAAGTGGACAGAACGGGCCTCCGACTTCTGGCTTGTCCGTAACGAGGCTGAAATTCTGGAAGCTTGTGGGCACCCGGACAGAGAGAAGAAGAGCGGTCCTTGTGAACATTTTCTTTTTTCAATTTCTGCAGCCACATTAAATTGTAAAGGCAAATAGGGAAGAGGACTGTTGCTTCTTTGACAAACTGGATACTTTTAGCCAACTGCTTCAAACAGGGGAAGCAGCTGCGCTAAATATACATTTCTGGTAAACGCTAGAAAAATTCACACAAGTAATGAATAATGAAGGTAGAGAGGAACAGAAGTAATTCTCCACCTACTGCACAACAGACCAGTAGCCCTCCTTAACAGTCAATAAGACTAAATAGCACCAATTACTGCACATCAAAGTGACATTCTGTCAATGGCCCTAATACGTTCCACTAGGCAGAGAGAAAAAAATAATAATAATTATAGAAAAATGATGCTCACATGACCCACAACAACAAATACACCAGTGACTCATCAAATGCCCCTACTGTTCAAAAGCCCAAATGCTGTCCCTCAATGTGTCCTATTAACAGAAGCACAATATGACGGTGCTCCATTAAAAAAAATTAAAATAATGTGCACCATCATATGGTCCCAGTTACACTGCAAGTACACTGAAATGCATTAGCAGGCAACACGCAGGGTGTTGTACCCCAGACGCAGTCACAGACTCAAGCAATTCAGCCCTAAATAATTTACTCCTACTTGCCTCCAATTCAACAACAGCCCATGCAGTAAACAGTGCCACCCCTCCAGGCACCAGCAGTAGCCCGAATGCAAGCACCCATCCAAGTAGGAACAGCCACAGAGAACACACACTTAGCTAATACAAGAGAGATTTTGAAAGTGTGGCTCATGAACAAGGAAGTTAGTGACACTGGACTAAGAGCAACGTAAATATCGGAGCAGATGGTGAACATGCCATGACAGAAGGAAGGAATTAACGAAATAAGTTTGTTCTTCTCTCCCGATTTCAAGTGCACAGAACTCGGGTGACAAGAGGGGAGACAAATTGGTAGAATGGAATGCACACTAACTACACCCAATTTTCGTCTTGGATAACACATAACATTTCCTGGCCCCAAAGATTCAATGACACCTATCCCCTATCCACGACAATGGCCCCTACACTTAGTCTCATCTTGGAAATGGTTGCTAAAAGTGCGACAAAAGCATACATACAAATACTTAACGAAAATTCTGAATGAGAACCAGAATACGCTTCAAAATATAGGTCCAATAAATTTGCACACAGCAACAGATACAATAGCATCTGCAATGTGGTTGCGTGGCAGAGGACTCTAGGCCCTTATGAGCAAAACGCAAAAAAATCTGGCGTATTACACAACATGCATGACACATAATGCACCTCAGTTGGGCCCCGGGGGGCCCGTGTTTGACTTCATGGTCACAGGTTCAAATGCTGCCAGGTCTACTCAGCCTTTCATCCTTCTGAGGAGGATGAAATGGTAGGTCTTCTCAGCCTTTCATCCTTCTGAGGTGGATAAAATGAGTACCATTGAGCTGGGTAACAGTAGAAATCTGCTATTCAGTGCCAAGATACCCTTCTGGGTGAATGTGTGCTTTACAAATACACATGTTATGTTAAAATAGGCTCTATTTAGCAAAAAGTACAATTCAGCACAACACATGCTTTTTGATATTACGAGGTGTTGAAGGGTTAAAAGATTTTTTCTTGGGCTGCCTTTATATTAACGCTCCTGGCTGGCCACAGAGTCTGGGCATTGAGTCCAGGCCAGAAAGACATAATGCAATAGATTTCCTGTGGTTACAAACGGATCAGGATAAAAATATATATATATAGTTAATAGACGACGAGGAGACGTGTATATGTGTTCATGTTTATATCTATATATATATATATGCTTCGCTCCCCTATGCCCACTGTACTACAGACACCCTCATGCCCGACCACCTCTTTGCCTGGCATCAATTCAAGGCACTGTGTTGGGTATGGTGTGGGCTCGTTTCGCTGGCGCAGCACATCAGGGCTTTGATCACAGACTTCTCTCATCTTAAGTGTGTGAATTAGACCTTTCTACATTTCAGTTATAGGGTCCACTTTGCGATCTTTGGCGAGTGCCAGAATAAGTGATAGGTTACAGTACGTAAGAAATGTGGTAGTGAAGGAACTTGTGGGTTTTTGACAGCAGCAGGAAAGTGAAGTAAAGATTATGTCACTACGTGAAATACCACTGGCATCACCACTGCTTGAAATAAAGTTAGTTAAGTGTACATGGATATATAAATATACGCATGTCCTACAGTGACACATTTTGCTGACTATGACCATGAAGGGTGGCAAAATATGGCAGGTCAGGATCTTGTCCAATGGACGTGATGGGGACATCTCTTTATTAATTCACTGTTGTTCTAAATTGTGACACATTAGAGGCCTTCCTAACACAGGGGCACTATGAGTGCAGCTGTGTGGCAGGAGGAAAGGAATAGTTGTGGGATATGTGTAGCTCTATGCAGCATTCGAAACATGGTACAGCGACCAGAGATCCGTAGGAATAGATCACCACAGATAGCCACCACAGCAACTTCCTCCACACAAGCCCCAGTGCTGGGAAATAAAAAGAATGAATAATATGTGCTAATATATAGAGTATTTCAATGTAGAAGGGCAATATGCATTAAGTAGCGATGCTCAGTATTGCAATATTTTCAGAATACAATGTGTGTAGATTTAAAAATGCCTTTTAGACTACAGGTGCAGACTTTAAGGGTGGTTGCAAATATTTTGCAGTTCAACAACTATGAGTTTTTGTTTCCAAATGTGTTACTGGGACGGAGATTATTAAGATGTTCCTATCTCTTGGGAACAATTATAGTATAATGTTTTGGTTCTTCTTTCGCTTTCGGAGTTAATTGATGTTTCGAGGTTTTGTACACTGCAGACATTATTATTTTTGGGTTCTTCCCTTCGTCCCTAAGCAGTGTACTAGGTTTCCTGTTTTCAAGATATTTGCATACATATGCTCAATGTTCATGTTTCCACCTCCTCATGTCTGGTTAGGAGCTCCACCAGTGCATCTGTGTTTTCTTATTTCTGAATATTGTGCCCGCACAATTGCACAACTACTGTTTCACACCCAGCCACAGGTCATAGACATTGAATGTTTGGGGAGGAGTAGACGACAGATGTGGTACGACGGGTGGATTAGATGTGAGCATATAAAAAAAAAAAAAAAGAGGAGAGTACAATTAGATCCCTTAGATTTTGTTTATAGGCAGACAGGAAAACATGTCATGCCACAGGCCCTACTACAAGTTTCCCACACATTTGGATCAAAGCTGGACTACGTGTCCACTGTGATGCTAAAGCTGCAACCAATTTCAGCAATGCCTGAATGGATTGCCCTGTTTTCACTTAGAAATACTCCAAGTTCCGACCACCACCTAATGCCCCATATGCTTGTCACGGAACAATTAATAAAGGTATCAGTACCAGCAACTAGACTTTAGATTCATACTGAAAGTTCTTCTGAAATTATGAAAGCGCAAATGTATCAGTATCTGTATGAGTTAACAAGCGCTGCGAAGTTTCTTTCTACTCAGATATCCAAGCGGAAGGAGAAGGGCCCCATCGTTCCTGAGCTCCAACTCATCCTTCCCAGAACACAGATCTTTGTCCGGAAGGTCTCCATCGGTGGAAAAAACAAACATTTGAAGGACCATTTAAAGTCATAGACTCCTCACCAACAGCTGATGAACATGGATACATCGGAGCGACATCAGGGCCAACCCTGCACCACCTCAGCACTGACAATGAACAAAAGGAGGACAAATTGTTCCCATTGACTATCTGAGAAGAAGGATGCAATCGATTTTGTAGTCTACGGATACAGCTGCAACACCAGCAGCGCAAAAGATCCTTATAACAAGATATGTTGATTTATTTTATGTCTTAATCTTATTGTCGGAGTGGCACTAACAATGTTTTAATTGGTTTGCTTTTCTTTCTTATTGCTTGACTCAGAAGACTTGTATCCCTCAAAAGGTTGAAGTTGTCCTCACTACTGTACATCACATATCTTTTTTCCCCCTTCACCTACTGATGCTTGTAGCAGTAGCAGTGGCACCTTTAATAACGCAACACGTTCCAATAACTCCATTGTCTGTGATGGTACTACTAATGTTACAATGTGTCCCCCTAAGTTGTCCCGTCATCGTAGGGATGCCCCATTGGCCTGGCAGCATGGTGTCCATGATTCTCTCCATGATATTATGTGGTAAAGCCAGATGACAATAGTAGGTAGGCAGAAGCCTAATGAATACTGTTATGTGGCTCATACATTGCCCATGCAGTAGGCGCAGATAGACTGATTTTCTCTAGGGAAGTACCACCCCACACTGTAAAATGTCTCCTACACCTGTTCCTCTACAGAATACAGGGCCAAGTTCAGATTATTGAGGCCAACATCTCTGAAGTGTTCGTAAATACCACAGTTTGGGACCATACGCCATAATGCACAAGGTTATCACTGATAGTTCCAGAATAGAGGAGGAGGTAACAAAGATGCTCAAGATAGTAGTTCCTTATATCGACCTTAGTGCAGCTTTTGGTAGGAAGAATGGGTTTATGATAACAAGATCACCCTCAGACTGTAATAGCTCTTTACCCCACACCTTACGTTGCCCATGCCAAAACAGAACAGCTCTACGTCTATTTGGACAAATTTAGATAGCATAGACTGGAAGGTACACTTGGGGTGGGGAGAAAATGTCCAAACTTTAAAGAGCTTTCAAACTAAATTCACCTCTTCTCTGTTTTCTAGGAAATGACACGGTACCTGTTGGGCGCAACTCTGGATGCAATAGCACCATCTATAATTTGGACATGCAATATGGCACCTCCAGCCTAATGGACTTCTACTGGGCTTGCGGAGAACGTCTCTATCTCCAACTGCCTCCTCGATGGAATGGACTGTGTACCCTTGTGGCCATGCACGAAGTCTCCCTGGTCGTTCCTACAGCCAATATCTCCCACATCCATGCCCATCCAATGACTGGCTCTGTCACCTTGCTCCACCGACATCGGCGGTAAGCTGAGTACTATGGGTGGACAGCCTTCAAAGACATACCACAGGAGTTCCGCCTATTGAACACGGTTCAGCTCTTCTTTCAACACTATCATTATGATGTTCCAGATCAAGGCGAATGCACGCTGGCTTCGAAACACCAAGAGGATGGTATGTCTTCAGATAAGGAGGTCGTGCTGTACATTAAGTGCCTGCCAACGATGAAGAAAAAGGCTCCATCACCAAGGTCATCGAGGACTTGAACAACATAGAAAAGAAAATGATTCCTGAAGGAGGTGCCATAGCAGACACAGCTACTGATTGGTTGAACTTTGAATGGATGCCTTCGTGGTTGTCTGAAATTCTAAAAAAAATTGTTACCGGTTTTCTGTTGTGCCATGCAGTTGTTCTGTCATTGTGCTAAAAATACTGGTAGTAAATTAGTCAGTATGAATTAGGTAGGAATAGGGAACCTTCAGAAGGCCAATATATAAAAGGAGAAGGATAGAAGAGGGAATGGGGATAACTTAGCACTCTTAGAAGTAGTAGAACTAGCAATGACAGGACCACACTCAATGCAGCCTGCTACCATTACCCAGTGCCCGGTCAATAGCCCCCAACTCACTACTGGTAGATACCAACTGAGATAGGATTTAAATGTAGATCCACCATCACCTACACCAACACCATATACATCCCTCGTTGACAAACATAAAGGAGAGTATATAGAGTTAAGGAAGGCGCAGGAGAGCCAATGTTCCAATGTGAATGGCACACCTGGGATACCTCAACTAGGAGGAGGGCCTGAAAAGTATGCTGTAAGCATTTTGTTCAAGAATGAACAAGGGGAGGGACTGAAGCAGGGTCTAGTTTTACTATATGGTGCCCCAGGTCCATTCTGCCCACATCTGAAGCATGAAAGTCTCAATTGTCCCTGCCAGCCCATGGACAGGGTTGTGCTAACATTGTCCACACTGTAGGAGTGGGGGCCAACTGGTACTTTCTGCAGCTTTGGAAACTAAAAGAGCGAGAGGGCTTAAAATAAACAATAGCCTTATAAGGAGCTTCCACCTTGAAGCTCCTGAAAGGTGACGCAAAGTGTTTTTGATAAAAAGTTCAAACTTTTGTTATGTTCTGCGGTCAAGCACCTGTCAAAATTAGATCTTGTGGTCAACGGTTCCTCATTTCAAATGTATAAAAGGACTGCTTACTCTCCAGTTTGTTGACCACCTCGTACAGTGAACCTTTGAGTCATGACGCGATGGTGCTCCCGGTTAACCGTTTTATTTAGCATCTTCAATTGATGTTGTTATGCTTCATTGTACTTTGATGTTCATTTTCTCTCTCTCTCTTTTCCTTTGGATTGCCGTGATTTTACACTTACTAGATTGCATGTTTTTGCTCATGATCTGCAATGTTTCTTTGACACTTGTTACTTACTAGATTACATGGTGTTAGTTTTGATTAATGATGTGTCTTTGACATTTATTGTCTAAATTGTTTGAATAAATGGTGCCACTCTTGACTCAGTTCCTGCATCTCACACGTGTGTCTTGTTATTTTAGATAGCCCATCTCTGCACTAAATTATGTGGTAAGAACCACCCTCCAACAGGTGAATTCATATTTGAGCAACACACACAAGCACACACCCCTCTCTCCCAATAAATAAGGTCACTCCTCTCACTAAACTCTATCCACTCGTAACACACTCTTACATACCCTTCTACCCACACATCCACACATTCCTACACAAACCATAACTCTGTATTACAAAACAATAAAAACACATTTTGCTAATATACCAATAACCCACAAAGCACATACTTTCAATTTCACAAACACCCACCCTTTTCAAACAAAATCCTTCCAGTACCCTAGACCCACTTTTAAAATTGCCCTTACCACCCCTCTCAACCCTTTCTTCAACCCTTTATCATACCACTTCACCACACAACCCTCTTCTTCATGTCACACAAAACCAGTGACATCTTTTTTTTTCAACACCTGCCTCCACCAATAAGGCAAAATCGTCCCCTTACTCGGCCTACAACCATCCCTCCAAACCTCTTTTTACTTTCTTCTTCTCACAACCAATGACACAAACCCTCTCCTTCAACACCCACAACTCATCAGTCCTTCACATTCAAATCCTACTCCTCAAGTCACTACCAAAATATCAGATCATACTACCCCACCCAAAAAAACCAAAGCATATATACAAAATGTATTTGAAAAAAATCTCACACATTCAAAAACACCCAACCATTCCCAAAAATCTACATACTTCCACTCTGCTCTGAAAGCCAGCATAAATAACACACATTCAAACCCATCTCTACCTCACACTTTCCAAGCAACAAAGACACTAACTGTGCAATCAACAAACAAACAACAAAACTCATTCACTCGTCTATCATACATTGCAGAAGTCAGTCATAAAACAGGATCCTCGTGCCCCACCACCAACCCTCACCCATACAACTTCCACCTTCAACATATGCAACAAAAAAACAAACTCCAAAACACTCTTCATAACCTCGCATCGACTTGTCTGTTACCCAACAAGCCTACATTTCAGACACAAATCTAAAGGCCATCCTCTCAGTTCCAACCAGTTTCACCACCAACCACACGAACAGACCCAACAAAATTTCTTCTAAGCCTTTTGGAGGAGGATAACACTAAACAAAGACAACAATTTCCTTGTCCTGCAACAGTTAACAACATCACCAATAGACCACCTACAACTTCAAAGGACAATACTCACTCACTCCGGCACAAACTCATAACACCTCCAAAAACATTCTTGTGACTGACTACTAATAAATGCTAGGGGTGACCGGAACTCGTGGAGTTTTACTCTGCGGAATTCCACGGAGTTACATAAAAAGTCTACGAGATTCCGTGGAGTTCCCCGAGTGGGCGGAATTTGACATGTTCCGGTGCTCACCTGGATTTTTAGAGCCGGGAGCTTGTTCCGTGCTGTAAAACCAGTGCAAATGGCACCAGGCGGCACACCAGAGGGCGTTACTCCTTTCTTCTGCTCGAGTAGATTTTCTACTCGAGCAGTAGCTTTCTCAAAGGGAACGGTTGCGACCTGCCGGGACCGCCCGTGTTGAGAAATCTCGCTAGGAGGCATTCTAGTGCCCGAAACGTATGCTAGGGGGCATCTCCACCATGCACTACTTATGACCTCACATATTACATCACTCAAGACATTTTCTATGACATCACTGATGACATCTCAAATACTAGTACATTCTTCTACATATGGATGCAGCTATATATATCTATTCTTTGTACATCAACATTATCAAGTATAATGCTTAGACGTGTATGCTATATATATATTTGTATATAATAGTTAGCTCTAGATGTGTGGGTATGTCTGTATACATGTACATATGTATTTTATTTTAGTTATAGCCAAAAAGAAAAAAGAATCCCAAAAAACAACAAATGCATTTCTATATTAATCTAAATATAACAATAAATGTAGGTATTTATTTCATATTAAACATATATGTATGTCATAGTACATAATAAATACATCTTATTTAAATGACATATAAGTGGATGAGTGTGTATATGGCTTAATGCTACTTTCAATATAAATACATATATTTCACAGTATGTAAATTTGATTATAGGGAAAGTACCCGTAAGAATATTACAATATATTTTATATAAAAAAAAAGTGCTACATGTATGTCTTTGATTAAATATATATGATCAAGGCGTGCAGACGCCGAAACACGTAGGGCTTGTTGTCGGCTGTGAATTTGCAAATGGAATAAATCACCGCTGGCACTTTCTGAATTGGCTGTTTATTTGGGAAGGAGTATGCGCAACTTGCAGCTGTTGTTGCATAGTGAGTCGTGATATATATATATATATATATATATATATATATATATATGTATATATATATATATTCACATATATATAGGTATGTAAATATATGTATGTATTATATAACAGATAAAGTACCCCCTGCCGTACATTATGAGGATGTTTCAAGTCACCAAGGAGTTCCATAACCATATGAAGAAACAAGGCTGAAGGCCGAGTTGTTTTATAAGGTTATGGAACTCCGAGACACCGCAACTGAGCAAGCCCCAGGGGATGGGCTCCCCGGGGCCTATAATGGCTCAGGAAGGTGGGCTGCGCGGCTCCCCTTCCTTTCAATTAAACACATCGGGCCCGGGGGATGGGGTCTCTGTGGCCTTTGGAGGCTTGTGACAGATGGCCACATGGCGCTCCTCCCCTTTAATTATAGATATCGACCCTGTGGGATGAGGTCCATGGGCCTTTGAAGGCTCGGGAAGGGGGCCCACGTGTTCCCTCTTCCCTTTTGTGCATATTTTAGCCCCAGTGGTGGGCTTCCTGGGACCTATAATGGCTCAGGCAAGGTGGTTGTGTGACCCCCTCCACTTATGTAATGTGGCCCCGGGGTGAGCTCCCACTGAGTAATATATATATATGCATTGTAGATGAGGTGGTCGTTATACATGTGTCCCGGTACAGGGAATTATGCTTCCATTCATAAGCAGACACAATAATATAAGGTGAGGAAGAAATGTAGACTTAGCCACAACATACATGTATATATCAGAGCACATACATATTGCTGCTTCTATTTACATATGGGTGCATATATAGAGGGGCTTCTGTCTGTTACTAAAACCTTACTAAGTGTCATGTGTATATATGTATATGTGCACATGCATATCACTACAAATCTAGATGTGTGAGCATGTGTCTATACATTTATATGTTAATTTCAGGTATGTATCAAAAATATTCCCTACAACCTTTGTCCCATCCCTCTTCTCTGTGAGTCATCCTAAACGTTTCTGACAACTATGAATTTGCAAATTTTCTTTTCAAACTTCCACCTCCTTTTCATCTAATTCACCTAACTAACAGGCACACATCACTACTTCCAATAACAACTCACAACTTTCATTTTCTAATCCACTTCCATTATTCTATCCCTAATCAAAACACTACTAAATGCATGAGAACTCGAGAGCATGAACTCTACAAACTTAACACAACTAATCTACAAACGAAAAAAAAAAGAACATACTACTTACCTACTAACTATTTAACTCTAATATTGGGTTCCGGAGTAGCATGGTACTCGCCGGAAAGCACTTCAATGCTTCTTCAGAGGTGGTATAAATGCAATTTACAATTATTGGGTCGGAACTCAAATTCTGGTCACAAACCATTGATTCATATATTTTCAAATCACAAATAGGTGCTGGACACCACGTTCACCCACTGCCCCTCTTAGTTGCAAATCAGAAAGGGTCAGAAGCCCTCTTACGAGTCTGAAAGACTTTTCTGACTGGTGTAAAAACTTGGGTACATGCTAAAATGCCCTTTTGTGGTTGCATACCCTGTTATGTGTGAATCACAGGCTTTAAAACCAAAAAATTGATTTGTACAACAGGCTGTAAGTCCTCAAAGCGGTTTTGAACATTAGGTGATTTCTGAACATTTATTTTTCTTAACGTTGCTAAGCATGAGCAAACTGTGGAAAGGGGAAATGTGACAAGTGCAAATACAATGAGCAATTTGTTTTCACTGTTACTTGCTCGGTAGCCAGGCAGCCAAACACTGAGAGAGAGTCTTATCTACTTTACTTGGCAACTGGATAAATAAAAGCTTTCATTGCTAGAAGTCGGTAAAATTCAAGCTTTTTTGAAAACAGAATTTGTGTATATAGAAGTCATAACAACTGAAATTTGACAAGGTGTGCATGCCTCTGAAGGAGGTACTCTTTACTAGGCTACCCTGAAATATACATTATGTGATCAGAAGGTGGCGCCACTATTTTAAGGTCACAGGTATAGCTTCTGCAAGTTCAAAGACGACATTGCCGAGTAGGACAGAGGCATCCAGCATTGCTCTACAAAGACCCGGAGAAGACAGATTTTCAAGATTGACCACTGACTATGTAAATGCTTTCCATTTAGAATCACTGTAGGCATCCATACTACAACGATATCCATAAATCTAGGCGTGGATCCCAAGCTGGACGCATGCAAGAACCTTATAACTCACCATCCAAGAACCAATAGTGGCCCAGATCTACTTTGATTCATGCAATGCAACGCAACAAGGAAATCTGCACTCTTGTTTTACACGACACTCTGTTGATGTCATCTGTAGTGTTGCACATGAGCTACACTGAAGGTGGAACACTCTGCAGTGACCCTGTTGCTGATTTCTCCTATAAAGTGCTACGTTCATGAAATTAAAGACTCCATCACATGCCGAGCACTTGGCACATTTAGACCAAACTAACACTGCGTCTCTGAGCTATTTATTTGTGATGTAACAAAAGTCCATACTGGGGATTTCAGCACTGCCAACAAAGTACGTACATATTCCTGACACACCTGCAACTCACCCACCATCATCGACATCTGCCTTCCTAAGTGTGGCTTCCTCTCTGAGACCTTTGTTCTCCCGCATTCTGCCTATCCACTGGTGCCACTCCACCATGTCTCCTCAATGCCTCACAGCCAGGCCTTGTTCCGTCGTCTTCTTTGAGCTGGAAAGTGGCATGTTCTGTTGCTCATCTGTTTGTCTCCAGTGGGGGCTCTTGAGGTTCTTCACCAAAGAAGGCTTAGAGAGGTAGTACTGCTTCAAACCAAAGGTCTAAGAGAGGACGTGGCCCCTGGAGTGCTGAAGTGCACACAAGTTTTGAAGCACCAATGTCAATATGCATCAGCCAGTCTTGTGCCATTTTGATCATCACATTCAACCACCAAGCAATGCTACACATCTCTATCCAGTATTCGGGCTGTAAACCCTATGCAATTGTTGGTATGCCATCATCTAAAGCTCTGAAATAATGCCTATGGGTAGCATGCCTAGAAATAAACTTTTAAGCCACGAAGTTTTAAGATGAAGTAAAGACTTGGATACTCTTTCATCTAGCAGGCAAAGCTGTCTTTAAACTATCATAACCACTACTGGGAACTGGCCCACTTTGCTTGTACAATTTGGTAAATGCCGCTCTGAACACTCACTGTATGACATTGGCCAACACAGACCAAAAGATTTTCCTAGTACGACAAGCTAATCAAGCTTGGAACCAACTGATAACGTTCATTCATACCTCAAAGTAAGTGCATGTACGATAGATGGTGAAGCCAAAGAGATTTAAGCACAGATCATTGAAGGGTATGCATCAGCCAAACCTAGACACCTCATCCAAAAAGAACAAGGCATGTCACTGTCCAACATGCTTAATCTTGGCAGCTCTTTTAAAACTTAAAATCTGGAGTACCAGGGACTCACACTTCAAAACCAAGCTAAAAAGTTATACTATAAAGACTGAATCTGTGAACGAAGCTCAGGACCGATCAACCAATCTGCCACTTTCTTCTTAAGGTCAACCTGTGCTCATGATACAAGTACCTTCCCTTAATCTGGAGGGTTCCCCAACACATGGTAAGAAGTGCTCAGCATGCTGGAAGATTAATCATAATGCCAGTGTCTGTTGGACCAGTGCCCACAGATCTTCTTGATCGCAAACTACCTCTCCAAATCAGAAGATCCAATCTGCCATATCTACACCCTTTTGACCAGAACTGTAAGACCTGGACGAGGATGAGGTGGTGAGAGAAGGCATTGTATAAGTGGTGCATGCAACCGGTATGTGTATAGTTAATCGGAGGAAGCATCTGAAATGTCTAGTACAGCCTGTCACTGCCCTCAATGAGACACAGGGCATCAGTGTAATGTCGAAATCAAAGTAGGCATGCTCTAACCATCACCAAACTTTCATTCAATAACAGTTAGCATCTTAGCATTTGCAAACACTGCACTCCTACCACTTTGAGGGGTCTTTGTTATTTATGTTGGTCACATAGATCACATTGTTCACGCCAAAATGTTCATCCACAAATTTGGGTATGGCACCTTGATGAGTTGTCGCCCTGAAGAGAAGTTCTGTCTAAATCAATGTGCTTCAAGCGTCAGCACCTATGTGTTGGGCAACATTTTCTAAGACTTTAGAACACTTTCAAGGGCATAGGATGTCTTACGGGTACATGGTGTTGGCTGAAGATCTTATCATTCTCATCATTGACGTGTCACATTCCACATGCAGCCTCCAGTGGAATCAAACTGTCTAAATTAAAATATTCTGGAACCATATAAATAGCCGAAGCACCCACCCTATTGGTCTCCCCAACCACAGTGACCATTTAAACCAAGCATGGAAATGTGCCTTCCTACCACGGCCATCAATCATGAAGACCACCTACAGTCGATGATTTGGTTCCAGAGGTAAATAGAGTTCGATGGAGCTCAAAAAAGGATATCAACTCAAGGCATCATCAATTGCTTGTTGACCCTGAGTCATAATGCATCACCTTCTAAACACACATTCGACTTCAAAGGAACAAGAGACTAAACTTTGAATCTCTAGTGCTGCTTAAATTTTTCAAAACTGTATCAGAGTCGTCCTCTCAGACTAAGTGGAGTAATCAGTTTCAGTGATGACATCCTTATTCACATCTATGCCATTGTGGAACTCACCTCCTATTTTAGGGTCGTTGTGCAATGCCTCTAGTACTGTGGCCACTATCCTCGGTACTAGAAGTACGCAGCTTTCTGGACCTGATCACATACCTTTGCTTATCCTTAATCTCACCTATTGTACCTAACCATTTGGAAAAAAACTCACAACGGCCTGGGAGTAGATGGGTGAGCATCAGCAAGCCTTTCAAGCTTCAATACTTTGATACTAACAAACTGTCCATGGATGGCAGCACAACAGGACTAGGGTCTGTTGTCCTTCAAATTCAAGCATCTGGAGAATGGGCCCCAATAGTCTACGGCAGCCAAGGCACGCCTTTACAATTAACTGAGGTTCTCACAAATCAAGGGAGAAGCCATTGCTTTCCACTGGGAGGGGAGTAGAGACACTTCCACATTCCCACCCATACCTGTATGGACACATCTTCCAAGAATCAACCAACCACAAACATCTGTTATCCCTCTTTCAAGGTTTAATCCCAAAATGGGTCCTGCAGCTCTAGGGGGTTTTCATCACCATTGCCTATCAACCAGTGTTCCAAAATGCAACAGACTATCTTGACACCCTCGGTCTGTCACCAAAACATAACTGTTGAAAAAACACTTGATGGTAGAGGAATCACAATCGATATCAATGACATTATCTGTTATCCAATCAGCTATCACAGCCGATGGCGGCATTTAGCTTACAGTTCAAGAAACTCACCAAGTCACCTGGAAAGCACTCATCCACAGCCAACCATCCCACAGTGCTAATGTTTGGCAGAGTTTGACAACATTACACCTGGTCCGAAATGAACTACCAGGTACTCATAATGGGCTACTCCCGAGGGGCAATCTTAATGTCATTCTATTAAACATGTATCCCCGTCCAAGAATTTTAGCTATCCCACACTGATGATCAAGCAAGATTGAGAACAAGATTAAATTTCCTTATCTAGATATTATGCTTGACATCATGGTCAAAAGAACAATTGATGGACGGAATGCTGAACAATGTCAAACATTCATCCCTAGTACAGAGATCTGGGCCTAAATCCATACTTTTTTTGCTCATCATGCCATTCCAGTTAGGACCCAGCCACATGCATATCAGTCTTGACCCTGCTCCCCAAGGGAACAGTCCAGCCCGAACTGCCAGGCCACGTCCTCCCAGACCGGAAACAAGCTTCCTGAGACTGGTTTTGTGGTATAACCCCATATCAGCCAGGCTAGCTTGACTCCAGTGCCATAGAAAGCACAGGATCCATGTCTGGGCATACACGTCTCACTTAGGGCGAAAAATTCAAAAAGAACAATTGATGGATAAAAATGGTGAACAATGTCAAACATTCACCCTCAGTGCAGAGATCTGGGCCTAAATCCATCGTTTTTTTACCTATCCCACACTGATGATCAAGCAAGATTGAGAAACAAGATCAAATTTCTTTATCTAGAGAACATACTTGACACCATGGTCAAAGAGTGCATGATGTGCCATGGTCAGAGAGTGTCTGGTGTGCCACGGTCAGAGAGTGCATGGTGAGCCAGGCCACCAGTCATACCAGCTCCCTTCATCACAGAAAATATCCCCTCATACCTGGATCCCAGGTAGTGTAGATTCTGTCTGTTTTCCACATGGATGACATTTCGCAGTTAGCATTGACAACTATTCCAGTTATCCAGAAGTTGAAGTGACATGACCTATGTCTGCAAAAGAAGTCATTCAAAATCTTGAGAAATTTCCTGCTGTTGAAAGAACTATCATCACTCCAGAGCCAAGAATTCAAAAAGTACCTCAGATCATTCAAGATGCTACAAATCAGTATCACTTCTCGATGGTCAAAAGCCAATGGTGAAGCCAAAAGATTCATGAGCACTCTCAACAAGGTAATTCACATGCATCTAGACACAACTCTAAATGGGCTCTGAATTTATTCTTGAGGAAATACCAAAATACTCTTCGCTTAACCACAGTTCATCCTCCTGTTTAACTCTGCATCAGGGCGATTTCAGATACCATACCATACCACACCACCTCACCTAGGTTTCTACACCTCCTGACAGCAAGCCCATCCTGGAACCTCTTTGCAGTGACAATGACCTCACCAGTATCAGCTGTCATGCCAGAGCATCTGACATTAATCCTGGAAATCAAGTACTCATGAAAAACAGGCACCAAGGGAGCAAGCTCAGACTCCCATTTGAACCTCAACCATGAACAGTGTCAGACATCAAATGGACTCTAGTAACACCCCGAAGAGGTGAGAGCATTGCCACCTGTAATATTCCATTCTTCAAAAGGTTCCATGGGCCCATTGGACTTGAATGGAGAAACTATCAAGCCGAGCATGCTCATAATGGGTACATCTTCCCGAGTCTTCAGAGGCTATCCTCATCATCGACCTTTCCTGAGTGTCCTGATGTGAACATCTATGGGTAGAATGTTCTAAATTAAAAATGTAGAAACAGAAAAACAAACATTGGAATGTTGGAGCAGAAGGCTTATACCAGTCATTATCCATCATGCACGTGTTAAAATACCTTGTTTGTGCGATGCTAAACATGATTTATTGTTGCGTCATAATGCCCAGGTGAGTGAGCAGTGTTTTGTGTGACTTTTACATTCGAGGCACATTCTCCAGGAAAAATCTCTACACCAAGGATAAAACACATAATATGTGTAATTTTACATGAGTTAACATGGATTGCACATGGAATTATCATGTGATTTACCTTTTTTATCAAAGATATTTTTATTGGTTTCAAAGGTAAGACAATACACAACAGAACCAAATGACGGAAGGAAACGACAATGCAGTATATATGCCGAGAGTTACAGAGAGCTAAAGCATCGTATACAGTTTGTGTATTAGGACTCGACAATCCCTTAAGAAGCTCAACAAGAACCTCCCAGGCCTCCCAGGGACCCCTCGTGTTGGATATTTCAACCAAATCGCATAGAGGGTCAGCGTAGGCTCTGGCAGTTGTCCCTCCCTCACCCCCCCCCTCCCCACCCCTCCCCCCCAACTCCCAAACAGTGAACACAAAATACAAACTATGGTGTCACGGTAAAACAAAAATCATAAGTGGTTGCAGGTGAAGGCTGGACTATGGATAAAGGCGGGATCCCCAAGCCCCCCGGCACCTCCCCGACAAGTCCATGGAGCCAACGGGCTGTCTAGATGTGAAAGAGATGGAGTGCTCGCAAGCGTGGCCCACATGCAAATAGAGGTAGTCCCTCCGATAGGTATTCCACCAAGGGGGCCCATACGTAGTCGAACCCCTTTCTCGAGTCTTCCACAATGTCCGCCATTCTTTCCATCGCCAGTGCGCGCCATAACCTGGCATGCTATTTGGTAAGAGAGGGGGCCTCCTTTTTTTTCCATGCAGCCGCCACCGCCATCTTAGGGGCCCGAGGCATAGCCACATCACGGATCGGGCCCCCTGTGTTTGACGCCTCAGGATGGGGTCCCTAATCCTCAGGAGAGTGTGCTCTAGTGTATCCGGGATCGGATAGCCCAGAATTAATTTAATTTGGGAGAGTACCTCCTTCCAGAAGGGCTTGATATGCGGACAGTCCCGCCAGATATGTTTGAAGTCCCCCAATAGCCCACATCCCCTCCAGCACCTATCGGAGGAAGTAGGGAAGATAGTGTGCAGCTTCTGAGGGTGCAGGTACCAATCGTACATAATTTTGTAATGAGCTTCACTTAAAAATAAGGAGCGATTATACTTGGGAATGTCTTTATGCAAGGCGGTCCATTGTTTCTTCTCTAAAGGGGTGGCTAAAATTGAGTCCCAGAACCTTTGGTGTCTAGGGGTGTGGTGCGAACCTAGGGACCGTATGAGTGAGTAGAGGAAGGAAATGGTCCCCCTCGAAGAGGCCCCGGACTGTGCAAATTTTTCGATCGGGAGTAGCTCCCTAGTGGCAGCCTGTCGTACCTGCGGTTGGAGAGCCCAATGCTTAAGTTGTGTGTAGTGATATTCTTCCGAGGGCTGGAGGTGAAAGGCTTTGGCACATTCTACAAAGGTCATCAATTCCCCCCGTTCAAACAGATGAGAGAGCATGAGACAACCCCCCTTCCGCCAGGCATCAAATGATCCCACCTGCAGCGCCGGAGGGAACTCAGGGTTGCAATGAATGGGTGTGTATTGCGAAGGGAAGGTGGTAATGGGTGTGGATCTAGCCAGCTCGTCCCAGACTTTGAGAGTGGTAGCTGTAGGGGTGCTTATATAGGCGTTGACCGGTCGGTTATGTTTCTGCTTCCACAGGAGGTCCTAGATCATCCTACCCCCTATCTGACAGTCCATGTGTAGCCACAGTTTATCTGATTCTCGGAGGGACCACTCCGTAATCACCCTGAGTTGAGCTGCTCTATAGTGCCCCAGAAAGTCCGGAAGAGCCAACCCCCCCTCCTCTCTCGACCTGGTTAGCACTCGATTAAAGAGTTGCGCTCTTTGCCCTTGCAAATAAACTTGGTAATCATTATCTTCAGCTCAGAGAAAAGCGCTCGATCTACTGGAATGGGGAGGCCCTGAAATAGGTACAGTAGACGCGGGAGGATGTTCATTTTGATAGCATTGACTCGCCCTATCCAAGAGAGATAGGCAGTCCTCCATCTAGTCAAGTCCGCTTTAAGCTGGCGCAACAGGGGTGGATAACTAGCCCTTTAGAGATGTTCTAGCTTGGGGGTGAGTTTGATGCCCAGATATGTGATGTCTTTGTGCGCAGTTTGAAAAGGGGTCGCTCTTTCAATAAGCCACATGGACTCTTTAGGCACGGTTAGGTTGAGAAGAAAAGATTTCGAGAGGTTCACCTTGAACCCCGATGCCTGTTCGTAAGAGGCCAGCTCGGACTGGATCGCTGGGAGAGAGGATTTCGGTTTTGTGACTGGGAGGAGCACATCCTCTGCAAAGAGAGAGATCTTGTGCTCATCCGTGCCAAACGGGAACCCCCCTATGTCAGGATTGGACCGGATACGCTCTGCCAGAGGTTCAATGCTGAGCGCAAATAGTAGGGGGGACAGCAGACACCCCAGCCTAGTTCCTCGGGAGAGGTTAAAAGGATCCGAAGCGACCCCGTTCACTAAGACCCTAGATCGCGGAGCACAATAGTTCGCCTGTATCATTTCGATGAAGGTCTCGTTAAAGCCAAATCGTCTGAGTGTACGGTACAGAAAGGTCCAGTCCACGCGGTCAAAGGCCTTCTCCGCGTTTAGTGAGAGAAGCACCGTGGGTATGGCCTTCCTCTGTGCTTTCTCAATAATGTGGACCACCCTCCAAAGATTGTCATGAGTTTGCCTCCCTTTGATGAAGCCCGCCTGGTCAGGCTGCACAAGAACCGGCATAATGTTTTCCAGGCGCGAAGCCAATATTTTGGAGTATATCTTGGCATCCAAGTTCAGGAGCGCTATAGGCCTGTAGGAGGCACAACTAGTGGGGTCTTTCCTCGGTTTGGGGATAACGGAGATCAGAGCCTCACCCATAGAGGGGGTCACCTCCTGCCTGTCAGCTATATCATTGAAAAGCTGCACCAGGCGGGGCGCCAGTTCCGGTGCAAAGGTACGATAGAAGTGGGCATTGAGGCCATCAGGACCGGGCGCTTTTTGGAGCTTGAGAGAGTCGATCGCTGTTTGGACCTCTTCCGCAGAGATGGGGCTACCTAAGTCTTCATTTGTAGAGGCTGGGACCTGAGGTAGGTCCAGAGCCTCAAGATAATGGTCCTGAGCCTGCGCGTCTAACAAGTCTGCAGTATACAAGGAGCAATAGAATTCCCCAAAGGCCTTGGCTTTCCCTATTTCACTTTGGTGAGAGATCCCCCTCCCATCGGTTATGAGTTTAATGTATTCCTTTTCCTGTCTCGCTTGCAGTTGGCGTGCTAGTAGGGAGCCAACCTTGTTTCCCCCCTCGAAGTTGCGCGCTTGCAAGCGTAACAGGGTCCTTTCCGCCCCATTAGTGTAAATAGCCTGGAGCTTCCCCTTGACCTGTGTAGTCTTACGGAGGGTTTGGATCGAGGGGTTAATTTTGTGGGTCGATTCAGCCAGGCGGAGCTCCCTTTCAAGGAGAAGACGTTCCCCCCTATGTTGTGACTTGAGAGTGGCATCTAGTTCGATGCACTTCCCCCGTATAACCGCCTTGAAGGCGTCCCAGTTGTTGGCCAGGGAGGTTTGCGCCGGGTCATTAAGGTCAAAGAACTCGGTGATTGCCTTCCTTAACTCGTCTCTTAGAAGCCTATCCCTACAGAGTTAGTTAGGAAAATACCACCTAACTAGCTTGGAGCGCGGGCGGGCCAATCAAGCACTAACTCTAGGGGCGCATGGTCCGACAGGCAGATCGGGTGGAATTGGGAGCCCGTCATCGTGTGGAGAAGGGACTGACTGATGAATGCATGGTAGATCCTGGAGTATGTCCTATGCGAGTGTGAGAAGAAGGAATAGTCCCGGGTCGTGGGATGGGCATTCCTCCATACATCCACCAGTCCCAACCCCTGTAATGTTTTTTTAAGTAGTGTGCTAAATACCTCCCCCCCCCGCTGCCCATGGGAGTGTGTGGTGTCCAGGGACGGGTCCCATATCAAATTGAAGTCTCCAATCAGTAGAATGTCGCCTCTTGCGAACCCCTCCAGTGTGGATAAGAAAGAGCTGAGGAAATCATGTTACCCTGCGTTTGGTGCGTAAATAGCGGCAATAGTGCACTGTCTACCCCGTACTTTCCCCCTCACCATCACAAACCTCCCCTCTTTGTCCGTTTTAGTGTCGTGGTGAAGAAAGGGGTTTGAAGTGTGGAAAAGAAGCGCCACCCCATTGTGTTTGGTACGTGCCGAAGAGCGGAAGATCTGCGGATATGACCTATGTTTCAGTCGTTGTTCCTCTTTACGTAGGAGGTGCGTCTCCTGCAGGGTGGCTATTTTAATCTGGTGGTCATTAAAGAATTTCCAGATCCGCTGCCTCTTGTTAGGGGAGTTAAGCCCCTTTACGTTCCATGTCAAACAGTTAATTCCCATCATTCGGCAGAAAAACCTGGGCAGCTAGACCCCCCCGCACTCCCCTGGACCCCCCCCACCATCCCACCCCACCCCAGCAACCTAATAAAAAAGTGCAAAACATACTTTGACACCAACAAAAAAAATGAACCTTATCAAAAATAGGCCAAAACTTTGCGCTCGGGGGTCCTTGATCACAGAGGAGAACCTCATTTCGAGTATTATCTGGGGCGGACCAAATACCGCCGCCAAGGCCCAAAAACTGTTCCGTAGGCACAAATAAGCTGGTGGCTAACAAACTCTTTGGTTGTTGTGGACGGCATGATAAGTTAGAGCTCCCCCCCCCACCACTTCATTACAAGAGTCAGAGTGACTGTGACCAGTCTGGGACGATCCCAGTGACCCCGTCGGGGCTCGTGAACTACTGGACACCCTGGTTGTCTCAGGCGCAACAAAAACCTCTAATTGCCCAAGAACCAGGAGCTCGTCAACCGCCGGTATTTTTGCTTGGTCTCCACTGCTGAAGCCAAGGGCCCCCCCCTTGCTTCTTCGGGCCCATCGTCGCCTCCACTCTCCTCGCCTCCGCCGCTTGTGTCGTGACTGGCACCTCAATACCGAGGATAGTCTCCTCTAGTTCCGTGCAGTGATAGTTCTTGATGTCCATTGTGAAGGCTAAACCAAAGGGGTATGTCCAGTGGTATCTCACTTTATGTTCTCTTAAGGCTGCAGTGACGGGTCGGAATTGCTGGCGCCGGGCGAGTGCGGCTTGTGCCACATCTTGGTAGAGCGAGCACTCTGCGTTCTGAAAGGATACCCTGTCCAGGGCTCGCGCTTTCTGGAGGACCAACTCCTTGGTTTTGAAAGAGCTGAATTTTACCAGGACATCTCTGGGTTTCCTGGCATCCCCTGGGATTCGAGGCGCCACTCTGTGCACTCTCTCTAGTCGGACCTCCGGTTCAGAATCTCCGAGTACTGTTGAGAAGAGCCCCACCATAAAGGCCTCCAGATCCGAGCCCTCGCATCCTTCTTCCAGGCCTCTCACCCGTAGGTTCTCACGACGGGAGTGGTTTTCAAGGTCCTCGCAGCAGAGCACAGTGGCTTTCAACTGAGCGCGAAGGTCTTCGGAGTGGGTCTCCAAGGGTCTCACGCGGTCCTCCAGCTCCTGGTGTTTTGCCTCAAGGTCGAGAGCGCGAGCCCCGATTGAGTCAACGTCAGATTGCAGGGCCACCAGCCGATACCCATTTCGGCCTTGAATGCCTCGAAAGAAGCCCCTATGTCAGCCTTGATGTCATCCCTGAGTTCTTGCTTGAATTCTCGGATCGAAGCCATCAAATCCTCTCGTGTGAGCGCCATACTGTCGTCCGACCGCGTTGGCTCGTCGCTAACTACCCACTTGGTGGCGGGGGAGAAGAAGCTGGAGACCTTTGAGGGCTGTGCCTTTTTGGGTGGCATAGGGACCCTCGCCCACCTTTTGTGCGGGGTTTCCCCGCTGTAGAAAATAGCGTGGGCAACTGGGCGCTGCTGCAGCCCCCCAACTCTGCCCACCTGAGCTGACCAGGAGGGCCTTCCGTATCAGGTAAGAGAAGCTCAGTGGTGTGGAGGCAAGATGTCGTGGAGACAAGGGCTCGCCTTATTGGAGTAGCGGGCGTGGTATGGGGTCTCGCCACTTCTCGGGGCTTGGATGGTTGACCAAGACCACGATGCTCATTCGGCCCAGGGACCCCCGCTTTGCTTCTGGTACCTTTGTGAAGAGCTTAGGTAGCCACTTGTGCCAACATCATCAAGGGTGCAGCGCCCCCCTGGACCATGGGGGGACTCCACTGATTGGTGCCGCAGCCCTTCTCTGCTACGATGCTAAGGAGTCTCTTAGAACTTGGAGCATGCACGCAGAGCCACTGTGGGGTGGGTTGTTGCTTGTAGCAGGGCCCCCCCAGGGGCATTGACAGGTTGCCGTGTCAGGGATAATCAGCAGGGGCGAGAGACCTCCAGCCTGGGCCTTCTCACGAGGAACTGTATAGGTGCCTGGCTGCCGCCATCTTAAGGTCAGGCACCGAGTATTTCACTGTACTCTTGGCGGGCCACTTTGGCGCAAAGGGGGCCCCCCGCTCCTCACCGCTGCTGGCGTAGGGGTCCTCAGGCATCTCTGCTCCCCCGGGGGCCTCCGTCCTTAAGCCGGAATCGCCGTTGGCAGGGCGACTCTACCCTCGCGGGTGCCGATAGAGCCGGGCACTGTCAGTCTGCGTGTGGTGTCAACACCCGGGGGTTAGGCTCTGAAGCCGCTACGAGGCACGTTGGCGCAAGGGGGTACAGGCTCATTCATTGATTCTTTTTAAAAAAACTGTATTTTATATGTTGAATTGAATTGGGGAAACCTTGTTTTAATTGTTCAATAGTTTTTTAAACTCGCTCTTATTCCGTCAACAAGTGGCTCATTGATCAAAAATTGTGTTTTATGCAACTGAGCTGTGTTATAGCTCTTAGGGGAAGTTACTCACTCTGCACTCGCACTTTGGCGGCCATTTTCGGGTCAGCGCTCTAGTCGCTGGTCCCTGACCGGGCTATTTAATAGCCTGATGACGCGACCGCGCAGTAGGCTCTGAAGCCGCTACGAGGCACGTTGGCGCAAGGGGGTACAGGCTCATTCATTGATTCTTTTAAAAAACTGTATTTTATATGTTGAATTGAATTGGGGAAACCTTGTTTTAATTGTTCAATAGTTTTTAAACTCGCTCTTATTCAGTCAACAAGTGGCTCATTGATCAAAAATTGTGTTTTATGCAACTGAGCTGTGTTATAGCTCTTAGGGGAAGTTACTTACTCTGCACTCGCACTTTGGCGGCCATTTTCGGGTCAGCGCTCTAGTCGCTGGTCCCTGACCGGGCTATTTAATAGCCCGATGACGCGACCGCGCAGTAGGCTCTGAAGCCGCTACGAGGCACGTTGGCGCAAGGGGGTACAGGCTCATTCATTGATTCTTTTAAAAAAACTGTATTTTATATGTTGAATTGAATTGGGGAAACCTTGTTTTAATTGTTCAATAGTTTTTAAACTCGCTCTTATTCAGTCAACAAGTGGCTCATTGATCAAAAATTGTGTTTTATGCAACTGAGCTGTGTTATAGCTCTTAGGGGAAGTTACTTACTCTGCACTCGCACTTTGGCGGCCATTTTCGGGTCAGCACTCTAGTCGCTGGTCCCTGACCGGGCTATTTAATAGCCCGATGACGCGACCGCGCAGTAGGCTCTGAAGCCGCTACGAGGCACGTTGGCGCAAGGGGGTACAGGCTCATTCATTGATTCTTTTAAAAAACTGTATTTTATATGTTGAATTGAATTGGGGAAACCTTGTTTTAATTGTTCAATAGTTTTTAAACTCGCTCTTATTCAGTCAACAAGTGGCTCATTGATCAAAAATTGTGTTTTATGCAACTGAGCTGTGTTATAGCTCTTAGGGGAAGTTACTTACTCTGCACTCGCACTTTGGCGGCCATTTTCGGGTCAGCGCTCTAGTCGCTGGTCCCTGACCGGGCTATTTAATAGCCCGATGACGCGACCGCGCAGTAGGCTCTGAAGCCGCTACGAGGCACGTTGGCGCAAGGGGGTACAGGCTCATTCATTGATTCTTTTAAAAAACTGTATTTTATATGTTGAATTGAATTGGGGAAACCTTGTTTTAATTGTTCAATAGTTTTTTAAACTCGCTCTTATTCCGTCAACAAGTGGCTCATTGATCAAAAATTGTGTTTTATGCAACTGAGCTGTGTTATAGCTCTTAGGGGAAGTTACTTACTCTGCACTCGCACTTTGGCGGCCATTTTCGGGTCAGCGCTCTAGTCGCTGGTCCCTGACCGGGCTATTTAATAGCCTGATGACGCGACCGCGCAGTAGGCTCTGAAGCCGCTACGAGGCACGTTGGCGCAAGGGGGTACAGGCTCATTCATTGATTCTTTTAAAAAACTGTATTTTATATGTTGAATTGAATTGGGGAAACCTTGTTTTAATTGTTCAATAGTTTTTAAACTCGCTCTTATTCAGTCAACAAGTGGCTCATTGATCAAAAATTGTGTTTTATGCAACTGAGCTGTGTTATAGCTCTTAGGGGAAGTTACTTACTCTGCACTCGCACTTTGGCGGCCATCTTCGGGTCAGCGCTCTAGTCGCTGGTCCCTGACCGGGCTATTTAATAGCCCAATGACGCGACCGCGCAGTAGGCTCTGAAGCCGCTACGAGGCACGTTGGTGCAAGGGGGTACAGGCTCATTCATTGATTCTTTAAAAAAACTGTATTTTATATGTTGAATTGAATTGGGGAAACCTTGTTTTAATTGTTCAATAGTTTTTAAACTCGCTCTTATTCAGTCAACAAGTGGCTCATTGATCAAAAATTGTGTTTTATGCAACTGAGCTGTGTTATAGCTCTTAGGGGAAGTTACTTACTGCACTCGCACTTTGGCGGCCATTTTCGGGTCAGCGCTCTAGTCGCTGGTCCCTGACTGGGCTATTTAATAGCCCGATGACGCGACCGACAGCGGACGCGCGCAGCGGTGCACGCTGCGCGCCAAGCGCGCTAAGGCAAGCCCGTCTGCGCCCGTCCGCGCCCAGACGGGTCCAGGGGCCATACACCCTGCTTCACTTAAACCACACAGGTATGTTTATAGTGCGGAGAATCTAAAAGAACTCATGCCTGTACTTAGAATTAATTGTGCCCATTCGATTAATCCAAATGACTTAGTCCCCAACTGTGAGCACTGTACTTTCAAATCTAGGCCACATCTGCTTATCCCCCCTCCTATAGATCTACCCAGTAAACAATTTAAGTTTCTATTACTGAACTGTAGATCCCTACCTAAACACACCAATGAATTATTCATGTTGTTAATGGACAAAAGTCCTGATGCTCTATTTCTTACTGAAACCTGGACGAATGAAACCACTGACCCTGATATCGTCCAAACACTCCCTCCTGACTATACGGTGTCTAAACTGGATAGGATTTCCGGGAAAGGAGGGGGAATCGCCATTATTCATAAAAACGTCCTCACCTGTCGAACGTTTGGGAGTCCTTTGCCAGACTGTGAGAACCTTCAGTTCTCTATAGGTTTCTCTCCTACACTTTCTTTCTCAGGGATCCTGATCTATCGCCCCCTGGACCTTTGGGTCAATTTCATAAACAACTACCGGAAATAGTGGCAGGGCTAACAAGCATTACCTCTAACTTCACGTTACTTGGCGATTTTAACATTCATTTTGATGATGATACATCGATTAGTGCAACAGAGCTCTCTTATGATCTTGTAGCTCTTCAATTATTTCAGAAGGTGTCTCAGGCTACACACACGAAAGGACACCTTCTCGACCCCATATTCTCTAATCTAGAGGAGCTACTCTGCCAGGAACCTATCCCCATTCCCTGGTCAGATCACTTTTTGATCCCCTTTCTTTGGTCCCCATTTCAAGTCTTAGCACCCTCTCGGCGAACACTAATAACGGCACGTAGTTGGCCGAAACTTTCTATAGAAACATGGACCTCTGTGTTAGAAAAATCTAAGCCACCCCCTCATCTCGATCCCACGTTAGCCAACGATCAATTTAATACGTGGATCGAAGAGACACTAGACCAAGTCCTCCCCAAAAAGACCACCCAGATACATATTGGATCTAATAGATTGCCCTGGTATACTCCCAAACTACGAGAACTCAAGCAGATATGCAAAAAATGTGAGAGGACCTGGAGGAAGGAATTCTCCCCTAGTAGGAAAAGGGACTACAGGGAGGCTATTAAAGCTTATAAGATGGAAATTAAAAGGCACAGACCTGTTACTTCGAGGAGAAAATCTCACTCGCAGCAAACTCCCCTCGTGAAACATTTCGTATTGCGAAGAAACTTTTGAAAGTTCCGTCTCCTCCTGATACCTTTGAAGTAACAGATCAGCGCTGCAACGAGCTAGCTGAATACTTTCATAATAAGCATCCAATTAATATGTTGTGCTTTCACCCCAATGGATCCCCACACGAGCCCCCAATCTAAAGCTGTTAGTCATCAGGGCTTGGAACCATTACTGGAAGTTTTTCCCCCAATGAATGAGGAGACCTTTCAGATAACTTCGGCACTCGTGAAAAGCGGGTCACCTTGTGACCCTGCCCCACTCAAAATTTTGAAATTAGTGGCCAAATCTGTGGGCCCTCCCATTTTAGACCTGATTAACTCTTCACTTGCCACCGGTATGGTCCCACCACCATGGAAAAAAGCTATGGTGAAGCCTCTATTGAAAAAACCTAGCCTGGATCCGGATTGCCTGGCTAATTATCGGCCTATTTCCTTACTTCCAGCCGTAAGTAAAATTGCTGAGAAACATGTTAACTCAGTACTATCTAGACACCTGGAGGCCTCAAACCTTCTACATCCCTCGCAAACAGGCTTCCGCCCAGGCCAAGGAACTGAAACAGCTCTACTTGCAGTCATCGAGGAATCTAGGAAAATCCTCGATGCAGGAGGCTCCTTGGCTGTGGTCCTTTTGGACCTTAGCGCAGCCTTCGATACGGTCAACCACCGTATCCTGGTTGAACGACTTAGTAACCTGGGTGTGTCAGGAAGTGCTCTGACCTGGATACAGTCGTTCCTGGAGGACAGAATTTTTCAAGTCTTTGTAGGAGGAGCCAGCTCAGACCTCTGGCCTCTACCCTGTGGGGTTCCCCAGGGGTCTTCTCTGAGCCCCACTTTGTTCAATGCTTACATGGCCCCTCTTGCTAATATTGTCTCCCCCTATGGGGTCCACATTATCACATACGCAGACGATACTCAATTGGTGGTTGCATTGAATCATGCTGATAGAGCGTCTATTTGTCTCTATCCCTGCCATGAAGAGGTAATAAAATGGATGAAACTTTCTCACCTTAAATTGAATGGGGAAAAGACCGAAATAATGCTCCTTGGCAACCCCTCCCTCTTCAAGGCTGACACCATGTGGCCAGTAAGTATGGGCCCGCCACCACTTCCCAAGCAAGAGATTAAGAGCTTGGGCGTCTTGCTGGATTCAGACCTTAGTTTTAAAACCCAAGCCAGAAAGGTGGTGGCCTCCTGCTTCGGTATGTTAAGAACTCTTCGTAAAGTGCTTCCGCTACTTCTATTGCAATCCAGAAAAATCATGGTCCAGGCGCTGATTTTATCACGCCTGGACTACGGAAACGCCCTCTATTTGGGCGCCCCAGGTTCAGTCCTGGCCAAACTCCAGACCGTGCAGAATTGTGCGGCAAGGACTCTCCTGGGAGTCCCGCGACATCATTCGGCCAAACCAGCTCTGAAGTCGCTCCACTGGCTTCCTGTTCGGGAAAGAGTTTCTTTCAAGGCTTTGTGTATAGCCCACAAGCTGATTAGAGGAAAAGGACCAGCTATCATAGCCCCCCTGGTTCAGCCCTATAGAGCCAACAGACGTCTACGTTCAGATGAGCTTCATCTGGCCGTGGTTCCTAGAATTAGGAGGGCTAAAAATGGGGGGCGGCTGTTCTCTTACAATGCCTCCAGGCTCTGGAACTCTCTCCCTCTTCAGCTTCGCAAAGAACCCAACCACCTTGCCTTTCGTAGGGCTCTGAAAACCTGGCTCTTCCCCAAATAACCGGTAGGGACTTCATCCGCCTACTTAGCGCTGGGATGCCTTCGGGTAGCCATGCTCTCTATAAATGTCAATTCATTCATTCATTCATTCATTCATTCATTCATTCATTCATTAGGCGGGCGAAATCTCGGGAATCCTCAGTCCGCCCACTGCTCTCATGTTCTTCTGCTGGTCCCGCTGCTCCGGTGAGTGTCTTCGCGGCCGAGCGGAGTGGCAGCCGCCATCTTGTTTTGCGCCGCGGGCTCTGGTGGCAGAGAAATCTGTCTCCTCACATCGCACCTGGGGGGACCGTTCTCACCCCCTGTCAGCCGCCACAGCTCCCGGGTGCTTCAGATGGGCAGGCGACCCTGATTTAAGGCAATTGGTGCCCCCCAAGCCACTAGTTCGTGAGGGCCTGGCGCGGAGCCGATCGGATTTACGTCCGTACCATGATGGTTGGCCACGCCCCCCGTGATTTACCTTTTGACCATTATTCGTGACTGTTTTCATTTGGTGTTAGGATTCTATGGGAAGCCAAGTTGTTCTTTGCATGACATTTGGTTTGGCCTTTTGTGAATCTGTAGGGGTGTTTGTGCTGTTCCTTTCCTGTTAGGTCCCCTTTGCATATATTATGCTGTTTCAGCATTGCACTTACATTAGTTTTCGGTGCAAAAATCCTTTTTGAGTGTGAATGTTTATTGCTGCTGCCGTTTCACTCCTTTCTATGGCGCGAGTGCCCATGCTACATTTTAGTAAATCTGGGACAACTATTAATTCTATCACATTTGTGATCAACAGTACATCACAGACAGGGCGAGTTTTGTTTACTATTTAATATTTTTAGAGCATTGATAAAAATTATTTCGAATAATTCCAAACAAATTAAAACAACAGGTATCATTATAGAAGTTTGAGAGTAAAGAAAATGGGAAAAATCGTTCCCTCTGTCCAATATTAGCCTGTCGAATTATTACTACTTATTCATTGAGTGTAAATGCATCTGACTAGGTTAAAGCCCAAAACCTAGATGCACACAAACTAGAAACAGGCAAGATGCAGATACATAACACATATTACAAATTGATAGGTAATGTAGTTCCTCAAGAAGTTCATATCTAAATAATAATGCAAAAATGCATTCATTAGCATCCAATTTTATATATACATTTTCTATTCAGTGTTCATTACATGTATAAATCAATCAATGCTTTTAAAAAAATTATTTTATTTATTAACATTTCCAGAATCACAGAAAAATCATAACAGAGGTTATGCATCTCAAGAAGTTATAACAATAATTTCAGTACATTCCTTTCGAAAGCAGGACTTATTCTCAATATCAACCTTACAATGGTAAAGCACATTACAGATTCTGGACATAAACAGCATTTTCCTGAATATATAAATCTTAACATTTAACATATCCCCCCCTCCCCCCCCAGGATCGTGTTAGGTGTACCCCGTCAGTTCCGGGTACTAAAAGTCGGACTACTTCTTATGGGTTTTGTGTGTCTACTTCATTCCCGGGCACCGGGAGACTCCCATGTATTATTGCTATCCCTGAACCATCTTGGCCTGTCTGTGACCCCTCCGTCCCCTCCGAGGGAAGGACCCCTCTCATTGGGATGTCTGTTATCATGGTGTACCAGGCCCTTGCATCGTCTTCTAGTTTTTCATCTCTTCTGACTCTTTTCATTCGGATTAGCTCCGCTGTTGCCCATTCCCTCAAATCTTTGGCCCAACTTTCCACCGTGGGGGACCCCGAACTCATCCATCTAATTGCTATTCTTCGTTTGGCTAGTACTAGCCCTAACTGGAGAAATTTCCTTGTAAGTTTTTTCACTTTAGGTTTAGGGAGGAGTCACAATAGTATCTCCTTAACGGAATGAGGTATCGTCCATCCCGTAACTTTTTGTAAGCAGTCTATCACCTTCCCCCAATAAGATGTCAATTCCGGGCAATCCCAAGTCATATGTATAAAATGGGCGTCAGTATACCTACATTTGGGGCAGTGGGCAGGGTGGTCCGGGTATATTTTGTGTAGCACCCGTGGGATCAAATAGGTTTGATGTACAATATTATATTGTGTAAGTTTGAATCTAGCGTTGGAGCTAATTTGTTTGACCCCCTCGTGTACCCTCCTCCATTCTCCTTAATATTGATGAAAAAATAAAATCTCCTTAATTTGTGCTAATTTGTTTCGCCCTTTAATGGTAAGGGTGCTTAGGGCTCTTTTTTGAAGATGAGGATACAAACCCTGTTGAATGCAGAGAGTGCAAATGCTCGATGGTAAAGAAAGAATCATGTAACTTGCTGACCAGTAGGTGGCCCTTGAAAATACCTCATGTAAATAGTTCAGTGTATATGTTTTCATTGAGCGGTAATAACCGGACAGAAGGGGCAACTACAAGCCTTCTGTGCCCGTAGCAAACATCTCATGCTATCTGGCTTCAGAAAGGCATGATTTGTTAGTCACGAATGACCAAAAATGATGCTGATTCAGTTTCATCTTTATAGATGAGAACAAACTACTTATTCCGCACTGGAGTCCAACATAAGGCAACTACTTGACTTATCGACTCCATGTAATGTCCCATCACTCTCAACAACAAACAATCAGGTCCCATGTGTGTTTGCTTCATAGTGCAGTCTGTGGTTTTACTCGACTGCCCTCTAAAGAGAAAATAACTCTGTTTGAACTGTTCTGTTGCCTGCTGTTCTAAAAAATAGACGTGGATATCTTATTGGAAGGTATGGCAGGATTGGGCAGAACCACAGTGTGTGCTGATTGCTTCCAGATGGTCTTGCACAGGCCACAGCGCCTGTTTTCCCTTACAATGCTCTTTCTTGCACCTTCACACTGAAGAAGTGATGTGGTGGAACCTTAAGGATTGTTTTTGAGTGGTCGCATTCAAGTTGGTGTCTGCATGAAAGTGCCTTTGAAAACTGTAGGTAACTATTGTGCAGATAATTTGCTCGTGAGAAAAATCCCAAATCAGGGAGCCTTATCTTACAGTGGGCTAGAATTAGTTTGCTGTTCCGTTATTTGTTGCAGGTTGTCCTACGGCTGCAGTGTGTAGGATGTAAGTACTTTGAACCTTGCTTTTTAACACTGATAAGTTCACCGCTAAAGTAGGTCCTAAATGCCCATAGAGCAGGGTGCATGGTATTTAAAAAATAGGACATGTGTACTTAAGTTTTACATGTCCTGGCAGGCAGTGAAAACCCTCCAAAGATATTTTTCACTGCAGCAAGGCTAGCTCTTAAATAGAAAAGCACTGGTTTACATTGTAATGCATAACTTCAGCTCAGGACCAGCCAGAAAAACTAATCAAGGATTCATTTGAATATTGAATTTAAAATCCAACTTAATGGTCAAGTCGGATTTTAAATTACTATTTTGGAAAAGCCACTTTTAGATAGTTGCCAATTTCGCGCCTAAGTCAAATGCGTCTTTCTGCCAGAGTCTAGGGTCACCCGGCTGTTACTGGCTCTCCTGTGGTGCGATGTGTATTTCTCCCAGACAGTGGACAACGGGCCTGGCTGTGAGGAGGTGAGGGTCTCCCTGGCAGCATGGCTGGGAAGGAGCAGGGGAGCTGCTGTGAACCTGCCCTGATTTCACTTTAGAGGGGCCTACCCTGGCCCACACAGGAAAACCTGTAACAAGGCTTGCCCCTGCCTATGATTCCCTAGCCAGGCTGGAGCCAAAACCAAAGGAAAGGTAGGAACTGACCAGAAACCGTTTTAGTGTTAAGACAAACGGCTGTCCCACACCCATAGGCTGGCGCTGGGCATAAAAGTGGCATCCCCAGAAGCTGAACTAAAAAAACACCTGGATCTGTGAAGACTCAGAAGAAGGACTGTCCTGCTGTCTGGAGGCTGCAAGGAGACTGGACCTGCTTTCCTTGAACCCAGGACCCTAGAATTGACTCAAAGGGTAAGTTGGCCGACCTCGTGTATGAATTACAGGGATACAACTACAGAGATACAACAAGTTCCAGAAACCTTTCCTGCTTCCCAGCTGACCAGACACAACTGGACCTGACTTGATCGCCTCTCCTGGCCTCTGTGGGAGTAAGTCCTGACCCACAAGTGCTGTCCTTTAGGTCCTGGTCCTTGGCTGGAGTCAGAGTGTACTTCTCCCTGCTTACTTGAAGGTTTAACCGGACGCAGATCTTCGCTGAAGGCTCCGTGGGATCCAGCACCGAAAAATGCAGAGCCCCAGAGCTCCCCAATGAATGCCTCACTGGATCCGGCACAAAACCCCGCAGAGCTGTGCTGCACCATCCTCACATCGAAGTCAGAAGGTAAAACTTCCAGTGGGACGAACTTGGTCCTATAACCGGCCTGCGCTTCAACGCAGTCGGCTGAACTTGTGACTTTGCCCCGGTCTGGTGTGACCGGATACCCGCAGTTGGCGCTTTGTGAGTTTTGGTGCTATTTTTACCTAAAACTTTAAAAACTCATAACTATGGTTCTACTAATTGGATTTTTGTCGTTTTGGTGTCCTTTTATTCTATTTTTCTAAATAGATTTGGGATTTTTGTGTTGTGTTTTCACTTGCTGCATAAATAATTTTCATATTTCATTAAAGTTAAGACTGACTGCTTTTGTGCAAAGCTACCAGAGGGTTAAGCACACTTTTATTTAGTGACTTTTGTGGGTCACCCTGACAAGAATTGTGATTATTATTTGTAGTGGGTTCTCATCCCCCTCAACAAATACTCCAGTTTCCTACAGCAAGATAATAAATATTAGATATAGTGCGAGTAAACCAGTGAAGAAAGACCCAATTCCAACCGTATACAACCGTGAGGAGTTGAGGACCTTAAACAATTTATCAAGGGCCTATTACATGTTGGCAGAGCGCTATCCTTCGGTGGAATACTGCTTTGTCTGATCATTTGAGGCCTGGTGTTCCCGCAGCTCGATTGCCTGGTTGTAGGACTGATTATAATGACTGGAAAATTCCACATCAACTGGTAACTGCAAGCGGATTTGTTCCTGGCATGGGGATTCTGCATATGTAATTGGCCCCAGTAATTCTGGGTTTGAATGTTATTCCCCATTCTGGGGACAAAAAGTGAGAATATCTGAATAGCTATAGGGGTACCAGCCTGAATCATTATTTTCAGCCACAGGTTATCACCACACCTAAATCTCGCTCACTTGTAATTGGGCCAAAGTCTTCCATTGAGGTCACACTGAATGGACCTGACCCATATGTTTGTGTCGGGTTTTTATCCGGTTAATTTTGCATTTGACAGTCAAGAGTTTGCCAACATCACTGCCACTATTTGACAACATCCTGGGTGTAGCTGCGTTGTAATATTTGAACATTCCCGTTTATTTTTGTTAATAATTACTCCTAAACATGGGTACTGCTTTGCATGTTCGATTTTTTTAAATGGTCAAACGGCCATGTAGATTTTGACCTTAATGTGGGAAAAATTGCATCGCTTTAGTTTTTGGTAAATTTACTTTTTAATAATTATATTTGTAAGGGGAGTGCGTTTATGTGTGCGAGAGTGTGTGAATGTGTTAGTATCTGTAAGCATGTGTGTGTGAGTCAAAGTAAAGGTCAAATGGTGTGAGATGTCACTACCGCTACCCCAGGCATTATGGTGAATTGACATCCATGTTGATAACCATTGGCCATTTGCCATCTGAACCTAGACCTACGTCAGAGACTGTAATTCTGCCATGAGGGACAGCAAAGTGGTATCGTGCACCAGTATTATAATGTCGCCCAGATATGCCAGTCGACTCTGTCAAGAGCTGTGCGATAATCAATGTACTACAAACACAACCCGGAAAATTGTTTAGTTTTAACTTTGTTTACAAGCAGGGATAGCACCTTCATGTTATCTTCTTTTGAGCAACCTTTTTGGAATCCTGTCAGAGAGAATTTTAAAAGCTGTCAGAGAGAATTTTAAAAGCTCTGTTGGAGCAGAGAAGGGGTTTTCTTAGAAGAAACTTAGCAAACAGGTTCACGTCGAATACAACAAAGCCATCAGTGGTAACTACTGGTTTGAGAGATAGGTCGCTGATTGTAAATGGCTTGTGCGATTGTTCGACTCCAAGATGGCGGGATATTTAAAAAATCCAATACATTTGTATATAGAGCGCAAGCCTGAGCTCAGGACACCACTGTCAACTAGACTGAAGTCTATGGGGCTACGATGTGCCAATTCATTTTATTACCATTGAACCAAATGATGGTATAACAGCCCATATCGTGGGCTCGAATACAGATCTGGGATGTAAGGTTTCTCTACTCTGCTTTCCTCGTTTCTGTAAACCTGTGAGTCAGTAATTTAGTAATCTGCAGCGGCTTCTCCCTGAATACCTTGCCTGTTGCATCATTATATATTTTTAAGACATACATGTTTGTGCAATAGACAAAGCCATAATTGGTCGTGCGCTCCAACACACTAATGTCTTTCGGGTGTGTTTCTTGGCTTTATTAATGCATTGGTCATGCTTCCAACTTTGTGAATCATTTCATACAAATGAGTCTGGGGAATGGAAATGCTCTGCATTTTACTTGCCCCGGCCTGAATCCTACATTGCATTCCAAGTAGCCTGAAATATAACTGTTGAAGTTTGACTGCACAACTAGCCTCCTCTTCTGATCATTGGCACCATATTTTATTTTATTTTTGCTCTTTACAGAACCTAGGGGTTAAGAGGACACATTTGAAATGCTGTGGGTTGATGCATTTGAGGACATTTTACAGAAAGAGTAGAATGCTACAGATGGGAAGTAACTACTGTTAGCGGTCAGGAGAGCTGGGCAGGGAGCTCATTCAGTGGGATCATTCTGTCTGTGGGGCAGATAAATAGCCAAGGGTAGATGTTCTGTGAGCCATGGTCCCCAAAGGATAACTACAGCATAAAAGGCATCTCAGGGTGGTCATGTATGTGCCCTGGTATCATTTTTTATTTTAAATGAGCAATATAGTAAGATTTTAAAGTCATCAACACATTTGACGTAGTATTAAATGCTGCCATTAATAAATGAGCATTGGGAACTTTTTTAGGAAAGGTGTTTTAAAAGCACTTCTGGTCAATAAAATGTATGAAAACTGAATAGAATATAAATGTAATTATACACAGAGGGGCCGATTCCGATTCGGGCCGGAAATCTCTCTGACCGAGCCGGACCCGGAGAGATTTCCGACCGATTCGGACCCGTGCAGCCCGACCGAACGAGTATGATGCGCACGTATGCCATTGGACTCGAGTCGAGTCGGACTCCCATTGAAGTCAATGGGAGCCGGTCGTATAACGCGTGACGCGGGCTCCCATTGACTCAATGGGTGCGAGGCGAACAAGGGCGCCCCTACAGCGTGTACGCGGCTAAGCGACTCGCGCCGTACACGCACAGGTAGGGGGGACCCATGGGTCCCCCTGTGTGCGACTCGCGCGGCTACGCGTACAGGGGGTCTGACACGGACCCCCAAAGTACGGCTCCGACTGCTCTTTCGAGCCGGAGTGCGCGGCTCGGTCGGACTGCTCGCGGCGCGCATCGTACTCTACCCGGCCGGGGAACGTCTCCATTTCGCGGTGCGAGTCGAGTCCGAGCGAGTCGGCCGGTGCGGTTAGACCCGGGTACGAGCCGGTCGGAGCGGTCGGGACGCCCGGACGAGTCGGTCGGCGATTTCGCATCGTACTCGCTCGCCGGACGCACGTACGAATCGGTCGGGAAATAGGGCTCCGAATCGGATCCGGTGAAGCCGAATCCGATTCGGAGCCCTACCGGCCGAGATCGGAATCGGCCCCAGAGTTGTGACCTGCTTTTCACGCTGAAAGCCTCCTCCTCGCGGACTCCTCCAATGCGAACGGAACTCTTTGCACCAGGCCTTGAGAAGGTAATCTTTCAGTGGGACTAAGCTGGTCCCTGTATTAGGGCCCGCACTTTATTGCGGTTGGCCTGAACATGTGACCAGATAACCATGAGTGGCGCTTTCTGCTTCTTCGTGCTATTTTCACTAAAAACTTTAAAATTCAATATCTCGGGGTCTACTGATTGGATTTTTTGTCGTTTTGATATCATTTTATTTATTAATGTGTACTCTATTTTTCTAAATTGGTTTGGGATTTTTCGTTTGTTGTATTTTTACTTTATTACTGTTTGTCTGTTGCATAGAAACTTAACACATTGCCTCTAAGTTAAGCCTGACTGCTTTTGTGCAAAGCTACTATGGGGTTAAGCACGGGTTAATTTATGACTTTGCTGGTTCACACTGACAAGGATTGTGACTTTTACCTAAGTGTCTTCCATCCCCTCAACCAACTTCTTACAGCACCCCATTACTCCTCTACCTTTGCACAGCAGATGAAAGCAGATGATTTTGGAGGCCATACAATAACATTTATTTATTTATAGTGTTTTAAAAGCGCGACATGATCATCACGGTATCAGAGTGCGGTGCACAGAGAGCTGAGGAGGGTTGCAATACAGGAAAGACATCTGTCACTTAAGATATGCTGAACGTAGAGTTCAAAGAGCAAGGTATTAAACAATCCTATACAATATTGAATAGGTTGAATGACAGTTTCACAAGAGCTCTCATATATAGAGTTCGAAGAGCAAGGCATATAACAATAGTATACCATATCGAATAGGGTGAATGACAGTTACAAAATAGTTCTTTTATGAGACATGTTTTTCTAGTAGTAAGGCTTTAACGTCCTTCTTGAAAAGCCTGAAAGAGGTAGTTGCTCTTGTTGTTGGTGGTAGGGAGTTCCATATTTTTGAGCTGATCCGGCGAATGCGCAGCTGTGAGTTTTCCTTTTTTTGAATATGGCTGGTTCTAGTATAAGGGATTTAGCACTTCTAGAATCCCTTCCACCTCCTGATAGCTCGATCCTATTTGCGATGTATTTTGGACCAGAATTGTGTAGAGCTTTTGTGTGTTATGCATGCCACCTTCATTAGAATTCTAGCTTCCACTGGGAGCCAGTTGAGGGCTCTGAGTAATGGGGAAATGCGATCAAAACTATGTGTGCCTGTTAAAAGTCATAACATTATAAAATTATAGATGGGTAAAAAGTGAATAACAAGGATGTTTTTTACCTCAGGGTTCTGAGTGACATCATAGACACCTCGAGCTTCTCTCTCATTGTCTATTTGATGTCACTCCGAACCTCTCAGAGAAAAACATCCCAGAAACTGACTGTTACCCAGCTATAATTCTATATGTTAATTAGGGCACTATGTAGGGTGACTGTGTTGCAAGTGAGCTATGGTAGTTGCTCCTGCACAAGCACAGGGGTCTGTCTTCATGGCACTTGTTTTATCAGAATAAACTCCTATCAAGAATCCTGTTCTCCTGAGTGAATGTCCTCATTTCAATCACCCACCTCTTCAGTGTGAGGCACTGTTTTACATGCCTTACAGTAACACAAGTTTGGGATGTAATTTCCTCATTGGCAGCAAGAAGAGGAGGTGAATAGGTGAACGTCTTGTTCAGTAGCAGGTATGATGAATAAATGAATGAATGAATGAATTGTGTATTTGTAGAGAGCAGTGCTATTCAGCCGTGGTTGTCCTGGTGCTAATGACATCAAAATACAGAAGAAAAATATGAAGGAAGAGAAAGAGACTAGAGTGTTAATAAGTGAGTCTTAAGATGTTTTCTGAATGCTGCATACCAGTCCGAAGCACAGAGGGAAGGTGAAAGATTATTCCAAAATTTGGCTGTGAGGATTTGAAAAGAGCAGCCATCCTTTCTTGCTCATGAGATGCATGGTATAACTCAGAGATTGGCAGAAGCACAACGCAAGGCCCTTGCATGGACATCTTTAGCAAAAATATTTCACAGATACACAAGGCCAGATTGATGAATAGCCCTGTGACACAAACATAGAGCTATGAACATGCAGTGTTTTTTTAAGGGGAGCCAGTGACGAGAAGCCAGATAAGGTAAGATGTTACAATATTTTCTAAAGTTGAGAATGAGATATGCTGCTGCATACTAGACAATCCAGAGCCACTTGAGGCGAAATGTAGGGATGCTGATAAGTAAGAACTGAAGTAGTCAAATCTTTCCATAATGGTTTCTTAAACGACCATTTTCCGATGTTCAAAAAAGAAGGAAGGGTAGAATCTTTTTCAGTGCTGTCAAGCAGAAGAAACAAGATGAAGTAGGCTTCGATGCATGAAGCTCGAATGAGAGACTGGAATAAAAAAGAACCCCACATTTCTTGCAGATGAAGCACGTAGGGGTCTTCACTCTATTCTGCAGGCCACCGATCAGTTCCAAAATGAAGGCGACCCATAAATGAGTATATTACAAGAACTAAGCTGGATAGAATTCAAACAGTTGGCAATGGCAACCATGCCGTTTTTAAACTGGCACTGCAGAAAGAAAGTGTTGCCTCCTAATTTCGGTATGAGTTGTGAGTCATACATGCAAAAGTAAAAAAAACAAAGGACCTAATCAAAGAAGCCAAAGGGGTCCTATAGAGATTTAATAGGGTGGGGCTGAGTGATGATCCTTGAGGCACTCCACCCGCAGGAGGTTTGAAATGTGAGTGATAAGGGGGTAGCTTGGTCAGAAAGGATTTGAGTCAGTCAAGAGCCTTGCCTCCCACTCTTATGTTGATTAAGTGATCAATCAGTATGGAGTGGCAGACGGTGTCAAAGGCAGCTGACAGATGGAGAAGGATGAGGGCCACAGTGTTCCCAGCATCCTCTTTCATAAGCATGTCATTAAGAGCTGACCAGCAGCGGCCGGTGCAGGTAAACAAGGCGGGACAGGGGGATGTCGACAGACGACGGAATCAGATTTATTTAATTTTCCCTAATCCGCCATCTATCGACATCCTCCCCTGCCCCGCCCCACCGTGCTTACCGGAACCAGCTGCTGCTGGAGCTGACATTATTCTATTAGATGAGAACTAAACCAGGATTGTTGAGAGTTGAAGCTTGAAGTTTCTTCCAGGTAGGAGAATAGCTGAGTGTTGGCCAAAGTCCCAAGCATTTTGGAAAGCGCTGGAAGAAATGAGGCAGGGAAATAATTAGAGAGAACTGTGGAATCAGCCGTGGATTTTTAAAGGAGTGGGTACTAAGGTTTGTTTCCAGCATAGAGTTAGAGCTCCTTGAGCAAAAGTGCTATTCAACAGGTTTGTGAGATAGGGGGTGATGTCCTGGCCTGGAGTGGAAAAGTTTTGGCTGGGCCGGAGTCAAGAGGGGGAGCCGGAGGACAAAGAAAGAATTTAATTGCAGACTGGCAAATACTAAAAGTAGAAATTTCAAGGTCTGACTTGCCCAATTGAGGACTTTGAACAATGTCCTTGAAAAGCAAGATGGTTTTCCAATGTCTGAGAAAGAGAGGCTAAAGACAATGTTAAAGTTTCTTTTGAATTATTAGACACATATGAATATGGCTACCATAGTCTTGAATGTGTTCAATGTGAATGCATCACTTGTGTAGTCGTGTAGGTCTTGGAAATAGCTGGCTTTGTCTAGGGGAGCCTAGTACTCATGCAATTTCTGCTCCAATTGTTGGAAGTGTGTCTTGGCATCTATTAAAGTTGAAGAAAACCAAGGGGCAGGCAGAAGAAGTAGGGATGGAGCGGGGTTTCTTGAACCTTAATCTCTTAGTAAAATCATCAAAGAGAATCCCCCACTGGTCGCATGGACCCTTGATTTTTGACTTGAAGTGTAAGAAAGGGGCTAACATTGGCAATATATCTTAAGTACAGTGAAACCAATTTGGCTCCACAAGAATGACAGAGAGGATGGTGTCCAAACCATAAGGATTTTATTGGCAATTTAGTTCAAGTTACAAGTTAATTCAGTCATCAAAATTAAAAGAAAAATAGAAAATGATTGTTAGAGCATACATATTTAAATGATCACTCAATCTGAATGTATATATTATAAGAAAAAATATGCAAAACAGAATCACATACAGCAAGCAAAATATCAAGCAGGTTCCATAAAAGAATCGAAAGCAGCAAGAGGAGTTTCTATAAGGGAGGTGTCAGCATCAGATGAACCAGTTTAAGGTTTGAGGGGAAAGCATAAGTGCTCAAGCATGAAGCTCAACACTCAGGGCAGGGGAAATCAGCAGTGTCGAGAAGAAGTCTTCTCTCGATGAAGTTAGGAGAAGCTCTTCTCAGCTGTTCTAAAGGTCACACAATTAAAGCATGACAGAAGATTCTATAAGGCTTTTCCATATCGGTTTCCACTAAATTAACCAATTCAAAGACAGTGCTCTATGGGAGCTGGTAGAGTCCCTAATTTTCCAGAAAAGGAGCAATAATCTGGGCTACCTTAAATGTAACAACAGTCTAGTCTGCCTGGTACAGAAAGATCTCTCATAATGTCTCCGTCTTTGTATCCAAGAGAACTTCTAACTAAAAGTTCAATAGTCTACTAGTCTAATACAATAAACAATATTCATATTCTAACTTAACGAAGCACATGATAAGACACCTGCAGAGAAGAGGAAAAACAAGACACTGGCAAGACATTTATGAAAATGCCATGTGTGCATCTCGGCCTATTTACAATTTAGGTCAAAATTAGATTCAGAATAAGTTTTAAGCTAATACAGTTAGCATAAGTGAAGATATCGAGTACATTTTAGAAAGGTATGCATTTCCTTTTTTATAGCAAATACATTTACTATAATTCAGCTAAATAAACGGGTGTCTCTCATCCAGATAAATACATAGCCACTCACTACAAATAACAATGTATGCAGATTAATATAGTTAACTCATGTTAAGTGTATAAGTTGCGTATAAAGGGGTAGGGCACTAAATTACACTGCTCCAGTAGCATCCGGCGAATGGGCTTAAGTGGTATATAGGCGTGAAGCATTGTACAGATCCAATCATAATATGATAGGAGGACAGTGCTAGTAACAGCCACTCTTCATGTACCTATTACGATTACTAACAGCAAGCTGCAAGAAGCCTGATGGTTGGTTGTCTGAGCAAACATTTGCTGCCATTTGGGAGTGCTGTGCGGGAGCACTTACCTTGTATGTGCTCTGGGGCATCACTTTCGACTCATGACATCTTTGTCAGAGTTGATTAACAGTGCTGGTAGCGTGTGTTTCCCACCAGTTTTTAGTAATATCAAGTTCTGTATTATTTAGTGGGTCCAGGATCTAGATAATGTTACTGAGAGAGTATCTAGAGCCAGCTGGATCACTCCAGTCGCAGTGCCCGGTGATGACAATTGCCACCCATAACTATTTCTGCATTCTATTCTATTGCCCTTTGTTGTGCATTTATCATAGTTCTTTCTGTGTGTGGAAAGTTTCCAGTGAATGTTTGGGTCAGTTGCTCTGGCTCGGTGCACGTGGGTCATTAGAGAAGCCTGTTGTTACAAATCACCAGAGATGTTTCCCAGGAATAGCAGGTGATCTCTCATTTTATGATTTGCTTAAAGTCATCAGAAGGCCTTCCCTTTTCTCTCTGAAGGATCAGATAGGAGAAAGTGCAGGTGCAATGCTGGTCCCTTTTAAAGGTAAATGGTTCACCTCCCCTTCCAGGTTGTTATACGTGGTCTTAGTGGAAGTGGAATATTCTTTTTTTTTTTTTAAAACAACAACTCCTTTTATTGATTTTACAGGCACAAAACTCAAACATACAGTACAGACGGGTAGCGAGCTGGTGAGATTGTACAAGAGAAGATTCCCCCACCTTCCCTCCTGATCTCCCACCCTTGATGCCCGGGCTACACAACCTGGGTACAGTTCGTACATTTCTCCCCCCCTCTTCTCCCCGCCAGGGTTGGAAATGTGTCTTCAGTCCAAAGTATTGTTGTTCCCTGCACCGCCTCATCGTACCTAAAGTCCATGGTAGGTTCTCCACTTTCCCCACACTTTTCCAGACTTATTGGGGCACCCCCTACTTTCAAAGAGTCCTATTTCTGCTTTAATGCACATACTCATACTCTCCCTCCTTTGTACTACGGTTGGTGCTTGTGCCTGGCCCCACAACTTAGCCAATTCTTGTTTGGCCACTATGATGCCCAACATACAAAACTCCAGCAGGCAGCATGGAATATCCACATTATTTGGGATTCCCAAAATTATTAAAAGGGGTGTTCTTGGTATCTCCAGGCCCATGACTTCTTCGATCTCCTGTATGACCTCTCTTCAGTATCGACCAATTTTGGGGCATCCCCATATTCTATGTAGAAAAGATTCCTCCCTCAACTTTGCACCTCAGGCAGCCCGGGCTAGGAGCCCTACCCATTCTAAGCAGTTTACTCCAGTTGTAATAAATCTGGTGCAGTATTTTCAGCTGTATTAGCCTTAGTGTTGTGTCACCAACTCCCCGGGATCGGATCGATGCTCAAAAATGGTCCACCTCTCGATAGCTTCAAGTCTGTATGCTGTTATAGTACAGATCAGTGAAGTGATCGAGCGAGGGAAGGAAGGAAAGGGTGGGGACAGCAGGGAAGGAGACCTGAAATGACAACAAATGACAATCCTCTTAGTAACAGTTTGGAGTGATTTCTATTATATGTATCACCAATGCACAGCAATCAAGTACCTGTAAAGAAAAACTGACGTGTCTTTTCTGATGAGCCCTTGTTGTTTATCTTGTTTCTATTACCCAGCATAGGACCATGACCATAAACCTTCTTGTAAGGACACACTATTGATAATGCATGGGGGCACAAAGAATGTGTGCAAACATTAGTACTACAACCTTTCTATTGAGTCATATATATATGTTCTAGCAATCATAGTTTCCTAACATAATCCAGACCTACCCAGTTATCACTAAGCCTGGCATCACAGGGTAGTAAGAGATAAGGACAATGGCTCTTCTACTATTCCCTGCTATTGTATGTGACCTGAACATAGAGGAAGACATATAATCAAACATATAAATCATATATGCATAAATGTAATTCGTACTTCACTTGCCATTCAGTGAAATATACTATAAGGATATTTTGCGCGTGTTATACACTGTTGACACCCAAATACACCATGTTATGATGCACATTTCAGAATAACAACAAGGAACACACAATATACGAACAGACATGAAACATAAAGCGTAGACGAGTGCCTCTTTCTAGTCCGGGCACATGAAGGGCCGATGAGATAAAGTTAATTGCTCCGAGAAATGCCGGTATCCCTACCACCTGCACGAGACGACAAACGTGTGTCTCACCAACAGGGAGGGACACCGTAATACGTAAATGAGGCGCAAATGCCCCCCAAAGCAAGGTTCCTTTGATAGCGTGGCAAAGTTACGCTTGATCGATTAACCGGGTCTCAAAGAACAGAATAGGTGGTGTTTCGACACCCTTACCGGACCCCCACAACGATAATGGAAGGAGCTGCTCACGAAACGTCCGATGCTCCTTCCGGGTAAACTCCTGAATAATCGGCAGCGCTGCGGGGAAGCGGACGTGCTTAAGACTCCTTCCGCTCTCCCTGACGGCAGCGTGCCCACAGCAAGGCATCACGGGAATTGTAGTTTATCCCGCAATAGTGACGGGACGTCATTGGGGACGCATGGAAAGCGTTAAGCAATGAAAGCGTTCGACTCGTCTCGAGGTGAGACAGGGTTCACGAGAGCCGGGAGGGGGGATTATGACACTTAGTCAGGATTTGATAGCCATCTGCCTTGGGTGCATGAGGGCCACCTTTCAGTCTATGTCTTCCATGTCTCCAATGTCCACCTCACATCTGGCCCGTAGGTTTTGAAGATTGTCTGGGTCATGATAAATCAGGGTGCAATAGAGCTGAGATACTACCTTCTGGGGTATTTCCTCCTGCACTACCTAGTTTTCCAAGAGAGAATGTTCCAGAATTTCTGCCCTCAGTGCCTTCTCCCTCTGGATCGCATGTGTTATTTTTATGTTTCTGTATCATTGGCTAGTGGCTAACTGGTACTCTTGCTGCGGGTTTTCAAAGGGTTTCATTTCCCCCCATGTGATGGACATCTCCTAGTGTCTCTATACCCCCTAGTTCCCATGTTTTGAAACCCATCAATTTATGGAACTCTTTTAGAGTCATACCGTTCCATAACGGAGTGGTTATTGTGACACTTCCCTGCCAACCAATGGCCCTGTGTGCCTTATCCCACCCTGTCAGGGTCGCCATGGTTGGCATGGGCAGGTACCTCCTCTCCTTCTTCCCATATAGGTAGTGGACATAGGTAGCTGGTGCCAGTTATTCCCTCTCGACTTGCGTTGTCAGCGCAGTGTGGAAGGTGAACCCCCAGTCGCTGATAACATAACTGGGAGGCCCTATAATATGTTCTGAGGTACAGCAAGGCGATCCCTCCATCATAAAAGGACCTGTATAGGGTCCTTAAAGCTACCCTCGGGGGCTTATCATTCCAGACGAGCCTTCTAAGAATGTCATCAAACTTAATAAAGTAAGTTTTGGGTATCGCAAATAGGGTATTTTGCAGCCCATATAGCAATTTCGGTAAGGTGATAATTTTATCTAGGGAGGCTCTTCCCAATATCGCTAACTGCAGCGTACTCCACCTATTGGCATCTACTCCTCTAGTTCTCTACCCAAGTTTCTTCCCAGGAATCGTTCCTTGTCGGGAGTAATCTCAATGCCCAAGTATTTTAACCCCTCTTTTACTACCAACAACTCTTTCTTCACTCCCCTACAATCCTCCCAGCCTCCCATTTGATACATGGTGGACTCCTCCCAGTTGATGCGATACCCAAAGTATCCCCAGAGGTTCCAAAAAATCAAGAGGACTGCCGGGACCACCATCTCTATATCGGTGAGATAAAGCAGTACGTCATCTGCGCAGAACAATGTTTTCTCTGGTTCCCCTGTAACCTACGGGAGTCCAGTGTCATGTAGTTCCTATAAGACCTATATAGGATCTGCGCGTTTAGACAACATACACTGCGGGACTGGTGTCCAGACTGATTCCAGACACCCCCACCGGGTATGTTGGCCTGTGTACCAGCTAGCACGCAATGCCACTATAACCTCCTCTTACCAAGGAGAGAATAGTTCTTGGCAACTATCGAACATGACAACCCTGATCCCTCAGGACCGTGGAAACAGTAACTTACTTTTCGCTCAGTCACTCATGCTCACTTGTTCTCAGAGAGATACACAGAATAAACGGTTGGGACGTTTTCAATAAGTATTTATTGAACAGTCGTTATTCTAGCGTAAAATAAGTGCCCTGAAATCACCAGTAGACAGTAGCAGATATAAATGAGTAGCAGCACTAAGAAAGTAAACAGATCGTAGGTTTCTACCATTTTGCTAAAATCATAAATATAAGCGAGTATATAAAATACATGGCAATAAAATGCGTACTCCTACGATGCACCCTAACTAGATGTACCTAAGGGTACCTAGCATGTGAGTAGGTGTAAAGCCAAGAATTCCTCTAGGATAAAGGCAACCCCGTTAACTGATGTTAGCCTGCGGGACCTCGTTCTGCTCTCGAGCTGAACACCCCGCAAGGGATGTCAAACCACTGCGAGCTGGAGTATCTGCATGCAGGAACCTCAGCGTCTTGCGTCAGTGTGTCTGCATGGAAGTCATGATCTCCTCTCTCTATCTCAGCAAGATGTGGTGTTTATATACCCTAAGAAATCCCCAGGGGGTTCTACCTTGCTGTGCCAGTGTCGGACTTAGGATGACGTCGGGAATGAACTTTATACACAGTTATTATGCAGGAGATGATGGTCCTGCTGTGATTCCAAGAAACTAAGAATCCTCATGCATAATTTATGAGGCCAGTGTCCAGGGAAAAACCCTACGTACTTGTGTAGTATTGTAACTGGGTAAAAGGTCAGTCCTTCAAATCCGTTATGTATGTAGTATAGGAGAGAATGTAGGTGAAGGGTTATGATGTTACCCAGACCTATATTGGGGTACCTATATGAAACATAACATCCACTCCTCATCCGACTGGACGACATTACTAAATTCTAGCGTACTACCAAGGCGTCTAGAGGTTTGTACGCAACAAATAATAAAAACATTTTTAAGAGAAGTTAAACCCTCTAAAAAGCGTTCTTCAAAAATCATTAAAGTCGTGGCTCTAAAGTGTCCGTTTATATAGTCCGAACAACTACAAGCACCTGAAAGCCATGCAGGTCAAAAATGTTTCGTTTTAGAATTTTGAAAAGGTTAAAAAGCCAAATCTTCCCAGCGTGCGACATGCCAAATGTTAATGTGTCCTTGCCAGTAGACGCAACATTGCTGCTGTCTGCATACACAGCTGACGATCCCTGTAACACCTCACAAAGAATGTCAATTGAGCACAGATGATCTTCCGTATTCCTGCAGCAGGTGCCGGGCAGTCTGTGCCACAATTCAAGGCCTGAGTGTTGGAGGAGCCGGTATCCATACCAAAACTAGCAGAAACTACCTGTGGTGGCTCTAAGAATGCTGCCAACAACATGGGAATGCGCTGAGGACACTGCAGAACATGGGCCGTTATCGGGTCCAGTAAAGCATCAACGTCCGGTGGCGCAGCAGATGGAAGTGTCAGACAGAGGTCCAACATGCATTCTTCTCTGCAGAACAGGCTTTGGAGACAGGTAGGACACAGTCCATCCAGACTGGTCTAAATGACAGGAACCAAGAGGCGCTCAGTTCTCGTAGGTGAGGTGTGTCCAGATGTTGTACCATGCGATCACGGTATTTACGCTCCAGGAGAGCTGTTACTACTTCCTTGGTGGCTGGGACGTCCATTGCGTAGCAGAAAGGTAACAATCAGGATTCCTGCTATTAGAAACAGGATCAGCGGAAGCCCTCCAAAAATGCTTCCAAAGACGGAGTGTATAAAGTTTGGTATAACTCCGAGGACCGTCTGAAAGGTGCTCAACATTCTGGAACCTATGGTCTTAAATAGGTGTACAATACCCGTCGTATCGGACATGTTAAAGATACGACTTACCATTCCTGTGAAATGGAAAGGGCAGTTTGTACGTATAAGTGCCTGTATCTCAGCCGAGGAAATTGCGATCTGGAGATCAAAAGTCTCCCGGGCAGAGGTTAAGGGCACGGTTCGTTGTAAAAGCATAGCTTTCATTCCACTCAGAGTATCAAACCGTATAAAGGAAACATTTAGCGAAGGCCATAACGGTGCCTCTCTGACTGTATGTGTTGGTGGAAACAATACTTGCATACAGCAAGTAACCCTGGAGCTCACGGTGACTAGATATGCGATGCCCGGAAGCATCCCACAAGAACCTTGATCATTCAGCATCAAGTAACTCCCATTCGAGAGAAGCCAGAATACCAGGTTAATCACAGCTGCTGGGGTACCCCTCAAGTGACAGGACAAATTTGCCACAGACCCCTCACAAGCTACGTGTAGCATAATATCCTGACATATGAGAGATCCACTTAAAGCGTTCTCGCAGTTAGTTCCGCTTAGAAACACTTCCATATCCCCACTCCTGCATCAAAATCTGTATGGTAAATCCCAGGATTCCCTGATGAATTCCTTACCCATCTTTTCATATCTGCCTGCCTCTTGTTGTTCTAGGCAATATTGAAACTGGAAAGTTGCGACCGGTAATGTTATATGGCCGTGGACTAACCATTCTGTGGACGGTGATTCTGCCACAGTAAAGGGTAACCTATCCAGTTTCCCAATATGCAGCATTGTATATTTTGCTCCTCTCTGTGCCGTTTTCATCTGTTTTTCTGTTAAATTGTATGCAGAAAATAATGACGTAAAGTTGATAAAACGCCAAGGCACATAACCGGCGCGCAATGACAGCAGCGTCCATCTTAACAGAATAATAGAACATAACTGCGACTGTCTGTGTTGCAATATGGACAAATCCTGTTCTATTACATCGATAGCAGAAGGTACAATGTTGCCCAGTGAATGTTTCTTGGATGTTAATGTAGTCATACCATTGTCAACTACGGCTAACGCCTTTTCTAGGTTAACTCTATCTATTTCTCTTAATCTCTCTGCAGCTTCTTGTTGAGAGAATTTCCAGAGTTCGTTATAGACAGCATACAAAAAGCGCTTCTGACGTGGTTTCCTGGGACCTAATAAAAAATCCCGTAGGTCCACATCCTCTGAGAGTAAGGACAAGTGTTGCTTCACCTGGGGTAGTGTTGAGGTCTTTTGCCAATCAAGGCACAACTTCCCAACACTGTATGATGTCACTACCCCCGGATGTTCTCGTTGTACATAATGTGGGTCTGGTCTATGGATACCAAACCCTTCGGTGGTACCCCATAATCTTTCCTGACATCTGTTTGTGTCAGCAGGCCAAACCAACCATCCCTTCCAATTGGGGTCTGATCTATTGTATTGCAATATGTTATCCAACTTAGCCCCTCCTTCTGATGTAAAATTCCCCTCGGTGTTTAAAGGTGTTGGAATTTGAGGCGTATTCAAGTCCTTATTCTTGGCTATTCCAAGACAGGAAGTCTGTTGCACAGTGTCATTCAGAAAAATCATCTGCTGTGGAATGAGGCATGCTCTAAACAGTGCTTCTGTCCTCTGGACTTGCCAGTCCCTAGAACCCCAGATTGATTTCAAGTCTACAGTGTACAACCATAAGTCAAAACCCTGTTCAGACAGCTGGGTGATAAAGGAAGCAGAGTAAATCTGTTTGGTGTTTGTTAACATATTTTTCTGTGCAGATATTGGTGCAACCTTATAGTAGTACGAGGTCGGGTCCGAAGTGTTAAACCCTGAAAAATATGAGAATTTCTGTGCAAATGTTTTTTAACTACTTTTCGGCGGTGTAGGGCAATGTTCCCACTGGTGGTATGTGAAAACATTTCTGGGTTTGCTAGATTTATGCAAGAAATGATGACCATAATGTTGGTAACAATACATTTTGTCAGAATCTGATCTATCCTCTAACATTTCAGTGCTAGAAAATGCAGCAGATTGTTCCAAATCAGACAATAAGTTATTAACAGTTTCATAATCCCAATCATCAGAAAATGTACTGGAGGTAATGATATCGTTCAATGAAATTTTAAACAAATGTGGAATTTTTAAAAGCTCGGTCGGTCCAAATATATCAAAATTTACTTTGTCCCACACTATACCAGCCGGTATAGGAACTGCTGAAATGTTCACGAAGGACAAGTCTCTTTGTTCACGATGAGATGAAACATGAGGTTTTAAAATTAAGTTTACTTTTGACGTTGCAGAGCTCTGTTGAAGATAAGTTTCATTGATGAGCAAATGGAAAGTTATTACTAATCCTAACCAGAAAAGAAAAAATAAGATCCCGGTGATTATCCAAAGTTCTAGCCAAGGTGATACTAAATAAGTTTTTCTAAGAATGTTAAAAAAGTCTTTTATCCGTTGTTTGCGAGAAATTTGGGCTGGCGTCGATTCAGGTTCACTTGGATCCAATGAGAAGGTATCGAAGTCCATGAAATAGCCAGATGCAGTTAGATCTATCTTTGGTAGCTCCGCAGGTTTTGTTGAACTTGTGGATTGTTCTTGTTGAGGTCTGTTGACGTAGACATCTTTATTAGCTTGAATTGAAATTTGTCTTTCACTTCGATTTTTAGAGTTTGTGTCAAGGGGAACTAGTTCCATTGCATTGTTATTGATTCCGTTGCTTTGTAAAGGTGGCTCTTCAAATGTTATGAGTCTTTCTGTTTGAACTTCCTGTATTGTAGCGAGAGGAGGATGTCGGCTACTCAGGAGTCCACGAGGCCTACTATTTAGTATCGCCACATAGTGTGGTTTGATTAGATCGATTGAGACGAATCTCTTTTCTTTTCCGGCAAGAGGTGGTAGAAGCACAGTTCTTGATCCTTCAACGGCCAGGACAGGTACAGGCTTTCGATACGATGGCCTGAATTCTTTTTTGTCCACAATCTTTTCTCTGACCAGATCCCCAACTTTAGAGATCCAGGCAGGTCTTGCCGTGGCTGATTTGACTTCCCCAATAGCGGTTTTCTTTGTCTCGACGTTACTTAAGGAGGCTCTGGATTAATTCAGATCCTGTAAAACAGCCAAACGTTTATTGATGTCAAACGGTTTTTCATCTTCCACTGTGCCCTCACAATCGAGATCGAGATCAGGTACCCACATTCTTGTCCCAAACAGGACCTCGTAAGGAGTTGCACCTCCCCGAGAGTTTCTTGGCTGGTTATTAAGGACCCGCTGGACCCCAAATAGGTGATTGACCCAACTACCACCCGAGCCTAATACCCTAGCTGTTAAAGATTGCTTTAAGTCTCGGTTTTTCCTCTCCACAACCGAATTTCCCTCGGGATGGTACGGAGAGGAGTACCGCAATGCTACACCCAGACCTCCCATGGCTTCCTTGTAAGCCCTAGAGCGGAACGCGGGGCCACGGTCAGAATGTAATGTGCCAACTGCGTATGTGCCTATAAAGACTCGCAAATCATTTATAACAGTTCGGGCGTCAGCCGAGCGCTGAGGCCATACCCATAAGAATCTTGAACAGGAATCCACTGCAACCATAATATACTTGTAAGCCCCATCACATTTTAAGGGGCCGCAGTGGTCCAGGTAAATGCACGCGCTGGGCGAGCTACGGTGGCCCCATTTATCTGTTGACAGATATCGCACTTTAAGACGTAGTCTTTGGTCTGCTTTGTTAACCCTGGCCACCAATAGCGTTGTTTCAGTAAAGAAACTGTCGCCGTAACTCCGGCGTGCGCAGAACCCAGACCCTCGTGTGCAGCCAAGATTAAACCTAACCTGTGATCCATGTTTGGTATTACTCTATCCCCCACTCTAGGAATCTGAGCAAATGGAACGTTGTTTGCATCTAACTTGTAGGAGTACTTGAGTGGAAAACCTTTAGGTAGTGCTTTACTCAGTGGCGGCTGGTGGAATTTGAAACTGGTGAGGCGTATGCAGAACGAGTCAACGTATGCGAGCGAGCGCAGCGAGCGAGCCCGACGGCAATAAGGGGGGTGCAGGAAATTTTTTAAAAATTTGCATCTTTTTGGTGCGATTTTCAGCACTATTTCTATGATTAATGGACTAAAAATTCAGTTCTTCTAGGCATTCATAAAAGAAAACTCATACATTATTTCAGAGAATTTCTGAGTTGCCAAGCAAGTCTGGCTTCTGCAGAGGGCTAGGGTACTAAGCAAGACTGCTTTGGCTCTACCCTTTCCAATAGAAAACACTAGTTAGCGATGTGAACAAGTTCAATGGACAAACCTGGGGTCTAGGGAGAGTCCCTCTCCTGAGAAAGAAATTTAAAAGATTGGCAAATGGTGCATTTTAAAGCAAATGAATGCAGCGATAAAGCAAGGCTTATTAAGCAGTGGGAACGTATAGTCTTGAAATATTAAACACATTAAAAACTGCCCCATATCTTCTTGCATTAATTTGTTCAACAGTTACTGTAATATGTAAATTGTTCTGCATGACAACTTTAGCCCTTTAAAATGTATGCTTGCCCAGTGTCTTGCACTGCATGCAGCATTAACTTTGGAAAAATATGCTCTAATCAGACTTCGGGAAGCACCCACAGCTGCTGGCTGTAACCAGTCATATAGAAATATGTGCAGACAGGACATTAAGTGAGATGAAAAAAGTGGGTGCTCCCTATAAAGGAACATGCCAAATACATTTCTGTGATTCCCATAGTGTGCCATCAGACCGGTATTTTGGTTTCACGCTGAGATGTAATTTTATCCAGATAAATGGCACAGCAACTGACATACGCCTAAAGCCTGTCAGTATGATTGGCTTTGTCACTGGGTGTTAGCTGTTTAAGATAAATGAGTATAGCAAAACCAAAGGCGATGATGGACGGAGTGTTGAACATTGCAAGCACTCACCCCCAGTCAACTGATCTGGGTTTAATCCATCATCATTCTTTAGCTCACTCCGCCACCCCAGTTCAGACATGGCCATATGCAAATCAGTCTGACCCTGTGCCTCATGGGAACAGTCCAGCCCGAACTGCCAAGCCATGTCTTCCCTGGACCGGAAACAAGCATCCTGGGACCGGTTTCTGGCTTACAGCCGTCATCAGCCAGGCTATCTTGAATCCAGTGGCAAAGTGAGCAAGGGACCCACGTCTGGGCATACCCTGCCAACTTAGGGCGAGCATAGCAAAACCAAAGGGGATGATGGACGGAGTGTTGAACATTGCAAGCACTCACCCCCAGTCAACTGATCTGGGTTTAATCCATCATCATTCTTTAGCTCACTCCGCCACCCCAGTTCAGACATGGCCATATGCAAATCAGTCTGACCCTGTGCCTCATGGGAACAGTCCAGCCCGAACTGCCAAGCCATGTCTTCCCTGGACCGGAAACAAGCATCCTGGGACCGGTTTCTGGCTTACAGCCGTCATCAGCCAGGCTATCTTGAATCCAGTGGCAAAGTGAGCAAGGGACCCACGTCTGGGCATACCCTGCCAACTTAGGGCGAGCATAGCAAAACCAAAGGGGATGATGGACGGAGTGTTGAACATTGCAAGCACTCACCCCCAGTCAACTGATCTGGGTTTAATCCATCATCATTCTTTAGCTCACTCCGCCACCCCAGTTCAGACATGGCCATATGCAAATCAGTCTGACCCTGTGCCTCATGGGAACAGTCCAGCCCGAACTGCCAAGCCATGTCTTCCCTGGACCGGAAACAAGCATCCTGGGACCGGTTTCTGGCTTACAGCTGTCATCAGCCAGGCTATCTTGAATCCAGTGGCAAAGTGAGCAAGGGACCCACGTCTGGGCATACACTGCCAACTTAGGGCGAGCATAGCAAAACCAAAGGGGATGATGGACGGAGTGTTGAACATTGCAAGCACTCACCCCCAGTCAACTGATCTGGGTTTAATCCATCATCATTCTTTAGCTCACTCCGCCACCCCAGTTCAGACATGGCCATATGCAAATCAGTCTGACCCTGTGCCTCATGGGAACAGTCCAGCCCGAACTGCCAAGCCATGTCTTCCCTGGACCGGAAACAAGCATCCTGGGACCGGTTTCTGGCTTACAGCCGTCATCAGCCAGGCTATCTTGAATCCAGTGGCAAAGTGAGCAAGGGACCCACGTCTGGGCATACCCTGCCAACTTAGGGCGAGCATAGCAAAACCAAAGGGGATGATGGACAGAGTGTTGAACATTGCAAGCACTCACCCCCAGTCAACTGATCTGGGTTTAATCCATCATCATTCTTTAGCTCACTCCGCCACTCCCAGTTCAGACATGGCCATATGCAAATCAGTCTGACCCTGTGCCTCATGGGAACAGTCCAGCCCAAACTGCCAAGCCATGTCTTCCCTGGACCGGAAACAAGCATCCTGGGACCGGTTTCTGGCTTACAGCCGTCATCAGCCAGGCTATCTTGAATCCAGTGGCAAAGTGAGCAAGGGACCCACGTCTGGGCATACCCTGCCAACTTAGGGCGAGCATAGCAAAACCAAAGGGGATGATGGACGGAGTGTTGAACATTGCAAGCACTCACCCCCAGTCAACTGATCTGGGTTTAATCCATCATCATTCTTTAGCTCACTCCGCCACCCCAGTTCAGACATGGCCATATGCAAATCAGTCTGACCCTGTGCCTCATGGGTACAGTCCAGCCCGAACTGCCAAGCCATGTCTTCCCTGGACCGGAAACCAGCATCCTGGGACCGGTTTCTGGCTTACAGCCGTCATCAGCCAGGCTATCTTGAATCCAGTGGCAAAGTGAGCAAGGGACCCACGTCTGGGCATACCCTGCCAACTTAGGGCGAGCATAGCAAAACCAAAGGGGATGATGGACAGAGTGTTGAACATTGCAAGCACTCACCCCCAGTCAACTGATCTGGGTTTAATCCATCATCATTCTTTAGCTCACTCCGCCACCCCAGTTCAGACATGGCCATATGCAAATCAGTCTGACCCTGTGCCTGATGGGAACACTCCAGCCCAAACTGCCAAGCCATGTCTTCCCTGGACAGGAAACAAGCATCCTGGGACCGGTTTCTGGCTTACAGCCGTCATCAGCCAGGCTATCTTGAATCCAGTGGCAAAGTGAGCAAGGGACCCACGTCTGGGCATACACTGCCAACTTAGGGCGAGCATAGCAAAACCAAAGGGGATGATGGACGGAGTGTTGAACATTGCAAGCACTCACCCCCAGTCAACTGATCTGGGTTTAATCCATCATCATTCTTTAGCTCACTCCGCCACCCCAGTTCAGACATGGCCATATGCAAATCAGTCTGACCCTGTGCCTCATGGGAACAGTCCAGCCCGAACTGCCAAGCCATGTCTTCCCTGGATCGGAAACAAGCATCCTGGGACCGGTTTCTGGCTTACAGCCGTCATCAGCCAGGCTATCTTGAATCCAGTGGCAAAGTGAGCAAGGGACCCACGTCTGGGCATACCCTGCCAACTTAGGGCGAGCATAGCAAAACCAAAGGGGATGATGGACAGAGTGTTGAACATTGCAAGCACTCACCCCCAGTCAACTGATCTGGGTTTAATCCATCATCATTCTTTAGCTCACTCCGCCACCCCAGTTCAGACATGGCCATATGCAAATCAGTCTGACCCTGTGCCTCATGGGAACAGTCCAGCCTGAACTGCCAAGCCATGTCTTCCCTGGACCGGAAACAAGCATCCTGGGACCGGTTTCTGGCTTACAGCCATCATCAGCCAGGCTATCTTGAATCCAGTGGCAAAGTGAGCAAGGGACGCACGTCTGGGCATACCCTGCCAACTTAGGGCGAGCATAGCAAAACCAAAGGGGATGATGGACGGAGTGTTGAACATTGCAAGCACTCACCCCCAGTCAACTGATCTGGGTTTAATCCATCATCATTCTTTAGCTCACTCCGCCACCCCAGTTCAGACATGGCCATATGCAAATCAGTCTGACCCTGTGCCTCATGGGAACAGTCCAGCCCGAACTGCCAAGCCATGTCTTCCCTGGACCGGAAACAAGCATCCTGGGACCGGTTTCTGGCTTACAGCCGTCATCAGCCAGGCTATCTTGAATCCAGTGGCAAAGTGAGCAATCTGTGACTGGGGGTGAATGTTTGCCAATGTGCAGCATTCCGTCCATCATCTTGTGCGTTTTGCATTTCGCCCTAAGTGGGAAGGGTATGCCCAGACGTGGGTCCCGTGCTCACTACGCCACTGGAGTCAAGCTATCCTGGCTGACGAAGGCTGATAGCCTGAAACCGGTCCTAGGATGCTTGATTCCGGTCCAGGGAAGACATGGCTTGGCAGTTCGGTCTGGACTGTTCCCATGAGGCACAGGGTCAAGACTGATTTGCATATGGCTATGTCTGAACTGGGGTGGCGTGGTGAAGCAAAATAACGATGGATTAAACCCAGATCTGTGACTGGGGGTGAATGTTTGCCAATGTGCAGCATTCCGTCCATCATCTTGTGTGTTAAGATAAATGAGTAACAACAATGATTTCTTATAAATAATTAACATTGAAAATGTTTAAATTCTGAAATAGTGAGTCTGTGAATTAAATAGCATTGAGGTCTGTGGAAGGAGTTTTGGCCTTCAATTATGTGTGCTTTATGTTAGATATGTATCCTCTTTTTCTCTACATATCTTGTCCATCTGCACATCTTCAACCCCCTCTCTTTCCTCTTCAGCATCCTCTTTTCACTCTTCCCTGAATGCCCTTCCTCACATCTGTCACTTCACCGCCCCCAACATGCACTGCACTCCCTCAAATATAAGCACTTTAATTTCTCTTACTGTTGCCTTGCAAATATTTTGACATCAGTGTACCCCCTTCACACACATTTTCACAGAATTTCAGTTGCAAATGGAATACACAAATATTGTTCTGTGTGCTCTGGTTCTATTTATCTGTTTGTTACTCTGTGCGTGCCTCTGTCAGCCCGTCTCTCTCTCTATTGTGCTTCATTTCTGTAATTCTGCTTAACTTGTCTATCTGTACTGACTGTCCTGCCTGTCACTGTTCCCATTTTTCTTTCTCTAATAGTCATTCTGCCGATGTTACTTGTCTGTCTTGGTTTGTCTTTTTCCATGCCACTACGTATGCCTGCCTGTGTCTTACTGATTGCTTGTATTCTACTCTACGTGTGCCTGCTTTTCTATCTCTGACTCTGTGTCTTTCACTGTAAGCCTGTTTATGTCTTACTCTGTGTGTCACTTTCTGTCATTCTGTCGATTTCACTGTCTTTCTGAGTATCTGTCTGGTGCCCCGTCTGTCTCTCTCTCTACGTTGGTGATAACTCAGTGGGCCTCACAACCTCGTTCTTTTATACCCCTAAAATAGCATATTAATAATATTAATAATACAAGCTGAAGATTATATTTCATATTTTATCGAGCCACTCTGATACACACATAAAAACAGACAGGCTCTTAAAATGTAAGGTCACCGGATTTTTGCAGAGCCCCAGTGTAAGTTCATAAACCGTTTTTGCTGTGAAGGTTATCGTGAGTAAGTAAACAAAATGAATGGGTGCCGCTGCGCCGACTTTTGACATTACAAGTTATATTAACCGTGTTAAATAACCTGGAAACCAATGTGAAACCGATCCTCTGAAACCTCTCTGGTCACCCATAAAACCTCATCACTGTTGCAGTGAAAATGTGGCGTTTAGGATGCAGCGTTTATTAACTCACAGCAGTCGAGAAAAGGTGGCAGCACTTACGTTTAGTCTTGGAGTATTACTGTATGTCGACTCGCCACATATCGTACCCTGTGTGCACCAACACGCGTTTAGCACCCTAAGCATATGCAAATCACCCCCTGACCCGTCGCGGCCGGCATGACTGGGGGGGGGGGTAATTTAATGAATAAAACTTACCAGGCATCTCCTCCGGTCCCGCGTCGCATCACGCCTCCTCTGCAACATGGTGGACTGGAACTAACTTCTCCCCGCTCTTTTCTTTTTCCGCTCAACAGGAAACTAACTGCAGTGCCAAATCAGGAGACTGGATGCGACGGGGGGCCGGGCGACTGGCATTTGATAGGGCATGGGGCGACTTTACGAAAAACACATCACCGCCCGAGCAGGAGCCTATCTTTAGACGCCTGCACCACACTAGGCATGCACAGCATACCTAATGGTTCGTGAATGTGAGTGAGGAGCAACGCTCCTCACTCACATGCGCAGTCAGAGGGACCATCTTCTGGACTCCTGCTCTCGCCTGCGTGCGCTGACATGCGCACTTTCACCAGTGAAGCACAGGCCGGCCCGGAAATGTAAACAGACGAATTGTGAAAGCTGTCAATTCGTCTGCTTACATTCCTGTTGCCGGAACAGCAGTGAGCAGTTTCTTTTGCAGGGCGCTGCCCCGGCGCCCCTATGGACCAGCCACCACTGGCTTTACTGTTGTTGCGTGAAGCAATCACAGCTACCATTGTGCTACCATCTACCCTCGTTTTTGAACGGGTGATTGCAGATACGGACGCAGTGCGTACTGCCCCCTTCGCGGCTTCAATGAATTCCCTTCAACGTGAAAGCCATCACGTTGATGACTCTGTGTATGTATCACGTGAGCCCTTGGTAGTTCGTTCTTCAACTCTGCTACCTGTTCCCATAGTTTCCTATGTTTAATTGTGCCACCTTTTGCATCTCTGTAACCATTCAGTCCCCAATAGTGGAGATATTCGTTGTACGGCTGGACACAGTAAAAGGAATCACACATTATTAGTGTGGGGAATTCGGGATCCGTATTTATCAGTGCCAGTAGTAGTGCTTTTAATTCTGCCAACTGAGCCGTGCAGTCTCCTAGAGACTGCGTTTTTGTGCAGCTTGGACGGAACTTGCCATCCTGCATCCTACCTTTTACAATAGCGCATGCTGCACTGTATTGTTGCTTACTCCCTATGGCCGGTTGAGCAGATCCGTCAGTATAAATAATGTATTCATACCGATCTAGAGGCATTATTTCATTTGGTAGAGGATATTCTTGTTCATATTGCAGGAATGCTTGTGTTTTTAAACTAGGGTCATATCTGTATTCTACATCGGTTGCAGTGAGAGAATTAGCCCATTGTATCCATCTTGGATGTAACGCTTTTGCATTTGGGACGCTTGCCTTTCTGGCAGCCTCTAATGCTGGTACCGGGGTCACGACAAATATTCGTTTCCCTTGAGCTAGTGCTCTTTCTCTCACTACAGCAGTCTGTACTGCTGTCAGAAGTTTTTGCTGTAGGAGCAAAACGCATTTCAGCGTTGTTGTACAAATGCGATTTATATGCAATTGGTACTGTTTCACCTTCATTAAAGGTTAAGTAAGTGTACCCAGATTGACCTGCGACTACGCGGATCACCAGGTTGCGTACGTTTACGCGTGTCTGTAAGTGTTTTGATGATATCATATCAGCTTGTAGGGAACGAAGGATATTCGTGTGTTCCTGTGTCCATTGTCTAACTGAAAAGTCAGGTCTTATTAGGTCGTAGAAAGGTTTTACTCTCTCTGCGTAATCCAAAATGTATGTGTTAGAAATGGGATCTCTAGTTGGCAAGGGCTTGCACCTTTGTCCAAGTAGGGACCCTTCTTCCTAGTCAGGGTAAGGGTGTTACACTCGTGAAGTAACCCCTGCTCACCCTCGTGGTAGCTTGGCACGAGCAGTCAGGCTTAATTCAGAGACAGTGTGTAAAGCATTTGCACATAACCAACAGTAATACAGTGTAAGCACTACAAACGGACACCACACCAGTTTAGAAAAATAACCAATATTTTATATACTCAAGACAAGACCAATTACGACAAAAATCCACAATACTATACTTTACGAATGAATACTTGATACGGTAACTTCTTCTTTGCAGGAATAGCACAAAAGCAAAGTTCGTACGAGTCGGTAGCTCCGTCCGAGCCTACCGTGATGCTGAAAACCACAGAGTCTAGCAGTTCCAGCCGACCGCATCGATACGGGCCAGCAGAGTCATGAACAGACTCGGTTACAGTACCTTCTCGTTGTGGCTGGTACGGAGTGTACGAGCCGGTCGGCGTTCGTCGCGGTTGCGGTGCAAGACGGAGCGATGCAAGGTGCGGTGTCCCTCGATGCGGTGCAGGCAGCGGCTCGATGAGCGTCGTGCAGACGGAGTCGGTGAGTCCAAGGCGTGCGATGCAGGGTGAGACGATGCTCGATGCGGTGCTGACAGGTTGCGATGCAGGCGACCTAGCCGGAGTGCGGGAGCTGGCGTCGGACAGCGGTGCGGAGTCGGAGCGGTGCGTCGCAGACGTGCGAGCGGTGCCCCAAATGCGATGCGGTCACGACTCTTGAGCCAGTTGCAGCGACAGCGTCGGTCGGGTCCGGTTGGTTCAGTGAAGCGATGCGATGACGAACTGCGGTGCCCACAGGTCACGGTGCAAGCAGCGGCTCGATGTTGGCGGCGTCGGACGTCGCCCACGGTGAGACCAGGGTTGCGATGCGAAGCAGGGCGATGCGGTCTGCGGTGCAAACAGGTCACCGGCCAGGGAGGGATTCGGTTGACGGAGTCGGTTGCGGTTCCCTTCCTCTGTGGCAACTGAAACAGCGTTCCAGAAGCGGTACCCAGAGGCTTGTGAAGTCTTTGTAGTCCCTGAGACTTCTTAACAGGAGGCCAGCTCGGTTTCCGGCCCTTGGAGATACTCAGCACAAGTTTGTAGAAAGTTCAGTCCAGTCCTTTCACTGCCCAAGACAGAAGCAGCAACTGCAGGCCAACCCAACAAAGCAACAACACAGCAAAGGGGCAGTACTCCTCCTGGCAGCTCTTCCAGCTCTTCGTCTTGGCAGGTTCCTTGATTCCAGCGAGATCTAAATTCATGGGGTCAGGGCCCCAATATTTATATCCCAAATTCCTTTGTTTTCTGAAGGCAGAGAGGCCTTTGCCTAGTCCAAACCAGTTCTGGAGCACTTTGTTGACAAGTCTCCGTCCCTTCTTTCAGTGAGTAGGCCAGGGACATCAGACGCACCACAGGAGGTGGAGCCAGCATTGTGGAGGGAAGGCACTGTCCTATTCAGGGCCCAGGTGCGACCCCTCCCACCCATCTACATGTAGATCTTGCTATTCAGCCCTGTGCTGACTCACCCCTGTCTCTTGGCATCCCCCAGCCCCTGTCACTCACACTCCAGACAAGGAATACACAACCTCGCAGAGGCAGGCTTGGATGGTTAGACAAGAAAATACCCACTTTCTAAAAGTGGTATTTTCAAACACAGAATGTTAAAACCAACTTCACTAAAAGCTGCATTTTATCATTCTGAGTCCAGGCATACTAAACTCGAATTTCTACCATGTTCCCGGGGTCAGTTAGGATTATAAACTGTAATAATCAAAACTGCCCATTCTGGCCTAGGGGGAACAGGTAGCCTTGCAATAGTGAAAAACGAACTAGGCTGTAATTCACTATCAGGACATGCCACACACACCAGGGCATGTCCTACCTTTCGCGTACAACGCACCCTGCCCACAGGGGTACCTTGGGCCTACCTTACGGGTGACTAACATGTAGCAAAGGGAAGGTTTAGGGACTTGCAAGTGTCTGCACTTGCCAAGTCGACATGGCAGCCCAGGCTGCGCACAGGCTCTGCGGTGGCAGGCCCGAGTTACATTTTACGGGCTGTTTGCGTGGGTGGCACAATCCAGTGCTGCAGCCCACCAACAGCATTTGGTCTATAGGCCCTGGCACTCGCAGTGCACTTTACAAGGGACTGACAGATAAACCAAATAGGCCAATCATGGAAACACCAATCCATAACACATTTTATACAGGAGCACTTGCACTTTCCCCACTGGACCGCAGTGAGGAAAGTGCGCAGAATCATTACACCAGCAAAAACAGAGTCAAAACCGGGAGGTCAGAACGCAAAAGTCAGGGGAAACACGCCAAAAGATGCCAAGTCTAACACATGTCCCCTCCAGCTGAAAGTAGGGAGAACTACCCAACCCCATTGGAGTTCTCCTCACTAAGGCGGAAGAACCTGGACAGACCATCTGCGTTGGCGTGTTCTGTACCAGGACGGTGCTCCACCGTAAAGTCCATTCCCTGTAGGGAGATGGACCACCTCAGCAGTTTTGGATTCTCACCCCTCATTTGCATCAACCATCTGAGGGCCTGTGGTCTGTCTGAACCCGGAAGTGAGTCCCAAACAGGTATGGTCTCAACTTCTTCAGTGCCCAGACCACAGCAAAAGCTTCCCTTTCTATGGCACTCCACCTCTGTTCCTGGGAAGTAGTCTCCTGCTAAGGAAGACTACAGGCTGATCCAGGCCCTCTTCGTTCAGTTGTGAGAGCACCGCTCCCACACCATGCTCTGAAGCGTCAGTCTGCACGACAAATTCTTTGGAGAAGTCAGGTGCCTTGAGCACGGGCGCCGTGCACATGGCTGCCTTCAGGGCATCAAAAGCTTTCTGGCAGGACTCAGTCCAGATCACTTTCCTGGGCTGCCTCTTAGAGGTCAGCTCTGTTAAGGGGGCAACGATGGTGCCATAGCCCTTAACAAATCTCCTATAATAGCCGGTGAGACCTAAGAAGGCTCTCACCTCTGTCTGGGTCTTGGGGGCTCCCAAGCCAGAATGGTGTCAATCTTGGGTTGTAGGGCGCCACCTGGCCGCTTCCTACCTGGTGTCCCAAGTACACCACAGAACCCTGCCCGATCTGGCACTTACTGGCCTTGATCGTGAGGCCTGCACCTTGCAGAGCCCTCAACACTTTCTCAAGGTGCTGTAAATGTTCTTCCCAGCTGGAACTGAACACAGCAATGTCATCCAGGTAGGCGGCACTGAAATCCTCCAGCCCGGCCAACACCTGATTGACCAACCTCTGAAAGGTGGCAGGGGCATTCTTCAACCCAAAGGGCATCACCCGGAATTGGTAATGACCTTCTGGGGTTGAGAATGCTGATCTCTCCTTGGCCCCATCGGTTAGTACCCAGACGTCAAATCAAACGTGCTGAGGAACCGGGCAGCTCCCAACCGATCAATGAGCTCATCAGCTCTGGGGATGGGGTGCGCGTCAGTCCTGGTGACGGCATTGAGCCCACGGTAGTCCACACAAAACCGGAGTTCTGGAGTGGCACCGGGCGCCGCAGCCTTTGGGACCAAGACCACTGGGCTGGCCCAAGGACTGTGGGAGGGCTCAATCACCCCTAACGCCAACATCTTAGAGACCTCCTCCTTGATGCTGGCTCTGACCCGGTCAGTCAACCTGTAAATCTTGTGCTTCACAGGAGGGCTGTCACCAGTGTTCACGTCATGGGTACACCAGTGAGTAACACCGGGGGTCAGAGAGAACAGTGGGGCGAACTGTCCCAACAACTGGCGACAGTCCCCCTGCTGCTCCTGAGTCAGAGTAGGGGAGAGGATCACACCCTCTACTGACCCATCATGCTCCTTGGTAGACAGGAGGTCAGGGAGAGGCTCACTCTCCTCTTCCACCCCATCATCTGTCGCCAAGAGCATACTCACTTCGGACCTCTCGAAGTGGGGCTTGAGGCGGTTCACGTGAAGGACCCTCAAAGGGTTCCTTGGAGCCTGCAAATCCACCAGGTAGGTGACGTCACTTTTGCGCTCCTTTACCTCATATGGCCCAGTCCACTTGTCCTGCAAGGCACAAGGTGCCACTGGGGCCATGACCCACACTTTTTGCCCAGGCTGAAATTCGACCAGAGTGGCATTCTGGTCATACCATCTCTTCATTTCTTCCTGGCTTGCTTCTAGGTTCGCCTGAGCGAGTTTCCTGAAGCGGGCAGTTTGGTTTCTAAAGGCCAGCATGTAGCTAAATACATCCTGGGGAGTTTTCCTGGGAGCTGCCTCCCAGCCTTCCTTTACCAAACTCAGAGGTCCTCTGACAGGGTGGCCATACAGGAGCTCAAAGGGTCTGTACCCAAGAGACTTCTGAGGCACCTCCCTGTACGCAAAGAGTAGGCATGGCAAGAGGACGTCCCACTTACGCCTCATGGGTTCTGTTAGACCCTTGATCATGCCTTTTAAGGTCTGGTTAAATCTCTCCACCAGACCGTTTCCTTGTGGGTGGTAAGGAGTGGTGAACTTGTAGGTTACACCACACTCCTTCCACAGGGATGTCATATACTTCGATATGAAATTGGTCCCCCTATCAGAAACCACCTCTCTGGGGAATCCCACACGGGAAAAGATCCCCATTAACGCCCGGCCCACCACTGGCGCCGTCGTTGTCCTGAGAGGGATTGCCTCGGGGTACCGGGTGGCATGGTCCACCAAGACCAGGATGTACCTGTTGCCCATGGCTCTCTTGGGATCCAGTGGCCCCACAATATCCATCCCTACCCTTTCAAAGGGTGTTCCAACTACCGGAAAAGGTTGGAGAGGAGCTTTGACCTTCCTCCCACTCTTACCACTTGCCTGGCAAGTTTGGCAAGACCTACAGTGTGCATCTGACTGCCTTCGCATTTGGGGCCAAAAGAAGTGGGTGACAAGCCTGTCAAAGGTCTTGTCCTGCCCCAAATGTCCTGCCAAAGGCACGTCATGAGCCAGACCCAGTAGGAAGGTCCTGAAGTGCTGGGGTACCACCAGCACACGGGCTGACCCATGCTCAGCAACCTTAGGCTCACTGTATAGGGGATCACTCTCCCAGTAGATCAGATGTGACCCGGACTGATTGCCAGCTGCCTGTCTGCAGCCTGCCGCCGCAGACCCTCCAGAGTAGGGCACTCGTTCTGCTCCCTGCAGAACTCCTCCCTGGTGGGACCCCCTTCTTGCTGCCAATGGGTCAGCTCAGAGATGTCTCCCAGTTCGGCTACCTGCTCCCCTGTAGGCACCGGGGCGTCCCCCTCGAGGTCCGCCTCCTCCCGGTCCGTGGGAACTTCGGGGGCCGGTTTCCCGCGCCCCCTGCCCTTTCTCTTGGCAGGGACTTGGGCCACTGTTTCAGGCTCCAAGTCCTCTTGATCACCCTTTCTGGCCGCCATTGACCGAGTAGACACGCATGCCCACTCTGGCAACCCAAGCATCTCCAAGTGAGACCTGAGCTCAACCTCCTTCCATGAGGACTGCTCCAGGTCGTTTCCTAGCAGACAATCTACAGGCATGGTAGGGCTCACAACCACCCTCAAGGGACCTGAGACCCCCCCCCCCCATTCAAAGGGAACCTGCGCCACCATACACTGGCACTCAGAGTTATCTACAGCAACTACTTGGTGGAATGCTCCTGGGACTACTTGCTTCTCAGACACCAGGTGACACCGGACTGAGGTCACACTGGCTCCAGTATCTCTGAGAGCCTCTACCCTGTTCCCATTAATGGTCACCCAGGTGCTATATTTCTTTGTGTTAGGGGGCACCTGGTTTCCTGGGACCATCTCACTGTCCCCTAGTGAGACAAGGGTCATTTCTGCGGGATCCCCACCCTCCTGTGGGCACCCCTCCTCCCCAAGCGCTACACTAGCCAACACTTTGGACTGTCCACCGGTGGGTGGCTGTGTCCCCTTCGGGCACTTGGGGTCCCCCTTAAAGTGACCTACCTGGTCACATGCATAACACTTGCGGGGGCCGGTCTCAACAGGCTTCCTGTAGAGACCCCTTTCTTCTTATCACTGGGGGCTGGGAACCTTTACCCTGGGTACTAGTTTGGGGCCCTTTAGAGAACTCCTGTGCTTTACCCTTGTCCCCCCACCTTTCTGCTGGGGACCCTGCCCACCTTTGGCTGAGTCTCCCCAAACGCTTTCTTGTGGACCCTGGTACTCACCCAGCGGTCCGCTTCCATAGCAAGCTTCCTGGGGTCAGTTAGCTTACTATCAACTAGGTGCTGGCGCAGATCTGCAAAACATAGACTAGACAAGTGCTCCCATGCAATCAAGTTGTAGAGCCCCTGAAAATCTGTCACATTACTGACCTTCACCCAACCATCCAGAGACCTGCAGAACACATCCACACATTCCAACCAAGTGTTGGCATCAGACTTCTTACTGGACCTGAACTGATCCCTGTACTTTTCAGGAGTAAGACCATACTTCGTGAGAAGGGCATCCTTCATGTCAGCATAGGTGAGGTGATACCCCTTACCCAAAGCTATCAGAGCATCCCTTGCTTCTTCCGGGGAAAGTGGCCACAATCCTGCTCCCCAATTCTCCTCAGGGACCCCATTCATGTGTATGGCTGCCTCATAACCCTGAAACCACCTTTGTATGTCATCCCCCTTCTTGAATTCCTTGCCTACGTTCTTGGGAATGTGCACAATCCTGTCTGCCTTTCTGGACGAATTGCTGCCACCATCTGAGCCTGACTTACTCCTAAGTTCTAGCTCCTTCAGTTCTCTCTCATGCTCTAAGAGCATCTTCCTCTCCTCTATGGCCAATCTCTTCTCCTCCCGCTCACTCTCCAGCCTGAGCTTCTGCAGCTCAAACTGCCTTGCCTCCCGCCTGTCCTCTAGCTCCTCTGGGGACAGACTGCTGCTGCCTGACCTGGCGGGTTCCCCCCTACCCAAAAGCACATCCACCCTGGAAATATGCTCCTCCGCCTCCTCACTGAAATTACCAGGCTGCCCAGTGGCATGTCTGGCTGCTACCCAGGCCCTCAGCACCTTCTGTAGCTCCTCCTTCCTTGTAAGGCCTTTAATTTGGACTTTCAGGTTTTTACAAATCGCTCGTAGCTCCTTTACGGCGTAGGATTCCAACCTATCCTCCTCAAAGATAACTTCCAGAGATGCAACGGATGATGCAATTGATTCAGGCATGACAAAAGTAGTGAGTTGAAAACTGGCAAGATCAAAAATAGGCCAAAAGAAAAAGAACCAGTATGTGGTACGTAATGGTCTGCGATATGGTAGTAGTGCACACCAATCACTGTAAGTCAAGTGCAAACACAAGTCCTATCCTCACCGCTGACAACCAATGTTAGAAATGGGATCTCTAGTTGGCAAGGGCTTGCACCTTTGTCCAAGTAGGGACCCTTCTTCCTAGTCAGGGTAAGGGTGTTACACTCGTGAAGTAACCCCTGCTCACCCTCGTGGTAGCTTGGCACGAGCAGTCAGGCTTAATTCAGAGGCAGTGTGTAAAGCATTTGCACATAACCAACAGTAATACAGTGTAAGCACTACAAACGGACACCACACCAGTTTAGAAAAATAACCAATATTTTATATACTCAAGACAAGACCAATTACGACAAAAATCCACAATACTATACTTTACGAATGAATACTTGATACGGTAACTTCTTCTTTGCAGGAATAGCACAAAAGCAAAGTTCGTACGAGTCGGTAGCTCCGTCCGAGCCTACCGTGATGCTGAAAACCACAGAGTCTAGCAGTTCCAGCCGACCGCGTCGATACGGGCCTGCAGAGTCATGAACAGACTCGGTTACAGTACCTTTCTCGTTGTGGCTGGTACGGAGTGTACGAGCCGGTCGGCGTTCGTCGCGGTTGCGGTGCAAGACGGAGCGATGCAAGATGCGGTGTCCCTCGATGCGGTGCAGGCAGCGGCTCGATGAGCGTCGTGCAGACGGAGTTGGTGAGTCCAAGGCGTGCGATGCAGGGTGAGACGATGCTCGATGCGGTGCTGACAGGTTGCGATGCAGGCGACCTAGCCGGAGTGCGGGAGCTGGCGTCGGACAGCGGTGCGAGTCGGAGCGGTGCGTCGCAGACGTGCGAGCGGTGCCCCAAATGCGATGCGGTCACGACTCTTGAGCCAGTTGCAGCGACAGCGTCGGTCGGGTCCGGTTGGTTCAGTGAAGCGATGCGATGCGAACTGCGGTGCCCACAGGTCATGGTGCAAGCAGCGGCTCGATGTTGGCGGCGTCGGACGTCGCCCACGGTGAGACCAGGGTTGCGATGCGAAGCGGGGCGATGCGGTCTGCGGTGCAAACAGGTCACCGGCCAGGGAGGGATTCGGTTGACGGAGTCGGTTGCGGTTCCCTTCCTCTGTGGCAACTGAAACAGCGTTCCAGAAGCGGTACCCAGAGGCTTGTGAAGTCTTTGTAGTCCCTGAGACTTCTTAACAGGAGGCCAGCTCGGTTTCCGGCCCTTGGAGATACTCAGCACAAGTTTGTAGAAAGTTCAGTCCAGTCCTTTCACTGCCCAAGACAGAAGCAGCAACTGCAGGCCAACCCAACAAAGCAACAACACAGCAAAGGGGCAGTACTCCTCCTGGCAGCTCTTCCAGCTCTTCGTCTTGGCAGGTTCCTTGATTCCAGCGAGATCTAAATTCATGGGGTCAGGGCACCAATATTTATATCCCAAATTCCTTTGTTCTCTGAAGGCAGAGAGGCCTTTGCCTAGTCCAAACCAGTTCTGGAGCACTTTGTTGACAAGTCTCCGTCCCTTCTTTCAGTGAGTAGGCCAGGGACATCAGACGCACCACAGGAGGTGGAGCCAGCATTGTGGAGGGAAGGCACTGTCCTATTCAGGGCCCAGGTGCGACCCCTCCCACCCATCTACATGTAGATCTTGCTATTCAGCCCTGTGCTGACTCACCCTGTCTCTTGGCATCCCCCAGCCCCTGTCACTCACACTCCAGACAAGGAATACACAACCTCGCAGAGGCAGGCTTGGATGGTTAGACAAGAAAATACCCACTTTCTAAAAGTGGTATTTTCAAACACAGAATGTTAAAACCAACTTCACTAAAAGCTGCATTTTATCATTCTGAGTCCAGGCATACTAAACTCGAATTTCTACCATGTTCCCGGGGTCAGTTAGGATTATAAACTGTAATAATCAAAACTGCCCGTTCTGGCCTAGGGGGAACAGGTAGCCTTGCAATAGTGAAAAACGAACTAGGCTGTAATTCACTATCAGGACATGCCGCACACACCAGGGCATGTCCTACCTTTCGCGTACAACGCACCCTGCCCACAGGGGTACCTTGGGCCTACCTTACGGGTGACTAACATGTAGCAAAGGGAAGGTTTAGGGACTTGCAAGTGTGTGCACTTGCCAAGTCGACATGGCAGCCCAGGCTGCGCACAGGCTCTGCGGTGGCAGGCCCGAGTTACATTTTACGGGCTGTTTGCGTGGGTGGCACAATCCAGTGCTGCAGCCCACCAACAGCATTTGGTCTATAGGCCCTGGCACTCGCAGTGCACTTTACAAGGGACTGACAGATAAACCAAATAGGCCAATCATGGAAACACCAATCCATAACACATTTTATACAGGAGCACTTGCACTTTCCCACTGGACCGCAGTGAGGAAAGTGCGCAGAATCATTACACCAGCAAAAACAGAGTCAAAACCGGGAGGTCAGAAAGCAAAAAGTCAGGGGAAACACGCCAAAAGATGCCAAGTCTAACACATGTCCCCTCCAGCTGAAAGTAGGGAGAACTACCCAACCCCATTGGAGTTCTCCTCACTAAAGCGGAAGAACCTGGACAGACCATCTGCGTTGGCGTGTTCTGTACCAGGACGGTGCTCCACCGTAAAGTCCATTCCCTGTAGGGAGATGGACCACCTCAGCAGTTTTGGATTCTCACCCCTCATTTGCATCAACCATCTGAGGGGCCTGTGGTCTGTCTGAACCCGGAAGTGAGTCCCAAACAGGTATGGTCTCAACTTCTTCAGTGCCCAGACCACAGCAAAAGCTTCCCTTTCTATGGCACTCCACCTCTGTTCCCTGGGAAGTAGTCTCCTGCTAAGGAAGACTACAGGCTGATCCAGGCCCTCTTCGTTCAGTTGTGAGAGCACCGCTCCCACACCATGCTCTGAAGCGTCAGTCTGCACGACAAATTCTTTGGAGAAGTCAGGTGCCTTGAGCACGGGCGCCGTGCACATGGCTGCCTTCAGGGCATCAAAAGCTTTCTGGCAGGACTCAGTCCAGATCACTTTCCTGGGCTGCCTCTTAGAGGTCAGCTCTGTTAAGGGGGCAACGATGGTGCCATAGCCCTTAACAAATCTCCTATAATAGCCGGTGAGACCTAAGAAGGCTCTCACCTCTGTCTGGGTCTTGGGGGCTCCCAAGCCAGAATGGTGTCAATCTTGGGTTGTAGGGGCGCCACCTGGCCGCTTCCTACCTGGTGTCCCAAGTACACCACAGAACCCTGCCCGATCTGGCACTTACTGGCCTTGATCGTGAGGCCTGCACCTTGCAGAGCCCTCAACACTTTCTCAAGGTGCTGTAAATGTTCTTCCCAGCTGGAACTGAACACAGCAATGTCATCCAGGTAGGCGGCACTGAAATCCTCCAGCCCGGCCAACACCTGATTGACCAACCTCTGAAAGGTGGCAGGGGCATTCTTCAACCCAAAGGGCATCACCCGGAATTGGTAATGACCTTCTGGGGTTGAGAATGCTGATCTCTCCTTGGCCCCATCGGTTAAGGCAATCTGCCAGTACCCAGACGTCAAATCAAACGTGCTGAGGAACCGGGCAGCTCCCAACCGATCAATGAGCTCATCAGCTCTGGGGATGGGGTGCGCGTCAGTCCTGGTGACGGCATTGAGCCCACGGTAGTCCACACAAAACCGGAGTTCTGGAGTGGCACCGGGCGCCGCAGCCTTTGGGACCAAGACCACTGGGCTGGCCCAAGGACTGTGGGAGGGCTCAATCACCCCTAACGCCAACATCTTAGAGACCTCCTCCTTGATGCTGGCTCTGACCCGGTCAGTCAACCTGTAAATCTTGTGCTTCACAGGAGGGCTGTCACCAGTGTCCACGTCATGGGTACACCAGTGAGTAACACCGGGGTCAGAGAGAACAGTGGGGCGAACTGACCCAACAACTGGCGACAGTCCCCCTGCTGCTCCTGAGTCAGAGTAGGGGAGAGGATCACACCCTCTACTGACCCATCATGCTCCTTGGTAGACAGGAGGTCAGGGAGAGGCTCACTCTCCTCTTCCACCCCATCATCTGTCGCCAAGAGCATACTCACTTCGGACCTCTCGAAGTGGGGCTTGAGGCGGTTCACGTGAAGGACCCTCAAAGGGTTCCTTGGAGCCTGCAAATCCACCAGGTAGGTGACGTCACTTTTGCGCTCCTTTACCTCATATGGCCCAGTCCACTTGTCCTGCAAGGCACAAGGTGCCACTGGGGCCATGACCCACACTTTTTGCCCAGGCTGAAATTCGACCAGAGTGGCATTCTGGTCATACCATCTCTTCATTTCTTCCTGGCTTGCTTCTAGGTTCGCCTGAGCGAGTTTCCTGAAGCGGGCAGTTTGGTTTCTAAAGGCCAGCATGTAGCTAAATACATCCTGGGGAGTTTTCCTGGGAGCTGCCTCCCAGCCTTCCTTTACCAAACTCAGAGGTCCTCTGACAGGGTGGCCATACAGGAGCTCAAAGGGGCTGTACCCAAGAGACTTCTGAGGCACCTCCCTGTACGCAAAGAGTAGGCAAGGCAAGAGGACGTCCCACTTACGCCTCATGGGTTCTGTTAGACCCTTGATCATGCCTTTTAAGGTCTGGTTGAATCTCTCCACCAGACCGTTTCCTTGTGGGTGGTAAGGAGTGGTGAACTTGTAGGTTACACCACACTCCTTCCACAGGGATGTCATATACTTCGATATGAAATTGGTCCCCCTATCAGAAACCACCTCTCTGGGGAATCCCACACGGGAAAAGATCCCCATTAACGCCCGGCCCACCACTGGCGCCGTCGTTGTCCTGAGAGGGATTGCCTCGGGGTACCGGGTGGCATGGTCCACCAAGACCAGGATGTACCTGTTGCCCATGGCTGTCTTGGGATCCAGTGGCCCCACAATATCCATCCCTACCCTTTCAAAGGGTGTTCCTACTACCGGAAAAGGTTGGAGAGGAGCTTTGACCTTCCTCCCACTCTTACCACTTGCCTGGCAAGTTTGGCAAGACCTACAGTGTGCATCTGACTGCCTTCGCATTTGGGGCCAAAGAAGTGGGTGACAAGCCTGTCAAAGGTCTTGTCCTGCCCCAAATGTCCTGCCAAAGGCACGTCATGAGCCAGACCCAGTAGGAAGGTCCTGAAGCGCTGGGGTACCACCAGCACACGGGCTGACCCAGGCTCAGCAACCTTAGGCTCACTGTATAGGAGACCACTCTCCCAGTAGATCAGATGTGACCCGGACTGATTGCCAGCTGCCTGGTCTGCAGCCTGCCGCCGCAGACCCTCCAGAGTAGGGCACTCGTTCTGCTCCCTGCAGAACTCCTCCCTGGTGGGACCCCCTTCTTGCTGCCAATGGGTCAGCTCAGAGATGTCTCCCAGTTCGGCTACCTGCTCCCCTGTAGGCACCGGGGCGTCCCCCTCGAGGTCCGCCTCCTCCCGGTCCGTGGGAACTTCGGGGGCCGGTTTCCCGCGCCCCTGCCCTTTCTCTTGGCAGGGACTTGGGCCACTGTTTCAGGCTCCAAGTCCTCTTGATCACCCTTTCTGGCCGCCATTGACCGAGTAGACACGCATGCCCACTCTGGCAACCCAAGCATCTCCAAGTGAGACCTGAGCTCAACCTCCTTCCATGAGGACTGCTCCAGGTCGTTTCCTAGCAGACAATCTACAGGCATGGTAGGGCTCACAACCACCCTCAAGGGACCTGAGACCCCCCCATTCAAAGGGAACCTGCGCCACCATACACTGGCGCTCAGAGTTATCTACAGCAACTACTTGGTGGAATGCTCCTGGGACTACTTGCTTCTCAGACACCAGGTGACACCGGACTGAGGTCACACTGGCTCCAGTATCTCTGAGAGCCTCTACCCTGTTCCCATTAATGGTCACCCAGGTGCTATATTTCTTTGTGTTAGGGGGCACCTGGTTTCCTGGGACCATCTCACTGTCCCCTAGTGAGACAAGGGTCATTTCTGCGGGATCCCCACCCTCCTGTGGGCACCCCTCCTCCCCAAGCGCTACACTAGCCAACACTTTGGACTGTCCACCGGTGGGTGGCTGTGTCCCCTTCGGGCACTTGGGGTCCCCCTTAAAGTGACCTACCTGGTCACATGCATAACACTTGCGGGGGCCGGTCTCAACAGGCTTCCCTGTAGAGACCCCTTTCTTCTTATCACTGGGGGCTGGGAACCTTTACCCTGGGTACTAGTTTGGGGCCCTTTAGAGAACTCCTGTGCTTTACCCTTGTCCCCCCACCTTTCTGCTGGGGACCCTGCCCACCTTTGGCTGAGTCTCCCCCAAACGCTTTCTTGTGGACCCTGGTACTCACCCAGCGGTCCGCTTCCATAGCAAGCTTCCTGGGGTCAGTTAGCTTACTATCAACTAGGTGCTGGCGCAGATCTGCAAAACATAGACTAGACAAGTGCTCCCATGCAATCAAGTTGTAGAGCCCCTGAAAATCTGTCACATTACTGACCTTCACCCAACCATCCAGAGACCTGCAGAACACATCCACACATTCCAACCAAGTGTTGGCATCAGACTTCTTACTGGACCTGAACTGATCCCTGTACTTTTCAGGAGTAAGACCATACTTCGTGAGAAGGGCATCCTTCATGTCAGCATAGGTGAGGTGATACCCCTTACCCAAAGCTATCAGAGCATCCCTTGCTTCTTCCGGGAAAAGTGGCCACAATCCTGCTCCCCAATTCTCCTCAGGGACCCCATTCATGTGTATGGCTGCCTCATAACCCTGAAACCACCTTTGTATGTCATCCCCCTTCTTGAATTCCTTGCCTACGTTCTTGGGAATGTGCACAATCCTGTCTGCCTTTCTGGACGAATTGCTGCCACCATCTGAGCCTGACTTACTCCTAAGTTCTAGCTCCTTCAGTTCTCTCTCATGCTCTAAGAGCATCTTCCTCTCCTCTATGGCCAATCTCTTCTCCTCCCGCTCACTCTCCAGCCTGAGCTTCTGCAGCTCAAACTGCCTTGCCTCCCGCCTGTCCTCCAGCTCCTCTGGGGTCAGACTGCTGCTGCCTGACCTGGCGGGTTCCCCCCTACCCAAAAGCACATCCACCCTGGAAATATGCTCCTCCGCCTCCTCACTGAGATTACCAGGCTGCCCAGTGGCATGTCTGGCTGCTACCCAGGCCCTCAGTGCCTTCTGTAGCTCCTCCTTCCTTGTGAGGCCTTTAATTTGGACTTTCAGGTGTTTACAAATCGCTCGTAGCTCCTTTACGGCGTAGGATTCCAACCTATCCTCCTCAAAGATAACTTCCAGAGATGCAACGGATGATGCAATTGATTCAGGCATGACAAAAGTAGTGAGTTGAAAACTGGCAAGATCAAAAATAGGCCAAAAGAAAAAGAACCAGTATGTGGTACGTAATGGTCTGCGATATGGTAGTAGTGCACACCAATCACTGTAAGTCAAGTGCAAACACAAGTCCTATCCTCACCGCTGACAACCAATGTTAGAAATGGGATCTCTAGTTGGCAAGGGCTTGCACCTTTGTCCAAGTAGGGACCCTTCTTCCTAGTCAGGGTAAGGGTGTTACACTCGTGAAGTAACCCCTGCTCACCCTCGTGGTAGCTTGGCACGAGCAGTCAGGCTTAATTCAGAGGCAGTGTGTAAAGCATTTGCACATAACCAACAGTAATACAGTGTAAGCACTACAAACGGACACCACACCAGTTTAGAAAAATAACCAATATTTTATATACTCAAGACAAGACCAATTACGACAAAAATCCACAATACTATACTTTACGAATGAATACTTGATACGGTAACTTCTTCTTTGCAGGAATAGCACAAAAGCAAAGTTCGTACGAGTCGGTAGCTCCGTCCGAGCCTACCGTGATGCTGAAAACCACAGAGTCTAGCAGTTCCAGCCGACCGCGTCGATACGGGCCAGCAGAGTCATGAACACACTCGGTTACAGTACCTTTCTCGTTGTGGCTGGTACGGAGTGTACGAGCCGGTCGGCGTTCGTCGCGGTTGCGGTGCAAGACGGAGCGATGCAAGGTGCGGTGTCCCTCGATGCGGTGCAGGCAGCGGCTTGATGAGCGTCGTGCAGACGGAGTCGGTGAGTCCAAGGCGTGCGATGCAGGGTGAGACGATGCTCGATGCGGTGCTGACAGGTTGCGATGCAGGCGACCTAGCCGGAGTGCGGGAGCTGGCGTCGGACAGCGGTGCGAGTCGGAGCGCTGCGTCGCAGACGTGCGAGCGGTGCCCCAAATGCGATGCGGTCACGACTCTTGAGCCAGTTGCAGCGACAGCGTCGGTCGGGTCCGGTTGGTTCAGTGAAGCGATGCGATGCGAACTGCGGTGCCCACAGGTCACGGTGCAAGCAGCGGCTCGATGTTGGCGGCGTCGGACGTCGCCCACGGTGAGACCAGGGTTGCGATGCGAAGCGGGGCGATGCGGTCTGCGGTGCAAACAGGTCACCGGCCAGGGAGGGATTCGGTTGACGGAGTCGGTTGCGGTTCCCTTCCTCTGTGGCAACTGAAACAGCGTTCCAGAAGCGGTACCCAGAGGCTTGTGAAGTCTTTGTAGTCCCTGAGACTTCTTAACAGGAGGCCAGCTCGGTTTCCGGCCCTTGGAGATACTCAGCACAAGTTTGTAGAAAGTTCAGTCCAGTCCTTTCACTGCCCAAGACAGAAGCAGCAACTGCAGGCCAACCCAACAAAGCAACAACACAGCAAAGGGGCAGTACTCCTCCTGGCAGCTCTTCCAGCTCTTCGTCTTGGCAGGTTCCTTGATTCCAGCGAGATCTAAATTCATGGGGTCAGGGCCCCAATATTTATATCCCAAATTCCTTTGTTCTCTGAAGGCAGAGAGGCCTTTGCCTAGTCCAAACCAGTTCTGGAGCACTTTGTTGACAAGTCTCCATCCCTTCTTTCAGTGAGTAGGCCAGGGACATCAGACGCACCACAGGAGGTGGAGCCAGCATTGTGGAGGGAAGGCACTGTCCTATTCAGGGCCCAGGTGCGACCCCTCCCACCCATCTACATGTAGATCTTGCTATTCAGCCCTGTGCTGACTCACCCTGTCTCTTGGCATCCCCCAGCCCCTGTCACTCACACTCCAGACAAGGAATACACAACCTCGCAGAGGCAGGCTTGGATGGTTAGACAAGAAAATACCCACTTTCTAAAAGTGGTATTTTCAAACACAGAATGTTAAAACCAACTTCACTAAAAGCTGCATTTTATCATTCTGAGTCCAGGCATACTAAACTCAAATTTCTACCATGTTCCCGGGGTCAGTTAGGATTATAAACTGTAATAATCAAAACTGCCCGTTCTGGCCTAGGGGGAACAGGTAGCCTTGCAATAGTGAAAAACGAACTAGGCTGTAATTCACTATCAGGACATGCCGCACACACCAGGGCATGTCCTACCTTTCGCGTACAACGCACCCTGCCCACAGGGGTACCTTGGGCCTACCTTATGGGTGACTAACATGTAGCAAAGGGAAGGTTTAGGGACTTGCAAGTGTGTGCACTTGCCAAGTCGACATGGCAGCCCAGGCTGCGCACAGGCTCTGCGGTGGCAGGCCCGAGTTACATTTTACGGGCTGTTTGCGTGGGTGGCACAATCCAGTGCTGCAGCCCACCAACAGCATTTGGTCTATAGGCCCTGGCACTCGCAGTGCACTTTCCAAGGGACTGACAGATAAACCAAATAGGCCAATCATGGAAACACCAATCCATAACACATTTTATACAGGAGCACTTGCACTTTCCCACTGGACCGCAGTGAGGAAAGTGCGCAGAATCATTACACCAGCAAAAACAGAGTCAAAACCGGGAGGTCAGAAAGCAAAAAGTCAGGGGAAACACGCCAAAAGATGCCAAGTCTAACAGTATGTACTGCCAAAATTCAAAGATCCCAGTATGGACTGTAAGTTTTTTAATGATTTTGGAGGTTGTAGCAGTGCGCACTTTTCTAAAAAGTGGGCTGCCAGGCTTTTGCCTTCACTTGAAAGCTCATATCCCAAAAATAGAACATTGAGGTGGGCTATTTTAGATTTTTTAAAATTACATTTGTAGCCCTCAGAGGCAAAACCCAAAATTATGGTGCTCACCCTGGTCAAGTGTTCCCCTAAGTCATCATCCGTCAGATAAATATCATCTACATAGGATAATGCTTCTTCATCCAAATTCTGCAGTAACTCTGTTACCCTCCTTGAGAATAACCCTGGGCTATTCTTATACCCTTGGGGGAGTCGACAAAATTGACGGTGGGACCCTAGCGCTGAGAAGGCTGTCAAATATCTGCTTTCAGGTGCTATGTTTTGGCAGAAAAATCCATTTGAGATATCTAATGTCGTTTTGTATTTTTTCTGCACAATGTTATTCATTAATGCGGCACTGTGTGCATTCTGAACCGCAAATGTCTTTGTACATGAGTTCAGGTGTCTATAGTCTAAAACTAGATGATATGAATTGTCGGGTTTCATTACAGGAAACAAAGGATTATTCATTGATGAGGTGCATGGTTCAATTACACCTTGGTATTCAAGTTGATCTAAGATCTCCCTGACCTGTTTTTTAGCTTCTTGTTTTATGGGATACTGTCTTTGTGGAGTTGGGTTTGTTTTTATTGGAATTACGTGGTAGGGTTATGTTATGTTATGTTAAAGGTGATTTGTAGAGCGCTCGTTCACCAGGCGGTTTCTTGGCGCTGAGGGAGGGCGTCCGTGGTTGCAGATGATAGTTTAGTTGTATGCTTGGGTAAAAAGCCAGGTCTTAAATAACTTCCTAAACTTGGTGTAAGAGTCAGCAGTACGTAAATGGGGGGCAAGGTGTTCCAAAGCTGGGGGCCAGAATCGTATATCTCAATCCACCATGTTTTTTCCGTTTGAAAGTGTGGGGGATCAACAAATTTTTGTTAGAGGAACGTAGATCGCGGGAAGGGATGTACCGTTGTATGTTAGAGGCAATGAAAACGGGTCCATGGCCTGAAAGGGCTTTATAGATGATGCAGCCCAACTTAAATAGGCAGCGTTGGAGTAGAGGGAGCCAGTGGAGACTTTTCAGCATTGGACTCACTCGTTGATGTTTGGGCTGACCAAAGATGAGCCTGGCTGCCTGGTTCTGGACGAGTTGCAGCCGATGTAACTGGTAGGCTGGTATACCAGTATAAAGGGAGTTTGCGTAATCGATCCGCGAGATGACCAGGGCAAGTACCACTTGGGTCAGAGCTGCAGTGGAGAGAAATCTGCTGATTTTCCGAACTCTGCGGAGTTGAAAAAAACACGCAGAGACCACTGAGCTGATCTGGGCCTTCATGGTAAGATCGTTACTGGTGGTAATTCCTAAGCTTTTTACCGAGTTAGCAGGGAGAGGGGGGCTCCCTAACAGCGGAGGCCAAAAGTTGGAATCCCAGGGATTGGCTAAACCGCCTGTGAGAATCAACTCTGTTTTATCTGGGTTTAATTTGAGTTGATTGATGTTCATCCAGTCACTAATGAAATTCATAGTGGATTTGAAGTTAGACACAGATGATACGGAGGTGTCAATGTTGAATATCAACTGAAGGTCGTCAGCGTAGTTAAAGACTACGACCTCTCTATTACGCAGGGCCAAAACCAAAGGAGAGATGTACAGATTGAAAAGTAGGGGTGAGAGAGAGAGCCCTGCGGGACCCCGCAGGTTAATTTCTTTTCCTCTGCTCTAAAGTTGGCCAGACGAACCGATTGGGAACGGTTACTGAGAAAGGAGGTAGTCCATTTCAGGGACAGGCCCTGGATCCCAGCACAGCCGACACGGTCGATCAGCAATTGGTGATCGACCGTGTCGAAGCAGCTGACAGATCAAGGAGGACCAGGGCCAGAGTTTTGTCCTGATCAGCCCCCTTCTCAGTTCGTCCATGACCGCCAGAATGACGGATTCAGTGGAATGTTCAGGTCTGAAGCCTGCCTGATGGGGGTCCAGGTAATGGGTCTGTTCTATAAAAGAGCTGAAGCAGGTGGCAACATGGGCTTCAAGGATCTTACTCAGATAGGGTAGCAGAGAAATAGGGCGGTAGTTGGCCGGAGTTGAGGGGTCTAAACTAGGTTTCTTGATAATGGGGACCACTTCCGCCATTTTAAAAAGATTAGGGACGGTCCCTTGGGCCAATGAGTTATTGAGAAGCTGTAAGGGGGGGTTAGGATAGCGCAAAAAGATATCCCGAAGAATATAGAAAGGACAGCTGTCCATGGGGGAACCAGAACCCACTTTTGCAAGTAGGGCAAAGAAGGCCTCTCTGGTAATAGGTGGAATGCCATCTAGATACACCAGGTTCTTACGTGGATGATGGGGAGTCAGAGGAGTAGAGGATTTAGGAATGCTAGCTTTAATGGAGACAATTTTCTCAATAAAGAAAGTATTGATCGAGTCACACAAAGATTGCGAAGGAGCGGGTTTAACAGTGACTCGGTCTAGTTTAGAGAGTTCATCCACAATTGAGAAAATATCCTTCGCTTTATTTGTGGAGTGTAGTACCTTAGCAGAGAAATATTCTGTCTTAGCTTGAAGGATAGCGGTTTTATAGTCTCTAGAGAGGGACAAAAAATTGGCCTTTTGATTAGGGCTATAATCGCATCGCCATTTACGTTCAGCTTTCCTCAGGGCTGTTTTCTTTATTTTCAAATCTGCTGAAAACCAGCGTTGGGCGTCGTGGGGCCTCTTTCTTTTAACTTTCCTTAATGGTGCTATCTGATCTCTAGCCGAGTCCAGCCAGGTGTTAATATTTTCGGCTTGCACATGGAGAGACTCCTCCGAAACCGGAGGGGATGAGACTGCTAACAAAGAGCAGAATTCATTAGTATCCACCCGCCGCCAATTTCTGGCCATAAAGTTGCCAGTTTGAGGAGCATGATATGGCAGGGCATTGGGGATAAAGAAGGAAATGAGGTAATGATCTGACCATGGGCAAGGAAGAACCTGTAGATGGAAGATTTCTAAGTTGGCAGTCCAAACCTGGTCTAAGGTATGCCCTTTTGGTATGGGTAGCTACTTTTATATGCTGGAGGCAATTCATGCCTGCTAGCAGTTCCGTGAATTCGATAGAGCAGGGGCTTTCTTGTGGATCATTTGGCCAGAAATTGAAGTCACCAATGATCAGAATTCGAGCATTGTTGACCACCACCTCAGCCATCATGTCACCCAGTAATTGGGGGAATGTAGGCATGTGATGAGGGGGTCTATAGAATAGAGCACAGATGAATGAGGAAACATTGGACTCAAATTTTAGCAAAAGGCTATCAACCGAGGGGATACCTAAGGGGACTAGTGATGTAAATTTAAGTTTCTGGTGGACTATGGCTGCGACTCCTCCTCCTGCCTTACCCGCAGGTCTATCTGTCTGGAGGATATAATAGTTGCCAGGGAGTGCCGCGAGAATATCGGGGGCAGAATCCTCTGTCAACCAAGTTTCGGAAAGAAGGAGAATGTCAGGCTTCTCTGTGTCCAAAAGGCAGAAGATCTCCAGTTGGTGTTTCACCATTGAGCGTGTGTTTAAGTAGTATACTGCCAGTCCCTCTATTGCCTGGTGCATAGAGGTAGTTGCTCTATGTGGCTGACTTTGGTTGTTAGGTGTCGGCTCTTGACTGGAGCCTTTGGATATGTTTTCAAGGTCGGGGTTCCTACAGGACAGGAGTCCAAGAGTATTTAATTTGGCTTTGGTACGGGGGCTAATGGGCCCGGTCCCTTGCATTGAGTTAAGTTCTTGCGCAGTGTATGACGCTTCATCCCACGTATAATGCTGGAGCAAGGGCTACCGCCCACTCCTGTGCATATGTGTGTCTTAGGTGTGCGGGGACTAGGTCGGAGAAAGCTGGAAAAATTACAGTTTCCCCCTTTGAACATTCCATAGCAATAGTAGGCGGCCAATCTTTTTCCGCTAATAGGATGTCTTATCCCGAAGTCAGGTTCTCCCAAAAGAGACCCTTAACTTGTCTCAGCTTGTCCCCCTCCATTTGGAGTGTAATTTCATGTAACTTGTGTGGGACACTCACCCTAGTATCAGGTGTTTCCACCGTGATATACTCACTCAACTCCGCTGTCACCAGAAATGCCATCAGGTTCCGGTGAGCTATTGTTACCTCTGCCGCGCTGTCTAGCATCGTCAGAGCCCATTCCCCGTTCAGTAGCTGAGTCCTCAGAATTCTGGGCATGTCTAACTTTGAGACCTGCTACGTTCTTCTTTTTAAATTGAGGTTTTGCTTTAGGTTTCTCTTCTTTCTTTGCAGCGTAGTCTGAAGTGCGTTGCTTGTCTCTGGGCTTTGTACGCTCTTCTTGTCTTTGTTCTGACCGTCTTTCCCTCTCTGAGTTTTTGATGGACCCTGAAAGGAACGAGAGGAACGAGTATCAGTATCCTGATACCGGTCAGGTTTTTAATGTTATCTCTATTCCTAAGATTATATCTCCATTCTGGGGGCTCCTGCTGAGGAGACCTTCCCCTGGAGTGAGATCTGTTCTCTGTTGTTTATTATTGTCCCATTTCTTCTTTGAAGAAACTGGTGTTTGCTTTGCCTGTTCTTTATCTGAACTCCCCATTAGTTGGGGTTTTACAGGTCTAGCTCCCGGACTGTCTCTACCTAACTCTGCATAAGCAGTTTCAATTATTTTAGGTAGTTCTGTCTCCTGTTGCAATGGAGTGTACTCTCTCAGGCGTTGGCGTATTGCCACTGATGCTGCTTCTCCTTTAATATTCCCCAATATTATCGCAGATACCTGGGCAAAGTTATTTAACAACTTCATCCCCAAGTTTAGAGCAGGCTCTGCTCCATACTCGTTCTGTATTTGTCTTAATACATCTGGTATTACCGCTAAAGAAGGGATACCATGAGTCCTGGTATATATTGCAGCGAAGACAGTGCCCCAAGAGGCACAATCCTCTATAGAGGGAGCTATCCCCATTGGCTAGTAAGTATTTTATGCTTTTCCTTAGGACCAGTGTGTGGAAACACTGCCTCCAGCTGCGTTATTTTTTGTGCTATCCAGAAGGGCATTTGTTCACGTTTTGTGAGTGTAATTTTTGTTGTAGGAGCTTGGACTGGTCCTGGATGTGTAGCCAGTGCGGGCTGAAGTGTGATTGTTCTCAACACAAACTGTGTCATATTTCTGTAAAGTCTTATTAATTCTTTATGCTGTACAAGTCAGTTGTCAATGTCAGGATGTGGTGTATATGCAGCTAAAACTGGCCATGTTGCTCCGTCTCTTCCGAGCGGACCGAGTCTTACTCTATTTCTTGTATAGGGGAGGGCGCCTTTAAACCAATAGAGGTGTTCTTCGTAAGTGAGTGGAATTTCAATCTCCTCATATGGACTATACTCATTTGGTATTACATCTTCTACATAGTAGTGAAATGTTTTGGTTTGTGCATTTGCCTGCGGGAATTTAATCCATGAATAGAATACCTCTGTTCTATGTGATTCGTGTGCCTCAATCGCGAAAGTCACTTGCCCATCCCTAATTGTAACACCATATGCTACTAGTTTTAGGGTGACAGCATTTCTAACATTATCTGAAATGTATATTGCATCTGCATCGTCTTCTTCGGCTGAGAAGTTTAGTGCATTCTCTTCATCTACGTCTCCCTGTTCGGTCATTATTTTTAGAAAAGAGAGCGTTTCAAGGGAACTGAGATAAGGTGTTATGCACAATAAGGAACACTGTATCCTTCAAGCTTGATTAAACCAACAGCTAATACATAGGAATTTTCCTACTCAGCTGCGGCGGATTTGTTCCCTCCCACCCCAGACGTCTCTGGGAAAATGTGAGTAGGGGTCTCTGAGAATAGCATGACTAAACTACTCAGATTTGACTGTTAAATAAGTGCCAATACCAACGTTGGCGGCGCCATGTCGTGTAGTTCCTATAAGACCTATATAGGATTTGCGCGTTTAGACAACATACACTGCGGGACTGGTGTCCAGACTGATTCCAGACACCCCCACCGGGTATGTTGGCCTGTGTACTAGCTAGCTCGCAATGCCACTACAACCTACTCTTACCAAGGAGAGAATAGTGCTTGGCAACTATCGAACATGACAACCCTGATCCCTCAGGACTGTGGAAACAGTAACTTACTTTTCGCTCAGTCACTCGTGCTCACTTGTTCTCAGAGAGATACACAGAATAAACGGTTGGGACGTTTTCAATAAGTATTTATTGAACAGTCGTTATTCTAGCGTAAAATAAGTGCGCTGAAATCACCAGTAGACAGTAGCAGATATAAATGAGTAGCAGCACTAAGAAAGTAAACAGATGGTAGGTTTCTACCATTTTGCTAAAATCATAAATATAGGCCAGTATATAAAATACATGGCAATAAAATGCGTACTCCTACGATGCACCCTAACTAGATGTACCTACGTGTACCTAGCATGTGAGTAGGTGTAAAGCCAAGAATCCCTCTAGGATAAAGCCAACCCCATTACCTGATGTTAGCCTGCGGGACCTCGTTCTGGTCTCGAGCTGAACACCCCGCAAGGGATGTCAGACCACTGCGAGCTGGAGTATCTGCATGCAGGATCCTCAGCGTCTTGCGTCAGTGTGTCGGCATGGAAGTCGTGATCTCCTCTCTCTATCTCAGCAAGATGTGGTGTTTATATACCCTAAGCTATCCCCAGGGGGTACTACCTTGCTGTGCCAGTGTCGGGCTTAGGATGACGTCGGGAATGAACTTTATACACAGTTATTATGCAGGAGATGATGGTCCTGCTGTGATTCCAAGAAACTAAGAATCCTCATGCATAATTTATGAGGCCAGTGTCCAGGGAAAAACCCTACGTACTTGTGTAGTATTGTAACTGGGTAAAAGGTCAGTCCTTCAAATCCGTTATGTATGTAGTATAGGAGAGAATGTAGGTGAAGGGTTATGATGTTACCTAGACCTATATCGGGGTACCTATATGAAATATAACACCAGTTACATCAGCCTTACACCTTATCATGCTCACTAGGGGTTCCAGGCACAGTGCAAACAATTGCGGGGAGAGTGGTCACCCCTGACTTATGCCTCTTTCCAACTGAAATCTCTCTGATGTCACTCTATTCACTCTCACTTCTGCCGTAGGGTTTTTATAAAGCAAGGCTACCAATTTGCAGAAATTAGGTTCAAACCCAAATTGTCTCAGTGTCTTATGGAGCTAAGTGGAAGTGAAATATTCTTATTTCCACAGAACACCAGCTTGCTGGGTCAGGTCTGGCCCAGTTGGGCTCTTAGTTGTAAATACACTTGATTCTCCTGTGTGCTTAGGCAGATCTGTAGTCAGAAGAAGTGGTCTCTACAATGACGGTCGTCTGTCCATGGACAGCCTATCTGGATGGGTGGTCTGGGAAGGACGTCTCTTTTCATTTTCATCCTGCTATGTTGATACATTATGATTCATTATAGAAGAGACGTTAGGTACCTATTCAGGGTTTGCTGTGTGGTTCAGGTGGCTAGTGCCACTGGGATTGCATATCAAGTCTACTTTGGTGGAGTGGTTGATTCTTCATTCATTTTTTGTTTACATTTTTTTGTTGGTTTTGTAAGTTAACATAGGACATTTCGTATGCATGTACATATTTCTTAGGCATTGTGGAGTACATATCTATTACAAGAGCATTACAATCAACAGTTAGTAGGAATCTGTAGTTGTAGCATATTCTAAACTGTTGGGGTGGTTGCATCTCACCTGTTGCTTAGGATCTCTGTGCGAACAATGACTAATTATGGTTGCATGTTGTGGTGATCTTCCCGTTCATGTACGGCGTATATGTGGGACAGATGGGATTGGGTAGATGGGGTAGGAGGTGATTGAAGGGGAAGCTAACGGGTTATTAACTGTGTGTACTTGCCCAACAAAAGACCCTGGTATTTCTGATCTCTGCCATCCACCCGTTGTCCCGACATTACCAGCAGTTACCCCACCCGTTTGAGTAGTTCACCTGGTCCTTAGTGAAGGGAACTGGGATTTGGAGTGCAAATTTGCGAGTTGGTCTCTATCTTGCAAGTGTGTTTACTGCGTACTCTCGCCCGCTGACTCCAGCTCCCACCCAGACTCCGAGCGCAGAGTCTGGGGCCCTCGCCAGGCCTTTCGGATATCCAGGAATTTAGAATCCCATGCGCTTTCTATCGGGGTCTTGCGTAGCCCCAGGGCATCTTCACGTCGCAAAGCCACACTCTCTGCTTGCCCCCAGTTTGTGAGTGACTGGTACCATGCTTCCCATGGCGGGCTTAGGGACATCTCCATCGTCTAGTGATCAGGCGTTTAGTGATGATTAGCCCTAGATCTATGAACCAGGACGTCACCTTGTGTTTTTAAGATCTGCGATACAGACCCAAGAGGCATACCTCCCATGTGTTTTCCACTGTGAGTTCAGTGCAATCCGCCAGATGAGTGGTGACTGCTAGCCAGTAGGCAGTTAGGGCGGTACAGCCCCATAGCATGTGGATTAGGTCTGCATTCACCAAATTGCAGCGAGGACAGTGAGCGTCAGTTCGTTGAAAGTATTTGTTTATTTTTTCTGGCGTGAGGTATGCTCTGTGGATTATATAAAGTTGTGTGAGGCGGAATCTGGCATTCCTAGGTATAAGTACGGGTCCCTCTAGAATGCTCACCCATTCTTTATCAGTACTAGGGCGATGGAGATCAGTGTCCCAGTGGTTTCTAAGGGGGGTCAGTTGTTGCATTGGTTGTGTTCGTAGGGATTCAGTGCCCATAATGTAAATATATTGAATAGTGTGGTGTGTCGCTCGTTCCTGTGACACGTCCACCCACAGCACCCGTAGTGCTGTGAGTAGGGAGACATGCAGCAGGAACTGTCCCCGCGGCAGTCCATCCTCCGTCACTAGTGTGTCGAAGGGTGTGAGTTGTCCATTATGGTAGAGGTCCCCTAGCGTCTGCAGCCCAGCTTCTTCCCATGCAGAGAGATCTGTCCTGGTGATGTTGCCTCGCCCTCCTGACGTGCCCAGTATGGGCAAAGCAAGTGCATATGGGTGTGGTCATTAGTAAGAGCAGGGCGCATTTGAAGCATCTATAAGCCACTGACAGCATCAACTGTTCAGGCGCCGTGCCCCTTCTCCCGGGATGGAATAGTCGCAGGATGGACGAGCATGTCCAGGCCTGCTGGTGTGTGGCTGTGTCTCCCAAGTGCTGCCCGCTAACCCATTTGGCTACCCAATGCAGCTGTGCTGCCAAATAGTAGTGTTTCATGTTGGGCGCTGCAAGGCCCCCCATGTCCTCCAGTAGGTATAACTTAGGCAGCGCGACTCGGCAGCGCGTGCCATTCCAGATTAAATCCCTCATTGGGTGCTCGAATGAGAGGGTGACAGCGAACGGATGTGAAGTGGCAGATTTGTGAAGGAGTACAAGAGTCGGAGCAGCACCACCATCTTGAGCAGAGCTATGCGGCCTACAACTGTTAATGGTAGGCTCCGCCAGAAGGTCATCTGCGACTATATGGCGGTCATCGCACGTGTGATATTACCATCCATTAAGTCGTCGGACTGATGGTAGATCCTGACCCCCAAAGTAGCAGAAGACAGCGGGTTGCCACCACACACTCTCTCCGTTAATAATCAGTTCTGGATCTGGGGTAGTCGGGTCGAATGGGTACAGGCATGATTTTGCCCAATTAACCCGTAGGCCGGACAGGGATGCAAAATCAGTGAGTATTTTTGCAACATTATCGCGGGGCACCCTGATGTCCCTAACATAGATAAGGATAGAGCGAGACTGAGTGCATCCCGTCCCCTAGTGGGATCCCCCATTCTGCTCCCCCCTTGTGGAGCGCTGCCGCCAGTGGTTCTATGGCTAGGGAGAACAAAATTGGGGATAGAGGGCATCCCTGTCTAGTGCCACGACCGATGGCCACTGGTCCCGACAGATATGGACCCGTCATCACTCTTGCCGTGGGGAGGGTGTATAAACGTCTGATCAGGTGAAGAAAGCGATCACCCAGGCCACATCGAGACAGGGTGGCAAATAGATAGTCCCACTCCAGGGTGTCAAACGCCTTCACTAGATCGAGGAGCATACACCCTGAAAGCGGCCAATGATCAGTTGAGTATCTGACCACACGGAAGAAGCGGCATAGGTTTAGGGATGTGCTACGAGACGGCACAAATCTATTTTGGTCAGCGTGCACCAACGCGGGGACCAGGTGGGCCAAGCGCTCCGCCAGTACTTTAGCCAAGATTTTGTAGTCAGTATTGAGGAGTGCCAATGTGCGGTAGGAGCCTAGCAGCTCAGGGTCTCTATCTGGCTTAGGTAAGGAGACAAGCAGGGATCCCTACAACGTTTGTTGGGAGCGATGATGTCTCCATCGATGCCTCATATAGGGCCAGTAGGTGAGGAGCTAGCTCTGAGGCATATGCTTTGTAGTACTCTGCAGGCAGTCCATCTGGACCGGGTGCTTTCCCAGTGGCCATCGCTCTAATGGCCTTTTGGATCTCCAAGAGTGCAATCAGTTCTTCCAGCTCTGCCCGTTGTTGTGGTGTGATTGCGGGTAGGGGGAGAGGGGATAGGAATCATTCTAGCGTGAGCGGGTCCATAGTGACAAGCGAGCTGTACAAAGCAGTGTAATGCTTAATGAACTCATTGTGGATCTCCCGCTGGGTGTGTAGCAGGTGACCTGACTCTGAGCGCAATGAGAGAACCGGCCGTCGTGTCTGCTCTGGTCTGATCAACCACGCCAGCAGGATCCGCGGAGGCATGGGTGGGAGCAGAATGGGCAGCGTAGTGTAAGCAGAGCAGCCTCTCCAGTAATTCCCCATGTTCGCGCCTCGGCTAGGCGTTCTGTCCTGCCAGGGTCCGTCACTGCAGTGGTTTCAAGTCGGAGGAGCGTCTGCTCAAGGTATGTCACATCCCCGTCCAGCTGCTTACGGATACCCCAGCTGAGGCCCAGGCACTGGCCACAGATAACCGCTTTGTGTGCCTCCCACTCCGTTGCCGCATTTGTACCCGAACCTGTGTTGGTGTCGAAGAAGGTATGTATAGCAGCGCTCAGAGCCGCATGAAAGGGTGGATCCTCAAGCGCTGCCGGGTGGAGGCGCCAGACACGTAAGACCTAGGCAGCGTCTGGCCACTTGACCCGGAGGAGATGAGGATTATGATCCGAATGAGTCCTCCCCAGATAGTCTGTGTGGTTGCATCCAGAGAGCAAATCTGTTGAACCTGCAAAATGGTCAATGCAGACATGGAGGTCATGCGGTGGGGAATAAAAAGAGTAGACTTTAGTCTCGGGGTGTTGCACTCGCCAAAAGTGTTAAGTGCCAGTGGTGTAACCAGTCACCCAATGTCTGAGCATTAGATGTAGCTGCAATTTGCGAGAGAAGAGGGAAGGATCTGCCCAATGAAGTGTCCAGCACTGCATTAATGTCCCCTCCTATTAGCCAGGGAAGTGTGCTCCAGCGTGCCAGTATACCTGACAGGGAGTGCCAGAAGGGTGCCTGATCTGAATTGGGGACATACACAGTCCCAAGTAATATGTGCCTCCCGTCCAATCGGCCTCTTACGAAGACATAGCGCCCGTCTGTGTCTGCTACCAGTTCTTCAACAGCAAACAGGGCACCTGGCCGCACCCATATAAGTGTCCCCCTGGAGTGTGAGGAGTAACCTGTGGCGTAGATCTGTCCCCGCCACCTGTGTCAGAGTTGGTGAACCTCTGGTAGTGTGAGGCGTGTGTCCTGCAACAACGCTATGTGTGCTCACCTGCGCTTAAGATAGGCGTAAGTGTCATAGCGACGCACAGGTGTGTGCATTCCCCTCACATTCCAAGTGATTATGTTAATGGTCGACATATATCATGTGGGTGGGTGTACGCATGTGCACAGCATTTGTAGGGAAAGGGGCAGAGGTGTTGTCCAGGGGCTGCAGATGGGGGCCGCACCTACTTGTACTTGCATCGCCTAACTATTGGAGATGTCATATTTCTTTATTTGAACAAAAGTTATGAAGAAGGAAGAAGTAAAAAAAAAGAGTAAAAATCAAAACAATTATAAACTGTATCAGAGCAGGGGGACAACAGGTATCCGCCCAAACTGTGGGGAACGTTCCGGAACAGCTAATTGCTGATTTCGCCGAGGTTCTAAGCAATGGGGTTCTTTGAGGGTTCGGGAGGTTTTTTTTCCTGCTTACATCCGCTACAAGGGTAAGTCAGAGGAAGGGCGACTAACTAGCTAGATATCGCTTCAACAGATATTTAACAAGGTTGGCATCTGTAGAATGCCATAGGGTGAACAGGAGTATATTCAACAAGTTATTTCAGTGTGTGTAGTCAGCAGGGTCCATGGCTTAGAACAGTTCATCTGCTGTTCGAGGCGTTATACTAGGAGGCAGCCGCGTCTCCTCGCCAGAAGGCCATATTATCGATGAGTTGTCCTCGCTGGGGGTACGTTCAGGTGAGGTGTCCAGTTCTCTCTCAGTGCTGTGGGTGCCCAGCATTGCTGCAGCCTGTAGAGCCTCTCTTTGTTCCTGTATCACCTGCTCCAAGTTCGGCACGGCGCAGGGTTGGGGTGTTGTGTGCGCTTGATATGTTGTCATTTCTCCTCCCGATTCCTCGTGCAGTTGAGTGTGGTTTGTGTGCATCCTTCCCGTCCAGTGAACGCCCTTTGGTAGCCAGTAGACTCCAAACAAGCCCAGGCCTCCTCTGCCTTGTCAAAGAAATGAGCAGTGCCTCTGGCTGTAACTCAGAGGAGAGCCAGTAAGAGGAGAGAGTATTGGATATTCAGTTTGCGCAACTGTCTCTTAACTCCCAGAAATGATCCTCTCTTCCTCTGTACTCCCATGGTGTAGTTGGGGAAAAAGAGCACTGCAGCGTTGTCTATTGCACTTCTGCTAGTTTGCTAATCTTTCGGAGGACTATATCTCAATCCTTAAAATTCAGAAGGTAGAATAGAAAGGGTCTTGGCCTCGCCCCTGGCGGCGGTCGAGTCGCTGGTACACGATGTGCCCTCTCAACTGCGAAGAAAGGGGAAAGTGATCCGGGTGGGAGTAGGCTCTGTAGCCATTGCTGAGTATACGCTACTGCATCAGTGCCTTCGGGCAGCCCCACGATGCGGATGTTGTTCCGACGGGAGGGCCCCTCTGCGTCTTTGGCCCGTCGTTCCAGTAGGTGGACTCGCTTTGACAAGTCCTGCATCATAGCGGGTGCATTTTTGGCGGTGGGCGGTCTTCTGTTAATGCAAGTTCCATGTTGCGTACTTTGTCTGCGAGTTTACTGTGATCGGCATGTAACAAGGTGAAGTCCACAGTAATTTTGTCTATGCGGTCTTCGAGTGAGGTGCGAGTTTGCGCTAGGGAGGCTCCCAAGCTTTCCACTGCCTTGAGCACAGAGTCCAGTTTAGAATCAAGTACAAGGGACAACGCCACATCTGGCGGCCTCCTGTCATGGACTGGGTGGGAGACGATGGTGTCTGCCTGTGAAGGGGCTGATGATGCCCCCCCCCGTTGCCGGCCCATTTCTTGGCGACGTGTCTAGGTGTGTGCAAAAGAAGGTGCTTTTATATTGATGTCTTGCCAGTTTCACCTTTCGTGCCACCCTAGTCTCTGGTGTTTTAATGGCTGAGGCGCTAGTTATGATGATACGCTCCGCCACGCCCCTTTGCACTCTATTGCCGTAGGTGTTGCCAAGTACCCACAGGCCTAGGCCCAATATGACTCCATGCCTCTGACACTGTCTGTCGCTTATGTTTGCACTTTGTGGAGGATTCAGACCTGCTTGCTGTAGGTGTTCTGACGCCGTGTGTATGGGATAATTGAGAGGGGCCCAGGTGATGCTCAATCGGTATCGGGGAGGTAGCTGTCATAAGAGGGTGCCCCCAGCAAGTTGCGCACTGTCACACCACGTGCAGGCCAGTTTTTGCAATCACAGGGAGCTCAATCCGTCCATCAGGCGCCGCAGGCCTAAGCCCGACACAGCCCCCGGGCCTGACAGCTTCCTTCCTCCCCTGTCTCCACACCTGGGCCTCTGGGCGTGAGAGCTAGTGCATCATCTGGGCCATCCCGGTTCAGATTCGTGTAGCGGTAAGTGCCACACTTCGCGGCCGCCAGAGGTCCTGCGATTCTCCTTGTTCACATTGCGCACACTGCAGAAATGACGAGGTGTTGCTGCCGCTCAATGCCATGGGGGCCAGGCACCCGCCTGGCCATTCTCCGCTGCTTCCTCAGCGCAGCAGGTCAGTCTTGTCCTGCCGGTGTGCGCCGGCAGCTCTAACTCTCTGGGTGGCGCGACCTGCGACAGATCAGCCTCGTTGCAGGGGCAGCGTGCATCCCCGCCTCATTGCAGCAGGTTTTTTAGAGGGTCTCCGCCTGCAGAGCCGGTGCCCCAGTGGGAGCGGCTGGGCTTTAGCCTCACACCTCGTGGTTTCGGGCCTCCGCCTTCATTTCACCCACTAATGGCGCACTTGCCTCTAACGTTCACAGACCTGGCCACTCGGTACCAGTAGCCGCATCCTCGGTCCTCTTATTTCGCGTGATGGCAGTGTGAGCGAATCGATGTCATCGGATAATGGGGCAAAGACGCGGAGCTTGCTTAGAACGCATCCACCATCTTAGCCGGCTGGCCACATCCCTGGTTGATTCTTCATTCATATGCAGATTCAGGGGAGCTGGTCTTTCAGGTCGATGGCTGTATGGGCCTTCCTTTCATCTTGATTCAAAAGATTAGATTCTCTTCCATGCTGCTATGTCCTTATAATAAGCACTTAACAAAGATAAGCGATGAGGTGGTAATGCCTGGATTACTTACTGGTAATATACTTTACACCAAGCTGTTGCTTCATGCTTACAGTTGTTGCAAAACACATCCTCCCTCTTGCATAGAACCACATCAACAGGAAGAGGTTTGGGCGTTGGTAATGTCTCATCATTAAATGTGTCCTTCCCTCTTATTGTGGGATAGGGAACAGATGAGAAACTATTAGAGATGGGTAAAGTAACTGTTCCAGGTAGGACGATACCCAACATATGTACTATACTGAGGAACAGATTGCTCTGTATAATAAATGTGGGGTAATCCACAAATGAGAGGGTGGATTACGAGGTAAAACTGAGGCCTCTCCTGTGCTGGGCCACGATCTACACCTGTAAAAGATTAGTAGACTGGATGGAATCAACTGATGTTATAATTGAAGCACCTTAAAACACCATTGACAAATATTAGTATTGAGAAGTTCGGGTACTGTCCTTTCTTTCAGATGGCATGACAATATGGAGGTATCATTCGTGTACTGACTGTGGTTTAGGTGATGATATCATGTTTAAGCTCTTTCGGCATTAACATTTGATGATCACTCTCGCATGATTCTCCAAGGCAAGCCCTTCTATCTTCTACCCTGGTGGCACGTCGGGATTGTCTTAACAGTCAGCTAAATTATACTTCCCAAGCCAGTTTGCCACCTCTAATTTATTATTTTTTAAGTAGTGGATCAGTTGAAATATCAGTGCAAGAGATTTTAATCAGTGATTGCATTGAATGGATGTCCACACAAGTATACAAAAAGTGATGGATGGAATGGCTGAATTAATCTTAGTCACTGGTAATTACTCAGGCCGCGTCCAATTTCATCATTATTTTGCACAGCATGTCACCTGAGTTTGGACCCAGCAATATGCAAATCAGTCTTGACTCTGCTCCAATGGGTATAATTCAGCCCGAACTGCCAGGCCAGGTCCTCCCTGAATGGATGTCAGGGTACATACAGATGAAAGCGTTCATATCAAAACTGGATCACAATGGATCCCTTTTTTATTAGAGAGCACTGCAGCCCAGGATGGGGGGGGCAGTGCCTGGCTGGAATACTCAATAGGGGACCTTCTGTGATGTACCTGCAACAGGAATGCCCCAGGCGTCTAGAGCCTCGCATCCATTAGACATTCAGTTGTCCATCAGGGATCAAAGTATGACATGGACGTAGCTGCCAATAGCGCATCTTACAAGGTCTGGAAAGCCTCCTAGTCTTGGGCTTTCAAGTTTTGGGCTTTCCAGGTACACTCTCTCTTGTTCTTGAGCAGCTGTCACAGCAGTTCAGTGAGAGCGGCTAGATGGGGCACAAACGTTCCACAGTAGGTCACAGTGGGGCACAAGAGAAAAGAAGTAAATAGAGGCTCCCAGTATCATACATTACGAGTAGCCTCTAACTAATAAAATCCCCTCCCCTTGTAACCATGACCACATAAAGTGGGACTACGAAACAAGACTGATCCTTACCCACTTGGATGTTGAAACATTGGACTGGTTCAGTTTCCTTCAAGATTCGAGCTATTACTTTTACTAAGGCAAATCATTGCATATGTATTATACACACGCACAGTGACTCACTTTGAATGGATTTGCACCACTCACTGCACAATGGTTTATTAGGGACAGACATCTTGCCCTTAGAGTTGTATTGGTGACTACTGTGCAATGTGCTCTGTTTTTTTGCAAAACAAATTATGATTGATTCAAGTTTTGTTCAACGTAAACAAAAGTTGTTCTACAATTTAGTTTCAGGATACGGCTGATTTACTCGAACCCTACGTGAATTGATTTGAATTGTAGTGAGAGGATTATCTTCCTTGTCCTTCAGGCACCACGTGCCTTCAAGTAGCTTCTTTTAGTGATTAGGAATGCCCTCCAGATCACATGATCGAACACTGAATGCAGAATGAATAAGCTGGAAGGCCTCAACCATGACGCCTATGTCCATCTGGCACAAAGAGATATTGGTGGCTATACGGGTCTTCTGATGACACTCGCTGGTCAGGAGTGTCCCTTTAAGGGATAGTTATAATAATCCATATTTGTAAAGCGCAAACATATCACCCCTTAAGGTTTCAAGGTGCAGGGGGCCGTCGGGGAGATTAAGTGAGCTATTGTCCAGAGTCACATGATGCTGAGCTATGCTGCCGCCGGGGATCGAGAGCCCCACGCTCCGGAGTCAGAGGCTCTGGCTGCTGCGCCACACCTCCCCCCCGCCCCACACCTCTCCCCTCTATTGGGTAAACTTGCAGGACAGTGGTTTGGAGCTGTAGCCTGGGTTAACGTTTCTGAATTAATGCACTGCCATGATATTCACTGGGGCCCCGGTATCTATGATTGCGGTGAAGTTCCATTGTTTAACATCCACTATGCATTGGGAGTGTTATATTTGCCTCTTCACTCTAGGTTTAACCATGCAAGCATCCTCCTCGTCACCACAGACAGGAGACTTCATAGCCCATGAGAGTTTGCACAAGCTGTGCTTTTCTCCGTACACTCTTCGCTGTGCGCTGCCCCCCTGTGTGACCTGGAAGTGGCATATCTATCGAATATTTCATGTGACTAACACCTGTGGCCCTTCTTTAGACATACACTGTGTGTGAGTGTGCCAAAACAGTGACCATGGTCAGGCCCAACATTTGACTCTCTTCCAGTTTAGCAATTCCAGTTGATGAATAACGAGTCTATCCATATTTTTGGGTGTATCAGAACCAGAAATTGGTCTCCACCAAAGACATCACACAACTGCAACCGACCAAAGGACATCATGATGTCTAGGATCACCTACAAAGACATGACACATTCAAACCAGATGATGTGCCAAAACTACAGCAACATCCCAGAACATGTATCTTCTCCTCTATGGCAACCAAGGTGCAGATCCTCACCCATTCTTGAAGTTGAGCATTCAACAGCCGCGGCCCGTGCAGGTAAGAGCGGTGGGGCCGGCTGAGCGGGGATTTCAACAGACGATGACGAGGGGAAGTTAAATAAATAATTAATTTTCCCTCATCATCGTCCATCGAAATCCCCCCCACCTGGACCCACCGCCCTACCTGCATGGGCCACGGCTGGCATTCAACCAGTCGATCAAGTTACATGCCACCTGATTTACATGCTGTAGAAGGAAGCTCTTGTAGTCATTGTTGAACTGGGGCTGACACTGTGCATTGAAAGCTGCAGCTGCCACGTCCCAAATAACCTCTCCTCATGTTGGGTAGCAGCAGGGTGAACTTGTGAACCCCCACACCATCAGGATAAAGAAGGATAGACTGGTTTGGGCGTCCATTTAGTCTCCTTGGTGGCCTTAATATAGTTTGACAGCCCGGCCACCCCCAGATTCCACAGCAGTGCCATAGCTGATGTCAGCAGCAGGGAAGGCAGTGCCATCAAGGGATCCACTGGCCTGGTCGCCAGATGCTTGGAGAAATGTGAGTTACTCTCTTTGTCCGTGTTACGTATCAGGCCTGAGGAATGCTTTATGGACTCCTGATCCGAATGCGTGATCATCTTTTTATTCACCTGCCCCTTTAGCATGACAAAGCAGGTTACTGCTGCATGAGTTGATGGCCATGTGTGCGTTTGCAGTTTGGCACGGGCCACAACTATCAACATTAGGCCACAACTATCAACACTATTGTGCTGGACACGTTCTAGTGTCTCAGCAGGCACTTGTATTGCCAGACACTCCTTCGAGGGCTGGACACACTTGCACCCCACACCCATCCACCACAGGCATCACAAGTGACGTGACCCTGCCAATAAAAGGGCCCAGGTGCACGTGCTCGTTGCCAGTTTAGCAACCGTACCTACAGTGTCTGTGTCTTTATTAGTAGCATGTGGGCCTGGGGACGACAACACAACAGAGAGCATAACAAATCCAGCACTTCAGTGTTCCAAAGGTGATGGGTGGAAGCAACAGCTAGATACGGGCTGCTAGCAGTGGGCACATATTGCCACAGGAAGTTGTTGTGCTCCCTGTTCTGACAATGAAGCCAAAATCTAACTGCACTTTCTCAGCAATGTCAAACAGACAGGGTGTGCTGAAGTCAACAGCGGCTGGACATTCGGGAGCATGGCAGGGAGCGACCCTGCTGCATTTCCTGCTCTGTAAATATGTAATATATAATTGTCCAAGCCTAATCGCTGTTAAAATGTAATCCTGAGTGAATTTGCAATTTGTATATATATATAACTCTTACCACTAGTATATGTAGTAGACCTTTGTACTTACTACCATTCCTATGTGATTTTAGAGTTTATCTGTTTGTATCTCTTCCTTGAGTGACTTTACAACTTGTACATTTGCAATTTTTTTCTGTTTGTATCTCTATGTAACTCATGTAATTCAAAGTCCTTATGTAACGCAACTGGTTCTTTTGTAAAGCGCTCTGACACCTTCGGGTAATGTTCGCGCTATATAAAATCGCATTAAATAAATAAAATAAATAAATTGCCAGCCACTGACGTTTACACGGCAGAACTCTAAAACATGCAGGATGTTGTGTCTGTGACATTACAACATGGCGTTTACCTGACCGGAACACCTGGGACATTGGAGGCCACGTGCTCTTCGAGAGCGTGGGGCGAAGAGCTGGTTTAACTGCTTCAAGAAGGCCCTCTTTATTCTGCATTGCCTCACCACTGTTCCTCTGAAACAAAGTTCTGAGGAATACGCCATCGAGTAAATATTTAGAGAGACGCGCCCAAGATCCTTGTTAAGTCCTAAAGCAACCCTTCGCGGTGGCCTGGTTTGAGTCAGCGCATCGCTTGGAAGTTCTAGATGTGTTCTTTAGGAATTTTAAACAACGTTTCAAATATCTAACAGTTTATACTTTCCCACTCAAGCCATTAATACATTTCTTTTATTGCCTACTTATTTCACTGTATGCTCTCAGGTAGGAAAACGAGCTTTTAAATAATTCCCTAAGGTCCCACTTCCCCCCAAAAACTGAAATTCATTCCTGTAGATTTACACTTATATTAGGAATATATTTCCGATAATTTTGTATTTTCACATCAGCACTCCATGGATGTTCGACTGTTGTACATTGAACTGTGGTTCTGGAATTCTTAGGAAATTTCATTTTATTTGCAATGAAAGAATTTTCGCATGCAGAAATGTATGGGAGGAGAGGTCGACTTAGAAACTGGGGAACCATGATCCAGTCTTGGTGTTGGCCCAAGATCCTATGTTTCTGGGCAAATCATTTATTCTCTGCGCCTAAAAAAACAGAAGAATCTGATCTTGTGTAATGAAATCTGGGCCCGTATTACATATAGGGCGCACTGTCCTTGTTTGTGCCACAACGAACCTTTAAGCAAGAGCATAAGCGCAAACAAGGACAGTGTGCCCTATTACAATGAATTTGCTGACCTCAGGGCAAACATGAACTTGCACATGCCCTAGGGGTGGTGTATTCAGTGAAATACGGAGTGACTGCTTCCAAGCTACTCCATGTTTCTCTGTGGACGAGGCAACTCACCTCTAAAGAAGGGGCAGAGACCCTCCATGTAGTCAGGCGCAGTGAGTGACTGCACTGCACAGGGAGATGTCTGGGGGTCCGTGAAACCCCCTTTCTTGCCCTCTACAGGGCTTCCCTCAGGGGGCGGACTGGCACTGCGCCACCTAAGGGTATGTTTTCCTCTGTGCCTGTGTCTGTAATACGGCATGGGGCAAAGCGATTCCCTCATTTGCATGGGCCACATTTTTATGCAAATAAGAGAATACCTTCTGAAGATAGAGCTGATGATTCACATGCACCAGTGCTATCACTATTACAGAAGGGCCCGCACACGCATCTGCATCCGTTTCTGTAATACTATAGTGCCCCGGTGGGGGGGGGGGTGCAAAAATCAGCCGTACATGCCCGTTGCACCCCCAGGGCATCATGTGTAATACAGCCCCTGGTGCTCAAGCAAAGTGCTCTAATGTCCTTGGGTCAAGTTTGTGCTATATAAAAAAACTGCAAATGAAAAGAAGGGGTTGTATTTGCGCATGTGTAAATTTAACGCTTAAGTGTCCAAGTTCACGCTATATGAAAAATCGACTGCAAAAAGGGGGGGTACATTTGCGCATGTGTAAATTTAATGGGCAAGTGCTGTATTATGATGGGTTTTATTCCCGCAGCACAGAGTCGAGTGCCTGTTTTATGCACCTGCGTGGCGTACAGTGAACTCATTTACTCTGATATTTCTTTGAGTTAGTGCTTTATTTTTAAGCAGCACAGCTCAAAAACAGAAAGAGGCAAACCATGCACACTGTTCAGCTGTACTATCTGAAAATAAAGCACTAACTCAGGGAAATACCCGGTTAAATGAATTCACTCTATACATTGTAGGTGCAAAAAACAGAACAGAACTTACCCTCTTCCAGCAAAACTTATCATGCTATGGTCCCTAGCGTATTTACACATATTAACTTTCTTTTACCTACCCAGTCAGGCTTCCTGCACTGGGACATACGGACCGCTGTTTACAGACCATATGCTCAAACGTAACATCAGACCATATTGTTGCAAAATTACATGTGAGCAAAGCCATTTCCAACTAATTACTTACCGGTAATTGTATTACTCCAAGTACTACTCCCTGCCCTTAATTCATTACAAGTGAGGCAGTCCTTGCCTCTTTAGACACCAATCGCAAGACCCATAATAGAATAAAAGCCCCTCCAACCCTCTGCAGCTCTTGTAGATTCAAAAGCTCATACCATAGAAAAACAATTCAGTTGTTCAGTCTGAGAGGGCACGGAGGGTCTATGAATTAATACTCAGGGGTTTAGGGTTCGGAGTCATGCAATTACCGATAAGTAATTCAGGCATGTTGCGCAGTCATCCTGTGCCCTGGGCACCCCCATTTTTTGCTGACTGGTACTGGGGGTAACTGATTCTGACTGTCCCTGGGCTCTGCATGACCATGCCCAGGGCCTGTGCTATGGTGAAAACACAGTGAAAACACACACATACATGAGGGTACACTATATATTAGGGTGCACTTATAATTGGCATGACCTACCCTATAAGTCCCTAGTACATAATAATGCAGGGGGATTAAAACTACCTATAAGTCCCTAGTATATAATAGGGCATGGCAGTTTAGAGGCCAGCAGCCCTTTCTGCACTTGCATGCGTGCACTGCTGAGAGCATGATGTCATTTTAAATGCAGCCCTGTGTTGCAGCACTGCTTTTAAATGAAATTACGCCCAAACTCGACTTTGGTGGTAGGGGCACATAAAAAGTGATAATCTACAATAATTTGCCATTTCAGGTACCCCCAGGGTCTCCATAGGTGTCCCAAGGCGGCAGGGGGGCATGTACTTATAAGAAGGACCCTTATAAAAAAGGTTTTATATGCCCTGGGGATAGAGAAATTGCACATTTCACTTCCCCCATTGTAGTAAAGTATTTCCCAAAATCGACTTTGATGCTAGGTGCACTGTGGAGTGAGGATCTACACTATTTTTGCAGGACCCCTAAAACCTACCCTAGGTATCCCCGGGGTGGGGGTGGAGGGGAGGTCATGTAACTATAAGCTTTTATAAAACATGTTTAACAGGTTTCTAACAAACCTGCACCTGGACTCTGCCATCTGTGAGTCTATCCTGCCGTCTATTCCTGCCAAGTGGTGCCACCACAGTCCTGGACCCTTGGGAGCGGTCCTAAGGTGCTTTATTTGTCTCTGTGTACCAGCAAAACTGACACATCTCTGCTGCGCGGCGGAACCCCGAGCAGAACTGATGGATGGATCGAACCCAAAGTAAAGACCGCACCGCCTCTGCGGGCCGAAACCACCTCAGAACTGCCGCTGCGTGACACATCCTCAATGCCAGACTTCGCATTGCAAGCCCTTGTCGATGGGATCCTTGACAGCGATGCAGGACCTTACATCACAGCCTCGCCACACCTCAGAACCGACGTATCGCATCGGCTGCACAACACATCTTCAATGCGGATCCCCGCAAAGCTCCACAAACCAGGATTTAAGGTACTTTGTTCAGCGGGCCTCACTTGGTCCCTGTAGCTGGCCCGTGCTCCATTGTGGTCAGCCTGAACGTGTGATTTTGTCCTGGTCCGGTGTGATCAAATACTCACAGTTGGTGCTTGGTGCTTTTGGGTGCTATTTTCACTGAAATCTTTAAAATTCCATATCTCTGGTTCTACTAATTTGGTTTTTGTCGTTTTGGTCTCTGTTTATTCATTACAAGTTAGGGCCAGATTTAGATCTTGGGGGATCTGGTCCCGCCATCACTTTTTTGATGGTTTTTCCGCCCACCTACTTGGCGGTCCGCCCGCTCAATTTAGATGTTGGTGGGTCTTTGGGCGATAGTCCATCGAGTGCCGCCGTCTCCGCCAGATTTTTCCTCCCACGTCGACGGTGTCATAGGCAAAAATGGCTGTTAGAGGAACCTCAGCCAATATTACTGCTGGGCCAATTACGATGTGCCTATACGTCGAGGAAACTGTGGTGGGTAAACCTCCAAACTTGAGTTGGCGGAATCGAAAGGATATGAGGTAGAAACGTACCTTTTTTTCTGTTTTCCACTTCCATTTCCATCTTGAACCCAATTGTCGAAGTCCTTCCTTTGCTGCTGCTACTTGACCATGCAACAAATCAGCTCTGTCATCGCCGGGATCAAAGGTAAGCTTCTTTTTGACTTGATTTTCTATGAATCATGTGTTTACGTTTGCCCTGGACTCGTACATTTTTACATTGCTTTTACATGCAATTTTTTTCTTATGTTTAATGGATAAGTGTTTATTTGACAACTTATTAAGGTAAAATAAACACACCTGTATTAACACTTAAAAAAATGCAATTGTAAAGTAAAAATATGTAAAACAAAGTGAGATAATTCTGTCTGTAACGGGTGGAGAGGTGGTAGAGTAGTGGCTTTTGGAGGTAGAGGAAGCTGGAGTGGCTGATGTTCTTGTGTCTGTATGTTTGGCAGCTGCATGTGGGTCTGGTATATGTTGTGTAGGTTTGCATGTGTGTTTTTGGCTGGTGTTTGATAATCTGGTGAGTGTGTGTGTTTGTTTTTGGTGAGGTGAGTGAGGAGGCTGCTATGCTATATGTTAAAATAATGCTAAACACATTAGCAACAGCGAATTCAAAACAAATACTAAATGTATGTTTAGCATGTTTAGTGACATATTAAATGGTTACTTACCAGTCTCCACTCCACTTCATTATGTAGGATCAGCAAGGCTTTCTCCTCCCAGGGATATTGTGGTAAAGGGGGGGCTGGGAGTACCACCAACAGTCCTCTGAGCCTCCAGGTGACACTTGGAGGTATGCAGGTGACAACAATTAGCACAAGCACATCATGTGTGTGATGCTAACATCCATCCAAAAGCCACAGCAATAGTACAATGTAGGATGCGTCCCCTGACAGACTAACTCTGTCAGGAATATGCTGCTAGGACAGCACCAGCACAACTGAGAAATCTAAATAGGCTCTGCTCAATCCCGCCACCCTGATGGAGACAGAGTAATGTTAGCCAGCAGAGGAGTCCGCTGCGTCAAAAGAGGTGAGCCGCTTATGTGACGGAAAACAGTCTGTTGACACAGACAGCGGTTCAGCCTGTCCACATCTAAATACGGCAGGCAGGAATCTGTCAGCTCAATGGAGTACTTGTAACTGCGGCCACGGAGGGACAACAGAAGTCCCGCCAAGATCTAAATCAGGCCCTTAGTCTATTTTTTAGGTTGAGCATTCGAGACCTCTTGTATATACTTTAGTATATACTTCTTTGTGGACTTAGCTGATTTTAATTTGTTTGTTTCATTGTCCTTTAAAAATCCTTGCTTGCTAATGGTCAATCCATCTCTTTGTCCCTCCTTTTTGTCTTTCAGGAGCAGGGACTAAGTACTGTATTATTACGCTTTGGTTGTTTATCTGTAGTTTGGGGACTATTTTTTTCTCCTTTCCTGCTGGTGTTACTGTTTGCCTGTGTTCAGCTCGGTGCCCAATGCTGCTTGCATTTTAATGCTGCATTCGTTCCTCCCACCTCCTCCCTTGTGCCTGGTGCTCCTGTCCCATCCCTCACTGCTCCTGCCACGTTACTTGCTTTTTTTTACGGTCCATTGGTGCTAAAGTGCAGCAGAAGGCATGTCTCCTCATCCTTCTTCTGTGTCTAGTTTCGGTTCCCTCTGGCAACACTTTATGTCATCATTGGGGAACTTCCTGGATGTAGTGGGGTGGACTGGGTTGTGGATGACTCCGATGCAGGATTTGAACAACGCAAGCACTTGAGCCTATTTTTTTAACAAACCACACCAGCTAAGCAGAGTGGATCCATATTTATTAAATATTATAAATTCTCTGTGACGCCGCTGCATGAACTTCTGTTGCTATATCTATTTGGGTGTTTTAGAACCAGTGTGGGGACAAAGTAAGCTGTGACTGCCTCCGTGTGTACATGCTGCTCAGAACCTCGCGCTCATCAGTGCACTCATGTATGATTAGTGAAGGGTAGTGCTCTCGCACTCTCGTAAGCTCAGCTCCTCACACTGTGGGATCAGCGGCCATTATGGATAATTCTGCACTGTTTGCCCGCCTGTGGTTGCACTGATAATTCTATTGTCTTTTGCTGGCATCCTGCCTTTAATTGGAATTATGTAGTGTTGAAAGAAAGTAAAATCATTTCTTTCTAAAACCGACTTCAGAACTGCTGTTCATGCCCTCTATCTCTGCAGTCTGGATGGTGGAAATGCCCTTCTCCAAGGCATCCCAGACTCCACTGGAACTTCTTAAGGGTATCCTACACACCACAGCAAGTCTCATCTAGGGCTTGAAGAAATATGATCATATTACCCCAATCCCGATGGAACTCCATTGACTCCCCTTGCTGGCCCGCACCGTCTTCAAGCCCAGTTGCATCATTTACAAAGTCATCATGACCAGCACCCTTGCTTATCTTGCAGATAACTTCACTATCTCTGGTGGTTCTAGGCACATCCTCACCATCAGATTGCAGAATAAGTAGTATAAAAAAGAATAAACAAGATAGCAGGCCTTTTCCATCTATGCACCCATGATCTGGAACAACATCCCTGTATCCATCAGGCCCGCCCCAACACTACATCACAATGTAATAACCGTTCAAAACCCAGCTACCTTTCCTATCATTAATTGACTTTATCTTTTTCTTTGACCCTGTACAGCGCTTCACTGCCTTTTGGCTAGGTGAGCACTATAAAAATTCCATACATATACGTACAAAACTCAAAAGTTGAAAGAGTTTGTTTATGAAGAGAAGCGTGATAAAATGTGAAAACGTGAAAACGTGAAAATTCTGTACCTTTTGAGATACCTCCGATTTGTGTGTAGAGCATTAATACTGGCTAGAATATTTCATAGAAGGCTAGTGATGGCCACTGCAGGTGGTATGAAGCAACATCAACCACAGCATTTGAATGTCTATGTCAATGACAGATGATTTGAAGGTCTTGAGAAACTTTCTGGATGATTTCAGTAGGAAATATCTGTCGCTAGATGAGAAAGTCAGAGATTGGCAATGCGAAATACAGCTGGATGTGATGGTCTCGAATGGTGTCATTCTATGCTGGAATGGTGAATGGTCATCCTAATTGTGATGAAAAGAAGGCACAGTATCACATTCCTGGAAATTTTCCCATTTGTACTTCGGCTTAATTTGTGGATGGTTGTTTTGATAGCAAGAGAGCAGTGCATCCAAGTATGACCACAAAATTGGCTGGGGTTTTGTTTTTGGCAAGATATTTGTGGCGTATGCGCCCATTAAGTGCACTAGAATGTTGACCAGGAAGGATGCAAGCGACTGGATTAAATCATGCTTATCATAATGGCGATTTGAAGACAATGTACCTATATTTAAAGATTCTGAAAGAGAATGCAATATTTTAAAGCAATCCTTTTCCACTACATTCTTCAAGGCATGCTTTCACAAAACCTGAGATGGTTTGCAGTGTGGGATTGCTGGGTTCAAGCAGGGGTCTCCAACCTTTTCTGTAATAAGAGCTAATTATGTTCAATAAAAATCATCTTAAACTACTAATATTATTAGTGTTGTAATAGTGACCACTTCAGAGATTACATTTATGGCCACCATACACAAGATTACCACCAGAGATCACCTTGGTGCATCAGGCAGAACTGGTGTGGCGAAGTGAGCTAAAGAATGATGATGGATTCAACCCAGATCTGTCACTGGGGGCGAGTATCTGAAAAGTTTCAGCGCTCTGTCCATCATCTTCTTCTGTTTTCTTTGTTTGCCCTAAGTTGGCAGGGTATGGCCAGACGTGGGCCCCTTGCTCACTTTGCCACTGGATTCAAGCTAGCTTGGCTGATGAGGGGTGTTACCCCGAAACTGGTCCCAGGAGGCTTGTTTCCGGTCTAGGGAAGACCTGGCTTGGCAGTTCGGGCTGGACTGTTCCCATGAGGCACGGGGTCAAGACTGATTTGCAAATAGCTGGGTCTGAAATGTGGTGGCTAAGTGAGCTAAAGAACGAAGATGGATTCAACCCAGATCTGTGACTGGGGGTGAGGGTCTGAAAAGTTTCAGCGCTCCGTCCATCATCTCCTTGTGTTTGCATAAGGCAGAATTGTCGGCAGCGATGTTAAAAAGGCTTGGTCAATGTGGAATGCCTCTATGTGGGTAAACATAACAGCCATAAGCTGCAATGCCCCTGCTCCAAAGCAATACATTTAGTACTATGAATCCCCAGTGCTGCACGATTTACCACTGAAATATCAGCTTTAAATATATTTTGGAAATCCAAACATTAAATTTGGGTATACATATCTTATTTCATCCCAACAAAAGCTTCTAATTTAGTCGGCTGGGCCACTCTCAGAACAGCTATTTATAGGTAGATGGAGAGTTACCAGTAGGTCACGAACTACTAGATGGAGAAGCCTGGTTTAAAGTATGGTTAGGCTGAGATAGATGATGGGGTCTACATTTGTGGCTAGGGAAGAGTAACCCATCATAAGGCAATGAGATTGACAGTTTGGCTAGTGTTAGCCCTGGCATTTATTGGCGTGATTACCCCTGACTTTTTGCCTCTACCTCCTCTATTTTTGATGCTGTGATGGATTTCGTTTCACTGGCTTAGATGCTTTGGGCACTTTGCCACTGCTGATCAGTGTCAAAGTGCAAGTGCTCCCTGTGTAAAGTGTAATGGTAATTGGTTGTCCATAATTGGCATGTTTGTCTTACTAGTAAAGTCCCTAGTAAAGTGCACTATGTGTGCCAGGGCTAGTAATACAAATGCTACTCGTGGGCCTGCAGCACTAATTGTGCCACCCACATAAGTAGCCCCCACAGAGAGAACTCAGGCCTGCCACTGCAGTGCCTGCGCGCAGTTTGCTAACTGCCATGTTGTCCTGACAAGTGCACCCACTTGCCAGGCCTTACCCTTCCCTTTCCATGCACATCAGACACCCCTATAGTAGGCCCAAGGTACCCCCATGGGCAGGGTGCAGTGTCTGTGAAAGGTAGGACATGTACTGAGGTGTGTACCATGTCCTAACAGTGAAATACTCTCCATTTCGTTTTTCACTATTGCAAGGCCATCTTGCACCATAGGACAGAATGGGGAAGGCTGTGTAATATGTTTCCAGCCTATCTTCCCATAGGTTTAAGATGGAGAGGTGAAGTTTAGTGTGCCTGAGCTCAGAATTTAATAACACATCTTTTTGTGAAGGTGGTTTTTGAATTGTGTGTTTATGAAACCACGCTTTTAGAAGTGGCTGGTTTTTTTGTTCTAACAATTCTGTGTGTCTCTTCCTGGTTGTGGATTGACTGTCTGGATTTGAATGTGATAGGATCTGGGAAATGTCTTGACCCAGGGAGGGGAGGTGAGACAGCAACAGGTTGACCTGCATCTGGAGTGTAGAGGGGAGGAGTAGCCCCTGGAGGTGAAGAGGCCTGGGCTGCTGCCATAAAACAAAGGCTCCATCTCCTGCTGAGTGATTGAAGATCCAGACCCCCACTATCAAAGGAAGAAGGTGTCACTGGCAGGGAGACACCCAGAACTGGTTCGGACAGGGGCAGTGCCCCCTGAACACAAAGACTTCAAAGACATTTAGGGGTATTACTATGAGAGCTTAAACCCCTGGACTTTAGACTGATATCCATATTGAAAAAGGATTGAACCTGCTTGGTGCTCAAGAGGAACCTCTGCCAAAGAAGAACAGCTGAAGAGACTGAAGAGAAGGACTGCCCTTGCTGTGTGTTCTGGGGCTGGCCTGCAGTTTGCTGGTTTGACTAAGGAGAGGACAAGGGACTTTGCTGTGTGCTGTGTCCCCCTGCTTGTGAGGACTTTGCTGTGTCCTGAAGTAGCGTGTCTCCAAGGGCCAGAGGAGAGCTGGCTCCCTGTTGTGGAAACTCAAGAACATAAAAGTTTCCAAGTGTGTCTCAGCGACGCTGTGTGCGTGTGCTTTTTGCAGTCTGAGACCTTCGTAAGAACTGCCCTGTGATCGTGTGCACCCGGAGTCCAAGTGAGTCTCAGCGACGCTGGGTGCGTGTGCTTCGTGCAGCCTGAGACCTTCGTGAGGATTGCCCTGTGATCATGTGCACCCGGAGCTCAAGTGAGTCTCAGCGACGCTGTGTGCGTGTGCCCTGTTGCAGCCTGAGACCTTTGTGAGAAACTGCCCCGTGATTGTGTGTCCCAGAGCAGTCTTGTTCTCTGCTTCGATCGACAGCGTGGCCAGAACTGCTGTGATCGTCATTGCCATCGGCCTGGACCGGCATCCCCAGAGGAGCTGTGAGAAGTCACCGCTGCCGGCCCGAGCCTGCCTTTGCCAAGGAGAGACCTCGAACCATCACCGTAGGGGGTCCGAGTTCCACTGTCCAAGATCAACGAAGTCGCACCCGAGGCCCAAGCCGCGAGGAGAGGAGAGAGAGATCGCACCCCCCAGGTAACGCTCAGCGAGCGTGCGTGTGTCGCCGCCTGGGGCGGGGTGCGGGCTACGAGAGAAACGCTCTCGGCCTTTCCCATCTTTGCAGCGCGAGGCCCCGCTCAAGCCCGTATCGCGGCCCGTACTTGCCGAGGAGTGGCAGTACCGGGGCCGGAGTGTGGAGCTGCACTTTGTTTTCCACCGTAACAGTGTTGGGGGCATATTTTGGCAGTAGCTGACCGCGAGTCAGTAAGAGTGGCATAGAGACCGTCCAGAGCACCGCGAGCGGGGCCGAACTGCATTATTTTTGCATTACGAACTGCCTGATTGTTGCATTACGAATTGCATTATTTTTGCATTATGAACTGCCTGATTGTTGCATTACGAATTGCATTTTTTTTGCATTACGAACTGCCTGATTGTTGCATTATGAATTGCATTATTTTTACATTACAAAGTGCCTGATTCTTGCATTACGAACTACATAGCATTGCATTAGGACTGCATTGGATCATCGAGAATTGCTCATTAATACTGCAAGAACCTACCAGTGCGTGCTGGCCTAATAACCGGCAAGGTGAAATATTACAAATACGCATATGTTGGATTTTTATCGTGTGGTCTCATCGCATAGCTGTTTTATAAACATATAATTGTTTTTTTTATGAAACTCGTGTGGAGTCCATTTGTGGTGTGATCCCTGTGTCACTGAGAGCGTGGTTGCAAATACTTTACACATTTGCCTTGGAGATAAGCCTGGCTGCTCGTGCCAAGCTACCAGGGGGTGAGCAGGGGTTATCTAAAGGTGTGTCCCCCTTTACCCTGACTAGAAGCAAGGGTCCCTATTTGGACTAAGGTACATACCTCAGCCAACTAGAGACCCCCAGTTCTAACATTGGTGGTCAGCGGTGTGGGATTGGAACGTGTATTTCACTCACAGTGATTGGTGTACATCACTAGTTTAGCGCAGACCACGACGCAACCATATATTGTGTTTTGATTTTTGGTTCAATTTTTGAGCGACCTTTAAGCCACACATCATGTCTCAAAGGAGTCAAGAAGCCAGTGAGGCTGCAGAATTGGAATTCGACATTGAGGCATTGCTTACCTACAAAGTTGATCAATTGAGGCAATTCTGCAGAGCTTTGGGATGTCCCATGAAAGGTAGCGCCAAGACGGAGGAGCTGCAAACTGCCTTGAGGGCCTGGTGGGAAGCCAAAGAGGCTCAGGAGACAGGTGATGCTGAGGTGGATGAGGATGGCCCAGGTAATGGATTTGGTCCACAGGATTTGCCGGTGGAAGGACCAGCCTCAGGGGCTGGTAGTAACCATTCAGGGAGGAGTTTTTCCCCAGTGGAGCTGGAGGAAAACCAAAGGGTCAGAGAGCATGAGTTGGAGGTTTTAAAACTTAAGGCTCAAGCAGAAGAGAAAAAGCTGCTCATTGAAAGTGAAAAGCGAGCAGAGGAGAGCAGGAACGCTCTCGCCTTGGAAGAGAAGAAGATTCTCTTAGCTCATGAGTTAAGCATGAGGGAACTGGACCTTGAGGCTAAACAGGCGGAGTCCAGTTCGAATGGTGGCAGCACACAACCAGTGCCAGTGGGTAAGGTGTACATTCCCAAAGACTTAGTGCGAGATTACCAAAGGGGTGATGATATTTATGCATGGTGTGCGGTATATGAGATCGCACTGAGGATGAATGAGGTGCCTGAGAAGCATTGGGGGGCGGCCTATGGAAACACTTTGAGGCTTCTGGGAGGGATATTTTACCACCTTTAGAGAGGGCGGGAACCCTGACCTACGCCAATATGAAGGAGGCTTTATGCCTCAGGTATGGGCTCACTCCTGAACAGTACCAGCAGAAATTCAGGAACTTCAAGAAACTGGAATCCAGTACTTGGGTGGAGTGTGTGAATGCGTACATGCGTGCACTGGATGGTTGGATGAAGGGCAGCAAGGTAACTGATTTTAAGGGCTTATGCGATTTAATTAGTTGGGAGCACTTGAGTAGTCTGTGTTCCAGAGCTGCGCCAGCATCTTTTGGACAGTAAGCTGACTGATCCCGGTAAGCTTACTGAAGAGGCGGACCGCTGGACCAGCACCAGGGTCCACAAGGGTATTGGAGGTACCACTACCAAAGGTGTACAGGGTCCCCCGCAGAAGGTGGGGGAGGACAAGGGTAACCACAAGGAGTTCTCTAAAGGGCCCTAAAGTAGTTCCCAGGCAAAAGGGTCTCAGTCCCCCAAGGCTAAGAGGCCCTGGTCCCCTAAGGGCAAGCGGGACCACAGAGGTGCTCCTACTTGTTATTTCTGTAAAGAAGTGGGTCACATTGCCCCTAGATGCCACAAGAAACCACCTGCACCCACTAGTGCCCCAACACCGGGTTTAGTGAGTGTAGCGTTGGGAGAGGAATTGAGTCCTTGGAAGGGGGAGGAGCAAGCAGTTATGACCCTGGTCTCATTAGGAGATCGAGAGATGGTCCAGGAAGCCTCTCTACCTGAGAATACTAAGAAGACCAGGCAGTGGGTGACCATCAATGGAAGGAGGGTGGAGGCTCTGAGAGACCCCGGAGCCAGTTTGACATCTGTCAGGTGTCAGTGGGTGTCTGAAGAGCAGGTAATTCCCAATGTACTTCACCCTGTAGTTGCAGCAGACAACTCAGTGCGCCTCTGAAAGGTGGCGCTAGTTCCCTTTGAGTGGGGGGGGGTCTCAGGTTCCTTGAAGGTCGTGGTAAGTCCGTCCATGCCTGTAGACTGTCTGCTGGGGAATGACCTGGAGAGTTCCCCTTGGAAGGAGGTGGAGCATCAGGCGCATTTGGAGATGTTGGGTCTGCCTGAGTGGGCTTGTGTGACCACCCGGTCTATGGCAGCCAGTAAAAGGGTTCAAGAGGACCTGGAGCCTAAAACAGTGGCCCAGGTGCCTGCCTTAAGGAGAAGAGGCAGGGGGCATGGGAAACAGGCCCCCAAGGTTCCCACGATCCAGGAGGAGGCAAACCTTGAGGGGGATGCCCTGGAGCCTGCGGGGGAGCAAGTAGCTGAACTGGGGGACCTACCTGAGCTGACCGAATGGCAGCAGGAGGGAGGGCCCTCCAGGGAGGAATTCTGTGAGGAGCAGAAGAAGTGCCCTTCTCTTGTAGGTTTGCGGCAACAGGCAGCAAACCAGGCTGCAGGTGATCAGTCCGGGTCACACTTGATTTACTGGGAGAATGATCTCCTATATAGCAAGCCTAAGGTTGCTGAGCCTGGGTTAGCCCATGTGCTGGTGGTACCCCAGCGCTTCAGAGCCTTCCTACTGGGGTTGGCTCATGATGTACCATTAGCAGGACATTTGGGGCAGGACAAGACCTTTGAAAGGCTTGTCACCCACTTCTACTGGCCTCAAATGCGCAAGAGTTCTGATACTCATTGCAGGACCTGTCAGACTTGCCAGGCAAGTGGTAAGAGTGGGAGGAAGCGCAAGGCTCCTCTCCAACCTTTCCCTGTAGTCAGCACCCCCTTTGAAAGGGTGGGCATTGACATCGTGGGGCCTCTGGATCCCAAGACAGCCATGGGCAACAGGTTCATCCTGGTTTTGGTGGACCATGCCACCCGGTACCCGGAAGCCATCCCTCTCCGGACGGTGACAGCCCCCGTGGTGGGCCGTGCACTGATGGGGATTTTCTCCCATGTGGGATTCCCCAGAGAGGTGGTGTCCGACCAGGGTACTAATTTCATATCTAGGTATATGAAATCTCTGTGGAAGGAGTGCGGTGTAACCTATAAATTCACCATGCCTTACCACCCCCAGGGTAACGGTCTGGTTGAGAGATTTAACCGGACCTTGAAGGGCATGATTATGGGTCTTGAGGAACCCATGAGGCGTAAGTGGGACGTCCTCTTACCAGGCCTGCTGTTTGCTTACAGAGAAGTGCCACAGAAGTCCTTAGGGTTCAGTCCCTTTGAGCTGCTGTATGGTCACCCAGTAAGGGGACCCTTGAGTTTGGTGAAGGAGGGCTGGGAGAAGGCTCCTAGTAAACCCCCCCCAGGATGTATATAGCTACATGCTGGCCTTCAGGAACCAAACTAGGCATTTCCGGCAACTCACTCAGGTGAATCTGGAAGTCAGCCAGGAAGAAATGAAAGGGTGGTATGACCAGAATGCCACTCTGGTCGAGTTTCAACCTGGGAAAAGTGTGGGTGATGGCCCCAGTGGAGCCCTGCGCGCTCCAGGATAAGTGGACTGGGCCTTATGAGGTGGTGGAGCGCACGAGCGAAGTGACCTACCTGGTTGACTTACAGTCTCCTAGGAACCCTCTGAGGGTTCGCCACGTGAACCGCCTCAAACCCCACTTTGAGAGGTCTGATGTGACCATGCTCTTGGCTACCGATGACGGGGCGGAGGAGGAGAGTGACCCTCTTCCTGACCTCCTGTCAGCCAAGGAGAAGGACGGGTCAGTGGATGGGGTAAACCTCTCGCCTACCCTGACCCCGGAACAGCAGAGGGACTGCCGCCAAGTATTGGGTCAGTTCGCCTCCCTGTTCTCCCTGACCCCAGGAGTCACCCATTGGTGCGTCCATAATGTGGACACTGGAGACAGCCTGCCTGTAAAACAAAAATTTTACACAGTAGCTGATAAGGTCAGGGCCAGCATCAAGGAGGAGGTTTCCAAGATGCTGGCGCTAGGGGTGATTGAGCCATCCAGCAGCCCCTGGGCTAGCCCAGTGGTCCTTGTGCCAAAAGCTGCTGCGCCCGGTGCCACCCCAGAACTCCGGTTCTGTGTGGATTACTGTGGGCTCAATGCGGTCACCAAGACTGACGCTCACCCCATCCCCAGAGCTGATGAGCTCGTAGATCGGCTGGGAGCTGCCCGGTACCTCAGCACATTTGACTTGACGTCCGGGTACTGGCAGATTGCCTTGACCGAGGGAGCCAAGGAGAGGTCAGCGTTCTCAACGCCAGAGGGGCACTACCAGTTAAGAGTTATGCCCTTTGGGTTGAAGAACACCCCTGCCACCTTCCAGAGACTGGTTAACCAGGTGCTGTGTGGGCTGGAGGAATTCAGCGCCGCCTACCTGGATGACATTGCGGTGTTCAGCTCCAGTTGGGAGGAACATTTGCAGCACCTCTGTGAAGTGTTGAAGGCCCTGCAGAGGGCAGGCCTAACTATCAAGGCGAGTAAGTGCCAGATATGGCAGGGTTCTGTGGTGTACTTAGGACACCAGGTAGGGAGTGGCCAGGTGGCACCCCTACAGGCAAGAATTGATACCATCCTGGCTTGGGAACCCCCCAAGACCCAGACAGGAGTGAGGGCCTTTTTAGGACTCACTGGGTATTACAGACGGTTTGTGAAGGGGTATGGCACCATTGTTGCCCCCTTGACAGAACTGACTTCAAAGAAACAGCCCAAGAAGGTGATCTGGACTGATGCCTGCCAGACCGCTTTTGATGCCCTGAAAACTGCCATGTGCACGGCGCCCGTGCTCAAGGCACTTGATTTCTCCAAAGAGTTTGTGGTGCAGACAGATGCTTCAGAGCATGTTGTGGGAGCAGTACTCTCACAGTTGAACGACGAGGGCTTGGACTAACCCCCAGCTTTCATTAGCAGGAGGCTACTTCCCAGAGAACAGAGGTGGAGTGCAATTGAGAGGAAAGCTTTTGCTGTGGTCTGGGCGCTGAAGAAGCTGAAGCCTTACTTGTTTGGGACTCAGTTCCTGGTTCAGACAGACCACAGGCCCCTCAGATGGTTGATGCAGATGAGGGGTGAGAACCCAAAACTATTGAGGTGGTCCATCTCCCTACAGCGAATGGACTTCACGGTGGAACACCGACCTGGAACAGAACACACCAATGCTGATGGCCTGTCCAGATTTTTCCGCCTTAGTGAGGAGAACTCCCTTGAGGGTGGGTAGTTCCCCCCCACTTTTCGGCTGGAGGGGACACGTGTTAGACCTGGCATTTATTGGCATGATTACCCCTGACTTTTTGCCTCTACCTCCTCTATTTTTGATGCTGTGATGGATTTTGTTTCACTGGCTTAGATGCTTTGGGCACTTTGCCACTGCTGATCAGTGTCAAAGTGCAAGTGCTCCCTGTGTAAAGTGTAATGGTAATTGGTTGTCCATAATTGGCATGTTTGTCTTACTAGTAAAGTGCACTATGTGTGCCAGGGCTAGTAATACAAATGCTACTCGTGGGCCTGTAGCACTAATTGTGCCACCCACATAAGTAGCCCCCAAAGAGAGAACTCAGGCCTGCCACTGCAGTGCCTGCGCGCAGTTTGCTAACTGCCATGTTGTCCTGACAAGTGCACCCACTTGCCAGGCCTTACCCTTCCCTTTCCATGCACATCAGACACCCCTATAGTAGGCCCAAGATACCCCCCTGGGCAGGGTGCAGTGTCTGTGAAAGGTAGGACATGTACTGAGGTGTGTACCATGTCCTAAAAGTGAAATACTCTCCATTTTGTTTTTCACTGTTGCAAGGCCATCTTGCCCATAGGACAGAATGGGGAAGGCTGTGTAATATGTTTCCAGCCTATCTTCCCATAGGTTTAAGATGGAGAGGTGAAGTTTAATGTGCCTGAGCTCACAATTTAATAACACATCTTTTTGTGAAGGTGGTTTTTGAATTGTGTGTTTAGAAACCACGCTTTTAGAAGTGGCTGTTTTTTTTGTTCTAACAATTCTGTGTGTCTCTGCCTGGTTGTGGATTGACTGTCTGGATTTGAATGTGATAGGATCTGGGAAATGTCTTGACTCAGGGAGGGGAGGTGAGACAGCAACAGGCTGACCTGCATCTGGGGTGTAGGGGGGAGGGGTAGCCCCTGGAGGTGAAGAGGCCTGGGCTGCTGCCATAAGACAAAGGCTCCATCTCCTGCTGAGTGATTGAAGTTCCAGACCCCCACTATCAAAGGAAGAAGGTGTCACTGGCAGGGAGACACCCAGAACTGGTTCGGACAGGGGCAGTGCCCTCCTGAACACAAAGACTTCAAAGACATTTAGGGGTATTACTATGAGAGCTTAAACCCCTGGACTTTAGACTGATATCCATATTGAAAAAGGATTGAACCTACTTGGTGCTCAAGAGGAACCTCTGCCAAAGAAGAACAGCTGAAGAGACTGAAGAGAAGGACTGCCCTTGCTGTGTGTTCTGGGGCTGGCCTGCAGTTTGCTGGTTTGACTAAGGAGAGGACAAGGGACTTTGCTGTGTGCTGTGTCCCCCTGCTTGTGAGGACGTTGCTGTGTGATGTGTCCTGAAGTAGCGTGTCTCCAAGGGCCCGAGGAGAGCTGGCTCCCTGTTGTGGAAACTCAGGAACATAAAAGTTTCTAAGTGTGTCTCAGCGACGCTGTGTGTGTGTGCTTTTTTCAGCCTGAGACCTTCGTAAGAATTGCCCTCATTATGCTATGTTCACAAGCAATATGTTTTCTGTCATCGTCAGGATTACAACAAGGACGGCAGACCTGTGGCCAACTTATTGTAAAATGGTCTGGAAGCATGAGGTGAAAGGTGCTCCACTATTCAGCTATCGTGTTCTTTTGATTAGCCAATAGTAACATGCCGAGGTGGGGCGAAATGACGTGGGCCGTGGCTGCAGTTACTGCCCAGGACGCATGAATGGCGGTTGGAAGAGGGGGCTGTGGATATGGTGCTAATTCTTCTAGGGACAAACGATTTCTTGCAAGTGGCTTGTCTTGTATTGATCGAAATTATGACATACGATTCATGACAAATCACAAAGGAGTGACCTAGAATAAAGGAGCGTTAAACCAAATTGATTTCCAAAATCAGTGGAGGAGACGGCATTATGAATTAAAGTGTAAAGTTGGAAATAAGGTAAACTTCAAATGATATACAAGTTAAATGAATTAAAAAGTTGGAAATTGTATTAACAGCTATTTGTGGAATTTTTCTTGCTTCAATGAATGATACCTTTTCACAACAAAAACATAGTATGGACCGACCATGCCATCATCCACTTCACCATTGAAGGCTACCTGCACGCCACCACCAAGCCCCCAAGCTCCTCCCACTGCAGCTGGAACAAAGTGACTGGGACCAGGTGGACAGAGGCCCTCAACACCAGCAAGCCAGATGACCCATCAAAGCTGGAACAGGCCATCCAGAACTTCTCCGACTGGATCACCAAATGCGCCAACAGAGTCGCCCCCTTGAAGCCAACAAAAACCAACAGACCCTCCAAACAAGCCAGCTGGTACACTCCAGAGTTCAAAACCATCAAGCATAACTGCAAATGTCTGGAAAAGCAATGGCACTCCACCAAAGATCCCGCCGACTGATCTGCCTTCAAATCAGCCCTCAACGAGTAACAGCAATGCATCAAAGACACAAAACGAGACTCCCTCACAGACCGCATCGAAACAAGCACCAACCACACTAAGGAACTCTTCACAATCGTCAGGGAATTCTCCTGCCCGGCTGCCACTGAGAACGCGATCCGCCCTTCCCAAGAACTCTGCGACTCTTTGTCAGACTACTTCCACAGCAAAATAGCCATCATCTACAACAACTTCGACGCTCAACCCACCAGCCTCAACAACCTCCGCCCTCCAACTGACACCAGCCACCCGATCACAGCTTAGGCCACACTCACCACGCAGACCACTGCAACTATAATGTCCTCCATCCACTCCCGAGCACCTTCGGACCCCTGCCCCCACCGTTTCTTCACCCTCGGGACCAAAGAAATCAACGCAGAACTCACTGACATCCTCAACTCCTCCATCAACACTGCGGCCTTCCCCAACAAATGGAAAGACTTCTACTGAAGAAACCAACTGCAGACTCCAGTGAACTCAAAAATGAATGCCCCATCTCACTGCTCCAGTTCCCAGCCAAAGTTCTCAGGAAGGTCATCAACCACCAGCTCACCGAACACCTAGCTGCCTCCCAATCCGGCTTCAGCTCCAACCACAGCACTAAGACCTCCCTGATAGCTGCCACCGACAACATCACCTCCATACTCGACAGAGGTGAAACAGCAGCCCTGATCCTCCTTGACCTTTCAGCTGCATTCAATGTTGTATCACACCACACCCTCATTGACAGACTCAACCGCATCAGCGTCCTGGGGGGATGCCCTCAAATGGATCACATCCTTCCTCACAGGATGAAATCAGAGAATCCATCTACCAACCTTCACTTCGGAACCCAAAAGCATCAAATGCGGCGAACCCCAAGGATCGTCCCTCAGTCCCACCCTGTTGAACACCTACATGACACCCATCGCCGACATCGTCAGAACCCACAGGCTCAACATCATTTCCTACGCTGAAGAAACCCAACTCATCCTCTCATTCACCCAAGACCCTTCCACCACCAGAACAAACTTCCGCAATGCCATGAACATGGTTGCCGACTGGATGCGGACCTACTGCCTGAAACTCACCACCAACAAGACGGAGTTGCTGATCTTCTGGAACAACACATTCCTGTGGGACAGCTGTTGGTGGCCTTAGGAGCTCGGACCCACACCGACATACCATACCTACAACGTTGGCTTCTACCTTTACAGAAAATTTACCATGAAGCACCAAGTCAACGCAGTCACCTCCTCCTGCTTCCACACCCTCCGCATGCTTCAGAAAATCTTTAGATGGACACCCATCAAAACCAGAAAGACCTCCACCCAGGCCCTCATCACCAGCCGACTGGACTACGGAAACGCGCTCTACACAATCAACACCCAACTCCTCAAGAGACTCCAGACTATACAGAACTCAGCAGCCGGTCTCGTCCTCAACCCCCCAACGTGACCCACCTCACCCCCCAACTCAGGAAACTTCATTGGTTCCCCGTCCAGAAGAGATGCCAGTTCAATATTATGTATGATACACGCCTAGAAGTCCCTACACGACGAAGGACCAGCATACATCAACCACCGTCTGAGATTCCACCAACACGCCAGACACCTACGCTCTGTCACCCTGGCCCTCACACATACACCCTACATCCGCCGAAGCTACAGCAGAGGTCGTTCCTTCTCCTACCTCGCCACCAAGACCTGGAACGACCTACCCCTCTACCTACGAATACCACCTTGCCTTGCGGATTTCAGAAGGGGACTCAAGACCTGTCTCTTTGACTGAGACAAGCGAAACCTCAGCACTCGGATACCCTCAGGGGAGATGAGCTGCACTTTAGAAATGATTGATTGAGTATGCGTACGTGTCGCTATAACCACCATCTCCAAATTGTTTTCTCGATTTCATCAGTAATGTGCCAAAACATGAAACTGCCATGTTTCTGTAAAAATGTGGTCTCTGAAACATCATGAGCTCTACTTATGAAAGTCAAATATCTTTCCTAGATTGTTGATGTGAGGGATCATTATTTTGTACAAATTAAGGCCAAGCATTACCATTATATAAATGAGCAAGCTGTTCTTTGCATTCATTTAAGCCTGCTTCCTGTATGCAGTTGATTAAAGTATGCGAAGTCCTAGTACCCACATTTTTATCTTTTAATTAAAATGCTGTTTTTTCGCAATGTATGTTTTTAATATCAATTGCTCGCTTTACTTTAGTAGTGCATCTCTCTGACCCGCTTACTCATTCCTCTCACCTTTTATTTGAAGGAAATGGAAACAATTCACCAACCAAGATGAGGTCATTTAGATGGCGTCTGGTTTTCCGTTGACCAACACCTGTTAAATCACGCGGAAAATTATTTTTTATCGAAGCATCGTGCTGGCGTGAGGAAATGCCATCAGACATTGTCGGAGATTAGGCTGGCAAGCTGTGCACTGTGCAAGGACACACAGAAAAAAAATCAGATATTTAAGAAATTAGATACGAATAAACATGGGCAGTCCGTTGAAAGTAATTCATCAGAATAAGGCATTAAATAGAACATATTTATGGCAAAAAATGTAGTCTGCTCCTTGTATTTTTTTGTGAATGAAATAACATTATACTCATGATATTGTTTTTTCGGTAATTCTCTTTCTGGCAGTCTCCGTGAATTAGATATACTGTACTCACTGTAAAGCTTTTCATACATTTCCCTTACTCTGCTTGTCCAGCACAGCTCCCTGGAATGAAAGCTCAGAAGCTGCTCAGTTACCCCTGTCTCCCAGAGGAAGTGCTCAGCTCATGCTGCAGCCTGGTAGCCACAGCCAGAGCGCTGGATTCCTGTGGGTTTTAGAGAAGGAACCCCTTGTTCCTCTGCTCGGACACCTCAAACAGATGTGCTGCAGCAGGAGCACAGGGGATGTGTGTCAACAGACTTCCATTTATAGATAAAAGTGAAATATGCAAGCAAAGGCGGTACACACTGGACTGGACTTCAGATCTAGTTCAAAGTCTTCAGGTTTTACACAGTGGCAGTGCAAGAGAGGGGCGAGGGATGGGCCGCCCTTCCCTCCCACTCCCACGAAGCCGCCCACGAAGCCGCCCTTCCCTCCCACTCCCACGAAGCCAGTTGCAAGCTTCTGGCACCATCTTGCTTGGTGAGTCATTAAGCTGGCTCGGTTGCAGACACTTCAGCCTCTGTCCAAGGAAAAAGGTGCCTCAACACGTAAAGAAGGTGTTGTTTGCCATCCTGTGTGACAGTGTTATGGCCCATTAAGCAGCCTCTACCCTGGAAGGGCAGAGTAGACCACCTACTGGGTGTTTATCAGGAGCAGCGCCACGTTCACCCACCTGAAAATGTCTCCTGACGTATCTGTTTATATCTTTGGGATTTAGAGAGCAGGGTAACTGTGTACACTGGCATTGGTCCCTTCTTGAATGCCCCTGCATCAGGGCTGCTGATGTGCCATGGGAATTTCCTCTGCAGTTTATCCCATGATGTCTCAGTGCATACATTTTGCTCTTACTCCATACAGTACGCCTTGAGGCCCATATTTACTTATCTTTAATGCAACGCAGCAACGCAGGATGTAAAGGGTAGAGAGCTGAACTCTTCCACATTTACAACGATATGGTGCTGCTTAGCTCTCTCCATGCTCCGGCGCACTTGTGGCTGCCTAGCACCATTGCTGGCATCCTTGCACCATGTTACACATGCAAAGAGGAAGTAACAAGGATAACTAAAGCTATTTCCATTGTTAGGCTGAGGTCGATTAGGTGCACCATTTTGGAGCAATCCCAGGTTTACTGACTTTAGTAAATCTGAGTTTGTATCCAAATATATGGGTGGAAGGACAGGAATGTCCATGCTCCACCTATGTAGCACCTCCGCGACGCAGGATAATGCAAGGCAGTGCAAGGTGCTGCCTTGCATTAATTTGTAGGTGAGAAGTGACTCAAGGCAGGCTTTGTAAATGGCACTTGAGCAATTGTGTTGCCTTGCGTGATGCAAGGATAACTCAAGTGCTTAATAAATCTAGGTCGTGGTTTCTATGAGTATAGTCCGAAGCTTCTATTTGCACTCAAAGGATTTTGTGCACACGTTACCATCATTCATTAAGCATAGCCGGGACTTCTTGACACGCATTGATGACATGAATTGGAGTCCAAATTCAATATTGACTACTCTTGTTGTTAGTTTCCTTTATACGAGTTTTAGCCACGTCTTGGGAATGAAAGCATGTAAACACTTTTTGAGAGCTAGACCTATTGTAAGAGCTTTACCCTGATCTTTCGGGCACAGCGTCCACTGCAGCATTTCTCCCTTATGAGCTCCCGTCTGTGCCTCAGACTCCTTCTCAGGACATGCCATCGGCATCCGGGCAAATCGCCTGTGGCAACTTGTCTTCCTGGAGGGCTCACACCTGCACCTTGGTCTTCATCGATGCACCAGCGTCCTTCTTGTTCAGCGTGCTGGTGGCTTGATTCAGACTGCTCTAAGCATTATGGGTCGATTCTCTTCTCTTCTATGCATGCTGTTCCCAGATTTGCTACATGCAGAGAACTTGCAAAATTTACAGTAGTTTTTTGAAATGCCAGACCACATCATGGTTATTAGCTGCTCACATTGATCATTTCAAAAACCTCTGACCGTATAGCTTTATGACCATTGTTTATTTTATGAAGTTTAACTCTAATAGTAAATCTCAATTCAATATGGCCAAAGCACGTCATAGATTACCTCACATCCTGTTTAGCCCTATATGAAGGGAGCCCACTGTAAGTCCAATTGCATCGCAATTGTTTCGGTACCATTGCTCATTCACTGGACTTCTCCAGTTCCTGTTGTTTTCTTATGCCCTTCGCCTTGCTGCGTGGCCTGGTCAGCTGGAAAGTTTTTCGGACTCCAGTTTTTTTCCCATCCTGCTGGAAACATTTTAAGGAGTATTGCAAACTTCCCAGTTACAATCTGGCATTACCTCTGGAAATAGAAGGTTGCATCTACTACTAAGAAGACTCTCCAAGCATTGCACAGAAGACCAGCTTTTGACTGGTTGCAATGCTGCAGATTGAAGAAATGGATCAGGTCCAAGAAATGGGTTCAGTCCAAAATTTACTCATGATAAACAACTTAACGTTGCAGGTCCAAAATCTGACCATTGAGAATGGCTTGTTACATCAGTACCTTGCCGACTTAGAACGAGGCTCCTTGGATCCTCCTCTGGCTGGTTTGGCAGAGTTGAAGTTTGATGGAAACCCAAATAATCTAAAAACCTTTGGGCACCTGTCAGGTTAATTTTACATTTAAGCCCCACATTTATGCCTTCAACAGATTTAAGGTGGGCTTCATTGTCAGCAATACCACAGGAAACACTTTTGCTCCAGCAATGCCCTGAGTTTTGGATGCCAGGCCACTTCTGGACAATTTTCGAGCTTTTCTCACAGAATGTAAAAAGATGTTGGACCATCAGGACTTTAGGTCGTCTACTCAAGAAGACATTTTGGAGCTCAGCCAAGGTGCCATTGACCTTCACACCAATATTTCCAAATCTAAAAGTCTAGCTGGGGAAATTGGCTTGATGGACTCCGCACTCTTCACCCTATTTCAAAAGAGGCTAAAAGACAAACTAAAGGACCAACTCGCAGATTAGCTAGACCAACTTCTTTACAAGACTTTATTCAGCTAACTATTCAGAGAGAGTCCTCTTCAAGAAAGGCAAATGAAACACCAAAAACAATCCTTGTCTAAAACAGCCGTTAGGCCATCATTGAAGAGTCTATCAAAGTCTTTCGATGCAGAAGACTTGTAGTCAAGTATTTGGGTCCGGTGGCTTTGAATGCTCTAAAGGCCAGTATGTGGATCTTAAAGAGGATCATTTTGTGTATTGGTAACCAGTGTAAAGTTTTTAGAGCTGCTGAGGCAGAACTCTGTCTGGGGAGTTTCAGCACAAGTGCTGCATGTTGCACCATCTGGAATTTGTGGAGTATGGTTTTGAAGATCCTGCGATAGAGACTATTACAATACCTGAGTCTAGAAGAGGGATCTGCCGCTGATCCAATTGTGGTTCATCAGCCACCACTGCAGTTCCGTCGGATATCTGAGCTAAGTCAGAGAGAATTCCGTGTTGCTGCATCCACTGGGACTTTAGGTCCCACTGCGCAGCCGGCATGTGCTAATTGGCATGTGTTACCAGCAGGATGCAGGAGGCCATGAGGCCCAGCAGCCTCAGAGTCAGTCTCACCGAAATCCAGGATAGAGGCTGAAACATTGGAATAATGGTAGGAATATCCTGGACTCGCTGATTCAGAGGATAGGCCCGAAACTGCATGGTGTTCAGAATGGCTCAGATGAAAGGGAGCATCTGAGAAGGAGTCAGGTATGACTTTAGCACGTTGCCAGCGAATGAGGAGGTCTGCCATAGTCTGGGGGTGGGAGATGACTGCCTGAGTGAGCCTGCCTACAAAAGCCAGTCGTCAAGGTAGGGGAAGAATGGAATCCCTGACCTCCGCATATGTGCTGCAACCACCGCCATCACCTCGGTGAATACTTGAGGGGAACTGGTGAGACCAAAATGGAGCGCTGCCAACTGAAAATGCTCATGGCCCATTGTGAACTGCAGGTGACACCTGAGGGCAGGCAGGACCAGGATGTGGAAATAGGTGTCCTGCAAGTCCAGCGCTACCATCCAGTCTCCAGGATCCAGGGCAGACAGAACCTGAGCTAACATGATCTTGAATTTCTCCTTCTTTAGGAAGAAGTTCAGAGTTCTCTGTCCTGCTTGGGCACTCGAAATAGCAACCATGACATACTTCTGATGCAGGCACCCTCTTGATGGCTCCTTTGGCTAAAGGAACCTGTACTTCCTGACAGAGCCGGGAGAGGTGGTACTCCGTCAGCATGTTTGGGAATGGTGGCATGGGTGACGGGGTTCCTAAAAAGGGATGGAGTAACACCTCTGAACAATTTGAAGTACCCACTTGTATGATGTTATGGACTGCCAGCAGGGCAGGTGATGTCGAATTCTGCCACTTACTGGGTACCTGTTATGGTAAAAGTGCAAACTAAAGAGGTTTTGAGGCTGCTGCTGCAGGGGAGTAGCAGACCAGGTAGCTGTGTATCTCACAAGGCTTGTGTGAGCCACGTCTGTGGCCTCAAAAGGACTGCCTTACCTACAAGGCGAGTCATATGAACAAAACTAAATACTCATCGCAAAATCTTCATCTGCTCTCATGTTATATATTATTTTGCTTGTTCACTGTTGTTTCTATGCCATGCTCTGTAAAGCGCTTTGCCACCCTGTGCACAGGGTCTTTACGCGTAGAACCTAAATAAATAAATAAAAATAAATACTAGCTGCAAGTAAAAGCATGTAGAATGAGCAAGACTGTACTGCATTTCACCGCTCACAGAATACTCCCCAGTAGTAAATATTGGTGACATGAAAAAAGTTCTACCACCCAGTATACAATATCCAGGAATGACAAGCGAATGTGATGTCCAGATATGTTGCCATTGCTGATGATGAAGAACACATTTGTTTTTGTCTAGAGACACAATTGAAATGCCTTCATGAAGGGCCATGCGTGTACAGACATCATCACAACATATACACACGTAAAATAAATGATGGGTAGGAACTTATTATTTAAAATACTGATATTGTATTATGGTCTTAACCCTGGCCCTGCTCATAAAAAAGGAACACCACGATAATACCAGGGTTATCAGGTATTTATTGGAACACTGGAGGCCTGCCTCTTAAATATGAAGGAAATGACTGTATGTTTTGATTAAAACCTCACACTAGTAGCATTAACCTAAATTTTATTATACCCTTGAAGACGATGATCATGTCATAAGTCTGAGGTTTTGTGGTCTTATATTTTGTATGAGAGCATTTCTGCCAAATGATTAAAAGTGAGAGAGATGCATCGAAAATTAAATAGAAAAAAGAATCAAACCGACGTTTAAACACACTTTAACAGTTTAGGAAAATGAATACTACATATCCACAACAAATAAACCATCGGGGGCCGTATTACTGAAGTGCCCCGTGGGGGGGCAACGGGTGTTTGCGCCCGCTTTGCACGCTCCGGGGCACTTTGGTATTACAGAAGGGGCCGCAGGCACTTGTGCGTACCCTTCTGTAATACCGATATCGCTGGTACACATAAGCTATCATCAGAGGGCGTTCCCTCATTTGCATCAGGCGTGGCCCCATGCAAATGAGGGAATCCCTTTGCCTCCAAGCCATATTATAGAGGCGGGCACAGAGGCAAATAAGCTGTCAAGGTGTGCAATGACAGTGTGCTACCTAAAAGGTGGTGCATTGTCAGTGCGCCCCCTGATAGCAGCCCTCTGGATGGGGGAAAGGGGTTCCTATGGACCCCCCCAGACATCCCCTTTAAAAGTGCAGGTGGGTTGCCGCCTGCACAGTGAAACACGGAGCGGCTGCTTCAAAGCCGCTCTGTTTTTCAACTGAATGCACTGCCCCCAGGGCAGCGCAAGTTAGCAGCTGCCATGGGGGGCAGCGCATTCTATGTAATAGGGCACACTTTCCCTGTTTGCGCCCGGTGCACCTGTTTTAAGGTGCGCCGGGTGCAAACAGGGAAAGTGTGCCCTATACATAATAGGGCCCCAGGGGGGGCGTATTATAGAAGTGCCCCGGGGGCGCAACTGGAGTTTGTCCCCACTTTGCGTGCCCCCGGGGCACTTTGGTACTACAGAAGGGGCCGCAGACGCTTGTGCAGCCCCTTCTGTAATACAATAGCACTGGCGCACATAAAGTACCAGTGCTATCATCAGAGGGCTTTCCCTCATTTGCATGGGGGCGTGGCCCATGCAAATCCCTTTGCTTCTGCGCCCACGCCGTATTACGGACGAGGGCGCAGAGGCAAAGAAGCTGTCACGATGCGCACTGACAGTGTGCCATCTAAAAGGTGGTGTACTGTCAGTGCGCCCGCTGATGGGCAGGCCTCTGGAGGGGGTAAAGGGGGTCACATGGACCCCCCCAGACATCCCCTTGCAGGTGGGTGCAGTCACTCACTGCACCTGCCTGCAAGAGGATCTCTTAACCCCCTTAAAAGTGCAGGCGGGTTGCCGCCTGCACTGTGAAACACGGAGCGGCTTCAAAGCAGCTGCTCCATTTTTTGCCCGGGGGCAGCGCATTCATCTTAAAACAGCGCATTTTCCTTGTTTGCGCCGGGCACACCTTTTAAAAGGTGCACCCTGCGCAAACAAGGAAAATGGGGCGCATGTATAATATGGCCCCTGGTAGCTTCACTGCACATGACACATGCAGATTTGTGAAAAATGACCTTCATAGGGGACTTGTGGGCATTTTCAGGATGGGGTGCCTGGCTAAGGAGGTCCAGGATTATGCATTTGTACTTAGTGTGTATTCACAATATTTTGGTAAGTACATCCCTACCCTAGATAGATTTGGAGATTTCCTCATGTGAAAGGCAGGTGTAAAGCTATATTGCGGGTAGTAATAGTAAGGAAACCCACCCCAAAACCGGTGGAGAAGTTGGGTATAGGTTTTTCCATTGGAAAAATAATTCTCCACGGTGCAAAAACAAAAAAATTAAGTGCATTTGTTTTTGGTGGTACATTTACGCATATTTAAATGTACACCTTTTACTTTTACAAATGCAAAAATGTTTTTTTTTCGGATTTTCAATTAATGTGGACTACTTTTTAGCCCCAGTTGTGAAAAATATGATCTTACATATCAGTGATACAGGAGATTTTCCAAGGCTTTTGGCCAATACAGTCCGGCAAAAGGGTTATCTAAGGGTTACCATAGATGTACGGTCATTGTGTCCATCAATAAGACATGACAAAGAAATACAAGCATGTGAATACTTTTCAAAATAAAGTAACATAGGGAAATTGCCACATTTACGCACGCTCTTAGGCATGCTAGAGATGTGCCTCACCAATAGTGTGTTTATATTCAATCATGAGTTGTATCAACAATAATGTGGCACCGCCATTGGAATTTCCTTTTCTCCAAGCTATGCTAATCTCACCATGTGATGGTGGGAGAGAGAAGTAGCCTGGGGTGAGACAAATGAGAAACATCTGGAAAAGATCATTCTATGGCTGAGACGCATAAACAATCTTTTTATTATTTGAAATAGAACACACAAAGAGTTCATGACATATTTCAGTGACCTCGATCGAAATGATACAACAAGCACTACACAAGTGAACTTTCTGGACATAGTATACATCAATGATGACATGATTGAAACTACTGTATTTGGTAAATCAACTGCCACTAATAGCATCTCAAATGTCACAAGCTTTCACCCCAAAGCACTGATCAGAAGCACACCCTATGGGTAATTACTACACATGAAACAAAATTGCTCTAATGAAAAAGAATTGCTAGACCGCAATGATGATGTTATACAAAGATTCAAAAGAAGAGGTTACCGTTGGAGAGATATCAAGAAAGGTTTGGAATGAGCCAAACAAAAAAAGTCCAGATTGGAGACTCTTGTAACCAACAATTAAAAAAGTACTAAAAGATCAGACATTGATGAGATATGATTAATCCTAACCTACAGTGAAAAAAAAGAGATCAGAAAAGTATTCAATAAATATTGGAAAATCATCAACCAAGATCCAGAAATTTGCCATGTGCTAGGGTCAAGGCAGATTATCACTTTCAGGAAAGCCCAGTCCTTAAAGGTTAAAATGGTTAGGTGTCACTTTAAGAGTCACTTTTCAGAGAAACCTATGTCAAATTGGCTTGACAAGTCACGAACAGGATACACAAAGTGTAACACAGGCAAAGCCTGCAAAATTGTCAAAAACACCAAAAGCATTAAAGACAAAAACAACTATAAAGTTAACATCAAAAAGAGAATAATTGGATTCTCATTTTGTTGTATACTTTCTGGAATGTGAATGCTGTTTAAAGTATGTAAGCAGCAAAGGATTCTGGAAGACATATGAGCGGTACAAAAGAACAAGTTACTTACATCAACACATTAGTTTTAACCTGTGGGAAGCTGGAGGTCAAGGACTTCAGCTGCCCTACGCATCACCATGGCATAGGAGGCGTAGTCCTCAGTGGCTTAATATAGGAAGAGCGATTTTTTTGCTAATAACTTTGGTGCAGTTTGACAAACCTTCACAAAACTTTGCCAAACAAGTTCATCTTCCTTAGCTCTGTCCTGGAAAGTTTAGGAGTGATCCATCAAGCAGGAGCCAAGACAAAGGGCGTCCTAAAATGTCATTTTTCCATGTTAATCCCCATTGGCAACACTTTAAAACTTTACTCGGAAAGCATGCTTTTTAGGTCGAGCCTAGCGCAGCGCGCATGCACTGCTCTATGGGAGGCTTCTTGTGAGCACTCCAAACTTCCCCGAAACTTCTCCGTGTGGGTGTGACTCCGCCCACACATTTGCTTGGCCTTTGCTTGTGGCTTTCAATAATGAAAGCACGCAAATGGCCAAAGGTGGGTGCATGTCCCACCTCTTCTTCAAATGTTCACTCCCACGGCGTTTGGGTCTCGGGAGCGAGCAGCGGCGCGCACGGTGCAGCTGCATGTCGCGTCGTGGATCATGTTACTAAATAAACACAGCGCGGTCTCTTTCCCTTTCGCGGCCGCGCTTGTGTTTTTTGGTTGTGATTGTGAGGTTACGAGGGCCTTTGACTCCACTTTTAGGAACATCGACCCTCTGACGCCCATGAATCGCCTTTATTTAACCTTGATGTTATCATGCAGTTTGCGTTTTTGTTTCTTTGAATGTAGTGCTGAGACGTTTATGTACAACTTCTAACCGCAGTGCTCTCTCTGAGTTTTTCCAGTTGCATTTCATTGTGACAGAAGGGCAGGGGTTGGGGGCAGAGGCCGATGCTGTTGCCAGAGAGCTTGAGACTGCGGGTTTTCCTTCATGTGTTTGTGGTTCGCGCTGTTTCCGATCACAGGGGCCATCTGGTCGTCTCTCCTGGAAGGGAAGCGCAGCTCCGTGGCCCGGAAGGGGCCAGCGCTCGGCGTCAGGTGCGTTTTTTGCTGGAAAGTGACATACTTTCGGTCCTGAGCGGAGCTGCTGCTCTCAATGGAAACTCCACATTTTTCCCTCCTTTTCACCCCTCTAGGTTTTTCCCATGGCAGGAATCCCGGCTGTTTATTTAACCCTGAAGTGCCCTCGGGAGCTGGGCCTGCTTGACTGGTTGGTGGAGGTCTCTAGACAGGGGTTTGACCCCCTGCTCCTTCTTCACCTCCCATGGTGCACTTCGGTCCATTCGATGAGGTGACGAGGTGCTGGGACACTAAACTAGAAGGGCGGAAGTCACTTTATAAACTCTAGAACGGGGCCTAGCGCTGCCTCCTTGAATGTTTCATGACTGGTTCGGCCTGTAGGCTTGAGTCGGAAGCTACCGGCCTTCATTATTACTGCGCTGCGCGACTGTAGGCGTTTGTAACTACTGGTTACATTTATTGAAGTGCCTCAGGTGGAATGTTCACGCACTGGGTGGCTTGTGACTCCCGCATGCATCTTGCTTGGCAGGTGAGGTCTTCAGCACTGTGTGGCTTGTGACTCCCCGCACGTCCCTCGCTTCGCAGGTGAAATCATCACGCACTGGGTGGCTTGTGATCACTCACGCCCCTCGCTGGGCAGGTGAGTTGTTCGCGCACTGGGTGGCTTGTGATCACGCACGTCCCTTGCTTGGCAGGTAAGATGTTCATGCACTGGGTGGCTTGTGATCACTCACGCCCCTCGCTGGGCATGTGAGGTGTTTGCGCACTGGGTGGCTTGTGATCACACACGCCCCTCGCTGGGCATGTGAGGTGTTCAGGCACTGGGTGGCCTGTGGTTTTTAATCTGGTAAAGTTGGGGTACACACAGCGTCTAGCGCTGTCTTCTTTCCCTTGTTATTTCGATTTGTTTAGCTCGGCGCTGTAATCTCTTCAGGTTTAAAGTCTGGCACCAGTCTCTTGCTTTCTGGGAAATTTTCGGAGTCCGGGAGCCTCCGCTCTCCCCTTCCCTCTCCCCATAAAGAGTGCCATGGATTTGATCTCTTTTCTGCTTCTTTTCTACAATGTTCCCAGTATCTGTGCTGAGTGCCTGCACCCCCGCCCTGCCCCCCCCCCTTCCCCGGTCTGCACATTTCCTTGTTTGTGCACAAGTGTAGGTCTCTGTACTATCAAGATACCTCGCGCCCGGCGACTCCTTCGTTCAGTCCTAGCTGTTGGGCCATGAGCACGTTGCATTCTGGGACTTGCCGCTTTATCTTCTGCATGCCAGTGCATTACGTTGCACTTTATCTTTACTTCTAATAGCAGGAAGCCCCAATTGGATTTATTCTCACAGGGCGTACTCGCCACCCGAGGGGCTGCCGCCACATCTCTCATGACCCTCTCTCCCGGAGCGCGCCTGGTATACTGGCCGAAATGACGCTGCTCGCTTCTGGGCTCTCCATTTAATTGCAGCAAGACACACCCACTGTTTTCCAAATGTGTTGAAATCCACACACAGCTTCACCAGCGCCCGTCATAGCCATGAAAAGGTACGAACACAGCAAAATCAATCCCAATCGTGCGACCCACATGTTGCTCTGCCTTTACACCTCTGCATTATTCTTTAGCACCCCGTGCTATTCGAGTACTGGTTCAGTCTCATGGACTATTTGCTGGAAAGATCCCCTGCTTCCCAACACCAAATACTTTAAGGCCACTTGTCGACTGGAACTTGACTAAAAAAAAAGCGGGTGGTTAGCAATGGTGTTTTCAACTTTACCATATCTGTTAGTTCAAAACATTGACACGTATTGTCTGCTTATAAACTTATAAAGTCCCAAAGGCAAGACCTATTGGCTATGCCAATGCTTGTTGTTATTTGGTATAAATAGGTGTTTGTTATTTTGTTTGCTGGCGTAAGTTGGACAAATAAGCCTTTGTTGATAAATTTGCGTTTAAAGAACAGCTCGGGTGGTCGTGAAGGGGTTAAAATTAAGTGATATCTGGACAGTTGGTCCCGTGGGAGACCCTTGGAAGTCCTGTGACACCTAACTATAATGTCACTTTAACTTTTGTTTATTTCTTTACACATATAACTATCTATATATATATATATATATATATATATATATATATATATATATATATATATATATATATATATATCATCACAAAGAGTTTCCCACCTTTGAGAACGCACTCAAAAAGCAGCCGAATCCCGCTGTCTTCAAGCGTTATTGTTTATTGCAACAATCGGTAAGCAGCATCCTGATAAATTACAGCCCTACGCGTTTCGGAACTCCTGTTCCTTGTTCACGGGCACATTGCTTGTTACGAGGCAGAGTGAGTGAAAATGAGAGTCCATTTTACACTGTTTTTATCGTCCTCCAGTGGGCGTAATTAACATCTCAGCATTCTGGGACCCGTAGTTCCTTCACCTAATAACACAACCCTTCAGTGGGTTCTGCCACTCGAAGTTGAAATTAAAAGTGAAAATAGGTTGTAGCGCGTTCAGGTCCTGTCTCTTCCCCAGCCCTATGATTAAGGTGCAGTGCACCGAAACGCATCAGGGATTGTGATTGATTGGAAATGCTGATGCTGGTTCCATTATTAAAAGCTCGTTTGAACTTTCCTCTGCAGGAGTGGCATCCTTGAAGCTCTGGGGCTTTTTTGGAGGAATATATATATATATATATATATCCATCAAACAAGTTGCCATGTTGAGGATGGCACTCCCGGAGTGCGAACTCGTGAGCATGAATGCCGCAGCAGTCTCGTGGTTCGCCTTTCATCAAATCCTGGCTCAACGCGTTTCAAGCTATGTGCTCTTGTTCACGAGCCCCTTCTGGCAAGGAAAGAACAGCAACCAACGGATTGAGGACACCTGCTCTTTATTGGTAATGTTACACCCATGTGGGCGTGTTCTTATTCACCATATGCCTCCAGTGCATGATGGTATATGCAGTCCCAAAATCCACTGTACTGCCCAAGTGGGTGGCGCTGTGATCCCAACATCCATAAAAATTAAAAACCACAGTGGGGTGAAGAAAAATAAAACCAACACAGTCTGTTGCTATAATTACGCTGTTCATGCGGCACACTCCGTTCCCTTTGCACACGTGTTAGACCCTTCCAACACCAAAGGATCCATGCTGTTATGGCGGGCCACCCTCGCGGCTGGACATAACCGTTACAAATCCATCAAACAAGTTGCCCTGTTGAGGATGGCACTCCCGGAGTGCGAACTCGTGAGCATGAATGCCGCAGCAGTCTCGTGGTTCGCCTTTCATCAAATCCTGGCTCAACGCGTTTCAAGCTATGTGCTCTTGTTCACGAGCCCCTTCTGGCAAGGAAAGAACAGCAACCAACGGATTGAGGACACCTGCTCTTTATTGGTAATGTTACACCCATGTGGGCGTGTTCTTATTCACCATATGCCTCCAGTGCATGATGGTATATGCAGTCCCAAAATCCACTGTACTGCCCAAGTAGGTGGCGCTGTGATCCCAACATCCATAAAAATTAAAAACCATAGTGGGGTGAAGAAAAATAAAACCAACACAGTCTGTTGCTATAATTACGCTGTTCATGCGGCACACTCCGTTCCCTTTGCACAGGTGTTCGACCCTTCCAACACCAAAGGATCCATGCTGTTATGGCGGGCCACCCTCGCGGCTGGACATAACCGCTACAAATCCATCAAACAAGTTGCCCTGTTGAGGATGGCACTCCCGGAGTGCGAACTCGTGAGCATGAATGCCGCAGCAGTCTCGTGGTTCGCCTTTCATCAAATCCTGGCTCAACGCGTTTCAAGCTATGTGCTCTTGTTCACGCGCCCCTTCTGGCAAGGAAAGAACAGCAACCAACGGATTGAGGACACCTGCTCTTTATTGGTAATGTTACAACCATGTGGGCGTGTTCTTATTCACCATATGCCTCCAGTGCATTATGGTATATGCAGTCCCAAAATCCACTGTACTGCCCAAGTGGGTGGCGCTGTGATCCCAACATCCATAAAAATTAAAAACAACAGTGGGGTGAAGAAAAATAAAACCAACACAGTCTGTTGCTATAATTACGCTGTTCATGCGGCACACTCCGTTCCCTTTGCACAGGTGTTCGACCCTTCCAACACCAAAGGATCCATGCTGTTATGGCGGGCCACCCTCGCGGCTGGACATAACCGCTACAAATCCATCAAACAAGTTGCCCTGTTGAGGATGGCACTCCCGGAGTGCGAACTCGTGAGCATGAATGCCGCAGCAGTCTCGTGGTTCGCCTTTCATCAAATCCTGGCTCAACGCGTTTCAAGCTATGTGCTCTTGTTCACGAGCCCCTTCTGGCAAGGAAAGAACAGCAACCAACGGATTGAGGACACCTGCTCTTTATTGGTAATGTTACACCCATGTGGGCGTGTTCTTATTCACCATATGCCTCGAGTGCATGATGGTATATGCAGTCCCAAAATCCACTGTGCTGCCCAAGTGGGTGGCGCTGTGATCCCAACATCCATAAAAATTAAAAACCACAGTGGGGTGAAGAAAAATAAAACCAACACAGTCTGTTGCTATAATTACGCTGTTCATGCGGCACACTCCGTTCCCTTTGCACAGGTGTTCGACCCTTCCAACACCAAAGGATCCATGCTGTTATGGCGGGCCACCCTCGCAGCTGGACATAACCGCTACAAATCCATCAAACAAGTTGCCCTGTTGAGGATGGCACTCCCGGAGTGCGAACTCGTGAGCATGAATGCCGCAGCAGTCTCGTGGTTCGCCTTTCATCAAATCCTGGCTCAACGCGTTTCAAGCTATGTGCTCTTGTTCACGAGCCCCTTCTGGCAAGGAAAGAACAGCAACCAACGGATTGAGGACACCTGCTCTTTATTGGTAATGTTACACCCATGTGGGCGTGTTCTTATTCACCATATGCCTCCAGTGCATGATGGTATATGCAGTCCCAAAATCCACTGTACTGCCCAAGTGGGTGGCGCTGTGATCCCAACATCCATAAAAATTAAAAACCACAGTGGGGTGAAGAAAAATAAAACCAACACAGTCTGTTGCTATAATTACGCTGTTCATGCGGCACACTCCGTTCCCTTTGCACAGGTGTTCGACCCTTCCAACACCAAAGGATCCATGCTGTTATGGCGGGCCACCCTCGCGGCTGGACATAACCGCTACAAATCCATCAAACAAGTTGCCCTGTTGAGGATGGCACTCCCGGAGTGCGAACTCGTGAGCATGAATGCCGCAGCAGTCTCGTGGTTCGCCTTTCATCAAATCCTGGCTCAACGCGTTTCAAGCTATGTGCTCTTGTTCACGAGCCCCTTCTGGCAAGGAAAGAACAGCAACCAACGGATTGAGGACACCTGCTCTTTATTGGTAATGTTACACCCATGTGGGCGTGTTCTTATTCACCATATGCCTCCAGTGCATGATGGTATATGCAGTCCCAAAATCCACTGTACTGCCCAAGTGGGTGGCGCTGTGATCCCAACATCCATAAAAATTAAAAACCACAGTGGGGTGAAGAAAAATAAAACCAACACAGTCTGTTGCTATAATTACGCTGTTCATGCGGCACACTCCGTTCCCTTTGCACAGGTGTTCGACCCTTCCAACACCAAAGGATCCATGCTGTTATGGCGGGCCACCCTCGCGGCTGGACATAACCGCTACAAATCCATCAAACAAGTTGCCCTGTTGAGGATGACACTCCCGGAGTGCGAACTCGTGAGCATGAATGCCGCAGCAGTCTCATGGTTCGCCTTTCATCAAATCCTGGCTCAACGCGTTTCAAGCTATGTGCTCTTGTTCACGAGCCCCTTCTGGCAAGGAAAGAACAGCAACCAACGGATTGAGGACACCTGCTCTTTATTGGTAATGTTACACCCATGTGGGCGTGTTCTTATTCACCATATGCCTCCAGTGCATGATGGTATATGCAGTCCCAAAATCCACTGTACTGCTGAGAGGCTCTTCGTGATGTTATACGGCTTGGTCCTGCCGTGAGCGACGCACCACCGTGAAAGAGCGCCAAAACTGCCCGAAATCGGACCTTGTTTGTGGAGTATGTGAAAGCATCAAGGGCAGTGGCAGCCGCCAGGGACTGAACCTTGGAGGAACCCCAGCAACTTGAAAGTGGTATGCATGGGGATTACGGTGACCAGAGAATGCAGCAAGATCATAAGGCATCGCCCACTGGAGGGTATTAATTGCGGGACTGAAAGCGCACTACATAAACCAGCATGCTCTAATCACTTAGCCCATCGCGGCGCCCACTAGGGGGCAAACACTTGAAAAAAGGAGCAATTGGTGTAGTGTTTTGTTTAGCCTCAAGATGCCTGCGGCTCCCCTTTGAAAAAGGTCAATGTGACCGAAATGCATCAGGAACGCCAGCGCTGTTTTAATTCAATCCTTTACTTCACCGTAATGTGTGCGGCTCATTCCTTTCTTCGTTAGAGAGGCTCTTCGTGATGTTATACGGCTTGGTCCTGCCGTGAGCGACGCACCACCGTGAAAGAGCGCCAAAACTGCCCGAAATCGGACCTTGTTTGTGGAGTATGTGAAAGCATCAAGGGCAGTGGCAGCCGCCAGGGACTGAACCTTGGAGGAACCCCAGCAACTTGAAAGTGGTATGCATGGGGATTACGGTGACCAGAGAATGCAGCAAGATCATAAGGCATCGCCCACTGGAGGGTATTAATTGCGGGACTGAAAGCGCACTACATAAACCAGCATGCTCTAATCACTTAGCCCATCGCGGCGCCCACTAGGGGGCAAACACTTGAAAAAAGGAGCAATTGGTGTAGTGTTTTGTTTAGCCTCAAGATGCCTGCGGCTCCCTTTGAAAAAGGTCAATGTGACCGAAATGCATCAGGAACGCCAGCGCTGTTTTAATTAAATCCTTTACTTCACCGTAATGTGTGCGGCTCATTCCTTTCTTCGTTAGAGAGGCTCTTCGTGATATATATATATATATATATATATATATATATATATATATATATATATATATATATATATATATATATATATAGAGAGAGAGAGAGAGAGTGAGATAGAGATATAGATATATTTATATATATATAAATATATATATATATATTTAAGTAGGGTAGTAAGATTTTGACTTGCGTTAAAAAAACAAAGGTTAAAGTGGACAATACGAAGGCCTTCTAATGATAAAATAATGTCTGTTTTAAAGCCAAAAATTCACCTGCTATACATAACTGACCTAAGTATAACTTGCATCGCTGTGATACACTGCTCATGACCTCACATATGGCATTATTGATGGCATATAGAATCTGTGGCAGAGCAAGTTATACTTAAGCTGTTTGTAGTGAACTATAATGGTGGCTCTGGAATCCAAATGATTTACTGTGTGTAAACCGATGTTTTAAGGTATACGCGTTTTTATAATATGTTTTAATGTTTTTATGGAATTTGTGCATCTTTTATGGTTATATTTTAACTGAATAAAGATTTATACTACTACTACATTGGCGGAGGATGAAAAGTGTCATGGTGATTGGTCAAGGGGTTGCACAGATAAAAGGGGGTCCCAAAACGTGTTTTTCCACCAATGCATTTTCCATAGACTTTTGTATCTGAGTAGCCCGAAAACGGCTGAATGGATTTCTATGCCAGGATTACACACTATGGTGTGCAGATGATCCTTTGGGTTCTACAGATAAGTAGGTTAAGTATTTTTCAAGTTATAAGGCATTTTAACGTAGTGATATCTTTTGTTGCAGTACGTTCGTTAAATTTCGCAGTATTTCACGGAAGTACCTTCGTACATAGCAATGACAAGTCATTATGTGATTGGCTAATGACTGCCTTTACAAAAGGCAGCAATGTTGTTATTAGGTACACTTTGATGTGTTCTGCGTTATGCCTTTAGATATAGGTTAGTGTTAGGTTTGATATTTTTCCCCTACATATTACCAATTTATTAAAGTGGTACTAGGTAGGGAAAAATATTTATAAGTTTCTATATATTTAAAAAAAAAATACGGATCATCTTTGTACTGCCTCAGGAGTACTGCGGTACTTATAATAATTTTTTTTTAAATAAATACGTTAACAAATTACAAATACACTACACTACATTATATGTTACAAATATAGTGTACTAGAGTGCATTTTCTATTTGTAACATATTTAATTCTGCGCAAAAAGTCTATGGAGCACCGTGGTAATAGCTACAAATTACCGTGCTACTTAAACACTTTTAAAAAAAAATGTGCAGTTCTTCCTAACCTGCTATATAAATATATAGAAAATTATAAATACATTTCTCTATCTATTACCACTTTAATAAAAGTGGTAATAGGTAGAGAACAACAATAAAAACGACTACTTACCTATATCTAAGACCCTAACACAGAAAGCAGTGAAATGCAGAATGGAGCCAAACCATCCTAAAATCGACATGGCTGCATTTTACGTTTGGTAAACATAGCCATTAGCCAATCACATACTGCCTTCTCATTCGCTTGTACCGTGCCATACCGTGAACTTACTGCGGTATACAGCAGCACAATATATAACTACGTTTTTTAAAACTTATAACTTAACACTATTTATATCTTTAACGCTTAACAAATCCTGTCATTCATTCATTCATTCATTCATTCATTAACACTATTTACACTATTCAAACATACTAACAAAAATTACCATTTGCCCCTGATAATGTATATTCCTGCCACATTACATCTGCATCTGTTCACACACTCAGGCTATGTCTGTTTCAATTACCACACTCCACTTAACGCCACTCCACTCTACACCAGTCCACTGTACGCTATTACACTCTACACCATTACATTCTGTGACACTCCAGTCTACGCCACTCCACTGAATGCTCCTCCACTTTATGCTACCCCACTTTATGCTATTCCACTGTACGCAATGCCAATCTACAGCACTACATTCTACGCTATTCTACTCTATGCCACTCCACTGTATGCCACTCTACTTTATGCTACCCCACTTTATGCTATTCCACTGTACGCAATGCCAATCTACAGCACTACATTCTACGTTATTCTACTCTATGCCACTCCACTGTATGCCACTTCAGTGTACACCACTGCACTGTACACTATTCTACTGTACGCCACTCCACTGTATGCTACTCCACTGTACGACACTCCACTCTACAATATTCCACTGTATGCTATTACACTGTACACCACTCCATTCTACACCACTACACTTTACGCCACTACACTCCATGCTACTACACTCTACACTATTCCACTGTGCGACACTCCATTCTACTCCACTATACTCTAGGCTATTCCACTACATGACAATTCACTGTACATCACTTCACTGTATGCCATGACACTCAACGTTATTCCACTCTACACTACTCCACTGTATGCCTCTCCACTCTAGGGCACTCCACTACAGTCTACACTATTCCATTGTACGCAACTCCACTCTACAACACTCCACTGTACGCCACTCCACAGTGCTCTATTACACTGTACGCCACTACAGTCTACCCTACCACACTCTAACCTGCTCCACTCTACAACACTCCACGCTAGGGTATTCCACTCTACAACACTCCATTGTACACCATTACACTCTACGCCTCTCCACTGTATGCCACTACACTATATGCTACTCCACAATACGCTATTTCAGTGAATGCTAGTTTACTATACGCCATTCCGCTGTATGCAACTCCAGTCTACACCACTCCCCTGTACGCTATTCCACTGTACGTCACTCCACTCTTCCCCCACTTCACTCCATGCCACTACACCCCACTCTATGCCACTGCCCTGTACGCCACTCCACTTTATGCTATTCCACTGTACGCCACTCCACTCTACGACACTCCACTGTACGCTATTTCACTTTACGCCACTCCACACTGCAGAACTCCAAAGTAAGTTACTCCACTGTACGCTATTCCACTCTACGCCACTCCACACTGCAGAACTCCAAAGTAAGTTACTCTACTGTATGCCATAACACTGTACCTCACTCTACTGTATGCTCCTGCACTCTATAATAATTCTAGGAACAAGGGTCTGTTAACAAAGTTAGAAAAATAATCACCATGGATGCAGTAATAATTTCCATGAATAGTTCTGATAAACAGTATCTAAAGTATTTCTTTTCAACATGTAAATTCAACCAAAAAATATGGGAATTACCCTGCCGGAGTAATTTCAAGGAACAAAAAACAGGTGTACAAAGTTGACAAAACAAAACATATAAACACATACAGGCAAAAAGACAGTGACTGACATTTATATATAACACTCAGGTCACTTATTACAAAAAGCAAAACACTACTGCACCCAGAGTGAAAATGATTCCAAACATGGTTTTAACAGGTCTGAGTGTATGTCAATGGCGTTTCGATCTACTGAGAATTTGGGATCATCATCAGGACTGAGGGTCAGTTGCCTGGCAAAGTACCGATTGGTGTATTGCATTAAACACCTGATTTTTACAACAGGTCACATACAGTTCGTGCCTGTAAAGAAATTTGTGCAAATATGAACCACCTTAGCCGGTATTATTATCCCGTGCACATAAGAGTGGCTATATACAAAGTAATCAAAAAATCAGACCTTATAGTGATGGAGTCCCTGACATACGAGGGTGGCAGATGGGTCAAGTATCAAATATATTACTGCAGTTGAATCTCCAGTGCAATTTGGTTAAAAATATATAAATGTTAGTCACTGTCTTTTTGCCTGTATGTGTTTATATGTTTTATTTTGTCAATTTTGTACACCTGTTTTTTGTCCCTTGAAATTTCTCTGGCGGGGGTTCTGCCCATATTTCTTGGTTGCATTTGTATGTTGAAAATACTATTCATGGAACTTATTACTATATCCATGGTGATTATTTTTTTAACTTTGTTAAGGGACCCTTGTTCCTAGAATTACTTCAATACCCTTGGTCCCTTACGATCCTAGGATTTCCCTTGTCTACTGACACTAGCTCCACTCTATGCCACTCCACTCTTCGCCACTCCACTGTACGCTATTCTACTTTATGCCACTCGACGCCACTACACTCTACAACACTCCAATGTATGCTATTCTGCTCTACGCCACTCCACTGTACGGCACTCAATTCTACGCTATTCAACTCTATGCCACTCCACTGTACCCCACTCCACTGTAAACCACTCCACTGTATGCTATTCCACTGTACGCCACTCCACTGTACGGCACTGCACTCTACACCACTCCACTGTACGGCACTGCACTCTACACCACTCCACTGTATGCTATTCAAATCTTCTACGTCACTCCTGTGTACGCCAAATCCACTGCATGCCACTACACTCTACGCTACTCCACTGTCAGCTATTTCAGTGTATGCTAGTCTGCTATATGCTATTCCACTGTATGTCACTCCACTCTATGCCACTCCCCTGTGCGCCACATCACTGTATGCTATTCCACTTTATGCCACTCCACTCTATGCCACTCCTCTGTACACCACTCCATTTTATGCTATTTCACTGTACACCATTCCACTCTACGCCACTCCAATCTATGTTATTCCGCTCTATGCCACTCCACACCACTCCACTGTACATCACTCTATTGTATGCCACTACACTGTACCTCACTCCACTGTATGCCGCTCCACTCTACACCACTCCACTCTACAGTTTTCCACTGTACTCCACTTCACTCTCCGCCACCGCAGTCAACGCCACTCTGCATGACACTGTACGTAACTCCACTCTACACCGCTTCACTCTATGCTATTCCACTCTAAGCCACTTCACTATATGCCACTCCACTGAATACATGGCCACTCTTTGCTATTGCACTGTATGCCACTACAGTCTGATACTCCACTTTATGCCACTGCACTGTACGGCAATCCATTCTATGCCACTTCACTATACCCAAATATCCTCCACTGTGCTCTGCTCAGCAACACTAAACTCCACTCAACAACAGTCTACGCCCCTCCACTGTACCATACTATAGTCCACTGCTTAGTACTACACTGTAGAACAATGTACTCTTGTCAATACCAGTGTACAGCAATTTACTTTACTCTTTAGCACTTTACGACACTGAACGCCGCTCTACGCAACTCCCTCTATGCCACTCCACCCCAGTTAATATACTCTAGTCTATTAGACACTACTCCACTGTACTCTACTGTAGTCCGCTACTGCACTTTATGCCACTTCACTACACGCTACTCTGTCCCACTCCACTGCATGACAGACTATCCCCCTCCACTCTATCATACTGTACTGCACTCTACTCTACTCCACTGTACAAACACTTTCATCCACTCTCTGACACTCCACTCTACTTTATGACTCTTTCTTACACACTACAACACCCACTCTACTCCACTGTACTATACACCACTCCACTCTACAACACTTTACTCCACTGTATACTATGCTATTCCACTCTATTCCCCACCACTGTACTCTAGAACATGATACTCCACTCTATGCTACGCCACGCCACTGGACTCCAATCCACTGTACAACAATTTCTCTCACTCTATGGCGCTGTACAATACTCCACTCTACACCGCTCCAGTGCACCACACTCTACTCCACTCTATGCAACTTGACTCTACAAGACTCTATTACACTGTGTGCCACTATGCAACACTGTACTCCACTCTGTGCCCCTACACTACTGGGTACATCCCTCTACTCCACTCTATACACCTACACCCCAGTGTACAATACACTACTTCGTCTACACCACTTTTCAACACTCTACAACACACCACTCCACTGTACAATATATTACGTGCCACTACAATTTATAACTCGGCTCTACCCTACGCATGTCCACTCTATTGCACTCCACGCCACTGTACTATACAACATGCCATTGCACTATTTAACAATCTGCTCCACTGTACGCTATGCCACTCCACTCTACTCTATGACACTCCACTCTACTCAACCCCACTCCAATGTACCCCACTCCACTCCACTCTACTTCACTCCACTCTATGCTACTCCACTCTATGCCACTCCACTGTACGCTATTCCACTGTACGCCACTCCACTGTACCACACTCCACTCCCCTTACACCACTCTACAACACTCTCCTCCACTCTACTATTCCATACTCCACTTAATGACACTCTACCCGATGACAGTAAACTCTTTGCTTTTCAACACATTTTTATTAAAAAATTTAAAAATTAGAATTCAAAGAAAAAACTAAAGGTTAAACCTTTGCTAAAATTAGGAAAACGATAGTTATTCTTTCTATACAAGTTAAACTTAAAATACACAAACATTACAAATTATAAAGTTATAGTTATACCTTAAATGTATACATTACGCACCACCTTTAAATTAATATCACTGTATTTATTCTTTACCTACAAACCAAACTTAAACTACACAAAAGTTAAAAATTGTAGACTTATACCTATAATTTCTAATTTAAATTATTATAACTCACGTGCCTCCATACACAAGACTGCAATCTTGTTGGCTTTCTTCAATTATCACATTTACAGCAAAACTGTCTGTTTCCTTCACAAAGAATGGAGAACAGGTAAGTTGCAAACATGTTATTCCACTGTCTCCAAGATACTAACACGTCTCCTGGAACAGATAGGAAAATAGGTGGCTGGATATACTCTGTTGCCGAATAAACATAAAAGGGAACAAAAACTAAAACTTACACAATAGTGTAAAACAGCAATTAAAATAACTAGCCAAACTTAGTGACCAGCATAATGATCTAAAACAGGGGACTTCAGCCTTTTCTGTAAAAAGAACTACTTATGTTCAATGAAACGTATTGAGAGATACTAATATTACTAGTATTGCAATAGTGGCCACATCAGACAAGATTACATTAGTGACCACAATATTCAAAATTACTACCAATGATCAGCTCGGTGCATCAGGCATGGTTGTCAACAGTAATGTTTAAAAGGCTTTGTCGATATGGAAAGTCTCTACAAGGGAAATACATACCATCCATTGCTGCAATGCCTCTGGCACCAAGGTGATAACATTTATAAAAAGTCTCTCCAATCCCACATGATTAATCACTCAAATATCCGCTTTCAATATATTTTGGAAATTTAGCTATTTTTCTTCAAGTATCAGTTTTTGATTTCTGAAAAAAACATGTTTCTCTTGAATATACACTTTCAATTTTGGTATAAGTATATTCATTCAACAAAGCAAAAGCTTCCAATTTAGTTGGCTGGGCTGCACACAGGAGAGTTACTTACAGGTAGCTGGAGAGCTATCACTAGCTCCTGAGCTACTTGTTGGCGAAGCCTGATCTAAAACAATCTAAAAGAATAATATCAGCACACCACACATACAAGAGTTCAAGACTTTGGGAGCTTGACAAGATGGTCTTCATCAGAGTCTTCCTCACAGTAATACAGATTTTGCTACAACATGCTGCCTTCTAATCGCATACACTCTCCAAAGAAACTAGTTTGAAAGGTATACAACCTCCTTGGTGTTCATTCCCTGTCAACATGTCTTGTAACGCCCTTGCACAGAGCACAGCCTCATTGTAAGGGGATGAGTTAAGCTAGCAGTTACGCCTTTATTGCATAGGCTGTATCATGTGACCAATGCTGTGTAAGTGGGGATGCCTGTGATATCACATTAAAATGTTCAGGCTGGTTAGAACTGGTTCCTTGCCAGGAGAACATGGGGAGTTGAGAGCTGGAGGTAAGAGGATGTTGTGATTGCCTGTCCTGTCAGAGTTCTGTACGATGTCTTCCTTCAGAAATTCACCCATGGTCAGGCGCTGATTGGAGCACAGAAAAAAGAGGAGACTTTGCAGATTAGACAAATAGAACAAGAAATAGGCCAAATGGAGAGTGAAGCTGGGACTGCCAGGTGCGCGGAATCGCGCCATAGGCTGGCGTTGAAACAACGGCCCCTTGGCCCTGGCGGAATGGGAGGCGAGGGCATACGCACTAGCCACACAATATCGCATATACGATGTTGGAGATAAGGTCCTTAAACTCCTTGCGTGGCTAGAGAGACGCGACAGTGATAGGTCTTGGGTGATAGGGGTCCGCGATGGGGAAGGGGTGCTTAAGTCCACCAGCAATTACATTGCAGAAGCCTTTGCGGTGCACTTCGAGCGAGTATACGCACCGGTTTGCACAAGGTCAGAAGCAGATTGTGCAGAGTTCCTTAAGGACATCAACTTACCAATGGTGCCCCTGGAGGCACGCGAACAATTAGAAGCGGACATCACGGTGGAGGAGCTGGGTAAAGCATTGGGCTCCCTTAAATCAGGGAAGGCATCGGGTCCCAACGGGCTCCCGGGTTGTGATATACAAGAAGCAGGCCGCGATCATACTCCCTCCGCTCAGAGAAATGCTGCTGGAGGCGCGTGATTTAGGACACCTGCTGGCAGACCAAAGGGCAGCAACGATAGTAGTGATTCATAAAGATGGAAAGCGAGCCGATCAGTGCAGTTCATACCGTCCTATCTCTCTTATTAACGTGGAGGCCAAGGTCCTGGCAAAGACCTTGGCGGACAGGTTGGTGTCTGTGATTGCGGACCTGGTGCACGTGGACCAATCGGGGTTCATGCCCAGTAGAAGTACCCGGCACAACCCACGGAGACTGTATGGGGTGCTGCACATGACTAGTGGTAACGAGACCAACAGACAGCATCGATGGCGCTGGACGCCTCAATGGCTTTTGATAGCATCGAATGGCCATACCTATTTATGGTCCTTCAGAGGCTGGGTTTTGGTCCCACTTTCTGTGGCTGGGTCAGACTCCTGTATGAGATGCCTAAGGCGCGGGTGTGAGTCAACGGGGCAATTTCTAGATCCTTTCAGCTACGGAGAGGTACTAGGCAGGGGTGCCCTCTGTCCCCGCTCCTGTTTGCTCTTGCGCTGGAACCACTGGCACACTGGATCAGGAGAGATCCTATGATCTGGGGAATAAAGGCGCCGGGGGGATGGGAGGAGCGTATCTCCCTGTACGCTGATGATATTGTTCTGTACCTGGCACGACCCTACTACTCTATAGCGCGAGTGCTTCATATTTTCGAGCTCTTTGGTAGCTATTCTGGATACAATATCAACTGGTCAAAGTCGGTGATCTTTCCACTGTCGGGCCCTCTCCTCCAAAGTTCCGCCGCGGTGCTCGGCTCCAGTGGTGTTAGAGGGCTTTAAATACTTGGGGGTCCACGTCACAAGGGACCAAAAAGAGTTCCTGGATAGGAATCTTGGACCTCAAATGAGTCGCTTGATTGCAGACGTCAGTCACTGGCACACGCTCCCGCTCTCTCTTATGGGAAGGGCGGCTCTTTTTAAAATGATGACGCTACCAAGGCTCCTCTATATTCTGCAGAATACCCTCTTTCCGGTCCCTCCGACTATATTTAAGCGTATATCGCAGGAAGTGCGGACACTGCTGTGGGAGGGTGGCTCGCCGAGAATCGCGCTACACAAGTTGCATAGGGGAGTCTACGATGGTGGTATAGCTGTTCCGAACATCAGACTGTACTATTGGGCCTCCCAGTTGCAGGTCATTAATGACTGGGTATACGTAGGGGGGGAGGAGCCGGCCTATAGAGCGGATAAAGCAGTCATGCCAGGGGGGAATTGTGAACCCCTCCTGTACTCCCGAAGATCGCGACCGGAATGGCCGGAACACACCAAAGTGGTAATCCAGTGTTGGAGGGAGGCCAATAAACTACTGGGCTGGGCCGGGAAATTAACAGGCAAAACCCCGCTGTGGGTGGGTGATCTTTTAAGTGAAGTGGCTGCGCTGTCGAGCTTTAAAGGATGGAAACTGATCTGCATAGAATATCTGGGGGATGTATGGAAAGGGGATTCACCCTTTACGTTCGAAGATCTCCAAAAAGAGTACAACTTGCACCAATCGCAGAGGTACCCACATCTGAGACTCTTTCACGCTCTGCGCACACATATACACAGTGGGGTTTCAATTCCAGACTACACCCCGTTAGAGGATAGGATACTATTGGATCCCATTAACCCCTTCGCTGCTAGGCCTTTTCCCCTCCTGTGCTAAGCCTTTTTTTGGCTATTTGGGGTAGTTCGCGCTTAGGCCCCTGTAACTTTTTGACCACATAACGTATCCATGCCAAATTTGCGTCCTTTTTTTCCAACATCATGGGGATTCTAAAGGTACCCAGGGTTTGTGGATTCCCCTGGAGGAGACCCAGAAATGAGCCAAAATACAGCTAAATATTGGTTTTTTGGGGAAAAATGCCAAAAAAGGGCTATAGATGAAAGCGTCTGGTTTTTTCCCTGCAAATGGCATCAAAAAGGGGTTGTGGTGCTGAAATCACCATCTTCCCAGCTTTCAGGGACAAGCAGACTTTTGTCAGAAAACCAAAATTTTTTACACAGTTTTGGCATTTTTCTGAGACATAGTCTATTTTTGCTATTTTTTGTGCTTTCAACCTCCTTCCAGTTAATGGTAGAAATGGGTATGAAAGCAATAATGGATCCTGGAAAGCCATATATTTCTGAAAAGTAGACAAAATTCTGAATTCAGCAAGGGGTCATTTGTGTAGATCCTTCAAGCTTTCTTTATAGAAACAAACAGTTAAATATAGGAAAAATTGAAAATTAGTTGAAAAAATCAGCCATTTGTGTCAACGTTTTCACCTGTAACTTCTTCTAATTATGACAAATATTTGAAAGCAATATACCGTTACATCCGCTGGACCTTTCTGGTTGTGGCGATATATAGGACTTGTAGGTTCACCAAGAACCCGACGAACCCAGAGCCAATAACTGAGCAGCGTCTTGCAATGGTTTTTTATTATGTACCGGGTATATAGCAATTATTCTGGGAAAATTTATACATGGAAAAATCGGTATGAAAGACACCTATGTATTTCTGAAATGGGAACAAAATATAGAGTTTAGAAATAGTAGATATTTGCACATTTCCGAAATTGGGAGTACCCATACTAGCATGAGAATTATAGGACATTTTTCAAAATGACTTCTTTTTTACACATTGTTTTTCATTTGGAAGGCAGAAATGCATCAAAAGTCAATAGATAACAACAGTTGCTCTACAATTTTGTGTTACCCTAAGTCTCCCGATAAAAATGGTACCTCACTTGTGTGGGTAGGCCTAGTGCCTGCGACAGGAAACGGCCCAAAACGCAACGTGGACACACCACATTTTCACAGTGAAAAATGACCCTTTTTTTGCAAAGTGCCTAGCTGTAGTTTTTGAACCCTAGCTCTGCCGGCACCTAGGGAAACCTAGCAAACCTATACATTTTTGAAAACTAGACACCCAGGGGAATCCAGTATGGGGTGACTTGACTGGCTCTCACTAGGTTCTGTTACCCAGAATCCCTTGCAAACCTAAACAATTGTCAAAAAAAACACATTTTCCTCACTTTTCTGTGGTGGAAAGTTCTGGAATCTGCGTGGATCCACAAAATTCCACCCACCCCGCATTCCCCAAAGTCTTCCGAGAAAAATGGTACCTCACTTGTGTGGGTAGGCCTAGTGCCCGCGATAGGAAACAGCGCAAAACACAATGTGGACACACCACATTTTCACAGTGAAAAATGACCCTTTTTTTGAAAAGTGCTTAGCTGTAGTTTTTTAACCCTAGCTCTGCCGGCACCTAGGGAAACCTAGCAAACCTATACATTTTTGAAAACTAGACACCCAGGGGAATCCAGTATGGGGTGACTTGACTGGCTCTCACTAGGTTCTGTTACCCAGAATCCCTTGCAAACCTAAACAATTGTAAAACAAAACACATTTTCCTCACTTTTCTGTGGTGGAAAGTTCTGGAATCTGCGTGGATCCACAAAATTCCACCCACCCCGCATTCCCCAAAGTCTTCCGAGAAAAATGGTACCTCACTTGTGTGGGTAGGCCTAGTGCCCGCGACAGGAAACAGCGCAAAACACAATGTGGACACACCACATTTTCACAGTGAAAAATGACCCTTTTTTTGAAGAGTGCTTAGCTGTAGTTTTTGAACCCTAGCTCTGCCGGCACCTAGGAAAACCTAGCAAACCTATACATTTTTGAAAACTAGACACCCAGGGGAATCCAGGATGGGGTGACTTGACTGGCTCTCACCAGGTTCTGTTACCCAGAATCCCTTGCAAACCTAAAAAAGTGTAAAAAAAACACATTTTCCTCACTTTTCTGTGGTGGAAAGTTCTGGAATCTGCATGGAGCCACAAAATTCCACACACCCCGCGTTCCCCAAAGTCTTCTGAGAAAAATGGCACCTCACTTGTGTGGGTAGGCCTAGTGCCCGCGACAGGAAACGACGCAAAACGCAACGTGGACACACCCCAATTTCACTGTGAAAAGTGACCCTTTTTTGGCAAAGTGCCTAGCTGTAGTTTCTGAACCCTAGCTCTGCCGGCACCTAGGGAAAGCTACCAAACCCACACATTTCTGAAAAGTAGACACATGGGAGATTCCAGGGAGGTATGGCTTGCGTGGATCCCCCAATGTTTTCTTACCCAGAATCCCCCAGAAATCTGAACTTTTGCTGAAAAAATCACTTTTTCACACATTATTGTGTGGGAAAGTTGTGGCATCACCGGGCTGACACAAATTTCCTACCACCCAGGATTGCCCCAGGTCTCCCGATACAAATGGTGCCTCACTTGGGTGGGAGGCCCAAGTACCCGACGACAGGCAAGGGCCCAAAACGTATTGAGGCGACATCAAAAATGCCTATCACAAAACGACCTGGTTTTGCAAGGGGTCCCATGACTTTTTGCCCGGGGCTCGGCGGCCACCTAGGAAAACCTAGCAAACCCAAACATTTCTGAAAAGTAGACACCGGGGATTCCAGGGAGGTATGGCTTGCGTGGATCCACCAACGTTTTCTTACCCAGAATCCTCTGCAAACCTGAAATTTTGCTGAAAATAATCACTTTTTTCACATTTTTGTGTGGGAAAGTTGTGGCATCACCGGGCTGACACAAATGTCCTACCACCCAGCATTTCCCAGGTCTCCCGATCAAATGGTGCCTCACTCGGGTGGGAGGCCCAAGTATGCAGCGACAGGCAGGGCCCAAAACGTATTGAGGCGACATCAAAAATGCCTATCACAAAACGACCTGGTTTTGCAGGAGTCCCATGACTTTTTGGCCCGGGGCTCGGCGGCCACCTAGGGAAACCTAGCAACCCAAACATTTCTGAAAAAGTAGACACCCGGGATTCAGGGAGGTATGGCTTGCGTGGATCCACCAGCGTTTTCTTACCCAGAATCCCCTGCAAACCTTAAATTTTGCTGAAAAAATCACTTTTTCACACATTTTTGTGTGGGAAAGTTGTGGCATCACCGGGCTGACACAAATGTCCTACCACCCAGCGTTCCCCCAGGTCTCCCGATAAAAATGGTGCCTCACTCGGGTGGGAGGTCCAAGTACGCGCGACAGGCAAGGGCCCAAAACGTATTGAGGCGACATCAAAATTGCCTCAATACGTTTTGGGCCCATGCCTGTCGCGCGTACTTGGGCCTCCCACCCGAGTGAGGCACCATTTTTATTGGGAGACCTGGGGGAACGCTGGGTGGTAGGAAATTTGTGTCAGCCTGGTGATGCCACAACTTTCCCACACAAAAATGTGTGAAAAAAGTGATTTTTTCAGCAAAATTTCAGGTTTGCAGGGATTCTGGGTAAGAAAACGTTGGTGGATCCACGCAAGCCATACCTCCCTGGAATCCCCGGGTGTCTACTTTTCAGAAATGTGTGGGTTTGCTAGGTTTCCCTAGGTGGCCGCCGAGCCCTGGGCCAAAAGTCATGGGACCCCTTGCAAAACCAGGTCGTCTTCTGATAGGCAATTTTGATGTCGCCTCAATACGTTTTGGGCCCATGCCTGTTGCGGGTACTTGGGCCTCCCACCCGAGTGAGGCACCATTTGTATCGGGAGACCTGGGGAACGCTGGGTGGTAGGAAATTTGTGTCAGCCCGGTGATGCCACAACTTTCCTACACAAAAATGTGTGAAAAAGTGACTTTTTCTCAAAATTTAAGGTTTCTGGGGGATTCTGGGTAAGAAAACGTTGGGAGATCCACGCAAGCCATACCTCCCTGGAATTTCCCAGGTGTCTACTTTTCAGAAATGTGTGGGTTTGGTAGGTTTCCCTAGGTGGCCGCCGAGCACCGGGCCAAAAAGTCATGGGAACCCCCTTGCAAAACCAGGTCGTTTTGTGATAGGTTATTTTGATGTCACCTCAATACATTTTGGGCCCTTGTCTGTCGCGGGTACTTGGGCCTCCCACCCGAGTGAGGCACCATTTTAATCGGGAGACCTGGGGCAATGCTGGGTGGTAGGAAATTTGTGTCAGCCCAGTGATGCCACAACTTTCCCACACAAAAATGTGTGAAAAAAGTGATTTTTTCCAGCAAAAGTTCAGGTTTCTGGGGGATTCTGGGTAAGAAAACGTTGGGGGATCCACGCAAGCCATACCTCCCTGGAATCCCCTGGGTGTCTAGTTTTCAGAAATGTGTGGGTTTGGTAGGTTTCCCTAGGTGGCCGCCGAGCCCCGGGCCAAAAAGTCATGGGACCTCCCTTGCAAAACCAGGTCGTTTTGTGATAGGCAACTTTGATGTCACCTCAATACGATTTGGGCCCTTGCCTGTCGCGGGTACTTGGGCCTCCCACCCGAGTGATGCACCGTTTTTATCAGGAGACCTGGGGGAACGCTGGGTGGTAGGAAATTTGTGTCAGCCCGGTGATGCCACAACTTTCCCACACAAAAATGTGTGAAAAAAGTGATTTATTTCTGTAAAATTTCAGGTTTTTGGGGGATTCTGGGTAAGAAAACGTTGGTGGATCCACGCAAGCCATACCTCCCTGGAATCCCCCGGGTGTCTAGTTTTCAGAAATGTGTGGGTTTGGTAGGTTTCCCTAGGTGGCCGCCGAGCCCCGGGCCAAAAACTCATGGGACCCCCCTTGCAAAACCAGGTCGTCTTCTGATAGGCAATTTTGATGTCGCCTCAATACGTTTTGGGCCCTTGCCTGTCACGGGTACTTGGGCCTCCCACCCGAGTGATGCACCGTTTTTATCGGGAGACCTGGGGGAACAATGGGTGGTAGGAAATTTGTTTCAGCCCGGTGATGCCACAACTTTCCCACACAAAAATGTGTGAAAAAAGTGATTTTTTCAGCAAAATTTCAGGTTTCTGTGGGATTCTGGGTAAGAAAACGTTGGGGGATCCATGCAAGCCATACCTCCCTGGAATCCCCCGGGTGTCTAGTTTTCAGAAATGTGTGGGTTTGGTAGGTTTCCCTAGCTAACCGCCGAACCCGGGGCCAAAAACTCATGGGACCCCCCTTGAAACCAGGTTGGTTTGTGATAGGTAATTTTGATGTCGCCTCACTAGGTTTTGGGCCCTTGCCCGTCGCGGGTACTTGCCCCACCCACGCGTGTGAGGTACCATTTTTATCGGGAGACCAGGGGGAGCAGAAAGGCTGTAATGGTGGCGGGGATGTGGGCATTGGCGTGCCTACTTCGGGCAGCCCCCACCCTAAAAACAAATGCGCAAAAAAATCCCTGGCGTCAAGTGGGCTTTCTGCTGCCTGGGGGGCAGAAAGACTGTTATGGTGGCAAGGGCATGGGGGCATTGGCGTGCCCATTTTGGGCAGCCCCCACCCTAAAAAAAATTGCACAAAAAAATCCCTGGTGTTTAGTGGGCTTTCTGCCCCCCCAGGGGGGCAGATTGGGGGCTACTGCCCCCATCTGCCTCCCAGGGGGGGCAGAAAGGCTGTAATGGTGGCGGTGGGGTGGGGGCATTGGCGTGCCCGTTTTGGGCAGCCCCCACCCTAAAAAACATTGCACAAAAAAAATCCCTGGCGTTTAGTGGGCTTTCTGCCCCACCGGGGGGGCAGATTGGGGGCTACTGCCCCCATCTGCATCCCCGGGGGGACAGAAAGGCTGTAATGGTGGCGGGGTGGTGGGGGCATTGGCGTGCCCGTTTCGGGCAGCCCCCACCCAAAAAAAATGCGTCCAAAAAAATCCCTGGTGTTTAGTGGGCTTTCTGCCCCACCGGGGGGGGGGGCAGAAAGGCTGTAATGGTGACAGGGGTTGGTGGCATTAGCGTGCCCATTTCGGGCAGCCCCCACCCTAAAAAAAATGCGTCCAGAAAAATCCCTGGTGTTTAGTGGGCTTTCTGCCCCCCTTGGGGGGGCAGATTGGGGGCTACTGCCCCCATCTGCCCCCCAGGGGGGCAGAAAGGCTGTAATGGTGGCGGGTGGGGTGGGGGCATTGGCGTGCCCATTTTGGGCAGCCCCCACCCTAAAACAAATAGCACACAAAAAAATCCCTGGCATTTAGTGGGCTTTCGGCCCCCCCCGGGGGGCAGATTGGGGGCTACTGCCCCCATCTGCCTCCCAGGGGGGGCAGAAAGGCTGTAATGGTGGTGGGGGGGTGGGGGCATTAGCGTGCTCATTTCGGGCAGCCCTAACCCTAAAAACAAATTACACAAAAAATAAATCCTTGGCGTTTAGTGGGCTTTCTGCCCCCCCAGGGTGGCAGATTGGGGGCTACTGCCCCCATCTGCCTCCCAGGGGGGGCAGAAAGGCTGTAATGGTGGTGGGGGGGGGGGTGGGGGCATTAGCGTGCCCATTTCGGGCAATCCCCACCCTAAAAACTCAAAATAAATGCGTCCAAAAAAATCCCTGGTGTTTAGTGGGCTTTCTGCCCCCCCGAGGGGGGCAGATTGGGGGCTACTGCCCCCATCTGCCTCCCAGGGGGGGCAGAAAGGCTGTAATGGTGGCGGGTGGGGTGGGGGCATTGGCGTGCCCGTTTTGGGCAGCCCCCACCCTAGAACAAATAGCACACAAAAAAATCCCTGGCATTTAGTGGGCTTTCTGCCCCCCCGGGGGGGCAGATTGGGGGCTACTGCCCCCATCTGCCTCCCAGGGGGGGCAGAAAGGCTGTAATGGTGGCTGGGGGGTGGGGGCATTGGCGTGCCCGTTTCGGGCAGCCCCCACCCTAAAAAAATGCACCAAATAAAAATCCCTGGTGTCTAGTGGGCTTTCTGCCCCCCCGGGGGGGGGCAGATTTGGGGCTACTGCTCTCATCTGCCCCCCAGGGGGGGGCAGAAAGACTGAACATTGGCAATTTGTTTGGGGGGAGCAAAAGCCCTTGCCCAAGGGGCCGCTCCCCCCTCCCTGGTGCCTTAGTGGGTGGATCCCTGCTTGGGGATCGCCCTCCTGGGATCTAGGGACCATAGACCACGAGGACTGGCAAGAGGTGGTTCAGAGCCCTAGAGAGGTTGCCATACACTCCAGATTTCGTCGAGTACAGCTCAAGATTCTTCATCGCACACACTATCCTCGCACTCACTTATACTCCTGGGGTAAGGCACTGACAGCGCTGTGCGTCAGAGGATGCGGGGAGGAGGGGACCTTTATGCACATTCTGTGGGATTGTCCCGAAATATCCCGATTCTGGCAGGGAGTCACGGACATTATGACAGAGGTGGTGGGAGAGCCTGTTCCATTAGAGCCGAAATGGCTTTTATTACTGATTCGAGGCGATGCTGACTGGTCCAGATACGTGGGAATATGGCTGGCTCTGTCAGCGGGTGTAGCAAAGCGCAATATTGCCAGGAGCTGGGGGGCACCTTCACCCCCGCAGGTGGAGGAGTGGAAACGAGATCTTGATTGGTGCCAGAGGGCCGAAGAAACAGTGTATAAAAGTAGGGGATGTGTCAAAAAATGGGAAAAAGTGTGGATGCCGTGGCGAAAGTATAGAGGGTTGGGGGCAGGGGATTAGAGAGGCGTCAGAAGGTAGCAAAACTGCCCGTTTTACTCATGAACATAATGTCATCGATTCTCTGTGTTTCGATAACTGATGTACTTATGGAAATGCTTATGTATGATATGGTCTTTCGAGCTTTGTTAATAAAAAGAGTTTTAAAAAAAAAGAAATTCACCCATGGTTACACTTGTTTAAAGCACTGTCCTGGGCCTCTCTAATCTGTACTATGAGAGTGGTCCCAGGCTTCTGGACTAATCTCCATCCCAAGGAGTCTCTCCTGTGGTGACAAATTACTGCCAATGAGCGCTGGACCTCAGAAACATAGGTTTTGATTGGGTCGTCAGGATTATAACAAGAACCACTGTCACAGGGGGCTTCCTGTTATTGACTTGTGACTACCAGCAGATAGGATGGCTGAATACAGGGTAGTGCCCGAAGAAATCCCAGGTACCCCTTTACCATTATAGCATAGGGCGTATCCCAAATTGTTCTAACTGATGCTAAGCTTAGGAAGACATTTATCGCCCTGTTGAGTTGCATTTCCTCGCAATAGACTACCTGAAGATCCGGTTCTCTCTCCTACAGAGAAATGACGCTTCCTCAAGGACAGGCAGTGAGAGACAAATCGGGGTAAACAAGGAGATCCCAAGCCCAATATATAGGAGTGTTAAGTAACAAGTCAGAATAAATTGGGAATCCCCATTGGAGCCGTTGCAGCACAGTGAGTCAGGATGCACTTCGATATGGTGATCATTGTTTGGATGTTGAAATCATAACCCCACAAAGAGGTCTATGCTTGAAAAAGCATGCAATGTAAAAGAGCTCAGAGGGACAGTAGGAATAAACTGAAATGCCCAACTGGCAATAGTATGCCAGGTAGACACCTGGGAAGAGACCCTGGGGGTGAGGAACTCTCTTAAGGCCCCAAAGTAGAGTTGATTAAAGTACAGCTTGTCTTGGTCCCCTGCTCCAAAGATGTAGACAGGGACCAGGTCCATGTTTTTGAGCGAAACATTAGGGACATCAGAGGCCCGCTGGCAGTGGCAATGGGAAATCCTGCAACTTCTGAGGAAGTGATAGATCCGGAAGAGGAGCCACGAAGTGGAATTTCCTCCATTACGTGCATAGATTTGCCTTTGGAAGCAGCACTTCCTCCTGAAATCTGAGAGTTTTCCATTACTGCTTACCTTTATATCGGGCGTCCAGTCTGATTTTACGAATCGGTGGATGGCGCTTGTATATATAGGAGTATCTCTGTGGCATACTTTAAGGGCTGGAAAAAAATAATGTGGCGATTTAGGTTATAGAACAGCTATGTCATATAGTTGTATTTATTCCTGACCCTTGGAGGCTCATGCACAATCTACTACATCATAAAAAACATTCACTGGCTGTTAATGTTACCCCATAAGTATCCCGGGGCTGTGACTGCTGCTAAAACTCGTTTATTGCAAAGGATTCCAGCTAGCAAACACACTATAAACACGGTTGCCAGGCTGTAATTCTTCACTACCATGCAGGACTTAGGCCCCTGCGTATCTAAAAGCTGAATTTTTACAACTGTTTAACTGTGTTAATTATTACTCAGCTCACTTTCCATATTAAAAGTGACGCACCTGCGGTGCAAGGGGCTTGTAAATAAGTCCCTTAGTCTCATGTTTTCACCTTGTAACCTACCTCCAGGCACTTCTCAGAAACAAGCAAGTGCTCTGGGACAGGGTACCTGCACTTGAATTTTTCCAATTCGAGCACTGTGTAACTTGATGATGACAGATTAAAATCAAGGCTGGTCCGCTCCGCATTTCATCCGACAGAAGGTGAAAACATGAGAATTAGTGAGCTCAGTAATAATTACCACCAGCAGAGATTTGAGTGTAACCTGAAGATTACAGCTTGGGATAGCAGCAGCACCACTTAGCCTTTCATCCTTCCGAGGTCAGTAAAATTAGCACCAATGGGCCTGATTCACAAAAGTGAACTTACACTTTTGTGTAAATTTATGTTTACTTTGGAATTCACAAAACTGCATTCTAATAATAAGTTTAAGACTGCGGAGACTCCGCTGTCTGGGCAGAGAACTCAGCGGGTGTCTTATCTTTTTATGTGCGTATTCAGGCCTCTTGAGTTGGGTAATAATCAACACCTCAGCGCTTAGACGTGGAATAAACCTTAGCACCCTTGTATATGGCGCTTTAATTATTGTGATTTATTATTATCACAGCACTGCATGGTGCGCGCACGGGCCACGTCCTAAACACGGCTAGGTCTTTTTGCTACCCAAGTGTTTGTCCGAATTGCCTTCGCAATGTGACAAACAATTACCACCTTTCCATGCCTATCCATGTATGTGTGTATCTGACCACTTGTGCTCTATACTATTACACCAGACAGAGCAAGCAGTCTGTAGATTGCGTCATCCTTTGGCCTCCAGACCACATACATCTTTATTTATAGACAGCAAGTGTATTATTTCTACACAGAGAACTTCCAGAGAGCCTCGATTTATCAGGAGGAAATGTGTTTGTCTTCAAACCCAGGAGCTGGGTCTGTGTTTCCTCAGACGGTGCGGATTCAGAGTTGCAGCTCATGTCACTGGCAGTCTCTAAATCTGGCCGGAGGTCTGAAGGGCAGCTGCTGGAGCGGGCCTTTACTAAATCAGGTCCGACAAGCTATGGCGGTTCGATACTGGATCTGGGAAATCTAACACCCCATTTCAAGAAGCACAGAAGCCAGATTGTCATCCGGTTCTCCTATTTCCTGCAGAAAATACAATTAAATTCCCTGCATATGCTTTGCTGTACTCCTAAAGTAAAAACATCTGAGCAGATGTCATACCATTGAAATACAAAAAAGAATGCAGAGTACTAAAAATACAAAGATTTTAATGGAAAGCAGGTTGCAAAAGCAAGGGAGGGCGCGCAGTGTTCAATGTCTGTAAATTCAGGTAGTCACACCTTTGCACAGTAATTACATGAATGCTCATCTAAACCAGGGGTGTCCAATGAAGGTCCAGGATGGTCGGATCAATGTCAGATTTTCAGCATATCCACAGACAATTAAATTCACATGCATTGCATGCAGATGGAACTCATTTACACAGCCAATGGTTATCCAGCTTGGATCCCGCGCTGCATGTCTACAAGCAAAACCCCCTGATCTTACCAGTTGATCTTCGTGACCCACGCCACCCTGGCCATGTTTGTTATGTTGGCATTTAGTGGGTGGACACTTTGCACCCAAAGATTGAGCAAACGATGGAATGAGAGTCTGGGGATGAAGAGGTCTTCCTAAGATCATTAGAACTTTACCGGATGGAGTGATGGTGCACTGATGGTAGGCAGCCTCGTGCAGATGGTCGACAAGTAAGGAAGGAGGGAGGCATAATGAGGGACACGGGGAGAGGATGTGGATGTAAGGGAATAAGGAGAGGTAGGAGTCAGGGGCTGAGAGAGACAATGAGAGGGGTCAGGGCATGACTGGGAGTTACAAATCATGGTACACTGCTCGCGAGCCTCTAGGGCCGGCTAGGAGGAGGAGGTTGCCTCTACTCCTCTTTCCACAGTTTCCACAGTCAGACCCCTCTTGCTGCTTCACCCTAATAGAGACATTTCACTTTACGCTCACATCTGAACATGGGGCCGAAGACGGACTTAAGGAATTACTCATTGCCCCAACAGCTCTGGCTTATGGAAAATTAAAGGCACAATGTGCTGACAACATAACCACAGTGTGGCTAGGTCAAACCTCGCGCAATACCATTATAATATTCACAAGTACAAGTAATATCCAGAAAGTGCTCAAGGGAACAGTTAGGAGATGGCCACCCACGTATCCAAAGATCCTTTGTGACCACTGGTACACAAAGGACAAGTCACAATGCAAAATCCCGTTCCCGAGCAAGAAACAGAGTTATATCTTCATAAAGTCAGTACAAACAAATATCAGTCCGAATCTCGTGTAGTATGACTCTTCTTTTATTCTCTTTGTTCGGAGCCATAAGTTAGTCACAAAAGGCTCATGACAACAGATAAAAATAGCTGATATAGCCGAGATGTAGCCAACACGTGTTTCGTCTTGGGAATATCGCCCACCGACTTCCTCAGGGCAAACGTAAATTCTAGAACAGTGCTGCCAGATTTCAGGCAGAACATATAATCGATCATATATAATATAAATCTCTAGGTCGTTTGTGTTCCGTATAAGAACAAATGGATATATATCAGGTTAAGGAGAGTACTCCCGTCATAGCCAAGCCCTCTACGAATGGGAGTACTCTCCTTAACCTGATATATATCCATTTGTTCTTATACGGAACACAAACGACCTAGAGATTTATATTATATATGATCGATTATATGTTCTGCCTGAAATCTGGCAGCACTGTTCTAGAATTTACGTTTGCCCTGAGGAAGTCGGTGGGCGATATTCCCAAGACGAAACACGTGTTGCTACATCTCGGCTATATCAGCTATTTTTATCTGTTGTCATGAGCCTTTTGTGACTAACTTATGGCTCCGAACAAAGAGAATAAAAGAAGAGTCATACTACACGAGATTCGGACTGATATTTGTTTGTACTGACTTTATGAAGATATAAGTCTGTTTCTTGCTCGGGAACGGGATTTTGCATTGTAACATAACCACAGTGCTCACCTACCACAGTATAACCCGAATGTGACATTCACCTCTCACAACCTTGCCCTAAGTTGACAAGTTGCCTGCTCAGGTGAGGCCCTGTGAATTGAGGTCTGCAAAGGTAAAGAACCCGCATTTGGCCTGCACGTGGTTTGTGTGGAGCATAGGTACTCGCAAACATTATCCCAGGGGCCAAAACTATTGGCCTGTGATGTGCCTGAGGGCCACATTAAGTAGCGAGTTGGCGGTCGCGCAAGGGGGTTGGGGGACTGGCCCTAAGGTAGGTGTAGGCGAAGCGAAGGATATACATGTAGTGGCTGGATTGAACAATGTGAAACCAGAAAACCGAGATTAATCCCAGTTTCCCCACTTTTCCAAATTGTGTGATCCTAGGCAATTGTTTAATTTCACATTCCCTCCTTTTTCTTCATTATCACACATAAGACGACCTCGAAATACTAAATACATGATTCCAGGGTGTGCACTGTACAAAACCTGCTCCTGTGTGTTAAACTATCATTTTGTTCATGTATAGTAGGAACCCAGGACACCCAAAAAGTGCACATAACAACTGACTTGCCTCTTTAGTTCACTATTGGCGTTGTTGGTCAGGGTAGGGGGAAGAATTAATGTTTCTAAATTCGTGTTTGAAAACTATCACCTTTAAATTAATACTGCTCAATGCACTGATATAATTAATCATACTAAGGTGAAAAGGTTCTGCATGTTAATTAAATGCACTTTTTGAATTTTGAAGAGACTCTTAATTTTACTCTTTTGCTACAAGATGTCTTTAAAGGTGAATGTGTTTCTAAAGTTAAGAGCAGGACTCCCAAGGTACTTCGTTCCTTGAAATAAATCATTGCTAGTCTATTTAATATCTTTTTTTATTTTTAGAGCTTAGTGGAGTAAACATCAGCCCATTCCTCCTGTTAATCAGGGGGCCGCATGTAAAGGTCAGGGGGGCCGCATGGCCGTACTTTGAGTATCCATGGTGTGGAGGATGCACAGCACAGATCGATGCCCATTCTGATTCAGGATTGCTTGAGCAATGGCAAGAAGATGCCCTTTGAGGATGTGGTTTGAGGATGTGGACTATATGATAACAGAGCTGACACAACAGAGTGAGAGTTGAGCTAGGTCGTCAACCTGAGGATGGCTTGGGCCCAGCGAGGGACAGGCATCCTGAGTGTGGTGAGAGGCACATCAAGAGCAGAGCCTCCAGAGGAGTGTATGTGGTGTTCCCTACCAAGGGATTGGAGTGGGAGGAGAGCATGCTCCACTATTTGAGATAATGTGTCTAAAAACAGATGGACTAGCTGAGCCATGGGACCCAGCAAATATTAAAATGGGGTGGAAACATCTGAAACTACACACACTGTGGGGAAAAAGCAAGGCATGTAAGACTAACTAAATGGACGAATGCAATGAACAATTAGAATTTATTGTCTCCATCTGCAGAAAGCAAAACTTAGTTCAACAATGCAGTAAACTGCCTGAAGTGCACTGCGGGGCAGAGAGTATCCAATTTCCTCTCCAGGAGTGTACTCTCTTTTACAATGGTGGTGGTCATAATTGGGACACTCAAAGGAAACAGCCCTGCCAAGTGCCACGCATCATAGGTAAAACTAACACATTTTAGTTGAACCGCCGCATTACAATGCTTGAACCTTATGTCAGGTATATTCAGAGCTCCTCTCAGATCACACCCACTCACTGGTGATGTGCCAGCCCATTCAGTCCCTTTAAGTCTCTCATAGATCCCTTCGGATGGCACATCCTTATACCCTTCCCTCTATGATCCTAGCATCATTGCTATAGCTACAGAAACAGAACAGTGAGACTTGACAAGTGAAATATCATTAGAAACGGATCTACAACTACGTACATAGCCTTAGACAGCGGCATACCTCCTTATAACATCACTGAAATAAATTAGCTTATTAGTTGAGAGGGGTGAGAAGCCCACTCAAGTAATAATCACAGTCCTTGTCAGGAAGAATCACAACAAGCATTGGCAAGGCAAATAGGTCCCGCCTATGCAAGAACTATTGGCTTTGCCAATATGTTTTAGCCATGTTGTACACCAAAATGGCTGCTGTTCAGCGTGGCTAAAAGTTAGTGGGATAAATGAGAGTGGAGTGTCATAAAGTGGAGTAGAGTGGAGTGTTATGGAGTGGTGTAGAGAGTCGTGGAGTGGTGTAGAGTGTAGTGGCATGGAGTGAAGTGGAGTGTCATGCAGTGATGTAGAGTGAAGTGGTGTAGAGTGTTGTGGAATGTTGTGGAGGGAGCAGAGTGTCATAGAATGGAAAGACATGGAGTGGAGTGTCAGAGTGGAGTAGAGTTATGTAGAGTGGAGGTGAGTGTTGTAGAGTGGAGTGGCATAGAGTGTCAAGGAGTGGTGTAGAGCAGAGTGCAGTGCTGTAGAGGGTGTTGAGTAGAGTGGAATAGAGTGTTGTAGATTAGAGTGACCTACAGCGGAGTAGTGTAGGAGAGTGGAATGGCATAGAGCAGAGTAGAGTGTTGTAGAGTCGAGTGCCATAGAGTGCAGTGGCATAGAGTGTCAGAGTGGAGTAGTATAGAGTGGAGTGGCGTAGAGTGGAGCAGGGGAGTGGAGTGGAGTACTGTGTCATTGAATAGAGTGGAGTAAAGTGGCATGGAGTGGCATAGAGGGAGTTGCTTAGAACAATGTAGTGTGGAGTAGTGTTGTAGAGTGGCACAGAGTAGAGTTTAATGTAGTAGAGCGTCATAGAGTGGAATATTGTGGAGTGGAGTGTCGTAGAGTGGAGTAGAATGGTCTAGAGTGAAGTGGCGTAAAGTACAGTGGTGCAGAGTAGATTGGCATAGAGTGCATTGGTATTGAGTAAAGTGGTGTATGTAGAGTCCATTGGCATAGAGTGAAGTGGTGCAGAGTGGAGTAAAGTGGCATAGAATGCAGTGGTGCAGATTAGATTGTTACAGAGTAGAGTGAAGTGACATAGGGTGGAGAGGTGCAGGGTAAAGTGCAGAGGTGTAGAGTAGTGGTGTAGAGTGCAGTGGCATAGAGTAGAGTCATGTAGAGTGCAGTGGTGTGGAGTGACATGGTGTGCAGTGGTGCAGAATAGATTAGAGTGGAGTGGAGTGATGCAAAGTAGAGTGGCGTAGAGTGTAGTGGTGTAGAGTGCATTGGTGTAGAGTGGCATAGAGTTGAGTGGTGCAGAGTAAAGTGCAGTGGTGTAGAGTGCAGTGGCATAGAGTAGAGTGGCATAGAATGCAGGGGTGCAGAGTAGAGTGGCATTTATTTCAGTGGCAGAGAGTGCAGTCTTGCAGAGCAGTGTCGTAGAGTGCAGTGGCATAGAATGCATTGGCAAAGAGTGCTTTGGCTTAGAGTAGAGTGGAGCAGAGTACAGTAGTGCAGTGGAGAAGAGTGTAGTATTATCATTGGAGAGTGGGGTAGAGTGCACTGACATAGAGTAGAGTGGTGCAGAGTAGAGAGGCATAGAGTGAAGTGGCATAGAGTGCAGTGTCATAGAGTGCAGTGGTGCACAGTAGATGAGAATGGCGTAGAGTGGATTGGCGTAGAGTGTAGTGGCGTAGAGTGCAGTAGAATGACATAGAGTAGAGTGGTGCAGAGTAGAGTGCGGTGGCATAGAGTGCAGTGACACAGATTAGAGTGGCATAGAATTCAGTGGCAGAGAGTGCAGTGTTGCAGAGTAGAGTGTCGTGCAGTGCAATGGTCAGATCTGCCAACTCACATGATGCCACTGTGTGACACACAATATCGATTCCCTTCACATGGTCACCCAGTGAGGAGCCAATATCACACGGTGGGAGGAAAAACAAGCTGAAAACCACTGTAACTAGTGGTTTTCAGTTCGTTTTCGGAGGCTTTGAACTGCCAATGTCCATTAACCCCAGGACATCGGCAACAGCCTCAGTAAGCTTATGTTTTGGGGATTGTTTTGAGGAGAGGTTTTGTGGACAGGGAGGCGGCACAAGGGCTTCTTAGGTGCTTTTCAACACGAGGTCCCGCTCCTCCAAGGCCCTGCCCTCTTCTCACATGGTGTGATTTTTGATTTAGTTGGCAGGTCTGAGTGGTGTAGAGTAGAGTGGCGTAGAGTGTATTAGACTAGAGTGCAGTGCCGTAGAGTGGTGCATAGAAAAGTTATGTAGAGTGCAATGGTGTAGAGTACAGTGGCGTAGAGTGCAGTGGCATAGAGTAGAGTGTTGCAGAGTAGAGTAGTGTGGCGTACAGTGCAGTGGTGCAGAGTAGATTGGCGTAGAATGCAGTGGCGTAGAGTGTATTGGTTTTAAGTAAAGTGGTGTAGAGTGTATTGGCATAGATGCAGTGGCGTAGAGTGCAGCGGCATAGAGTAGAGTGCACTGGGGTAGAGTGGAGTGGCGCAGGATAGATTGCAGTGGCGTAGAGTGGAATGGTGCAGAGTGGAATAGAGTAGCGTAGAGTACAGTGGTGTAAAGAAGATTGTTTCAGAGTAGAGTGAAGTGGCGTAAAGTGCAATGGCATAGAGTAGAGTGTCTTAGAGTGCAGTGGTGCAGAGTAGATTATAGTGGCTCAGAGCAGACTGGCATAGAGTGCAGTGGTGAAGAGTGCAGTGGTGCATGGTAGAGCAGTGTGGGATAGAGTGCATTGGCATAGAGTAGAGTGGTGTGGAGTAGAAAGGCGTTGAGTGAAGTGACGTAGAGTGGAGTAGTGCAGAGTAGAGTGCAGTGGTGCAGTGTGGGGTGACGTGGAGTAGGTTAGTGTGGAGTGGTGCAGAGTAGAGTGGAGTGGAGTGGAGTGGAGCAGAGTGGAGTATGCATAGTGTGGTAGCGCATTGCCCTTACAGACAACACATCTTCAATTGAATTGACCATTACATTTGCACAGACATACAGTTTTACTGATAAAAGTATACAACGCACAAATAATACTATGTGAAAATGTCATCATCTAGTGTATTGATTTGTTTTGATCATATTTAAATATTTGTTTCCGCCACAATTAAGAATTACCAAAAAATGGGTTTAATTTTTACTTTCCATATTCTGAAATATCCGGACAGTTAATTTACAGACATTTAAATTGTGTTTTATGGTAGAAAAAAACAACATGGTAGAGCCCTTAGTAGCCAGCATGATTGTCACATAAATCCTCTCACTTTGAAGTAAGAGAAAGAAAAGCAGGCACCACATTCCCTGGAAGACAGAACCTGACATTTGACCTCTGTCTTTGAATGCACAGCAAATGTGAGAAGATAAGAACAAGATTTAAAGTCCAGAAATTCAGTACTGATGGAAGAATACAGTAAATATGTTTTTGGGCAAGGGGAGAAACGAAATCCAGCTGGACAGGCTAAAATAAATAGAGCCATCAAATGGAAAGGAAGCAAATGTGAGTTACAAACCAAAAAGCCAATGGTAAGCAATGGGCCGAATGCATTCTCAGGGAAGCTTTCCGAATGTACCCAAGATATCATTAGCAACCAAACAGCTCTGCTGTCTGGTAGGCTTCAACCTAAAAATCACTAAATAAACCTGTACTTAACACTCTGGCTCTAGCCTGGCACAAAGCAATCAGGCTTAATTTAGAGGCAATTTGTAAAGTATTTATAAATAGTAATACAGTGAAAACACAACACAAGAATAATCTCAAACAAATGTAGAAAAAGATATTTTAATAAATAAAATGACAGGATGGTGCCTCCTTCTTACACATGGCATGGTGTAGAAGTACTGGACATTGGTGGTGACTCAACTTGGGGGAGCAATTGCAATTGCTCTTGAGTGCACTCCACAGCATTGTATACTGGGCAAAATCAAGAGACCCAAGGGGAATAAGTTGCAATGGAAATGTTAACAGCTTCCTCTGGTGTTGGCTAAGAGGTGGGTAGCCATGGGGTGGATGGGAAACTGAAGCCCATCACTGCATCTCTAGGGGCATGACACAGTGAAGTGGGCACAAGTTGAGGAAACCCACATTCACCTCTCCAGGAGAGACGATAAAGTCCTAGAGAATTTGACTGCCTGGGCTGACACCCTACAAGTATTTCAGGAAATGGAGGTGGGAGACGACTGCGGGCAGTGCCAGACACAGGGCCTCGATAGAGAACGCTGCTATTTCAGGAAGCGAAGGGATGAAGTAATAGGGTAAAAGGATAGTAGTTGATAATAGGGAGAGAGAGAAAGGAAGGGAAGAGTATAAGTACACTCCTTTTTGAGAAAGGGACGAAACTAATTTGTATGCAACTGTGTGCAGGAAGTGGGAGACCCATAACTAGATGCAATTGTGAGATATGGGTAATTGTGCGTTGGGAGGAATATACGACTGCTGAGATGTGGTGATATGTGCTATGCTATATTCTGGTTATTAAATGATACATGCTTGTAGTGTTGTGACCTCAGTCCTTTATTTGTTTTAGTGTCTCCCTCGAGACACTTTCTTGTGTTACCTCAACATAACCACTGTATATTTATGTTTGATCTGGCCCTGCCATTCGGGTTCTTTCTCCATGGTTGTGTTTGAGGGTAAAGGGGTGGTCACACCCTTCTGCTTACCGCACTCTGCTCGTACACTAAGAAGAAGGAACAACGGTGTGAAATACAGTGGCACTTTATTAAGCAACTCAATAAAACAAGGAACTGTTCATGTTTCTCATGAACACATGAGCAGGATGAAAAAAAGCATCAACAATCATATACATCATATTTTAAGTCACGAATAGGCAAGTGCCTAGAAGGCAAATCTTAACTAAGAGAGCAAGAGGCCATCCAAGAGTACACAATTTAAGCTAGGATAAATGCAATGACTTGGGTGTGGATGAGCTAAATTAGAGGGGCTGACAAAGCCAAAAGGCTAGCAATCAGAAAAGAGCATTACCACCTTGAGAGTAGAAGTAGAAGTTCCAGGCCCCAGATCAGGAGAACGGTCAACCGGGAACCCTCACCATGCAAGACGCTGGGAGAAGAGTTCGGGGCGTGAACCTGGGTGCAAATCTTTTATATGGCTTAATGCAGAACTCCTACCCACGTCTGACGTGGGTTCTTGACGTGGGCCCTTGACCGCACGCATACTGAAATTTCGGAAAGTTTTGAGAGAACAGAGAAGTGGTACCATGGTGTCATGGTGAAACTTGCTCTTAGCAGGTGGTCAGTGCTCTTGACCGCAAACATATAAAAAAAAGATAACTTTTACCGTAAAATGCTCAGAAATTAATATTTTATACATTCTTTCTATGGCACGCAGCCGTCTTCTCGGTTCCAGTTAAGCAAGCTCGGAAAGTTTCATAAGTACAAATATTGCAAACATTGCTTGTGAAACATCAAGATGTACCAGCAGAGTGTCACGTACGTGTGGGCTAACTTTATTCTCGTAACTGTGGAAATGTACCGGGGGGGCTAGTGCTTCGCGGTGGAAGGCACAGGTCCCTGCTGTCAAGGCAGAGGCCTACGAGATTTGTTTTATTGAAAATAATGACAAGAGGCAGTGGGCTTTGGGCCTATGTGTGTGCATCTAAAGAGGTGGGCTTGGGCCTACATGTGTGTGCATCTAAAGAGGTGGGCTACTGTGACAGGTACTTGAAGGCTGAAGGAAAAATAGGCAACTTAAGTCGTCTATCAGGGCCTGACTGGTGGGGCCTATATGGGAGTGTCATGTTTCATGGGCAGAGCAGAATGGTACATAGGATTTCTGCTATATGGTAGAACGGGACCCTACTTCATTTCCCTCCTCTTGTTCATTTTTTGAACAAACTCCCACATAGTATCTTGCTGGCCCTTCTTCAGTTTGGTACATACAGAGAGGATCATTTACGTAGACGCACTGGGTCTGGGCTGGCCCTTCTGGTGTTATGGTAACATACTGTCCATCATCAGTGCTTGGTACCTGTTCATATTCATGAGGAGCACGTTCCTCCCTGATACTGTATCTAGGTGGTGGGAGTGGGGGAACTGTTGGCGTGCTGAGAGAAGTGGCAGTGGCTGCTATTTCTAGGAATTCTATGTGCGTTGGGCCATCCCCATCCCCAGGAACACGGTCCATGACCTGGTAATGTGCATTGTGATGCATCCCTGTGTTAGCGTAATTCATTCCTACCACCCTGGTGCTAAATCTGTTGACACACCTAATTATCACCTGTGCACCGCAACACACCAACATCAACACACAGCAAATAGGTAGCACAATTTTCAAGATAGCAGACAGCCATGAAGGCATCCAGTCCAAGTTGAACCAGTCCGGAATGGGATCTGCTGCGGCACCTCCCTCCTCATGCAGCTTCTTTCCCAAATTGTCCAAGTCCTCTATGGCCTTAGCGAGTGACCCGTTAGCGGCATCATTAGATGGTATGAAAGTACAGCAGGACAACTTCCCTATTGTGGCGCATACCCCACCCTGCATAGCTGTGAGCTGATCTAGAACATATCTATGCTCTAGAACCATAAGCCTTAAGGGCCGTAACTCTTCCTGTATTGCGTTGAACCCATCTCGGGTGTTGTTTACCAGTGTCATAAGTTCGTAGCGGGTGACCTGCAGCCACCGGGCATTAGCTGATGTTTGCCAGATGGGCCACAGGCCCCCAAAGAATTCCTGGGCGCCATTGAACAGGCGAAATTCCTCAGGAACTTCGCTAAAGGCGTTGTTAGCAAAATATTGAGCACTCCTTCGGTGCCGGTGGAGCAGGGTGACATCACCTGTCATGGGGTGATCAAGCACCTGGGAAATGTTGGATGCCGGGACAACGAGATGCAGCTCGTGCACAGTGACCATGGTGCATAGGCCGTTCCATTGAGGAGGTAGCTGGAGATAGAGGCGTTCTCCGCATGCCCAATAGATGTCCATGAGGCTGGAGGTGCCGTCTTGGAGGTCCAAATTAAAGATAGTGTTGTTGCAATTGGTGTTGCGGCCCACAGGATGTGTACCATTACCTAGGAAGCAAAGGAGAGGATTTTTTAGCTTGTATGCTCGTTTCCATTTGTATGTTGTATCTTTACCAAAGGTGTATCTTCTAGTTTCCTGTGCCCACACCTGCTTGCACTGAGTCTCAACATCCCAATCAATATCGTGGTAATAGTCTGTATCTACGAATTGGGCTTCTAGGGAGGCTGCCTTGCAGGTGAAATTGTGTGGACCATGCCTTCTATTTTTGAAATAAATATTGGCCTGAACCTGTAATGCAGTCCTGAGGTCACAGGGGTATTGGGTTCTGCGTGCAGTGTCGTTTAGAATTAGCCTGCTTTCTTTTGCTTGGCATATTGGTGAGGGTGTGGTGAAGAGGAAATACCCAGCTTCCTTGAAGAAATCCTCATAACCCTGTGTCAGTGCCATAGGTGTTTCAACCGTGTACTCGTATTCTAACTCCCTCTGAAACGCTCGTGTGTCTGTCACAACTTTGTGTGTGAGATACTTATAATCCCACGCTGTGGTGTTTACAAATACAGCGTCTAATTCTGCTGACAGAAATTGGATCTGTCCGTGTATACGGCAGAGAAACAAGTGGAGGAGACATTGGGCAGTTGGTGGTGGTATTTCTCGGGGAAAAATCATTTTGTCTGCGCCTACTGCATGAGGAATGTGTGAGCACACGTAGCATGACTCTTTTGTTACCTTTTTTCCTATTTCGGTCATGTGCCTGTACTACATGTTATCTAACAGGGCGTTATGGGCTCCATGATCCTCAGCTAATTTGTCAGGACGTGTGGAATGGAAGTCGGGCATGGGATAGTGGTGTGCAATGTGAACCAGTGTGTTTTGAAGAGCTGTGGCCCACTCTGGTTTGGCCTCAGGCTTTTTGCTTGGTCTGCGGGTCCTCCAAAACCTTGGCCTACCCCTTCTAAATCTGCGGGTGTTGCGGGAGTTGGGACGGCGGGGCACTAGAGGACCTATTGTTATATCCAGGACACCATCATCCAGGCTAGCGGTTGGGGAAGTGGGAGGTGTGCTAGTGGGTGTGCTGTCAGTGGTACAATCAGGGAGTAGTGGACCTTCGGTGTGGTGTGGTGAAGGTGGGCGGGCATATGTTACTGCTGGTACCAGTGGTTGTGCTGTAAAAGGCGTGGTAGTATTTGCAGAATAATACAGCCTAATGGTTGTAAGGTAAAACAAATACCAATTGAGTATTGCGAGTGCCACTGTAGCAATAATACAGAATGTAAGGACAGTAACAATACATATCTTAGCATTGCCATTATGGTCTTCATCAATGAACACGTGAGTGTCGTCGTCTTCTTCATCAGAGGAGGATGGAAACCCGCTGTCTCCGTGGAGCGGCACCAGTGGTATGTCTCTTCCCTCCTCTAGTCCATTGGCTGAGGTGGTGGTGCGGGGTCCAAGCGGACGTGGCTGCGATGGATCCATGCTTTCCTTTCAGCTATTCGTACTGCAGTTGGTGATGAGTCTATCACCTGGAAGGGGCCTTCAAACTTGGGGTCCTTCCAACGTCTGACGTTTTTCCGGACAAAGATCAGCGTCCCGGGACGGATTTGTGGGAGCTCAGGATCGGTGGGGCCCTTTTCTTTCCTCTTGGATACCTGGGTAGAAAGGAACTGCCCTGCGCTTGTTAGTTGACACAAATATTCGTAAAGTTCGGCCCTAACTATTTTGGAAGATGATTCACTATCCGTTTTTGGGCGTGTGGCGGGACTGTTACATTTATGGATCGTCCAGTGACAAGCTGATGGGGCGTGAGGTGGTGATCCGAACTTGGGGAGTTTCTTAGTGCAAAGAGTGCTATGGGTAGGCAATAAAGCCATTTCTTTCCTATTGTGGCACTTATTTTGCTTATTTTATTTTTGAGCAAGCCGTTGAGACGCTCACAAATGCCGTTGCTTTGTGGGTGATAGGCTGATGTCAGTTTGTGTTTAATGCCTAGCATTGTGGTCAGGGAGGAAAAGATGGCGTTTGAAAAATGACTTCCGTTGTCGGACCGGATGGCGTCCGGGACGCCCCAGCGAGTAATGACATCACGGAGTAGGAATGTGGCTGCTGCTTTGGCATCGCAGTGGACGCAAGGTCCAGCTTCGATCCAGCGTGAAAATGGACACACTACTACAATGAGATAGCGGTAATTTTGGCAGCGATCGATCATGTCAACATAGTCAATGTGTAGCTCTTTGAAGGGGCCTGTTGGTTTGGGAATTGTGGAAGCAACTGTCTTGAGAGTCGGATTTGGTGAGTATTGTTGACAGATGAGACATTTATTAACAAAAAGTTGTATCTGTTCATGGGCATTGGGAATGAACCAGTCTGTCTGCAAGGTGGTGGACATGTTATCCCGGGTGACATGCGTAGGAAGGTGGAGTTGGTCCAACGCCACTTGCAATAAAACCTGTGGCATCACAGGTTTCCCTGTTATAGTCTGTCTGTAAATGAAGTCGGCGGAGTCCTGTTGTACTCCCCTCTTCTTCCACAACTCTTTCTCTTGATCTGGTGCACTTTCTTGTATTTCTCTGAGGTGCAGTTGTGCAGTGTGATCATATTGCTGTGTTGAGTCAATGTCAAATGGGGACAGTAATTGAGATGGTGTATTTAAAGTACCTTTGTTTATGTTGTCTTGCTCTGTTGAAGGTAGTGTTTGGGCAAGTAAGATGGGGGCACGTGGAACTTCTGGTGTCGTTTGAGGGGGAGGGCCTGTTGCTGGGGGGCCTCTGGCTGCAGCCTTAGCTGCCCAATCTGCCAGGGCGTTACCCCTGGAGATAAAATCTTGGCCATTGGTGTGCACTGCGCATTTCACTACGGCTACTTCAGCTGGTAGTGTAAGGGCCTCAATAAGTTCCTCTAGTAACTTCTTGTGAATGACAGGTGTACCATCTGATTTAAGGAAGCCACGCCTTTTCCAGTGAAGGATGCTGGAGTGTGTTGTTGTGGTGACGTATGCAGAATCGGAGTAAATTGTAATGCGGTCATCAGCTCCAATGTTTAAGGCAGCTATCAGTGCTACTAGTTCAGCTGCCTGGGCTGAGTAATGTGATGGTAATGTAAGCTGCTGTGCAATGTCTAGGGAATCAGAGGAATCATTCTGCTGTGCTCTAATTACTGCAGCTCCTGTGTATCTTATTCCTGTTTCTTGATCAATGGTAGAGGAGCCATCAACAAAATATACAGTACTGTTTGGCAAGGGGTCCTCTTTTGCTGCTCCTGACTCATCTGGTGAATATGTGGCACAATCATGGGGGTCATCATCTGAAGTAGCAATGGGATGGGCAAAAAATGTGGCAGGGTTTACTGTGTGGCATTTGACTATTTTCAGAGAAGGCAATGACAGTATGACTTCGTACCCTGACACTCTTTGAGTTGTTAATGTTGTCTTGGCTTTTTGTATTATTGCAAAGACAGCATGTTCGGTGTACATAGTCAGTGGGGAACCCATTACAATGGGGGTGCTTTTCTCAACAGCAAACGCTGCGGCAGCAAGGGCCTGCTCGCAGGGGTAATGACCTTTCATGACAGCGTCCAGCATGCCGCTGAAGTAGGGTATTTCTGGGTGAGTACTGCAGTCATGACTAGACCATCACAGTGAGTGAATAGATAGAATTCTTTTGTATAATCAGGTGAAGCTAACACTGGTGCATTTGTTATCTCATCTTTGAGCTGGGTGTAGGCTGTTCGCATTTCAGGTGTCCACTCTATTTTGTTGTGTCTGTCTTTGCCCATTTTCACTGCTTTCAACAAAGGGGCAGTTATTGTTGAGAAATCAAAGACCCATTGGCGGACATAATTGACCAAACCCAGGAATTTCTGCATATCTTTTACAGTTTGGGGTTCAGAGGTGCATTTTATAGTCTCAACTCGATCTGGAGTGACTCGTCTGCCTGACGCTGACAGCAGCTGACCTAGATAGTGTACCTCTTTTTGACAATATTGTAACTTTTGTTTGTCAACTTTGTATCCTCTTTGTGCTAAAGTTGTTAGTAAGAAGATGGTGTCTTTCCTGCATTGTTGTTCTGTGGGGCTGCAGAGCAGTATATCATCGACATATTGCAGTAGGGTGCTGTCACATTGGAAATTGGACAAGTCTGTTTTGACAACTCTGTTAAAGATGCTAGGGGACTCACAGTACCCTTGAGCCAGTCTTCTGTATGTCATTTGCACATTTCGGAACGTAAAGGCCAATAGGTATTGGCTGTCTGGGTGCAGGGGAATGCTGAAAAAAGCATTTTTCAGGACGATGACAGAAAAGTACTGTGCATCGGGGGGGACGTTCGTGAGGATGACAGAGGGGTCTGGGACGATGGGGAACTCGGATACGACTATGTTGTTAACGGCACGAAGATCATGAACTAGCCTCCATTGATTTGTCTTCCCTTTGCGCACACGAAAAAGGGCCGTATTGCAAGGAGAGATACAAGGATATACTACTCCTTGATCCAGCAATGCTTGTATGGTAGGGGCACTACCCTCCTCTGCGGCCTTGGCAAGGGATACTGTTTTATCCTTGGCAGGATAGCACCTTGTTTGAGAGTTATCTGGCGTGGCAGAGCTGATAAGGCCTACATCGTTTGGGCCTGTTGTCCAAAGATGTGCTGGTACTTGAGCCAAATCTGCCTCTCGGACAGAGTCATAGCTGGGGGTGACGGTTGGTGTTCTAATTTCCATTGTTACTGAGATGGGCACATTGTTTTGATAGATAATCTCTGTTTTGGAGTAGTCTTCAGGGGATCCAAATAACTGGGCATCGGAAATGTTTCTAACTAACCCTTTAGGTTCAATGAAAATGACACAAGCCCAAGTATGAGCATTGTCATCGCATGCCAGGAATGCGCCGTAGGTAGGTGTTATCTCAAGGGCGCATATGTCAAGGGTCACGTGTTTGTCTGATGTCTGTGAGCCTGATGCTTGGGGTCTGAAAAGAAACTCTTTTGGTAACTGAACAGTGCGGCCTTGCAATTCGGGAGTGGTGGTGACAATAGTGTGGACAGCTGCAGAAAAGGGGTGCTCATCCACTGGACGTGCTCTGACCTGGCTGTTTAAGGAAGAATGTGCAGTGACTGCCATTATCCTAGTTAGTGGGGTACCTGGTATGGAGCAAATCATTGTTCCGTTCTCATCAAAGTGGATAGTCATGTTTAGTTTGGCCATGAGGTCACGTCCTAAGAGATTGACTGGGGACCTGGGTGAATAGAGCAGTGGCTGTTCCACTACATGGCCTCCTATCTCAATTGATACTGGCTTGGTGAAGGGGACCCTTGCTATCGCCCCAGAAAATCCCTGTGTGTCCGCTATTTGATCAGAAATGGGCAGAGGGCCACCTGTAATGCAGGAGTATGTGGCACCTGTGTCAACAAGAAAGCTATATGTTTTGTTATTTATCGTGACACAAGCAATAGGGTCCTCCTCAGTATTGCTAGTGCATGACAAAATTGGGCACACAAGAGTTGTCTGTGGGCTGTCCTAGCCAGCGTATCCTCCAGTCTGATATTGCTGGATGGTGCCCTGGGTAAAGGGGTTGTTGGAGGCAACAATCGTTCCTCCTAGGGGTACATTGTTTTGTGTTTGGGGGACCACTTGATAAGCAGGTACTTGCTGTGGCTGTGGCTGTTGCATTAGAACCTGCACCTGTTGGGCCGATGGCTGAAGTTGGACAGATGGCTGAACTTGAGCCATTATGGGTGCTTGGAGCTGCACTTGTTGCTGCTGTACTGGTTGGGCATAAGAGTATAGTATTTGGGGCTGTTGAGGGTGTTGTTGCATGTGCTGCTGTTGTTGGACTGGTGCTGGTGCTTGGTAACCGGGACCCATGTACTGCTGTCCCACATCTCGCATTTTAGTGCGGCATTCTCTTTGTATGTGGCCTACTTTCTGACAATAGTAACAGATGATCAGTGGGATCCCCAGTCCTGGCTGTTGTGAAAACCTCTGCTGTCCCATCCCTCGCCCTCTTCCCTGTACACCTGTGTTCCTATTCATATTTTGTCTGTTATTGTAGTACGGCTGTATGTCAGTACTGTAAGCAGGTGGTGCTGGCATGTATTGTACAATTGGCTGTGGTTGTGGCTGGGCATACTGTATGATAGGCTGGGGTTGGGCTTGTATCTATTGTACGGCAGGTTGTGCTTGAACTTGTTGTGGGGCAGGTTGGGCGTTGCCTGTAAGAGCATTCATGGCAGCCTGGGGGAAGGATGTTACTGCCGTCATTTGAGTGACAGGTGCAGCCAACATGACTGTGTCTGGATTATCTTTTTTCTTATTAAGTTTCTGCTGCACCAATTTGGCAGCGGCATTCTCTATGGCCAACTGTCTATTCTTTTCCTGTTCCTGCCTCTTCTTGCAGTAATGTATAATATGGTCCTGTATCTCAGGCCATGGCTTACATTCCATTGCTACTATGCCATCCAATTTTTCCTGCACTTCAGTTGGCAGACCCTTTTTTATTGTGTGATAAAATAGTCTTCCGTACCCTCCTGTTGCATCCCATCGTTGCCCTAACTCCTGATGCCATTTTTCTTTCATTCTGGAAAGATAGTTGGCAGGGTCTTCATTTGGTTGCATGGTCTGTGACAACAGAGCCCCAATATCGGGAACATCGGGAAATTTTCTGCGCAACTCAGACCATGCAAGTGTTCTAATCTCATTAAAGGAAACACCATCATGTTTGGTGTTTGTTTTTGTAAGATTGGCATGGACACGTGTGAAGAGATCTTCTTCGTCTTCTCCGATAAGGGAGATCAGCAGGCTTTTCACATCTCCTATAGCTATGTTGTTACCTGCGGTGTGCTTTTTAAAAGCCGCAATCCATTTTCCAGCACCCTCCGTGAGTGGCGGGAGTTGTTTTTTGAGATTTTCTTTGTCTAGTGTAGACCACGGGATATAGATGGGGGGATCAGTGACATTTTTGTACAGCAGTGGCATCTGGCGCATCACTCCTGTGCGTGGCACTGTAGGCCCTGTAGAGTCATGCTGGCGGGCATATTTCTGCCAGACCTTTAAACTCTCCCGCATGTACTCATAATCCCAATCCTCATCTCCTAATCCTTTTAGAATTCATTCAACTGCTGTTGCCATGTACTGAGGCTTAAAAGAGCCTTCTCTTGGCCAAGGGAGCATTTGCGGTGCTAAGGGTTCTGACCAGCCTGCCAAGTCATCTGAAAAGGGGTTGACCGCATAGTCTGAGCCTTCCCCTAGTGTGACTATCTGGTTGGGTGTGAGACCGTCGCTTGTTTGTGGTATGCATGGTCTGCTGAGACACATGTTGAGACGATGTTTCATTCTAATGGTACGCAAGGAAGCAGAGCCCGAGACGTCATATAATATGTCGTCTGGGCGCCCATGTGTCCCCAAGACTCTAAGCTTCTGTGCTTCCGTGGGCCTGCCCTTCCTTCTTACAACTGGGTCTTCTGCCTGTGGGTGTTCACCAAATAAGGGGAGCTCACCAAATAAGGGATTGTGACCTTCTCGTACCAGTGGTGGTGTCCTTTCCTGCCCTAATGCTGGTGGTGATTGGTAGGCCTGGTGTGTGTTGGTGACTGTTTGTGTTATTCCCGAGGCGGCAGCATCATAGTGGTGGGGGTGCTCACCACCTAGTGATCGTCTAGCCCCCTCCCCATTTTGCGAGTGCTCCTGTATGAGCTGGTGCAGTGTTGGTGGTCGTGGTGGTGCTGGAGTGTTAGCCTTATTGAGCAGATCTGAGAATGTGTGCTGCATCTCTTCTAATTTCGTTGACATGCATCTCATTCTGTCCATGTGGTATGTGGTGCTGGGTAGATGCATGTGTAATATGTCCATTTCAGGGGGGTCTGGGGAGATGCTTTCCAGGCTGAGGCTTTTGCTCAAGTCTACATTTGTTCTCCAGTTTTCGTTTGGGGTGGGGTGATCTATTTGGGGGACAAGCTGTCCCTCAGTAAGCTGCTGCTGAGCTGTCATAAGGCCAGACCCTTTTCCCTCACGCAGTGATGCGGTGAGAGCGCCGGGTGGCTGTGTTTGCGGTGAGGGGCACACATTCGGAAATGGTTGATTGGCTGTGTCTAGGAAAATGTTGGTGGTAGTGGCTGGGCGGTGAGAGGATGCACACGAGGCAGAGTCAGAGTCAGAGTCTTCCTCCTCATCTTGGCGTGGTTGTGCAGTATTTAAAGTTGGTGTGAATTTCAGTGAGAGTTGGGCATCTATATGGCCTGGGAGTCCTGATACTGCAGTCTCCATTATGGTGCCGTGGGAGAGGGGCATGTGTGTGTTCTGAAGTTCTGTCAGGTGCGGGTTCACGTTACTGGGGGGCATTGGTGGTGTCTTTAATCCATCCATGCGGTGGTATGGGTGACTGGGTGATGTTTGGGAAGTGTGCAGTTCATCCGTTTGTGTAATGTCTGTGTCTGGACCGGGGTGTGGTGAGGGAGATGCATCGCTTGGTAGTGGTTTGAAACCAGCAGCCGGACAATTGTTAGTGGTAACTGGTAAGTCTGGTTGTTCCTTGTGGGTGCGCTCGGTATACATACCACTGAAGTGGTATGGCGGATAGGCAGGGGAGCATTGGGTATGGCTGTGTCGGCCGTGTCAGAGTGTTTTTCAGTTTTGTCTTTGAAAATGCGCCAGAGGTCTAGGGTAGCCTTTCGCTTCTGTAGCTTAAGGCCGGAGTACTTGGTGTCTAGGAAAGTGGTAGCATGTTCTAGTATGGTTGCATTAAAACTACCTTCTGAGTGCCATGGGTGACTCATGTTGCGTGTGCATTTATGCAGCTCCCTGCAGTGTTTCAGTATACGCTGTTCTTGTGTCCCAAATGTTTTCAAGACATGCTGCAACGGAGTGGCCATGTTGGTGTGTTTAAAGTAGGGCGCTATAGGCTAGGCCTGAATTAGAGAAGGTGTTGGTGTGGGGAGGTACGTGATACTTGGACTTGCACGGTCAGGTGCTAGGGTCAATATCTCTGTTAGTCAATATCTCTGATCAGTTCTTGTGCTACAACCTGAAGGACAATGTCATATACGCCGTTCTGTAAGTCGCACTCTTGGGCACTAGTATATAGTGGGAAGCGAAGCTGGCCGTCAAAGCAGGCTTTAGCAATGTAACTCTGGAGTGGGTGCCTTGGCCAAGTGCTAGATAGTATTGCAGTAAGTAGTGAACCTGGGGGACGTATGATGAAAAATATGTGAAAATGAGTGGATGTTTTATACACGGTAGAGCTCAGTATGCTACTCATGAAGACTTATTTTAAACCACCGCGCTTTGAGGGTGAGTGTCGCTAATTTAGAAAGGGATGCAATTAGGTGTCAGGAGAGGGTGAGGGTTGGGTATACGGAGTAGTGGGAAGGGCGTCTTTTACTAGCTCGTCTCCTATGGCGCTAATAACAATATGATATATTATTTCTCTTAAGTCCAGTTCCTGTGGTCCGGTGTATATTCCATCAGGGGAGAAATCAGGGAATTGGAGCTGGTTGCGAGAGAGAGCAGCAATGACCTTGCTTTGTAGCGGGTTGCGTGGGTAGGATGTGGTTAATGTGGTGGGTATCTCCAAACCTGGGGATATTAAGCGGATGCGTATGTAAATGCAATCCGGTGTTTTGTGAACAGAAGTACCTAAAATTCTATTCATGAGGACCAGGAGCAGATGGGGGACGAGAGTGTTCTCTGAAATGTCAGTGCTTGCAAGGTTTTGGTTCTTTAACTTTGGTGGCAATGGGGTGTGGGAAGGACGGTGCTAGTGAGAGCATTATCTGTTGTGCGTGGGTGTAATCAATCCCTAAAACTTGAAATATGGTGAGGAGGACAGTACTTGCTAAGGGTGTAACGTGGACAAAGGAAGATGGATGACCAGTGGAAAGACCTACAACGTGATTATTGACTAAATATACAAAAATGTGAGATGCTGTACTGTCAGGGGAGGGGTCACACATTCCCTAAAGTGCCTGGAAGTTCGGAGGGGGGCAGGCAGGGGGAGGCACGATCAGGATGTCTGGTGCAGGGTCCTGCAGGTCCACGGAATAATCCTGCAGTAGTGCCGCGAGGAATGGGGACACGTTACCAGGAGATGGTGGGTGGTGGAGAGCACTGCTAGAGGCTGATGCTGATACCCTGGGAGAGGCAGGGGTGGTAAGATCAGGGAGTGTTGCCTCTTCAGAAGATGGCGTGGAGTCTGTAGTAGACTCACCGTCTGTGGGAATGACAATGGGGGAGGCAGCAAAATAGGCAGGGCTCAAGGAGGGTGCGGAGACGGTGGAGCAATTAGAGGACTGATCAGGCCAAAGCAGATCAGGGCGCGTGGTGTCTGGATGTGCGGAGACTGGGAGGGAGTAGTGGCAGAGGGAGGTAAGTCTGTGAGGGATAATAGGGAGAGGCGGATTTCAGTGGTAGGCGTAAAGGTGACCCCTAAGATATCCCAAGCGGCAGCAAGGATGTCACTTTGATGGCGAGTGAGAGGAATATAACGATTAAGGGCGGGGTGGTAGACTGCGGTGGGTGTGTCATGCACTGAATGAATAAGAAGGTTAAGAAGTTGCGGGGGGTCACGGGACATACCGGAGAGGGAGGGGATAAGGGGGCTGACAAGAGGAATGGAGATACGGCTCCACCCTCCCTTTGGCTACCAATTGGCGTAGACAAATGGTAGGCAAAAAAATGTGAGAGACAGAAAAAAGAGGCGCAATGAAGGTGCAATGTTGAATGGCTACCTAGCGGGGTTGCTGATGCTAATGAAAAGGGAATGAAGCAACCCAGACAACAGTTACCTGGCGGGGTTGCGACTAGTAGAGAGGAAAAAAATGTAGGCAACCCAGACAACAGCACTAACTGGCAGCCCTGTCACTCTGCTAATGACTGTAGAGTTGGCAGGGCAGCAACAGAAGGGACGGGGCTGGGAGGCACTGTGGTGGGGCAGCAGGGCGGACAAATGCTTAAAAAGGAACAGAAGCACAAAAAACAGAAACAATAGACAATAAATAAATAATTACTACATAAAAATAATGCATATGCAAAAATAATCGTGATCACAATGAGAAATGTGTTTCAAGAGAAGGAGGAGGTAGAGAACAGCTGGTGAGGACAGAGCAGGGAGGGGCGAGGTGGAGCTGCGAAGGGCAGAGGTGCACTTCCTCGTTCTGCGAGCGCGCTGAGCAGAAGAAGGCGGGGGGAATCTGTGATGGGCACAGAGCCTTCGAGAGAGATAGTTCCTCTTTTCCGAAGTGTGCAGCTAAAAACCGAGAGGTGCTCCTGGCAGAGAGAGATATGAACTGAAGAGATAAGAATAAGAAGACACCCAAGCCATGCAGAATGGAATTGTAAGAGAAGGAAAAGGACACGGCAGAAAGGGAGAAAAAAGAATGAGTGAAAGTATGTGGAAGAAACCTGAGAAAATAAAGGCGCATTTAAAAGAGCACCCTATCAAGAAATACACATGAGGGACTAGATGGGGAGGGGCAGGAGAGGAGGCGAAGAGCAGAGAAAAAGGGGTGCGTGGGGGAGCCACGAACCAAATAGGAAACAGAATAAATCAACAAAATTGTGTATAGAACAACCGACAGACCGCAGTATAATGATGTTTAAAACACTGTAAAATGTAGACACTGTCATACAGTATGGTGCAGAGAAGACAGGGCACCAGCATAGGACTGAAAACTAGTGAGAAGACGTAGACCACACCCTAAATAGCACAACGCAGCAGGACCCCAACCTGGAGTCAGCAGTCAGAATTTAGACACTCGTGCCACCTGTGCACAGTGCCAAGGACGCAAAAGCCCTGTGTCAGAATTTAGACAAACATGGACAGTATCAAGGATTCCCAACCTGTGTCAGAATTTAGATACCCACGTGCATATTGTAAATACCCACGTGCAGTACCAAGGACTCAAACCTGTGGCGGCATTTAGATACCGATAAGCAGTATCAAGGACTTCCAACCTATGTAGGATTTTAGATACCCATGTGTCAAGGACTCTAACCTATATATATATAATATTATTCCTTCAAATAAGGAACGTCAACCTGAAGCGAAGAGCATCATAATACATATGGAAGCAAAAAGCACTATGACACAATGCTGAAAACTGCCAATTGAAAACAAACAGAAGGAAACCAAGACGGAGCCGATGAGAGCAGAACGGAAAGTACCGAAGAACCTCGGCAAGATGTGACCAGCCACAGAGGACATCGTGGCAAGACAGCAGACCCCAGGGGGACAAAGGAGCAGACACAAGGGAGACCCTGGAGGGCTGAGGCAGCCAGACCTACCCTTCCACACACGCCACACCCTGTGGTAAATTTAAGGAAGAAAAAAGAAAACTATCCCTGACTTCCCAGGTGGCCGTGAGGAAAGGAGTGTCTGGGGGCAGCCGCAGGTGTATCCCAGGTGTGTGTCCTATGTCCGCACTGTAGAGGACCCACCAACGAGTCCTTCTTGTTCGTGGTCGCCAGCTGTTTGAGGGTAAATGGGTGGTCACACCCTTCTGCTTACCGGCTCATGAGAGCCTGACCCGCACTCTGCTCGTACACTAAGAAGAAGGAACAACAGTGTGAAATACAGTGGCACTTTATTAAGCAACTCAATAAAACAAGGAACTGTTCATCGTCAAATGTTTCTCATGAACACATGAGCAGGATGAAAAAAAGCATCAACAATCATATACATCATATTTTAAGTCACGAATAGGCAAGTGCCTAGAAGGCAAATCTTAACTAAGAGAGCAAGAGGCCATCCAAGAGTACACAATTTAAGCTAGGATAAATGCAATGACTTGGGTGTGGATGAGCTAAATTAGAGGGGCTGACAAAGCCAAAAGGCTAGCAATCAGAAAAGAGCATTACCACCTTGAGAGTAGAAGTAGAAGTTCCAGGCCCCAGATCAGGAGAACGGTCGACCGGGAACCCTCACCATGCAAGACGCTGGGAGAAGAGTTCGGGGCGTGAACCTGGGTGCAAATCTTTTATATGGCTTAATGCAGAACTCCTTCCCACGTCTGACGTGGATTCTTGACGTGGGCCCTTGACCGCACGCTTACTGTAACTTCAGAAAGTTTTGAGAGAACAGAGAAGTGGTACCATGGTGTCATGGTGAAACTTGCTCTTAGCAGGTGGTCAGTGCTCTTGACCGCAAACATATAAAAAAAAGATAACTTTTACCGTAAAATGCTCAGAAATTAATATTTTATACATTATTTCTATGGCACGCAGCCGTCTTCTCGGTTCCAGTTAAGCAAGCTCGGAAAGTTTCATAAGTACAAATATTGCAAACATTGCTTGTGAAACATCAAGATGTACCAGCAGAGTGTCACGTACGTGTGGGCTAACTTTATTCTCGTAACTGTGGAAATGTACCGGGGGGGCTGGTGCTTCGCGGTAGAAGGCACAGGTCCCTGCTGTCAAGGCAGAGAGGCCTACGAGATTTGTTTTATTGAAAATAATGACAAGAGGCAGTGGGCTTTGGGCCTATGTGTGTGCATCTAAAGAGGTGGGCTTGGGCCTACATGTGTGTGCATCTAAAGAGGTGGGCTACTGTGACAGGTACTTGAAGGCTGAAGGAAAAATAGGCAACTTAAGTCGTCTATCAGGGCCTGACTGGTGGGGCCTATATGGGAGTGTCATGTTTCATGGGCAGAGCAGAATGGTACATAGGATTTCTGCTATATGGTAGAACGGGGCCCTACTTCAGTTGCGAACATTGGGCACTGACAGTTCAAGTTGCGAACCAGTGGAGAAGGATCTCCTGGATGTGGGCTCCTTTGTTGTAATAAGAAGAAATTCACTTTCAATCAAGGTCTTGCATCCGCTTGGATTTATTTACATTTCTTTGGAAAAACCATTCATCACATTTTGGCGACGATTGTCCAAAGGAGCCCACCACCCACATCACCGCTAACAAGGATAAAGATTACATTGCCTGCGAACGCTTCGAACACAGTGGAAACACATCGTAGCGTACCTGGTCTTCAGAGGCATTGGCCAGGTTTCATACGAAGTAAGTTCTCTATTGAAGTTTTTGGGCTTGTTACCGCATCTGCTTGTCCCGCATAAGGGCGTTGCAAATGCTTGCGCACCTCCCCAGCAGCGAAGGCTCAAAATTTGCATGCGCATTGGTAAAGTCAGCGCGTAGGCGGGGAGGGCGTACTTCACGCTAGGCAGCACGACGCCCAACGTATGAGTGGAATTAAAGAGACATTCATTTTGGGAGTGTGCCAATTACACCGCAGCATATTTCATTCACTGTCAAACGTCAACACGCTGCAGTCCACGTCATGGAGCGAGCGTATTAAGAATTGACTTCCGTTTTTCTTCAGTTACAGAGCAATTAGAAAACTGCTTTCCTCACCAAAGAAGTTTGCCTTATCACTAATACGATTTGGTATGTACAGTTTTACATCTATTTATTTATTTTTGAAAAGACTTCTCATACGAAGGTAATTTATTCTGGTTATTCCTGGTGTGTCAAAACTGGTACATCCCACTTCTGGAGTTCTTCCTCTACAAAATTTAACATGAGCAACCTAGCACAGTTAGTACATTTACAGCGTTTCTTACAGCTTCCTGGAAAGCCATCTCTGGCTTGGAAACAATGGTTTAAAGTTTGTGAGATCTATTTGGTTGCTCTAGGAGCAGAAAACCTTTCGACAAAAAGGAAGGCAGCAATTCTCTTCAATAATTTAGGATCGGAAGGGCAAAAAGTTTTTGAAAATTTACCAAAAATAATTCCAACCCCTGAACCAAGAATTGGGATGAATACAAGGAAAATGTAGCAAGATTGGAAAAAAATGTACAGAACAGTCCAGTGTACTTCTAGAATGATTTAATTTCTTTAAAAGAAATCAATCCCAGGATAAATCGGTGGAGGACTATATCTCTGCACTTCGGCATGCAGCAGCAAACTGTAATTTTGGTTGCACTTTAGAAATATGCTTGAGAGACCAGTTTGTATTAGGTTGTACCAAAAAAAATACAAGAAAAATTATTAAGTTGTAGAGACCCCACCCTATCAGAAGTTATTGATTTAGCAAAATCAATTGAAAGAACTATTATTTCAAGCAAAAGGATGGGTGTTGATTTGCTGTCTCATAATGTTATAACTATAGATGTTAATTTGAATAAGTTTGATGCACGCCAATACACAGACACTGTAAATTCTGTTTCCTTCACAGGTAAAAACGCTAAACCCCCACTGCAGAAAATGTCAGGGTATTGTTTTAGATGTGGCTCAAAATCTCATTTGAGTAATTACCCAGCTTGCCCAGCTTCAGGTAAACGATGCAATAAGTGCCATAAACTTGGACATTTTCAGACTGTTTGTAGAAGCAAAAGCAATGTTCGCATTCATACAGTAGATACTGACGCTTTCTCTGATCAAAGTACTCCTGATTTGTCAAATCTTGTACTCACTCTTGACAACAATATTAATATGACTAAACAAGTCAATGTTCCTCTTTGCAAAGCACTTGTTGGGTGTATCAAATGTCACATGATGGTTGATTCTGGAGCCCCATTTACGATCATCTCAGATATTCTTTTCTCACAACATTGGGGCACTTAAAAAAATGTGTCACCGACTGATGTAAATCCCAAAGCATATGGAGAACAAGAAATTACCATGTTGGGATTTTTTAATGATTCCTTAGAATGCAGACACAAGGAGATGATGGACGGTGTGCTGAAACTTTTCAGACACTCACCCCCAGTCACAGATCTGGGTTGAATCCATCATCATTCTTTAGCTCACTTCGCCACCTCAGTTCAGACCGAGCTATATGCAAATCAGTCTTGACCCTGTGCCTCATGGGAACAGTCCAGCCCGAACTGCCAAGCCAGGTCTTCCCTGAACCGCAAACAAGCATCCTGGGACCAGTTTCGGGGTAACACCCCTCATCAGCCAGGCTAGCTTGAATCCAGTGGCAAAGTGAGCAAGGGACTCTCCTCTGGGCATACCCTGCCAACTTAGGGCAAACAAAGCAGACACAAGGAGATGATGGACGGAGTGCTGAAACTTTTCAGACACTCACCCCCAGTCACAGATCTGGGTTGAATCCATCATCATTCTTTAGCTCACTTCGCCACCTCAGTTCAGACCCAGCTATATGCAAATCAGTCTTGACCCTGTGCCTCATGGGAACAGTCCAGCCCGAACTGCCAAGCCAGGTCTTCCCTGAACCGGAACCAAGCCTCCTGGGACCGGTTTCGGGGTAACACCCCTCATCAGCCAGGCTAGCTTGAATCCAGTGGCAAAGTGAAATGAAATGAAGGTTTTGTAAACCGTGTGTTTGCCGAGGCGTCTTAGCGCTAGCTGTCATTGATTTATGCAAGAGGGAGATAAAGAGCAGCTATGGTTTTGGGGCAAATAGCCATGTTTTTAGTGCTTTCCTAAACAGTTGTAAATTGGTTTGGTTTCTAAGACTAAGGGGTAATGTGTTCCATAGTTTAGGGGCCAGATGGAGAAAACTTCTACCACCCCATTTTACCGTCTTTACCCTGGGAACCACAAGTAAGGAGGCCGATGATGACCTGAGGTTTCGCTGTGGGATGTGACGTCTGATATGCTGACTGACATAGGCAGGCCCAGCCCCGTTCAGTGTCATATGCAGAATGCACATGGATTTGAATTGGATCCTTGCCTGGACTGGAAGCCAGTGCAGATTGAATGCCTTGGCTTATAGGGCTGAATTTGGGAATTTTAAGCAGCAGACGTGCAGCTGCATTTTGTAGTGTTTGCAGCTTTCGTATAGTTCTCTTTTTTGCTCCTAGGTAGAGAGCGTTACAATAATCAATTTTGGATACCACCAGGGCAATGATGACTGTTTTCCTGAGGGCCATAGGAATAAAAGGTAACATTTTTCGTAGGGTCTTTAACATGAAGAAACATGATGAAGTGATGCTGTTGACCTGGTCAGATAATGATAGATGGTCATCTAGCACGCCCCCAAGGTTTTTGACCTTTTTTACATGCCGCGGGCAGGGCCCAGCTGCTTCCGGTCACCAGGAGGAGTTCCAAAGGGAGGTATCCCTACCAAACATAACCACTTCGGTTTTATCGGTAATACTTCAGGCAGTTATCTAGCATCCACCTAATAATATGACTCATGCAGTCATTAAAATTTGTTGCCACCTCCTCCGGCTTAGACGATAAAGACACGACTATTTGCGTGTCATCCGCATAACAAATGGCAGTGAAGCCATGAAAGCGTATGAGTTTGGCCAATGGGGTGACATAAACATTAAACAGAGTTGGAGACAGTGAGGATCCCTGGGGCACCCCGCACGGCAGAGCGTAGGGGTGAGATTTGTGTTCATCCATCACTATAGTTTGTTCTCTGTCAATTAGGTAGGATCTAAGAATATCTGAGGCTTTGCCTACAATCCCTATTTCGGACAGGCGCTGGATGAGTATTTGATGATCAACCGTGTCAAATGCGGCCGAGAGGTCAAGCAAAATCAGTATAGCTTTCCCTTCCCTGTCAAGTGAGCAAGGGACCCTCCTCTGGGCATACCCTGCCAACTTAGGGCAAACAAAGCAGACACAAGGAGATGATGGACAGAGTGCTGAAACTTTTCAGACACTCACCCCCAGTCACAGATCTGGGTTGAATCCATCATCATTCTTTAGCTCACTTCCCCACCTCAGTTCAGACCCAGCTATATGCAAATCAGTCTTGACCCTGTGCTTCATGGGAACAGTCCTTAGAATCCCTTAGGAGAAAAACTTTTTTTTTAAATGTATGTTGCATTAAAAGGTAAATTGATAATAGGATGGCAGGATTTGGCGATATTGGGCTTAATGTTAGACCCTGGTTTAGACAATCCATTCGCTATAAACCCAAATTTTGTAGCATCCATTACAGATTATACACAAGAGATTAAAGATCTACTTAAAGCTTATCCTGAGGTTTTTTAAATCTAGAATTGGTGTCATTCATAGAGCTGAACACAAGATATAATTGAAAATTCATGCCATATCAATTGCACATAAACCAAGACCTGTCCCTTTATCGATCAGGACAGAATTGAAATCGTTGTTAGATAAATTGGTCATGGAAAAAATCATCATTCCCACTGACTCATCCGAATGGGTAATTCCCATTGTTATTGTACGCAAAGGGAAGGAGACATACGCTTGTGTGCCTACTTGCGCACCCTCAACAATAACATAGTGATAGATTGTCACCCCCTCCCTAAAATTCAAGATATATTAGCAAATCTTTCTGAAGCGAAACTTTTGTCATTACTGGATTTACGCTCAGCATACCACCAGGTTCAACTCCCTGCAGACTCCCAAGACTTGACAACTTTTGTTAGTTTTTTGGGGGCCTATAAATGTTTAAGACTTCCTTTTGGTTTGGCGTCTGCAGCAAGTTGCTTTCAAAAACATATGGACACAATTCTTTCAGGTACAGAAGGCACACAAGCGTATCAAGATGATGTTTGATTTTTGTGAAATCTTCTGAAGAACACAAACTTATTTTAATACAAGTTTTAAATACGTTCAACAAAGTTGGCATTACAATAAAAATTGAAAAATTTAGTTTTTAGTTCAGGAATTAGATTACTTAGGTCATCATATGATTCAACGGAGTGAAAGAACAATTGGCTTCGCATCAAGGTTACTGCTAAAATCTGAAAAGGCCTATAGTACCATGGAGAGAGAAGCACTGGCATGCTCATGGGCCATAGAAAAATTCAAAACATTCTTATGGGGCACACACTTCATGCTTTAAAAAGATCACAAACCACTTTTGCACATGCTCAATGGCAAGGGTTCAGGAAGGGCTTCAGCCAGACTTGTGAGACTACTATCCAGACTTTAAAAGCATAACTTTACCATTGCACATATTCCTCAGAGTAATAATGTGAGATCTGATTGCCTCTCTAGGCTACCTACAGCGATTCCCGATATGCAAGATCTCGAAAATGATGTTGAGTGTGTTGTGGCGACTTTGGATGATGCATTGGAATTTTCTAGCAGAGTCACTTCAAAATCTGAATGGTTAGATGCTTTGAGCAAAGATGAGGTCTTATAGAAAGTCGAAGAATACATGCTGAAAGGATCGCCTAAAGATACGTTTTTGATTTCCCCCCTTAAACCCTTTGGTCAAATTCGGGAAGAATTAACAGTCTCCAGTGGGATTCTCATGAGAAATGATGTCTGTATTCCACCAGCTATTCTCAGGAACAAATTGATTGAAGCAGCTCATTCCGGACATTTAGGTGTAGGCAGCACATGCAAAATGTTGAAACAATTTTTGGGTGGCAATCATTAGACAATCAAGTGTCCAATTGGGTCTTTAAATGTACTACTTGTTTACTTTCTGATAAACATTGGTTGACTCACAATACACCTCTACATACTGTTCCACTCCCAGAAGAGGTTTGGTCTAAGGTTGTATCAGATTTTGCGGGACTATTTGAAATTCTTCCTACACGACAAAGGTTTTTAACTTTGCTTGTAGATTACTGCTCAAAGTGGGCCTATTTTGACTGTGTTCTGTCTGCTACAACAACATTTGTAATTGAATTTGTAAAGAAGATTTTTTAAATCGAAGGGGTACCATGAGAGTTGGTGACAGACAATGGCACACATTTAACTTCTGATTCCATGAAGGATTTTTAAACAAATACCATATCAAACATTTACAGGTGGCACTTTATTCTCCAACTTCAAATGGTCTAGTGGAAAGAATAAATACTATCCAGACTTTAAAAGCATAACTTTACCATTGCACATATTCCTCAGAGTAATAATGTGAGATCTGATTGCCTCTCTAGGCTACCTACAGCGATTCCCGATATGCAAGATCTCGAAAATGATGTTGAGTGTGTTGTGGCGACTTTGGATGATGCATTGGAATTTTCTAGCAGAGTCACTTCAAAATCTGAATGGTTAGATGCTTTGAGCAAAGATGAGGTCTTATAGAAAGTCGAAGAATACATGCTGAAAGGATCGCCTAAAGATACGTTTTTGATTTCCCCTTAAACCCTTTGGTCAAATTCGGGAAGAATTAACAGTCTCCAGTGGGATTCTCATGAGAAATGATGTCTGTATTCCACCAGCTATTCTCAGGAACAAATTGATTGAAGCAGCTCATTCCGGACATTTAGGTGTAGGCAGCACATGCAAAATGTTGAAACAATTTTTTGGGTGGCAATCATTAGACAATCAAGTGTCCAATTGGGTCTTTAAATGTACTACTTGTTTACTTTCTGATAAACATTGGTTGACTCACAATACACCTCTACATACTGTTCCACTCCCAGAAGAGGTTTGGTCTAAGGTTGTATCAGATTTTGCGGGACTATTTGAAATTCTTCCTACACGACAAAGGTTTTTAACTTTGCTTGTAGATTACTGCTCAAAGTGGGCCTATTTTGACTGTGTTCTGTCTGCTACAACAACATTTGTAATTGAATTTGTAAAGAAGATTTTTTAAATCGAAGGGGTACCATGAGAGTTGGTGACAGACAATGGCACACATTTAACTTCTGATTCCATGAAGGATTTTTAAACAAATACCATATCAAACATTTACAGGTGGCACTTTATTCTCCAACTTCAAATGGTCTAGTGGAAAGAATAAATATATTTCAGAAAGAAGGTGTACAGACAGCTGTGGCCAACAATTTTCATGTAGAGAATTTACTTAGACAAAAAGTTTGGGCATATTGTACAACTCCACACAGTACCTCTGGTATATCTCCTTTTTGCATGTTAAGGAAGAGATCACCTAAGACTGTGACTTGCCCTGACTGGATTAGGGATATTACTGATAAAGGAAAAAAGTGTTGGTGTAATCTCAACAACAGTGCTAAAAAAAGGGGCTTTAAAGGCACAGTCAATTCAAAGGAAATATTATGATGCTAACCATGGAGTTAAAATCAAAGATTTTAAAGTTGGAGACCTAGGGCCAGATGTACGACCTTAAATTGCATGCGCAAACGGGTTTGCGACCCGTTTGCGCATGCAAAATGGCCCAGGGCCATGTACAATTCCTAAATAGCGAGTCGCAATTTATTTGCGACTCGCCATTTGGGAATGGCGAGTCGCAGTTAGGAAGGGGCGTTCCCTTCCTAATTGCGTCCGCAAATCAATGTACGAATGTGTTGTGATCGCAATTGCGGTCGCAAAATTACCACCCTCGCAAATTACCACCCTCTTCAAGAGGGTGGTAATGCACCACTACCTGCCCTTAAAAAATGAAACAAAAACGTTTCATTTTTTTTTTTAAATGCATCCCATTTTCCTTTAAGGAAAACGGGCTGCATTTTTTTTTAAAAACTGCTTTATTTAAAAGCAGTCCCAGACATGGTTGTCTGCTGAGCCCAGCAGGCCACCATACGTGGGAGGGCCTGTCATTCCCAATGGGCTCGCAAATTGCGAGAGGCTCATTAATATTAATGAGCCTCGCAATTTGCGACCCCATTGGGAATCGCAAACAGTGTTAAACACACTGTTGTGCATGGCAAATTGCACCTCGCAAATTGCGACTCGCAAATGAGTCGCAATTTGCGAGGCGCAATTTTGCTGGTTATACATCTGGCCCCTAGTGATTATTAAGTCACCACACAGGGTAAGAAAAGGGAAAACAAAGTTTTCTGCTCCAGTTAAAGTGATAAGAGTGGCCAAAGGTTCTCTCAACATTGAAGGAAAAGGGCGGTGGAGCAAGAGGTCTGTTTTTAAACGTAATCAAGAGCAAGCTCATTTGATAAACAAACACAGGTTTAACTTTAACAAGCTACAAGGGGAAGATGTGCCCTGGATATCATTGCATGATATTAATTGTACTAATACATCATCTGATGCATTAAATGTTATCCAGCAAAATGTGTCTACAAGTATTGCACCAGTAAGTATGGAGAGCAACCCAGATGTGAATAATACCATACCTACTCCTAGTATGTCTTCGATAAATCAACACTGTATTGGAGCAGGTTTTACTAGGGTTGCACGCAATGCTCCTTTAACAGCAAGGTTTAAAGATTTCTACGTGCATTAGCTTTACTAAGAAAATATATATATATATTGTGTGTAAGTGTTTGTTTTAATTTACTTGCTTATTTTAAGAACTAGATTTATTTTACATTCATTAGTGTCCATTCTTGTTTTGTTAAAAGGAGGGAGATGATGTAGTGTTGTGACATCAGTCCTTCATTTGTTTTAGTGTCTCCCACGAGACACTATCTCGTGTTACCTCAATATAACCACTGTATATTTATGTTTGATCTGGCCCTGCCATTCGGGTTCCTTCTCCATGGTTGCAAACGTTGGACACTGACAGTTCAAGTTGTGAACCAGTGGAGAAGGACCTCCCGGACGTGGGCTCCTTTGTTGTAATAAAGCAGAAAGTCACTTACAATCAAGGTCTTGCTTCGGCTTGGATTTATTTACATCTCTTTGGAAAAACCATTCATCTCAATGCTATACCTGTTGTTCACAAAAAGCAATAGAGTTATTAAAAAATAAATAAATGCAATGATACCAAGACAACAAAAATCAGTAGAATCGAAGTTATGAGTTTTTAAAGTTTAAGGTGAAAATAGTGTCAAAAAGGCGCCAATTGTGAGTATCTGGTTGTGCAGGACTGGGACAAAGTCAAATGTGCATGCAATAGAGTGCTGGTAGTTTAGGAACCAGGTGGGGCCCTCCAGAAGTTGCACTTTTTGTCCTTAATGCTGCGCTGTGTCTGGTCCATCAGGCCATCGATCAGGAGCTGTGTGGTGCTGTGATGTGAGGTTCTGCTTCGCTCTGCATTGGATCTGATGAATCCTCCCATCAGGAGTTGTGCGGTTCTGCAATACGAGGCCCTGCACCGTCCTGTGCAGTTTTGGGTCGGATCTGGTGAAGCCACCGATCAGGAGTTCTGAGGTGCTGTGATGCGAGCCTCTGTGTATTTATGTGCTGCGCTGCGTGAGATCCTGTGAAATCTTCAGATGAGCAGGGAGAACTACACACTGACTCTAGCCAAGGGTCCAGGACCTTGAGGACAGCAGTGAGGGGGGGGGGGGGTCAGGGCTCAACCCACAGAGGCCAGCAGAGGAGACCATGTCAGGTCAAGTTGGGTCTGGTTAGATGGAAAGCTGGAGAGGGCTCTTGAAGCTTGTTGTTTCCCTGTAGCTCAAATAGGAGGTCAGCCAACTGACCCTTGGTCTCACTTCTGGGGTCCTGTGTTCAAGGTAAGCAGGTTCAGTCTTACTTCTTCATGCAGCAGGACAGTCCTTCTTCTGAATCTTCTCAGGTCCAGGAGTGTTTTCAATTCAGGTTCCATTTATACCTAGTGCCAGCTGTGGGGGACACTCCTTTGTCTAACCCTAATACTGGTTCTGGTCAGTTCTTCACCTTCCCTTGAGTTTGGCTCCAGTCTGTCTAGTGAAACAAAGGGCAGGCAGGCAGGTCCAGGTGTGACTTGCATTTGCCAGCAACAGGATAGGTGTCCTCTGGGCAAGGACTGGGTACAGCCCCCAGGCTACCCTTTGAATACAATTAGGGCACTGCTCCTCCCGAGCCATCCTTTCTGGAAGACCCTCACCTCCCCACGCGCAGGTCCTTTGTCAGCTATATGTGAGAAATACACATGACATCACTGTAGAGCCATTAGCTGCCATGTGGCCCTGGACACTGGTAGAAAGGCACATTTGCCAGGCCGAAACCTTCCTTTTTAATACTTATAAATCACCTCTAAGGTAGGTACTAACTGCTCATTGGGCAGTGTGCGTAGTAATTCAAAAGTAGAACATATGTACTTTAGTTTTACATGTTCTAGCAAGTGATAAATTCGGTATAGGAGCTGCTGGAAAGGTACTACTTCCACTCATTTGGCTTAGGCAGGAAAATGCCACCTTTCTAAAAGTGGGAGGCATTTTCAAAATAATAATTAAAAATCCTACTTTACCATTAAAGAGGATTTTAAATTACAATTAAAATGAGTGGAAGTAGTACCTTTCCAGCAGCTCCTATACCGAATTTATCACTTGCTAGAACATGTAAAACTAAAGTACATATGTTCTACTTTTGAATTACTACGCACACTGCCCAATGAGCAGTTAGTACCTACCTTAGAGGTGATTTATAAGTATTAAAAAGGAAGGTTTCGGCCTGGCATAAGGTTTATTTTGGCATGTCCAAATGGCAGTTTAAAACTGCACTACAGGCTGCAGTGGCAGGACTGAGAGTTGCTTTACAGGGCTACTTTAATGGGTGGCACAATGAGTGTTGCAGCCCACTAGTAACATTTACAGGCCCTGGGTACATGTAATACTATCTACTAGGGACGTATAAGTATTCAAAAGTACCAACCAGGTTTATACCAATTTTGCCATATATACCAATTGTACTTGGATGCTTGGAAGTGAGCACACAAGCACTTTACCACTGGTTAGCAAGATTAAAGAACACAAAGCCCTAAAGCTTACGAAAATGGGTTCAGAAAAAAGTAGTGAAGGCAAAAACTCTGGGGGAATACCATGCAAAAGATGGTAATTTCCAACAATCATTTCCCACTACACCTCATGAGGTGAATTATTGACTTGTGCCACAGCTGGAGCTTTCACCCCTAGATGTGCTTAGTTGGCTTGACTACCCTATGGGGCCGTCTCAGTGTCAAGTAGTCTGGTTCTAGAGAGCCAGGGTTGGGTGATCATGGGACAGAAGTAGGTTTGAAGGGCAGGGTGATACAGGATCAACAGTCTGTAGATTGTCCTTTTCTGAGATTGGTCAGTGTTCTGACATGGGTCCACCACTGCAGACAGTGAAGGCAGAGTTACCAGTGGGTCTGGCACATCTCTGAATTAATTCCATAAGCAGAGCAAGTGGCAAAATGTCCTCCAAAACAGTGAGCCAAGTGGAACAGTCCAGTGCCTACATGAGTGCCACTCAGATTGCTTGCTTGTCCCAACATCTGAGTTCCTCTGGAGCAAAAAGGAGTCCCTTCAGTGCACTGTGAAAGCCTGGTGTCCCAACTGGTGTGCACTCTCACATTTTGCCAGAAGCGACAGAGTGTTTGCCACCCCACTTTTTAAGGTGTGATTCAGCAGGTGAAGGATGGGAAAATCTACCCTGGCAGCCGTCCACAGCTCTCTGGTCGATTATTTCCCACAGTCTGGTGCCCAAATACCTACTGGGTTGACCAGTGCACCCCCAATCTCCACAGTCACGCAGCAAGGCAATTCAGTTTGGTGGGCCAGAGAATGGCAGGCTGTGGAGTGGGATCCTTCCAGCAAAGCCTTCTAGGTCCACTGTGGTCCCACCTAAGTGCTTTTGATTTCCTCTGCTCTCCTCATTGTCTTCCCTCTCCGAGGTCACAATTCAGACTTATGCCTTTGGCCCCAGTAGTGGATTGCACCTTACCTCAGCTTCCGGAAAGGGAGGCTCTATTCTGGTCTCATTTGAGTATTCCTCTCTGCCATCAGATTCAAGCACCCACAGGCCATACCAATTGGCACTGGTATTGCCCTAGGTGTGCATGTCGCCACACGCATAGGTCTGACCACCACCCACCAAGGACACCCAGGCAGGTCCTCATGCACACTTTTTCTCATTGATTCTTTGAGGCCTCTTGATGCATGTCCTTCTTACTGGATTCTGATAATTGACTTTTGTGAAAAACCCATGTTGTTGGATTGATGGGGCCAGTAAAACCATCACTATCATGGAGAGACTTCAGCACCAACTTCCAAAGCTCCATAGACAGGGGCTCCCACTGGAATGTGTGGAACAGTAGATTCTTGTTGGCTCCTCAATTACAATATACCTCTAAGAATAATCTGTCTGTCCGGGGTTTGGGTGATGATATGGGTCTCTAGCGGAGGATATCTGTTTGCCTATTTTCACAGTGAGAATAAAAGAGGTGGTAGAATCCATTAGCTGGAAGGCATTGATGTATTAACTGTGCAGTCAGGCAGAGATATGAAATCTAGATTGGACACATTGGTGTGACCAAAATGGCATCTGGACTCGCAAGATATATCCTGCTTTCAGTTGGCATATACAGTTCATCTATCAGCTGTGCAGAAGAACACCTTCACTGCTGCAGTGATATTTCAACCTAATCTGGTGTGGGTCCTTGAGATGTGGGCATCTCCATCAATTTTCTCCTTTCCAGGCTGGGCCTGGGGTGGAAGTCGAATATATGTAGGCAGCAAGCCATCAGTATCTTGTGGCATCCAAATGAGCAATTGTCTTCTGTAATTGAGAGGGATGGGTTGACGGCTCTTGACTCGATGTAAGTAGTAATGGAATTCCTCAGTCACACGCCACCTTAGGGTGAGGAACTCAAGCATGTAGAATAGATATTTGTTTCCTTAATGGGAGACTTTGGCCAGGGCTTCCTTCTGGCATAACTCCCTTGGCTCTCCTAGCATCTACATTGATCAAGTAGGGCTTGGAGGAATTTGAAAAGACAATGAAAGGATCACTGGATAATCACTCAGAGTTCTGAAATCAAACCCACATTCAGGGGTTCATCTAGGCTTAAAAAGATCTTGGACCTGATAAGGCTATTTAGACGAACTTGTGATGATCTGTTTCTTTTCTCTCTCTTGAACAAAAAGTCTATGGCAGTAACAACCAAGAAGAGGCTATGCAAGCCTGCCAAGGTTTTAAGAGTGAAGCTAGTCCATGAGAGCTTCTACATTAGAGGAATCCACCTCCATGCCTTTCTCTGAAATGATGCAGTGTATGTACTTAATGCTGAAGTGAAAGAACTGGCATTTGTTTTCACAAGTGATGGATCACCTTTTAGGAGTCTGTTCTGTTGTTTCCTCAACATTTATTTGATGATGATGATGTCATCCAAGTAAAGTATAATATTAAGGAGGTTCATGCCTCTTATTATGTATTCAAAGAGTCACTTGAACGTAGTTTAAGAATCCTTAGGGCATGTGTTGAACTTGTAGACGTCTTGTTGTTAGCTGAGCAGTGTCTTCCTTTGGCCAGGTTTGTCCATTAGGATCTGTAGAAGCCACAAAAGAGCCAGGGGCTCCCAACAAGGCTGTCAAAGTTATGATCTATCTGGGACATTATGTTCTTGCTCAGAGCACTTCCCGAGGATGGAGGTACTTAATGCACATGTGAACATTGTGGTATTTCTTGTGGACTACCATGAACATGGGGTGTGATATATGGTGTGGCAATGCAACCTCACCGTATAATACACTCACCAACCCCTTTAGGACCCTTAGGTTTCGTCTGTCAAACTCTCAGCTCAACCCTGGGTAGATGTGGCACTGAGCAGCAAGGTTTACACAGAGGAACAAGTGTAAAGCATTTAAACAGCACCATAATAACTGAAGAAGAAATCGACACAACACTCAAGAAATTCAGCACCAATTTATAAAAACAGATTGTATTTTACAAGAATTTAGACACTAGAATGAAAAGATCCACCGGAGGATTCCGGAGATATAGAAGCAATAATAAATCAAAGCAATTTCACTCAACCACAAACAAGCATTGGCAAAGGCACACATTTGACACTTTGGAAACGTTTTCAAAGAAAACTTGGGTAAGTGTCAATGCGGTCAGTTGGAAGTACTTGGGAGCTAGCAAGGTCCTTAAGAACAGTTACCATCACAGAAGAGGCAGTCCTCCAGCAGTTCCAGGCACTTTATCCACGTTGAAATGGATTCCTAGGAAGTGGTCCTGTGCAAGGGATGAAGGTCGGTGAAGATGCTCTAAGGATAGTGTGGATGCAACGCGGTCGACAGGGATCTTCCTGCAGTGATTCCATGTTCCACAAAGATGGTGAGAGGTTCCTGGTTGCAGGGTCAACAAGGTCCTCTCGAGACTGGCCGAAGTCCAGTCACCCCTGGACTACCAGTCACCCAGTGTCGCGGTCACAGGCCAATACTTCCTGAGTTAATAACTCGCTTTATGAGAGTGCCAGCAACTCCCAAACAGCACTCCCGGTCTCAGCGAACTCTGGTGCAACTCTGTATGCTGGGTCTTGGTCCTTGGTGCTGGTAGTGGCTTGAAAACTGTGGGCTACCAGCTTGCCCCAATCAATCAATCAGGGAATTGTAAGTGCGCTACTCACCCGTGAGGGTCTCAAGGAGCTGAGGGGGGGGGGGTCTGCAGATCTGTTTAGCCAAAGAGCCAGGTCTTGAGGGTCTTCCTGAAGGTGTTCAGGGAGGGGGCGCGTCTGATGTCTGCCGGTAGCTCGTTCCAGGTCTTGGCTGCAATGTGAGAGAAGGATCTTCCGCCTGCTCTGGCTCTGTGGATGCGCGGGGTTTCGGCCAGTGCGAGGTTGGAAGATCGGAGGTTTCTTTTGGGTACGTGGAAGTTGATTCTGTCTTTGAGGTATTTGGGTCTGTTGTTGTGTAGGCATTTGTAGGCGTGAGTGGGGATTTTGAAAGTGACTCTTTTCTCCACGGGGAGCCAGTGGAGACTTCATAGGTGTTGGCTGATGTGTTCGTGTCGGGGGATGCAGAGGACGAGTCTGGCGGCGGTGTTCTGTATTGTCTGGAGTTTGCGGAGTAGGGACTTGTTGATGCGGGCATAGAGTGCGTTTCCCTAGTCCAGTCTGCTGGTGATGAGTGCGTGGGTGACTGTCTTCCTTGACTCAGGGGGGATCCACTTGAAGGTCTTGCGGAGGATGCGGAGGGTGTTGAAGCAGCTGGAGGTGACGGCATTGGGCTGTCGGTTCATGGTGAGTGATGAGTCGAGTACGATGCCGAGGTTCTTGGTGTGGTCTGAGGAGGTAGGTGGGCTTCCGAGGGCGGTCGGCCACCAGGTGCTGTCCCATGCAGAAGGGGCAGTACCGAGGACGAGGACGAGGCAGCTGTTGGTCATCCAGACTGCGACGTCTTGCATTCCTTTCTGGAAGTTGAGTTTGGCAGTGGTGGGGACTTTGGTGAGGGAGAGGATGAGCTGGGTGTCGTCGGCGTAGGATACAATGTTGAGGCCGTGTTGTCAGACGATGGCTGCGAGGGGGGCCATGTAGATGTTGAAGAGGGTGGGGCTCAGTGATGAACCCTGTGGGACTCCGCAGGCGATTTTCGTGGGGTCAGAGAGGAAGGGTGGGAGTTTGATCCTTTGGCTTCTTCTGGTGAGGAATGATCGGATCCAGTCCAGGGCTGTTCCTTGTATGCCTGCGTCGTGTAGTCTGGCGACTAGCGTGCAGTGGGAGACGGTGTCGAAGGCCGCTGATAGGTCGAGTAGGATGAGGGCTGCGGAGTGGCCTTGGTCCAGGAGGGTGCGGATGTCGTCTGTGGCGGCGAGTAGGGCGGTCTCTGTGCTGTGGTTGCTTCGGAATCCGGATTGGGGCGGGTCGAGGACGGCGTTCTCTTCAATGAATCGTGTCAGTTTCCTGTTAACTGTTTTCTCTGCAACTTTGGCTGCGAAGGGGAGGAGCGAGATGGGCCCCAGTAGGCTTCTTCCGTTGTTGGGTCTCTCTGCTGCAAACAGGAGACCAGCCGGCTGGCCTCTGAAGTTTCTTGGCTTGATTGGCTCTGGAGACAGCTCATCTTTGAGCAGGACACGGCAGGCACAGCCCCTCTCTTTGCTAGCCACCAGGTGCAGCAAGTGCAGTCTTAGATGGTGCAGCCTCTCTTCCCTGGTCCCTCGGTGCAGCAGGGCAGTCCTTCTTGGTCCTTCTTCCAAATCGGTCGAGATCTGAAGTCTGAGTTCCAGGGGTGCCCCTTTTATGCTCAGACGTGCCCTCAGGGCAGGAGGATGCGGTTAGTAGCCAATGGGCTACCAGGTACCCTCCCACATTGTGACTACTTTCTGAGGAGTGTGGCATCTGTCTATCCCAGAATGCACCATTCTTCCCACTCCTAAGATGGCGAGACCCCTCTCTTGTTCAGAACTCAGTAGCCCTCCCCTGGGGTGTGGCTGCTTCAGGGCAACAGGGCACTAGGGAAACCGGTTTGGCAACTGGATTCCCCTCTCTGCTCCCCTTGCCAGCCCGTCTACCTAAACAATGCCCTCCCCCCTGGAGTTCTACATCTGCCTTTCAAAGATGGCTTCTCCTTTAAAGCCTGCTAATACCCGAGTGACTTCCTGCAGAAGGGAAGTGACACCTCCCTGGCCTGCAATCCCTCACTGTTCTCCTCCCTGAGAGTCATTGGCACATCTTTCCAGGAGGGCAGAAAGCTGTCTCATGGAACAGGCTCCATGTGTGCCCGGGAAGGCACATGAGTTTAAAGGCAACAAAGTGGCAGCTTTGCTAAAGCTGCACACTCCAACAAGTTACATTAATTTCGACTTGAGATACAAGTTGGGCTTAATGTAACAAGTTGTTTGATACCTTGAAGGGCCCACTTTTGTTGCACCATTCAGGAGTTAGCACAGCTGAGGGATCAGCGGGTAATCCTGTACTTGCCAATTGGGCGACTAAGTCTTTCCACAGTAAAAACGGTAGTTTTGCATGCTTACTGTCAGGACATGTAAGTATATGTCCTGCCGGTGTCATTTGTTGTAGCCTGCCTTAAGACTCTGTAGGTCTGCCAGATGGATGACTTACACTGATGCACAGGGGAAGCGGTGGCTTTGCCATTACTTCCAATGGCAAAGTTGGTCTAGCAGTGCATCACTGCTCCACCAGTCTGCAGTGACGGATTGGGGGACTTGTTTTACTTGGGGGACCTCCAGGGTGGCACAACCAGTGCTGCAAACCCTGGGGTACCACTCTAACTTACATGCCCTTGGTACCAAGGTGACGCATCCAATTAGGTACAGTCAATTCAGCATACACTTTAGGGTCAGGGCACTGGCACTGAGGTCTGGTTAGCAGGACTTAGTGCACTCTCAGAGTCAAAAAACCAGCAGCAGCAGTCGAAAACTTAGGGGTGACCATACAAAAAGAGGCATTTCCTTACACAATGGGTGAGGCATATGGACCTTGACATCTTCGTACTGTCTTGTCACATTTCGAAGGTTTATAGGTAAAAGGCAATGTCTTTTTTTACAAAGGGAATCTTGAAAGGTAGTTCAGTAACATACAATGAAATAACTCACCATCATAGGAATCTAGTAAATTGCAGAACCAAAAATGTAATTTATTTAATTGTATGTCCGTGTAGAAAAGGCTACATTGGAGAAACCTCAAGGGAAATAAGATTGAGGTTAAATGAACACAAGTCAGCGATTCGAACCAGGCGGCAAAATGCCCCTTTAGTAGAACATTGGACTGAAATGTCACACAAAATCGATGATCTGAGATGGTGTATCATCGAGGTAGTACAAATGAATGCAAGAGGAGGAGACTTAACAGCGAAAAGGAAGAAAAGGGAACAGTACCATATGTCTAAATTTAATACATATAGATGTGGACTTAACAGCAGGGAAGAATGGGAAAGAATTATTTAAAGATCATACACAGTATATTCCCATGTCCCCCAGTCGAAACTCCTCATAATAATAATATTTTCTGTAGTCCTCTGTAACTGACGGCATAAAGTGTTTTCTGGTATCAATAAGTACAATACAATGCCCTAGGGCGACAGTATAGGGTTCAGTATAAATATCATAAATTGGGAAATGTAGGGTTCCCTTTAAAATAATTTGTAGAATTTAATAACTGCAAAGCTACAGTGACCACATCCCCAATTGTATTAAGGGTAAGAATGATGAAAATATTTGTATGTTCTGCGGAATTGATATCGCGTATACAATTATTACTAAATTGATTAACTGTTGTGGTAACAATATCTTGCTATCATTACAAGATGGCCGCCATACCAAACACTATGGCTACAAAGCCAGGGTAGGAGTTTAGTTAAGGCATGCTGCGATCCGTAATGAAGGGGGAATATTTAATTTGAAGGTTGTTAAAGTCTTAATACTAAAACGATATTAAGCAAAGCGGCCGGTTGTTTTTAACTTCACTGCGTCACGCGGTTATCATCACCGCGCCGCATTGCAATAAAACTTGGGAAATATCATGACGTATAAGTTTTTAAAAAAATATTTCAATAAAATGATTTAATAAGATTGGGACCCAACAACGAGTCTTTTTAACAATATGACACGCTAAAATAGGAGTATCTTAGCAGAACTTAAGAATAAGGGTAGGTGTAACAAAGCAGTATCAGGTTGAAACACACTAAAAGATGGCCGTCCTAATTTAGCTGGAACAATATGGCATGCAGTTCAGCTAAGGCATGTTGGGATCTGTAGTAAAGGGGTCGTTTGGATATTCAATTCACAGGTCATTAAAGTCTTAATACCAAACGATATAAAGCAAAGCGGTCGGGTGTTTTTTACTTCAGCGCGTTGCGCGTTTATCATCACCATGCCGTGTTGCAATAAGAACTTGGGATATACCGTGACTTAAAAGTTTTTTTAAATATTTCAATAAAATGATATGACAAGATTAGGACCCAATAACGAGTTTTTAACAATATGATATGTTAAATAGGAGTATTTTAGAAGAACGTTAGAATAAAGGGGAGTTGTAATAAAGCGGTATTAGGTTGAAACACACTAAAAGATGGCCGCCTCAGTTTAGCTGGAACAATAGGGCATGTAATCCAATGCGATGTCCTTTGAGCGTCAGGTGGGCCTAATTGGGTAATTATGACCCAATGAAAGGGAGATAGAAGGAGCCTGAAAACAACTTTGTTTTCAGACTCGAATTGGCAGGCCAGCAAGACGGACGCTTGCTCTTCAGCTCTACTCTTGGTGAGTAATCTTACATCAAAAATGCTAGTTTCAATTTTTCATTGTAGATAGAACTAGGGCAGGCCATAATTAATATTTAGCTGTTTTAAAATAATATTTTTGGTTTTAGAAAAGAATGTTTTGGCTCAATGTTATTAAACCAGAGCATTGTTAGCCATAGAATTAAACTAAATCTGTGAATTTTTGTCCATATTTTTAAGGGCATTCCAATGTTGTCTATTTATAGCTACATTCTGGACCAGAATTCTAAACAACTGGGACCAACACCCTGAAAACAAGTGGGTGGATTCACCTAACAAGTCTTAATTTTGAGGTGAGACAAGTAGAATTTGATTCGTACACATTAATTTTAACAAAAAATATTTTGAATACAATTCACAATAAGTGATATTTAAAACTTTTGTCAGATCAAATCATAGGGATCCTAATCTAAGACGGATCTGAGAGTGTAAAAGCTAACTGCCATTTGTCTTATTAAAATGTGACTAATTAAGGTAAGCCACACTACAAACATGTGGATTCAACTTTAAAGTGACCCAAAATGAAGGCAGTTGTAAATATGAAACGTCAGGTTTATAAAAAATATATTTTTTTTTTTAAAAAAAGAAACACGTCTGTGTATCCTCTTTAGGTATTACAATAATCCTTGAAAGAGGTCATATGAGCAGTAAGGAAAGAGATAAACCAAGAACAAAGCCTTTTAAAGAAAATTATATTGGTGAGTTTCCTTATGTAATCCTATACTTGTAATAGGACAATATCCCTACAGAGGGCTTGATTCTAATGTAATGTTCTTCCCTCGTAGTACAATCGAGCTCTTCTAAGATTGATAAAATTAGACGAGACGTCCTTCCAAAAAACCTTTCTGAGAAAAGCGGAAAAAAAAAAAATTATCTCTCCGTTAACTAACAGGTATGAAACGGATACATTAATTATATTAATAGAGATCCGTTGTACTAAACGACCATGTTTGTCTAAAAATTCAATAATCCTTATTCTAAACCAACTAGTCTACTTTCGAGTACTAAAGGCCTATACTTTTAGTGCATGTGGACTTATTCCTAGGTTGCTAAATATTATTCACGAACTATGTAACAAAGGAATGTTTCTAGAAATCTTGTATCTAAATAGAGTTTTTTATATTCTATTCAGATTTTTAAATTCGAACTATTGTCCTGAAAAAGGTGACAATCCACCTTAGCACCGAAACGCCGCGTCAACAGTTCTTCATTTATTAATTGTGTATACTGTTTTAAAAAAAAAGATATGATGAATATATGTTTTTAATATGTTTTTTAATTTTGTATGTATCAATTTAATGAAACATGTTTTCTGAATAAATAACTTAATTGATAGAACATTCCTTTGAATCTGTATGTCTAATTGGAAATTTATTATATCGTGTATTATTCTGTATATTAATATGTAAATTTCGCAACCTGGTAAATTTGTCTTAATATTTCATTAGAGTATGGCCATTGCCTAATCAAACTAACCAATCTGGTTAGAGGATTCAATCCTCCTGTTTTCTGAATAGAAGGAGAAGGGAACCTTGTTTTTTGTTTCAGTTTTTTTACAAAGGGGCACATTTTTGAAGTACACCATGTGTTCATCCTGTCAGACCTCTTCTACGTCCCAGTCACATGTTCAAAAGACATCGGCCCTGTGGGTCAACTTACATGTCAGTCTCTCTTTTGTGATGGAATAAATTGAAGCTTGATGTATGGGACCTAAAGAGGAGAGAAAGGTGGGCTTTTGAGGAGGTAGAGGAAGTGGAGTGTTTTATTACTGAAGCTTGAGACAATAATCACTTATTGAAAAGACACATTCTAGGGACCCCAGCTGTTATCTTATCGGAAAATACAGTTAGAAATATTTGCATACTCTACTTACTAACAGCTATATTAATGACACACTTCTGTTAACCTGCAATCCTGAGAATGTACAAGCATAAACATGTCCCCAAATAAATGTGGCTAATCCAGAAAGTATTGGCAAACTTAACAGGTCTCGCCATGAGAACTATCAGCTGTGTCATTTTTTTCAGATGACTGCCATAAGAAGAATCATTCCAAGAAGCACCATGCATGCTTTCATATGCATGGTAGCCATCTGAAAATTATTTTTATGCTTTAACCACTTGACGTTTTGGGTTTTAATGCCCTGGGGTTGAGCTCATTTTTAGATGTTTGGGGCAGTACTTGTTTAAGCTTTTATACCTTTTATTCCACAAAAGGTGTCCAGGCCTAATTTGCGTCCTCTTTCTCCCACTTCTTGGGGAATCCAAAGGTACCACAGGTTTGTGGACTCCCTGGAGGGAACCAAGAAAATAGCCAAAATACAGCAACAAAAGGTTTGCTGTGCTAAGCTCACCCGGCTTTCAGGAACTATCAGTTTGGGGCTCCCCCCACGGTCCCCAACTTGAGGGCCGGCACCGGGGGATAGGGTTCCCGGGGCCAGAAGTGGCCCGTGAGGAGGCCAAGCGGCCCCCCTCCCTTTTGTAATAAAAAAAAATAAAATAAGGCCAGGCCCCGGGGGATGGAGTCCCCGGGGCCATAATTGGCCTGAGGAGGGAGGCCACGCGCCCCCTCCCTGTACCACTCTGCAAACGCGCCTCCTGGCACGTTCTAAGTTGGAGGATTACGTCCCCTTCATTCCTGAGGGTCCCTGGGGGCCCACTAGCCCACCAGGTACCTCCAGTAAGCCCCACACAGCTGGATTGCTGAGAGTGGTCTGAGGCCGCGCCCCCTTTTTACACCACTCTGCAAACGTGCCTCCTGGCGCACTGCTGCTCGGGGGAAGAAGTCCACTTAAGTCCTGAGGACCTCAGGACACAAGAGGACCTCATTGCCCCACCAGCAGTGCGCCAGGAGGCGCGTTTGCAGAGTGGTGTAAAAGGGGGGGTGGCCTCGGACCACTCTCAGCAATCCTGCTGTGTGGGGCTTACTGGAGGTACCTGGTGGGCTAGTTGGCCCCTAGGGACCCTCAGGATTCAAGGGGGCTTAATCCCCCAACCCAGAATGTGCCAGGAAGCGCATCTGCAGAGTGGTGGAGAAAGGGGGCGTGGCCTGTGTACACCTCTCAGCTATCCCACTATCTGGGGCATACTGGAGGTATCAGGTAGGGTAGTTGGCCCCTAAGGACCCCCAGCAGCGAAGGGGACTTTGATCCCCATCCAAGAGCACGCCAGGAAGTGCGTTTGTAGAGTGGTGGGGAAAGGGGGCATGGCCTGGTATGAGAACTTAGCAATCCTGCTGTGTGGGACTTACTGGAGATAATAGGAGGGGTAGTTGGCCCCCAAGGTTGACCTTGGGGGCTAACTACCCCTCCTGTTACCTCCAGTAAACCCCACAGTGGGATTGCTAAGAGGTCTTTGGAGGCCATGCTCACCTTTCTCCACCACTCTGCAAACGCGCCTCCTGGCACAGTACTGGTTGGGGGATGAAATCCACTTTACTTCTGAGGGACTTTGGTGGCCAAGTAGCCCTCCTGGCACCTCCTGTAAGTCCTATGCAGTGGAATTGGTGAGCGCTGGTCGGAGGCCCAGACCCCTTTCTGCACCACTCTGCAAACGCGACTGCTATGTTATAGTTAGAAATTAACATTTAAAAAACCTTTGAAATTCACTGAAAAAACCACAGGTTTCAGGGAGGTTATAGCTAGTTGGACATTACCTATGTACCCCTTAGTCCCTCAGACATTATCACTGCACTCATGCAATCACTAATGCATTACCTATACACTGATTCAATCACGTACGCACTACCCTTGCACTCCTTCAATCACCTAGCCACTACCCCTGAAGTCCTTCGATCACCCAGCCAGAACCTATGCAGTTATGAAATCACCCAGGCATTATTTTTGCAGTCCTTGAATCACTCAGGCACTATAATAGTACTACTCCAATCACCAAGGCACTATCCATTCGTTTATAAAATCACCTACTCACTTCCTATGTACTTCTCAAATCAGCCAGACATTATCTGTGCACTCATGCAATCACCCAGGCATTATCGATGTAGTCTTCTATTCCCTTAGACATTACGTGTGTACTCATGTAATCACCAATGCATTAGCTATACAGTGCTTCAATCACTCAGGCACTACTGTTGCACTACTCCAATAACTCTGGCAGGATCTATGCACTCCTCCAATCACTTAGCCAGTACCCAAGCACTTATAAAATCACTCAGAAACTAGCTATGTACTTATGTAATCACCCAGGCACTACCATAGTACTTCTTCAATCACCCAGTCAGTACCTTTGTTCTCATGCTATCACCCAGCTACTACCCCTACACTCCTTCAATTATCCAACTACTACCTCTGTAGTCCTTTGATCAGCTAGCAACTACCCATGGACTTATATAATCACTGAGGCACTACCCTTGCACTCTTCCAATCACAAAAGCACTATCCCTGTAATTATGTTATTACTCAGTAAGTAGACATGCACTTATAAAATCACTCAGACACTACCTTTGCACTCTTTCAACCACTCAGGCACTACTTTAGTACTCTTACAATCACATGTATGATATAAATCAAAATTCATATGCAAGTAGAGGTATACCTTAGTTACAACACAGATCTTAGTCACAATATAATGCAGGCCTTAAAAGTTGACAAACTGCACTTTACATATTATTTGGGTAGCTGTACAGAAATCCTTTAGTTGTAGTCTATGATTCTGTTGTATAGATTATGATGTCTTCTAATTGTAGGTATTGTGCAGTGTCTGACATTGCTTTGAATGCAATTGAAAATATTTCTTTAATTATACATGATAATATTTGAATATAATTATTTTAATAATATTAAACTATTTACTAAAATTATTTAAAATTGTTTTTGTTTTCAGATATTTACCATTATTACTAATAAAGATTGAATATGGCATGAAAAGATCAAAAGATAAGAAAAGAAAGAAAACAATACTATTTAAAGAAAAGAGAAAAGCAGAAGTTAGATGAAGTACAATATGAGAAATTGAAGAGAAAGACTTCTGGTAAGAGAACAAAACAATTTGTTAAAAAAGTTTTAAAGAAGGTAATGCTTTTTAAAAATGGACTACAGAAAAAGAAAAGTAGTACAACAAATCAGAAGGAAACAAAAAAAGGACAAAATAATGGAAAATCAGGTTATGGGAAAACAATGTATGTTGAAAGAAGGATGAAACTATTTCAAGACATTAGAAGGAGAAAGTATAAGAGTAGAGTACTTCAAAATTTGTTGAAAGACTGCAGAAAATATAAAAAGATCAGCATTTTTCAAGAAAAAAGAACAGATTGAAAGTGTAGTTGAAAATGCTTTTGAATTGAAAAGAAAATTGTTTATATTAGTATTGAAGAGAATGAAAACATTAAATAAAGTAATGCATTTTTTGAAGGAGAAAAGTAAAAGAAAAAGACTGGTTAATAGAAGTAACTTTTGCAAAATATTTTCTGGGGAATGGAAGCACACTTCTAGTACGGAACCTTTTTTCAATGAAGAAAGCTATTTTCAGTTTTTGCAGTTGATACCTGTGGTCGTTGCTACGAAGTTAAAGACGGTTGTCCAATTGAAAAAGAAAAGATGGTTCCTAGAAATGTGGAAGAAGTAATAGCTGAAGAAGTTCAAGGGAGACGTACACAGGCTCCAGTGTTTATGTGGTAGTAGTATTTGTAGTGTACAACAGGAATCTATTGATATATTACTAAATTTCTTACGAGATTATGGAAAAAACAGTGTAAAACAGAAGATTAAGATGTTGCAAGGACTAGATCCTTGTAAAGTGAGAAAATATAATAACTTGCAGGGTCATTCTCTGACTTGTCTTTCTAGGAAAGTGTGTAAAAGTCGTTTTCATCATTTAAGAATGTTAGCAGTACATCATTCAGAAATGCAGAAGTTAGTAAGAAGATTATACTATGTAAAAAGTTCTGCATTATGTCTAAATGAAATTAACACAGCTCTTTTGCATGGTTCAGTGTTGGATGTAAAAATAGTTTCTGATGATATACAGTTTCGTTTCTTTGGTCCTCAAGAGGAGTGTAGAGAAAGTGAGAGTTTGATAAGTGTAGGTGTTGAAGAAGAGAAGGAAGATACTACTACTGTGAAGTTTGAAAAAGAAATAACAAAGTTTAAGATAGTTTCTGGTGAAAATCCAAACGATGTTTGTATTTGTTGTCGACGTACTCACTATAGAAGTCAAACTAGGAATGTAGATCTATATTTAAAAAGTGAAAAGGAAAACAATGATAAATGGAGGCAATTTGCTGCTTATTTGTTTGTGGAAGGTCATTTTGAGTTGGGTAGTATTCAATGTATTTGTAAATATTGTTACAACAAATTAGAAGAGAACAAAATGCCAGCTAGAGCTATACATAACAACCTAGAGTTGGTAGCTATTCCTCCGGAAATTGAAGATTTAAATACATATGAGTCCATTCTGATTCAATCTGTGCACCCGTTTCAGGCTATAATTCGTATGGAGCCTAAAACAGGAAAGCTGTCTCCAATAGATCTACAAAGAGGTTTAAAAGGAAGAGTTGTGTATTTACCTTTAGATTTTAAGAAAAATATTGAAACTGTTGGTGTAGAGAGAGAGGATAGTGAACCTGTAGTTAATTCTAGTTAATGGTGTACCAACAAAGAGTCAGAAAATTTGGCAAGAGTTAGTAGATGTCACCAAACTTCAAAAGGCTACATTATATCTTGTAGAAAACAATATTTACTATAAAACTGTAAATGTAGAAGAACAAGAAATATGTTTAGAAGATAAAACAGAAATTTCAAGTGGCCAAATCGAAAAAGTGGAGAACTCCAGGAGAGAAGAAGTTTATGAACATTATAGTATACACCCACTACATTCAAAAGAAGTGATAGGAAACACTATTGAATTATTCCAAATGAAAAAAGCAAAGGGAACTCGCATGAGTGTATGGGAAAAAAGTTTGGAAGCACGTTGTTTTCCACAGCTGTTCCCGACTGGAAAAGGTGGACGATATGATCAACGACCAGTTCAGATTCCAGCTTCAGAATATCGTACATTAAGACTGTACTTAGAAGATCCAAGATTTCGACAGTGTATTCCATATTTATTTCATCTTCTGTTCAAAAGTGACTTGTCTGGACTTTCATATGTAGTGAACCATATATTAAAAACAGGAGTTCATCTTACACATTCTTCTGCAAAGGAATTCATGGCCAAAGTTGAACAAAGAGACGATCATTTAGAATCTCAGTTAATTAATTTGATGGCCTGTCAATGTGGTACTAATGAGTATTGGTATCGTCGTCACGGAGAACTTAAATGTATGTTAAGGAACTTAGGAACCCCTACGTGGTTTGTTAAGCTTAGCTGTGCTGAGTACGCATGGGACGATTTATTTGATTTTCTACGACAAGCAAATTCAAATGTAAAAAACATTGAATTGAAGACAGCTGGAGAACTGTGTTCCTTGGATCCTGTAAATGTGTGCAGATATTTTAATCATAGGTTTGACGCTATGATGTCTTTTATCTGCAATAAAAAGAATCCACCTCTTGGAGAAGTTATTGATTTCTTTTGGAGAAAGGAATACCAAGCTACAGGTGCACCTCATATTCATATGCTGTTATGGATGAAGAATGCACCAAAATTTGGAACTGATACTGATGAAAGTGTTTTGTCTTTCATTAAAAAATATGTTACCTGTGCCATTCCAAAAGAAGGAGGAGAAAACAACTTGAGACAGAAAGTTTTACGGTTTCAAAGTCATCGATGTAGGAAATATTGTCAACGGAAATACAAAACAAAGGGAAGATTTTATACAAAATGTCGTTTTGGATTCCCACGTCCAGTAATTTCAAAAGGAAGAGTCAACAGTTTCATGTCAGCAGTAAGGCATACTATAACTCGAAAATCTCCAAAGAATACTAAACAACATAAAAAGAACTGAAGATTCAAAGTATATTAATGACTACAATCCAGTGATTTTGACAATGTGGAATGCTAACATGGATATCCAGTATGTTGCAGATAATTCGATTGCTGTTGCTCGCTATGTTACGTCATATATAGCCAAATCTGAAAAGACGGAGTTAAAAGAAATGTGGGAAGAAATTTCACAAGAGAAGACTCTTAGTAAGAAATTGTACAGCTTTAGTTTGAAGATGCTTTCCCATCGAGACATTGGATCCTACAAATGTTCAGATCGGTTGACCTCTGCAAGTTTATATTCAAAGTCAAGAGGAATCATTTGGGTAATTCTTGGTCTTGCTGAAACACGAAATTGAGTATTGAAATCTGTTCGAGAAATTGAATACTTAGCATTGAATGAACCAAAAAGTACAAATATTGTTAAAACAAATATGTTGGATACGTACTATCACAAAAGGAGTCCACATCTGGAAAACATATGTCTCTATGAAGTACTGCAACATTACAGCTTTAAAAGAAATGTTACAGAAAATATAAATGAAGAAACATTTGCAGTAATTGGATGTGAAGGATGTTTAGTAAAACATGCCAAAGGTAATCTTATTAACCACAGGAAACTCAGTTGCGAAACTCCAGATAAAAAGGAATTTTTCTATTTAGCACTTCTGCAACTTTTCAAGCCTTGGCGTAGTGAAGCAGAGTTACTTGGAGAGTTCGACTGCTATGAAGATTCTTTTAATGCATGTAAAGATAATATTCAATGCACAATTTTCCCTACTTATCTACAAATGTTAAATGAAGAGATTGAACAAGAAACTACTATTGCAGCTGAAATAGCTAGAGACAGTTCTCAAGATAGTCAGAGTTCTGCTCCACTAAGTCAAGATCCTCTAGGACAACCAATTCTTGAAAATGAAGCAGCAATAGCCATGAATGAAGTAGAAACGGCAATTCAACAAGCACAACAGGATATTATTGAGTTGGGAAACTTGGAAGAACAACTAAATATTGAACAGAAAGAAATATATCAGCAAGTGACAGAACAGATACAGTATGGTTTACTGCATGAAAAAAAAGAATGCCACTGCACATCATTTAAACCTATTCGAATGTATATCAGTGGTCAAGCTGGTACAGGAAAAAGTTTCTTAATTAAAGTTTTAACCTATTATCTACAGAAAACCACTGAATCACATTTATCTTGTGTTGTAACCGCACCAACTGGGTTAGCAGCACACAACATTAAAGGGATTACATTACATCGATTACTCATGCTACCAGTTGAACATGAAAATAAGTTGGAATACCACAAGCTATCTGGAGAAGCTTGTTATGAAGTCTCAAGAGTACTGAAGAAAATGAAACTTCTGATCATTGATGAGGTGAGCATGGTCTCAAACTTAATGCTTGTCTTTGTACATTTAAGAATGCAACAGATTTTAAAAACAGATTAAGATGTTTTATTTGGAGGAAAACATGTAATTGTATTTGGCGATCTACTACAACTTAATCCTGTGAAAGGACAACCAGTTTTTAAAACACTTGTCTATGAAGACACTAGGAAATCTTTGGGAAGTATTGGAAATGTAAACATTTGGTCTCATTTTGAATATAAAGAACTTATTAAGAATTTGCGACAAGCAAGTGATGAACATTATGGAAACATTCTCAAAGATATAAGAATTGGTGTTTTGACAAAACATGGTAAAGAAGCTTTACAAAGTCGGCTACTAACAAACTTGTTTCCAAATGAAAACATAGCACCTGACATAATCCACAAAACAATTGGAGAAAAGAACTCTATAATTTGCCTAATGCCAACACTGCAAGAGTGTTCTACATTCAATGAAGAACTTTTGAAGCTGGAAAAACAACAAATAAGTAAAATGGAAGCCATTGATAAAATAAACAAGGTAAGATGAAATAATGTAATAAGCATAATAATATGAAGTAATGTCTACAGTCACTTTTAATGTAGTCATTCATTTTTTAAAACTCTACCAACTCACTCCTCCAATCACCTCAGCACTACCCATGCACTCATCCAATCCCTCCGCCACTACCCAAGCACTTATAAAATCACCATGCACTACCCGTGCACTCCTCCAATCAGCCAATAACTACCCATGCACTCATGCAATCACCCAGGCACTAACCATGCACTCATGCAATCATCCAGGCATTACTCATCTGCTCATGCAATAACCCAGGCACTACCCATGCACTGCTCCAATCACCCTTGGACTACCCATGCACTCCTCTAATCACCCAGACACTACTCATTCACTCCTTCGATTACTCAGCCAGTACGCATGCATTCCTCCAATCACCCAATCACTACCCATGCACTTATAAAATCACCATGCACTATCCTTGCACTCCTCCAATCACCTAGGCACTACCCATGCACTCATGCAATCATCCAGGCACTACCCATGCACTCATGCAATCATCCAGGCATTACCCATAAACTCATGCAATCACCCAGGCATTACTCATGCACTTACAAAATCACCCAAGCAATACCCATGCACTTACAAAATCACCCAGGCACTACCCATGCACTCCTCCAATCACCCAGGCACTACTCATCCACTCATGCAATAACCCAGGCACTACCCATGCACTGCTCCAATCACCCATGCACTCCTCTAATCACCCAGACACTACTCATTCACTCCTTCGATTACCCAGCCAGTAGCCATGCACTCCTCCAATCACCCAGTCACTACCCATGCACTTATAAAATCACCATGCACTATCCTTGCACTCCTCCAATCACCCAGGCACTACCCATGCACTCATGCAATCATCCAGGCATTACCCATAAACTCATGCAATCACCCAGGTATTACCCATGCACTTACAAAATCACCCAAGCAATACCCATGCACTTACAAAATCACCCAGGCATTACAAATGCACTCCTCCAATCACCCAGGCACTACTCATCCACTGATGCAATAACCCAGGCACTACCCATGCACTGCTCCAATCACCCGTGCACTACCCATGCACTCCTTCAATCACCCAGCCAGTACCCATGCACTTATCCAATCACTCCGCCAATACCCAAGCACTTATAAAATCACCACGCACTGCCCTTGCACTCTTACAATCACCCAGGCACTACCCATGCACTCATGCAATCATCCAGGCATTACCCATAAACTAATGCAATCACCCAGGTATTACCCATGCACTTACAAAATCACCCAAGCAATACCCATGCACTTACAAAATCACCCAGGCATTACAAATGCACTCCTCCAATCACCCAGGCACTACTCATCCACTGATGCAATAACCCAGGCACTACCCATGCACTGCTCCAATCACCCGTGCACTACCCATGCACTCCTTCAATCACCCAGCCAGTACCCATGCACTTATCCAATCACTCCGCCAATACCCAAGCACTTATAAAATCACCACGCACTACCCATGCACTCTTCCAATCACCCATACATTACCTCTGCACTCATGCAATCACCCAGGTATTAACCAAGCACTTACAAAATCACCCAGGCACTACCCATGCACTCTTCCAATCACCCAGGGACTACTTACGCACTCATGCAATAACCCAGGCACTCATCCAATCACGCATGCACCACCCATGCACTCCTCTAATCACCCAGACACTACTCATTCATTCCTTCGATTACCCAGCCAGTAGCCATGCACTCCTCCAATCACCCAGTCACTACCCATGCACTTATAAAATCACCATGCACTATCCTTCCACTCCTCCAATCGCCCAGGCACTACTCATCCACTCATGCAATAACCCATGCTCTACCCATGCACTCATGCAATCATCCAGACATTACCCATAAACTCATGCAGTCCCTCAGGCATTACCCATACACTCCTGAAAACACCCACACATTATTCCTACACTCTTGCAATCACCCAGGTATTACCCATACACTCCTTTAATCATGCAGACATTACTCCTACACTTATGGAATCACCCAGGTATTAGCCATACAGTTCTGCAATCACCCAGGCACTACCTATGCACTCATGCAATCACCCAGACATTACCCATGCACTCCTCCAATCACCCACACATTACCTCTGCACTCATACAGTTAGTCTGGCATTACTTATGCACTTACTAAATCACCACGCACTACCCTTGCACTACTCCAATTATCCAAGTACTACCCTTCTACACATGCAATCACTCAGGCATTACCCATGAACTCCTCCAATCACCCACACATTACCTCTGCATTCATGCAATCACTCAGGCATAACTCATGCACTTACAAAATCACCATACACTACCCTTTCACTACCCCAATGACCCAGGCACTACCTATGCACTCATGTAATCAGTCTAGCATTACTCATGCACTCCTCCAATCACCCACACATTACGTCTGCGGTTATGCAATGACCCAGGCATAACCCATGCATTTACAAAATCACCACACACTACCCTTGTACTCCTCCAAGCACCCAGGCACTACCCTTCCACTCATGCAATCACTGAGGCATTATTCATGCACTCCTCCAATCACCCACACATTACCTCTCCACTCATACAATCACTCAAGCACTAGCTGTGCACACCTGCAATCATCCAGACATTACTCCTGCACTCTAGCAATCACACAGACACTACCCATGCACTCATGCAATCACTCAGGCACTAGCCATGCACTTATACATGCACTTATGCTGCACTTATGCAATCACTAAACCACTCCCCATACAGTCTTCCAATCATCCAGACACTACACGTACACTAATGCAATCAACCAGGTACTTCTTATGCAGTCATCCAATCACACAGAAAGTACCCATGCAGTCCTCCATGCACCAAGGCACTACCCATGCCCTCTTCCATGCACCCAAGCATTACCCATGCACTCCTTCAATCACCCAGACATTACCCCTGCATTGATGCAATCACGCAGACACTATCTGTGCACTCCTGCAATCACCCATATACTACCCATGTACTCTTGCATGCACCCTGGCATTACTCATGCACTCCTTCAATCACTCAGACACTACCGCTGCAGTCATGCAATCAATTATGCACCCACTACCCATGCACTCTTACAATCTCCCAATATTAGCCACATAATCATGGAATCACTCAGGTAGTACACTTGCACATCTCCAATCACCGAGGCACTATACATGCATTCATGCAATCACACATGCAGTACCCATTCACTTCTCCATATATTACACTTATCACAATTCATACAACAATTACAAATTTGTCTATTTTTAACCCAAATAGGCGGTTCTGAAAAGAACCATTTTTTTTCTTTTATATTTTTTTTGTCTTTTTTCAACTCTTTTTTGTATTTTTTTGTTTTTTTAAAAGAATGAAAAAATTAACAGAACCAAATGTGAAAGGGTAAAAAATAATATGCAATTTCAAAGTCATTGCAAAAAACAAAACAAAAAAAAAATTAACAATGGTAGTTATTAATTGCAACCAATACGGCATCCAATGATTGCTCGCCATGGCACAAGATTGCTTTGCATTTTATGCAAGTCTGCTGCACTCTGGCAAATTGAGGTACAATCTGCAGTGTTGATGTTGCAGACGAACCAGATGAAGTGCTTGCTTGTCCACTGTTGTCCTGTCTTGCTTGCTTTTCAAGGTCACGTCTGTGCTGTTCTCTCGCAAGATGTCGTGGATGAATAGTCTGCAAATGCTTAAGCATTGAAGAGGTGCCACAGGAGTACTTCTTGTCAGATCCTCGTGACAAGACATTGTTACATAAGGTGCACGTAACCTTACGGGCATTAACTTTCTTCTCCCCAGGTGGAAATGTGAAGAAAGCCCATACGATACTTTCGTATCTCACCTTCACTGGTTCTTCCAACTCATCTTCATCTTCAGGTGGAAGCTGCCCTGCTGGATTTAAAGCAGCCATTTTTTGATGAAGAAAAAAAAAAACACCAAAAAAACCCAAAGAAGAAGAGCAAAACAGAAGACCTGTCACTCCCGAGATGCAGTTGAAAAAATAAATAAAATAGGGTGGGGTCCTTCAAGTTCTAGAATCAAGAGCTTCTTAACCAATCAAATACTTTCTTTTGAAGTCACATGGGATTCACGCACCAGGCGTGTGTGATTGTATAAGAGAGTAAGTATGTGTTAGTCTCTGTATACATAAGTGAGGTGGTGTGTGTATAACTGTATAGGTGAGTAAATGGGAGTGTAATTGATTCTTTGCATGACTGACTAGTTGTGTGAGTAACTCTATGAATGAGTGGCAGTGTGTGAGTGTCTGTATAGTTGTATGACTGCATATGCTAGTGGATGTATTGATGAGTGACTGCATGTATGAGTGACTGTATGGGTGAGTGAGTAGATGTATGTGGAGATCTAGGAATTACTGAGTGGGTATGTACTAACTGGTATTGGTGTGTCTATGTTTTCGAGATTAGCATTCTGTATTTTAGAGTGGGTGTATCAATGTTTTATTAGGGTGTGAGGAGGTACATCAGATGATCAGGTGGATGATGTCATCAGTGATGTCATTTGAGATGTCATCAGTAATGTCATCAGTGATGTCACTGACCATGTCATGAGTGATGTAATATGTGACGAAATCAGCAGTGCATTGCGGGGGCGCGAGTTATAGTTAGCTCAACTAACTATAACGGCCGAATTTCTCTGGTTTTGTACGAGTGAAATGTCCAACTAACTATAACGTCCCTGAAACCTGTGGTTTTTTTCAGTGAATTTCTATGGTTTTTTAAATGCTAAATTCTGACTATAACGTCCCTGAAATCTATGGTTTTTTCATATATATATATATATATACATATATAAGGCAACAAGAAGCTCAAACATACCTCAAAATTGGGTGAAACCACACAAAGCACACTGAAGACCAGTTACCAACAAACCATGGGAACAGGTGGCAATGTCTCCAGCTTACAGCAAAAAGTAAATAAATGACTAAGCACCAGAGGTAACCACAGCTCAGTCTTTGAAGAGGGCAAAAGAGAACAATGCGTCAAAAATAGACGAACAGTTCTGTCTTACCCGAATAGCAAGTGGTAGAAAATGTAATCCTTGACGAAACGAGAAAGAGCTCAATACATATTCTATAAAAGATCAAATAATTCTGTCACTTATTAGCATAAGAAGCATGGGGTGGGGTAGTGCCCAGATACCGTGTAATCTCACTTACTCAAACAGGGACTCATACACAAATAAACTGAAGGAAAATATGTGAGTCCTATGAGGAATCAGTACCAACAGGTCAGTATCACAAAATCGGAAAGCTGTGTTTACCAACAACCACAAATAGTGCACTACAATCACAAGACTGTCACCTGGTATATGCTGTATAGATTAGTGGCGAAACAAACAGCCAGCAGCAAACATTAAAGTGAATCAGTCAATAGCGGACTGTGCCTTCGTAAGCTGGCACCTTAAATGCAGTGCACCAATCCCATAATCTTGGAATGGGCTGGGAGAGTGTAACACAGAAAGGGGCGGTATTAAGCCAATATTCCATAAGTCAGTCTGATGTGTAAAACAGAACAAAAGAACTAAAAATGTACACCTGCAAATGCGAACAGTGCAAGAGGTTCCTGCTATGTACGAACAATTGGAAATAAAGAGGCTGGATAGTGCAGACTTGTGGAGTACTAGCTTCCACCTTCTTAAGAAAAACTGAAACGTACTAACAATAACAAAAAAGTTGGAAATAACTTAACCAACCAATATTTAATAATGCACACAAAGAGAAACACTAGGTGTCATGGGACACCAAGTATGAAAATGATAGGGCAGAGTAGTCTGAAGCCCATGTAGTGCGGATGCAGCCCCTGCGAGCTCCCACCCGGCCAGTGGGTACTGTTTAGAAATCCGGAGCATGGTGCTCCAGGCCAACAAGGAACAGTGTGCCAGAGAACCGTAAGATGATGGAGGACGCTGGTGGGCCAGAGATGCAGAGGGAACCTGCGAGCAGCCCGGTCTGAAAAGACGACACCCAGGCGAATCGCTTCAAGATGGCAGCCGCACGGCCTACCTGTTGCTCCGGTGCGCAGCGGCCGAGATGACTGCTGACCCCCTCTGGCGACCCTACTTTGCCACCGAGACCACGGAGGGCCTGGGGCACCTTCAGAGGAGGTGGAGATCCCACCCCCGCTGGTGTCAGTATGTGTGACTTAGCCTGCGTCCAGGAGCTGCCCCAGGGCAGAAAAGTGAAGACCGCACACAATCTTGCGGGCCGCAGAGAGAGGTCGTGGGGAGGCACAGGCTTGTATGGTGGAGACAGGCCGTCGAGACACAAGCGAACGTGGGTGGGGGCTCATGGCTGCTTCCCCCTCCCTGAATAAGACTGCAGTGTTGAGGCGCTCACCTGGGCACAGCGCTCACCCACCAGTCATTGGGAGGCTCTTAGGCCTTGCAGACTATCACCGGGGCCAAGTAGTGGCACTGAGGAACTAGTCCCGTGTCGAGCACAAAGTTGTCTCCTCTGCATTAAAGAGCCCATTGTACTATGCAGGGGCAGCGACTGCCGCCTTGCTTCTTCAGGGATACCTACACCTCCTGGTGCACAACAATAACATATATCAGAGGTTTGGGCCCAGCTGCGCTGCTACAATGAGTACGAGGCAGAGGGGAAAGCAACCTGGTGCCACTCCAGCTAAACAGGGGCATAGCTCCTACCGCCCTTTGCAGGACATGTTACAAGATACCACCCAATCACAGGACTTACTGAATGCTGGATCCTGAGTCAGCCAGAGAAGCTACACAAAATATTGGCAGCCACTGAATGCACAAGAGAAACTCTTGAGGCGAAAACTGATGTTGTTGTAGTGAACTTAGGGCTCCTGCTCCAACACCAGAAGAATTCGGCTGAGCAGGTGTAGCAACAGGGATAGAAGTGGCAGACCTACAGACATATTTTGGCCCAAGCAGACACCACAATAACAAGTCTGTCACACGACCACGTACTAAGGAGCAGTGACTGGATGATGCGGAGAGGCATAATCGCAGGAATAATATACGGATTATGGATATGCCTGAAGGAATGGAGGTCCAAGACATGTTATTGTATTTGGAGTCATGGTTGGTGGAGAAGGTGGCCCTGAGTGCCCACTAAGTTATTCGCCCTGGATAGAGCACACCGAGTTCCTGCACATTGCCCTCCGCCGGGAGCCACACCAAAACCAGTGGTGGCATGCCTGCTGCACTATAGGGATAGGGACATCATTTTGAAACAGGTGAGACTCGCTGGCCCTCTCATGTTGGACAATCACAGGGTGTCTATTTACCCAGATTACACCCTGGCCACGCAAAAACAAAGACTGCGCTTTGTTGCTATTAATAGGGCCTTGCGAGACCAGGGTATCCTGGCTGCGGTGCTGGCAATGGATAGTAGAAGTGCCGGTGTGGACTCTACCACCCCTGAGGCCTCCAGAGACAACTCAGTACACAAACTCGAGACAATGGAAGACTCTGTGCTGCCCACCCTCACGCCTCAGCTGGCACACAACATGTGACAATAGAAACCAGGGCAGCAAAGCAGATGAAATACATGTCTGGTCTATCTGCAACCAGGTGACTGTAGGAGGTGATCTGTGACATGGGTGGGATGTGGTGACAAGGTAGCATATATATTGTTTATATACCTTGGGTGGTGGGATGGGTGCTGATATATGTGTGAAACATGTAGCAAATATTGGTGACCAGGTGGGGGAGTGGGGAGCACACTCATTTACTCACACTACACACTATCTCTTTTCCCACTTTGAGTGAGGAGGGACTATACACATTTAACCCTGAACAAGGAACACGTTATGGACAGGTGGCCGTTGCCACAGATTGTGGGGATTGGGAGTTGCAGGAAATGTTTTTATGTTGTTAGAATATCACTCACCGCACAGGATTGAACAGGAGACATTTGCAGGCAGTTGGAGGGCACCCACCATCATTGGGAGGAAGACCGGTGGGAGCGTGGCTCCTCTGTGGGATCAGAGAAAGGGAAGTCAACACCACAGTATTGACATACACATATCTAAATATACGTTCCTGACATGGAATGTTAACGGTCTAGGCTCGGTGATTAAACAACACAAGGTCCACACATATTTGAGGAGAAGGGGCACTCAAGTAGTATTTCTCCAGGAAACCTATTTAATGGCACATGAAGTGGCTAGATTACAAAAGCGCTGGAGAGTGGAGTTATTTGCCACTAGTTATTCCTCAACATGGACCAACAGGCCTTCTTTGAGCACTTGACTGGAAAATTGGCTACGAATACTGTGGCTCCGTGGCTGCTGGGGGGGATACCAATTGTGTGTTAGATACAGAACTTTACTACTTGCACTGACCTCTGTCATCTGCCCCAGTGGTCAAAGTAGCAAGGACATTTGCCAAGTGGCTCCAGAATTTAGAACCTGGAGGATGTTTGGTGGAACTGTCATGAACATTTCCGGAAATACTCCTTTTATTCCACATCACATGACCTACACATCTGACTAGATAGGTTCTTGGCTTCCAAATTACTGTCCCTGAAGATTATACTTGCGGAATACCTAGAAAGGACAATAACAGACCATAACCCCTTGCTGATACACATGCAGTGTGGCATGCCACTCTCCCTGATTCCCACATGGATACTCAGGAGTGCATTTCTCCTGGATGATGCTTTCAAGAATTAATTGAGGCAAGTTAATATTTATTACTTTGCAGAGAACCAGGGTACAGCCACTTCTCCGAGAGTGGAATGGGAGGCATTTAAGATAGTGGTCAGAGGCACTGCATTAGCACAGTGGTGGGGACTGTAAAATGCTGGAGAGGGAATTGACAGATTTGGAGGATACCCTTAAACATCTGGAGAAACAGGTGGCCAACAACCCGGACCTAACAGCTCAATACTTTGCAGAGAGGGAGAATTATGCCGCCCAAGTGGAGCGGCTTAAGAACATTAGCTATAGGAAATATCAGGCGCAACAACATGCAGAGGGAGATAAGTCTGGGCGACTTCTACCATGGCTCATGAGCTTGGACGTGAGAGGGGGACTCATTACACAGGTTAAAGACTCACAGAGCCACCTCAGGCATTCATAATATGATATTAACAGAGTGTTCCTAGAATATTATAGGACCCATTACAAGGTGGGCCGACTGATCTCAGATGTGGACCATGGAGACTTCCTGTCCAGATGCAGGCTCCTGCAGGCAGCAGTTGAGAGACAGCCTGAGCGAGTCTGTCATGGAGATGGAAGTCAAGACAGCCATAGAGGATCTAGCAATGGGTAAAACTCTCGGCCTATATGGGTTGCCAGCTGAATTCTATAGAACTTACGTAATCTCCTGGCTCCCCATCTCACCAGGCTATATGCAACGGTAAAAGAGGAAGCCTTACTGCTGCCAACTATGAGGGAGGCCCTAGTGGTATCACTTCCAAAGCCGGCTAGGGACCCAAATGGCATGGCCTCTTACCGCCCCTTCTCAATGCTAAATACTGACTATAAGATATTAAACAAAATTCTGGCAAACCGCCTTTTGCCAGTCATGCCCCTGCTCATTCATCCATACCAATGCTGGTTTATACCGCAGGCGTTAACACCTCTAGCAATATCAGATGCTTTTTCTGTGTCCTGGAAGAAACACCGATTTAGGACAGGAAATTCACAATAGCCTTGTCCATTGACTTAGAGAAGGTGTTTGATATGTTGAGCTGGAAGTTTTTATGAGCGGTCTTGAATAAGCTGAATCTGGGCAAATGCTGCTCTGAATGGATAACCCTATGATACACACAACCAACTGTCCGAGTGCGCACTGGCAGGATAATATCTGAGCCATACGCTGTTTGTAAAGACACAAGACAGGGATGCCCACTATCGGTAATGCTTGCATTGGCAGTGGAACCTTTTGCGCTATAATCAGAACAGAACACGTCTTGAGGGAAGTGACGTTGGCTGATGTTGTACATTCCATCTCCCTTTACGCGGACGATATGATAATATACTTCAAGGATGGCCGGGCAGAACTGACTGTAACACTGCCAGTGCTGGAAGAGCTAAGGAAGTATTCCAGCCTTCCCGTAAACTGTCAGAAGACTAACACATTCTCATTGGAACCACAGAATGCGGAGGCACTGAGAGCGTGGGGCGATAGGGCCATCGGTTGCTGCAAGCGCACCTTTTGTTATCTAGGCATCAGGGTATCTCATAGCGTGGATGTCTTTAGGAAGGACATTTAGGAGTGGTGCTTCGAGCCCTGAAAGGTAGCATGAACTTCTGGAGAACGCTCCCCTTGTCGGTGAAGGGCCGGATTGCCCTGACCAAGATTATTATGCTGCCTCAACTTTTGTATTATTTTGCCAACCTCCCGGTATTTGTTGGACCTGGCTAGTCCTAGGACCATGATAACATCTTGCAAGATGTCCTGCGGGGGGCAGGGAGACACAGAGTAAACATGTCAGTCCTGAAAGTGGCGATTGAAAATGGGGGGCTGGGAGTCCCCAGATTTTGAGGCCTATTATTTGGCTTCTCAATTATAGTGAATGACCAGATGGCTAGACAAGTGGAACCTTTCAGATTTGGCTGTCCTGAGGATCAGCATAATGCTCAGAGACCTGTTACCAATGCTATTGGGACACAAATGGGAAACAAGCAACCTCCCATGACTGGGAGCTGTTGCAGTATGGTGCTGGAACAGATGTAGGTATAAAACAAGAGAAGTTGCGCTTTATGCTCATATGCTTCCACTCAAGTATTTGCTGCTGGCCTAGCCAGAGACACTGGTGGCTATTCCAAGAGGGTGGGCTGGAGTGGATGATCTTACAATAGGGGACTGCTACAGTGAGGGGAAGTTGCTCACATTTGAAGAAATGACAGGTGATCTTGGCCTCCCACGCACTTCTTCTAATATAGGAGGATAATGGGCATGATGCGGGAGCTATGGCGGCCCGGGCAGGTTGAACCTGCCACACACAAAGCATTACAATTATTGTTCAGAATGGGGGAGGGAGCAGGTTGATATCATGGTTTTATGAAATGCTTCTGATGGAGCGTGATTAACTTAGTGTGATTTGCCTCGATCAATTCCCGCTCATTGGATAGTGTGATACTAATACGTACTTAAAGAACATGACTAACAGTGGGACTCGTAAACCATGTAAGAGTTAAACCTGCATCGAAAAAGCATGCATAATGGTCGCAAACCAGTTTGAGATGAGAATTAATCATGAGAGAGAAAGAAAACTAATAATGTTAATGAATTCACAATCAATAAGGTGCTATGAAAACCTATAAATGCTATAATGTGTGACGTAATGATGTAGCTTTTAACAAAATATGATTATGAAAATGCTAAAATAAGTGAACTCGAAGATGAATAAAATTATTTCTGCTCATGTAGTAGCACTATCATGGAAAACCTGCAATTTTCAAATGTTGAGAGAAATGTGCTCGCTTCATTTATAAATGGTTCACAAATGAGTTGATGCATGATAGGATGCAAAATGGTGTTCATATAATAAATCCTATGAAAGTATACTCACAAATGAAGAAGATTCATCTTTATTTCCCTAAAATGTTTGAAAAGCGAATGCCTTTTAGTAAGAAATAATGTTTAGTAGGTTTTCGTGTAGGCCTTAAAATGCATTTTTTTTCTTCAGTATTTCCTTCGAATAAGACTGGAATATGCTGACATGACTTCCAGTGTTTGAATAAAGGACACCCTCTCTGCTAGTATAAAATAGTGTCGACCTTGTTGCAAGCTCAGAAGAGAGCGCTTGGGAACGGACATGATAAGATACAAATGAACTCCCTATTTCCGAGGAGAAATGAAATTGAATTACGTATAATTTCCGGATCATTTTGGTAAGGTAATGATCACCCAATGAACAGACCACGGATTTTGACCAATGGAAATCATGCAAACTGCGCAAAAGTTAGTTTGTGGGATGAAACTATGAACGATTGGAAGTATAACTGCCCCGTGGGAAAAGGACTGGGGGGCTTGCTTGCAAAATTTCCTACAGGCCTGACATGCTGTCGGTCTGAACTCTTATTTCCCTGAACTGAACTCTCCTGATATTTCCCTGCGCTTTGCTAGCTGGTGAAGTCGAGTAGGTCAAACCTTTTGGATGAAGGGTTGAAAGGCTCCGGCTATTGCACGCTGTACTCTAGCGTCCTTGTGGGCTCATCTTGAGGCCCTGATCCTGATAATCTGCAACCAAATCTTTGGTTTGTATGATACTTAATTGTATTCTGAAATATGTGTTATGCGAGCGCTTTCTCTCTCTCCTTCTCTCTCTCTCTCTCACCAGTCATTATTTTGAGATGATATTGTTCTGAACTGTGATGTATTGTGATTTACCTGTAATCAACTGATAACTAATATTAAATGAAACTAATGTATTTTGTGTCTTGACCATTCAACTAGAAGTCTAGATAAAGATTTCTCTGTTATAACTATTCATGTGTATGCCATTTTGTTAGTGTTGAATCATTTGATATTTATGTGTATATTGGCTGTTAGAAAGGCACTTCTTTACTCTAGGTCCCCATGAAGGAGTGGCCATCCGTCTCTGATTACCCGAGTCACTAATCAGCTCGACTAAAAGATCCATCAGAGGACCCTTATAGTCTATTGTTGATGTAGAGTTTATATGGGCCAAACTCAGTGATATCGAAAGTTGTGGTAACTGAATATGAGTATAAGGTGTAGTGGTAAACTTATCTCGAGTAAACCTGTGCTGCAACCACACCGCTTCCGCTGCATCACTTCTCTGTACATTTACCCCACCATCACATGTCCTCAGAGCTAGTTGGGAAACAGATATCCAGAAACCACTAACAGACACCCAGTTGGAGAGGGCAATGGAGAGCACATAGAAGGCCTCTTGCGATGCGAGGCTCAAATATATACAATTTAACTACCTACGTGCAACTTACTTGACGCCCATGAGACGAACGTGAATATATTCAACCACTATCTATGGTTGCCCTAGATGTGGACAAACAGAAGGTATGGGAATGTGGGGCAATACCAGGGTTCGTAAGTGATATCCTGGAACACGTGGATAGGGGCACTGGGGTGGGAGATACCTCTGATGGAGCAAGGATTCGAGAAAATGAAACTTGCTGGTATAAATCCTCCATTAACTTTCACTAATCGTTAAAACTGTAGATGCGACGAAACTAATATACACCAGACACCGACACATGGGTAGAAAAGCTTACGCATGCTTAAATTAATGAGAAATAAAATGCAACATGACTAAAACCCGCTTTAATTTGCGAAAACGCTTTGCGCATGTGCAAACCTGAATTACGTAGAAAAAACGTGACTAACTCGCTTTGAGAGGGAAAAACCTCACGCATGCGCACGAGAAACTAACATGCGGTCTTGAGGTACCGCATGCCCGGCATATGCTTGCTTGAATTTAAAAGAAAGCTGCTGTTATTAATGCTTTTGCACAGAAAGATATTAATAACATGGGATAGAGTAGAAGTGGGTGGTGAACAGTGAAAATTATGTGTTTAAGAAAATAACATCTGTTTATGATTCTTTTATTAATAGTATGCATTCGGGCCTGCTAAAGTATGACGGAAAAAGAAAATGGCGACAAGTAGCCGAAAGTTGCGCATGCTCAGTGAATTCATGAAGTGACCCGGTGACCGAAGGAGCTGAATGAATGCCAAAAATCAAGGACAGAAGACATGAGAAAAAGAAGACATGTATCACTCGTCAATGTAGCCTGTATTGAATGTATTATTGCAAATGGCAACAATATATGTATGAGAAGAGGACGACATGAATGAGATAAAGGGGATGGGCTAGCAAACAATAAGTTCACTAATAAAAATGAATATGTCAGCATGGTATGACGAAGACTCCCCTAACCTCTTCCAATCATATTCCGTATTTTAGTAAAATCTGCAACTCTTGAGGGTGGGACATGAAGAAATAAAGACTATAACTAGAGTGATTTGAGTTAAGTTTATGTGCAATACATTTGACGATAGAGCGATAGAGCTTGCATGGAGAGCTGCTGCACGTGGACGCTGAGAGAGAGAGAGACGAGAGCAGACTCCGAAGATTCAGATCCGAAACGACAGCCTGATTAGATTCGGAGATTGCGGAAGAATATCGAGGAGGGAGAGAGTGTAAGAGAGGGAATCGCCCTGGTGCGTCGTGTTTGTAGAGAAGTCTAGTAAGTATCAGTCCTGTCCTGATCCTGTCCTATAGTCTTTGTCTCCTGATCCTAAGTCAGGGGACCCCCACCAGTCCTTTGGCCAGAGGGGTGGTTTTCCGGTCATCTCTATTAGGTAAATGTCATTCTGTCCTAAAAATTGCATATTTCTTTGCAAATGTGTTATTATGTGCCTTTTTGTCTCTACATCTATACACTCTTGTGCATTTGATTTGTTGAATGAGTTTGTGTAATTGAATGTATTTTGCTAAATGAATTTTCTCTCTCCCATTATATAATGATGGAGTTTGCACTGTGAATCTGTAATTGATGAGCGTTCAACTTTATGACTGAAATTTTAGATAAAGCTTATGAATCTTATTCAGAGTCTGTGGTTATTTCACTAAGAATTTTCAAATTAGTTAAGAAGTTGTTAATATCACCATCAACTAACTCAACTAATGGTCCATCGACCAGAGGAAGAGTGTTGATTTGTGAAGATTAGTTAGGCATTGAAATGATACTGTATCGTTTTGTGGTTACAGGGAAATAACTAATCAGAACTTAAGTGAATTATAAGACTTGATCCTCCAGCGGATCGGCCAGGGAGTGTGGATGAGCATTTCTGGATAAATGTATATGGGCCCATTGAAACATTTCAGTTTTGTGTGAAATAGTCAACCCTGGCCTTCGCGCTGGATCAGTTTTTCTGGTAGCAAAGTTATGGTTATTATTGATTAGTTTGGTGATTATTGATTATTGATTATATGTTCTTAACATGAAAAGTTAGTGTCCTGTTCTATGTTGTCTGGAAGTACAGGTACAGAGATACCTGGGAATCCCGGGAATGGAATTTAGAAGAGTGTGGTAAGGAAATCACACTGCAGAAGGTTACTCGTCTGTTGTCATAATACCTAAAAGCTACAGAGGGCTGTAGGCGTTATATTAGGGACTATATCGTATAAGAGCCGAGAGTGAGTGATAGCAAAGGGCCCACCTGTGAAACCTTTGGCCTTACCCAAAGGAGGAGTATCCCTAGAGGAGTAATAGGTCCTCCCCAAACTTAAGTGAAGGGTAAACAGTGGTTTTTACTCGCGGTGTAAGGAAGTACTTTCTCTTTGAAGCAAGTGAATAAACTATCTTTGGATTAGCGGATCAGACAGAGTAGCGCTGTTTTTACGTTGTTACTAACAGAAAATTATAAAGAAAAATCAGAAAATACATTGTCGTATTACCTTGTGAAGGGAGGGTCAGTAGCAGGAGTCATACTGACGTCACAGAGAGCCGCGCTGGTATTGGTTGAGACAGCGGGCGTGTAACAAGTGCCGATTGTAAAGGGAGGGTCAGTAGTAGGAGTAATACTGACGTCTCAAAAAGCTGCGCTGGCATTAGTCAGACGAGTGGGTGTGTTGAAAGCTCTGATTGGCTGATAGACAAGAACCGCGCTGGTATTGGTTGCAGAAGAGAATACGTAGTGAGCCCTGATTGGACTGTTGGTGTGAGTCGCGCTGGTATAGGACGAGTGTTGGCAAATAGGATACGTGAAAAATACGAAAGAGTTTCTAGGTTTTGCCTGCTAAAACAATTAGTCACAGGGATCGTAAGAATGAAGTTGATTAATAAAATCAAAAGTTTCTTTAAAAAGGATAAACGTGTAGTAACCAGAGAGGGAATTCTTATGCCACCTCCTGATACGCCTGCTTCCTTTATGATGATGGAACGAGGATATCATACTTGTGTCTGGTTAGAAAATTGGGTAGAGTATACGAAAGGTGATAGTGTTTTTGCTTTCCCTGAACATGGTTTGTTTAATGTGAGGATTCTTCAGAATTTGAGAAATCGGATGAATTCATTAGAACCCAGTCCTAGATTAACGCAGTATGAAGCTTTGGAGGAATGGGAAGTTGAGGCATTCGAACGAGAGAAATACAGAGGAGGTAGAAGAATAAATAGAGGATTTTTTCCCAGATATCCGTTTGATACCCGAGGAGATCAAATGAAAAGATGGAGAAGAGCTGTAGTAACGGAAGGCTTGTATCCAGTGTTGATGGCTGAAGATCAAGTAGGAAGTAAGTGTAAAGAAAAATTGAAACACATAGGTATGACAGGAACAGGATGTGATGAATCTGATGATGAGTTATTAGAGGACATTTTAGTTAAAAGACCTCCGCCTTATCAAGAAAATGCTAGTGAGACAACTCCAAGTGCACCAATGATGGGAACTCCATTAGTTCCACAGGTTTTATATGATCCAACAGTCACCCGAGCGTTACAGGAAAAAGAAAGGAATGCGTTGAATAAGACAAAAGAAGAGATAATTCAGAAAATAAATCAGTTAGGTTTAAATGCTGAAGCCTTGACAGTACCAGTAACAATTGGCCCTGTTATTCCATTATATGGAGATAAACGAGACACCCCAAAATTACAAACAGTGACAGTCCCACAGCATAATGTTAGGAAAGAGGCTGTAATGTTAGAAGATCAAACTAGTGAAAGTGATTCAAATGTCTCGTTACTAGATCTCCCTAATCTTGAGACGGTGACTGAAACCCCGAAAAGAATTTCACCAGTAAATAAAAGGAGAAAGGAACTGATTGTCACTCCAGTAGCAGAGAACTCTAAAGGATTTTCACCAGAGGATCTAGAGGAGTGGGCAAAAGGATTAGACATGAAAAAACCCCAAACACCAAATATAGATGCAGGTAAGTTGAAAGTGGATTTAGAAGAAATGATTATTGGTACTATAAGCCCAGACCAATTAGGTTCATACAGAGATGAGGAGTTGTTGTTTTTGTGTAAAAGTATAACCTGGAGAGCAAAGCATCTTCATGAGAAGATAGTAGAAGTGGCTTCAGAATTTGGAATAGATGTAGAAAAATCGAAAATATTACAAAAACCATATAGGTCAGAATTTACTGAAAAGGATTTAGAAAGTTTGAATGCGTCAGGAAGGAGATTACAGATAAAAGAATTAATGTATATTTTGAAGAAATGGGGAGATGCAGACCGATGGATGTAAAGTGTTATATTTACTTTTAAATGTGACCATGCTCCCTGTTTATGTCACGTATCTCTTCTATGCCTATTACCTTTGTTACACTCCACATTCTGTTTCATCATAGCGGCGTGTGCTGCCCTGTGTATGTTTATTTTCAAAGCTGCATTCTTTAGGTTCCTTTCTGCTCCGAGGCTCCAACTGTTGAATAGGTCATTCAACAGTTGCGCTTCGTTGTGGACAGCTGTACTCCCGTGTAGCTGCTGATATGAAGGATTAAAGCTTACTTGGAATCAATTGGATTGTCCCCTTTTTCATTCCGACCCGCACTTTACATTTGGCGACGAGCGGGGCAGCAGCTGCACCAATTTTGTGCAGATTTCCTTCTTCCACTTCTTCACCTTTACCCGGCTTTCTTCAAAGGCAGACCCTGCGCTGCCCGCCAGATCAAGCATCGCGCACTGTCACTCCGACCCTTACTCCGACTTCATTTGGACTTCTGCTTCGCCTCATATACAATATTGAGGTATTTCACGATTTTCTAAGGGACCCGGTGTTCACTGCTGTGACGTCCACTTCAACACGTCACACGTTCAAGCTAACGTGATGACGTAATCACGCAACGTGCCGCCATCTTGGAAGCACTTCCTACGTGAGTTGGCAGACACAGCTTCTTCAAAGTAAACGCGCAATTAACCATTGCTCATCGCAGGCAGCAGCTGTTCCTTCCCTACACAATCGTTTTCTCACATTAACCATTGCTCATCGGAGGCATCAGCTGTTCCTTCCCTGCACGATCGTTTTCTCACACAATTGGCTTCTTATTTTTAAGGTATTTGTTCACATCACCACTTTCCCCATTTTCAAGACTGGAAATACAAGGTATTTACATTACATTTAAATACTTAACTCTATTCAAAATTAAACCGGAGGATTTATTTTTCCTTTGCTAGCCTCACAAACAATACTTTAACAACCTTGACTTTACTTTTCTTCTACTGGTTTTACGTTTTATTTATCTAACTCATAAGTAAACATGGCATCTAATCAACAATTTGTACAATTAAACCACTTTCTTCCGGTGCCAGGTAAACCGAAAGAGTCATGGAAAACGTGGTTTCGTAGTTTTGAAAGTTACTTAGTAGCAATTGACGCTGAAGAATATTCTGCAAAACGGAAGCTAGCCATATTATATAATCATTTGGGAAGTGCTGGTCGACAAATATTTGACAATCTCCCAGCCTCCTTACCTCCGCCAGGAAATGGTGATGGTTGGAATGTTTACACAGACGCAGTACAGAGACTTAGTAAAAAGTTTTTGGAGCAACCCAACGTAATGCTGGAACGCTTTAACTTTATGAAACGCAAACAAGATCCAAACGAAACAGTGGAGGAATTTATTTCAGTACTTAGAAATATGGCTGCGGACTGCAATTTTGGGGCATCACTTGACATGGCCATTAGAGACCAGTTCGTGTATAGTTGCTACCATAAAAAAATACAAGAACGTATTCTTAGTTGTAGAGATCCAACCTTATCAGAGGTCATAGATATGGCTAAAGGTATTGAGAGGGCCATCATTTCTTCGAAATGTATCTCAAATGACAGTGTCTCTCCTGTTAATTTACTGCAAAATGAGTCTGTGATTAATGCTATAGCCGTCAAAAACAAATTTGCTAAACCTTTTCAAAAGAAAACTAACATTATTTGTTACAGGTGCGGCTCCAAGACACATCTGGGCAATAGTCCCATTTGTGCAGCTCTTGGTAAGAGGTGTACTAATTGCCATAAAATGGGTCATTTTTATACTGTTTGCAGGAGCAAACAAATGGTCCGTGTTAGTTCTATCTCTTCAAATGAACACCCTGATCTTGATGTGTCTTCTCTAGTTTCTCCCTTACAGAGTTTGGATATTAATACTGTGCATTTGATTCCTCAGGTAGACAAACATAAAATTATTTTATCTATTGACACTAATGAAGATTTGTCTAGCTCTGAACACATTAAAGATCCCACTTGCGAAGTCACTATTGATAAGATGTCTATCAACATGATGGCAGACTCTGGTGCACCTGTGACCATCATCTCTGACTCACTCTTTGATTTGTATTGGTCTGCAATTGTTCAATTACAACCTTTAGACATTATTCCTAAAGCCTATGGCAGTGGTTCCCAAACTTTTTCGACCCAGGGCTCCTTCTGACTTATTGCCCGTTGGCTGCGGCTCCCCATTATGTTAAAAAAAAATTGCCGGGTAGGGAATGTAAGCCCGGCCTTGTGAGTACTTACATTTCTCTCTCTGATAGATGTAACAAAATAAAAATACAACAGGGCTTCTCAGGCACGCCTTCTTTGAGAAGCACTTTCAGCAGTTTGCACTAAAGTTCAAGTATGAAGATAACCTTTTCCGTGATGTGATTGGTGTTCTTTTCATGGGTCATCAGAAATATTTACTCACTTAAGAAACACCCGCAAGTGGAAGTTCACACTGTTCTGTTCCAAAAAACATTTGCACGTGTTGTATATTCTTTAGGAATTTGTGATTTTGGGATTTTGTCACTGTACTATGTTATTTACCATGTGAATGATCTTTATTATTTTCTGTTTCCTTTCTGTTGCCCACTTACCTTATTGGCTTTGCTATAGCAAGTATATTGTTTGCTCTGCCACCAAAAGCTGCTGCTATGTCTGTGCTCGCACATGCAGTGTCTGCAGATCTCGCGCCGGATACCTCACTTATGCCGAGATGCAATAGGCATGTGTAAATACTACTGGCCTTTGAGGTTTCTTTGTCAGGGCTGCCAACACTTCATGGTGATGTTGAATGTATTTGGTGGGTGCACCCTTTCATTGCGCGCCTGCATAATTACTGCCTGTACAAGAGTGTGCATGATGTAGTTTAGTGTGTTTGTTAAACCGTTTTTAAGGACTAATACCATTTTCTGAGGCAATGTTAGCCTTGTAAAAGGTGTAAGTGATGGTAATGCTTAGAACTCATAAATTCATGGTTTCAGAAGTTTACTTACAACCCTTTCATGCCTTCTTCTAATTTAGTTTTGCACAGACTTAGGACAACCGCTTTAAATTCGGGTCTTTCCCTTTTATTTACAGTTCTCCTCAGTGTGGTCTGTGGTTAGTGAGTGTTTGGTACAGTGTTTGCTAGGCTGGGCAGGACTAGTGCATTCTTCTGATAAGGAACTAGGGGGCAGATGTATCAAAGATTTGATTAGCGATTCTCAATTTGCGAGTTTTAGCGATTCGCAATTTGAGAATCGCTAATCGCGATGTATCTAGAAAATCGCTAAAAATCTGCGACTACTTAAAAGTCTAAGAATTTTCTGCGAATCCCGATTTTGCGATTCCTTATTAGCGAAATTCGCAAATAAAGAATCGCAAAATCGGGAAGCAGTAATTCAGGTGCAGCTTGATGACATCACACCCAGGAAGTGGGAGTGATCTGCTGCACCTGAGTGCCTGAGGCTGGGTCACAGAGGAGTGAGCACAGCAGTCACAAACAGCAAAAATGGATTCCCAACACAAAGAGAAGGACAAGGAGAGGGCAGTGAGGAAGAGGAAAAACAAGTTCAGTGAAAGGGAGCAGGAGGTCTTGATTGAGGAGATGGTGTGCAACCATGAACTCCTATTTGGAAAAAAGGCACTCCGTGTACCTGAGTCCAGGAAGCGCAAAATCTGGCTGGCCATCCAGGAAAAAGTAAATGCTGTAGGTGTGACCCAGCGCACGGTCGAAGAGCTGAGGAAGAGGTGGTACGACATGCGCCAAAGGTCCAAAGAGAAGGTGGCAACCAGGCTGGCGCAGTCCAGGAAGACAGGGGGTGGAACATCCACAGCAACCGACTCAACACCCCAGGAGGAGTTGGTGGAGAGCACCCTCCTGCCAGAAAGCATCAGTGGAGTGGCTGACATAGACAGCTCAGAGCCTGCAACCACCAGACAAGGTAAGAGGCATGCCAAATGCAGCCCCCCACAGCACCATCCCATCCCCACACTCAGGAATGCACCCAACACACACTACAAATGCCACTCCGGTCCACTTATTCCAGCACACACAGCAATGCATCATGGGAGACGCATAGAGTGCATGGATATGGGAGACGCAGGCCACGTGCCAGCACCAGCTGTGGCACGGATGATGAAGACATGGTGTTTGCTGGACTGGAGGGCAGCATACTGCAGGTACAGCGCCTACAACAGAAATCACTGCGGTCCATAAATCGGCAGCTGTGCACAGTGAACAAAAGCATATGTCACATGGGGGAGGGCATCATGGCCATGGCAGGTGCCATCCATAAATTGTGTGCCACATTCAAGAGTGACAAGGCAGACAGGCACAGACTGAGGCAACGTGCGGACAGCCGACTGCACAGCTACACCAAGGCGGTGAACCGCCTCTGCACTGCCACCAGCCAGCTGACACGTCGCACCATCAGCATGCAAGTGGAGATGTCCCACTGCTGCCAGGATGTGGCGAAAGGCCTGGTGCTGGTCACCAGTGCCGTGGAACACATGCAGACAGCCAACACAGGTGGCCCAGCACTTCGGGTCTCAGAGGATAGCGAGGAGGTATCCAGCAGGAGCAGCATGACACCACCAGTGCCTGTGCCAAGACGGCGCAGTGGGAGACAGGGAGCTACACATGTGGAGTCATGGGAGGCCAGTCAGCACCCAGAGCAGGCACCAGCAGGCCGCAACAGGAGAAGATGAGCTGCCCAAACTGAGTTACGCCAAAGGGTGAGGTAACCCATTACAACAGGACTCCTGGCTTGCTCACAGACCTGCACTGTGGACATAACATGTGCTACACATAGTGGGCTGCATGGAGTCTCTCAGGCTGTGTGACGTATTCTATCCTGCATGTAAGGGCTGAAATAAACACAGACCTGAAACCAAATAACACATGCCTCATGTCATTATTACTCACCTAGAAGTAGTTATGGGTTATCTCATCCCGTCTCTGTCGTCCCGCAGCTGCCCCAAATCCAACTGCAGGTCTTCCAGGGGGGCATGGGTCTTCATTGTCAGAAGTGTCGCTGTCTGACAGTTCAACTGGGATGCCTTTCCTCACCGCAATGTTGTGTAGCATTGCGCAGGTGGCCACAATCTTGCAGCTTGTCTCCGGGCTGTATTGGAGTGCGCCACCGCTTTTATGCAGGCAGCGGAACCTGCTTTTGAGGATGCCAAATGTCCGCTCTATTATGCATCGTGTTGCTTTGTGAGAACGGTTGTAACGCCGCTCCGTGGCATTGGCTGGGTTCAGGTATGGCGTCAGGATGAACTCTCGCACCGCATAGGCACTGTCACCTGCAGGGACAATCATGAGAGGTCAGTCAATGGCCCACAGACCAGTGATGTACCTGTATATGGGAGGTCAGACATGCACTTACCTAGGAGGTAGCCCTCACCAAACTCGCCAGCAGTGAGACGTCTGTATATCCCACTGTGCCTGAAGATGAAGGAGCGGTGGCTGCTCCCTGGGAATTTGGCAACAATGTCCGTGATGAGATGCCTGGCATTGCATACGATCTGAATGTTGAGTGAATGGTAGGACTTGCGGTTACGGTACACATATTCGTTGGTTGATGGGGGTGTGAGAGCCACATGGGTACCATCAATACAGCCAATTACGTTTGGGAAGTGTGCAATCTGGTAGAAGTCCAGTTGTGTCTGTTGTAAATCCTGTTGTGTGGTGGGGAATTGTATGTGGTTGCGTAGCCTTTGTACCATGGCATCTACGAATGCACGAAAGAACCGTGACAGGCAACTCTGGACCACCCCACCTGCCACAGCTATCACCCCTTGGAAACTGCCTGTGGCCAGCAGGTGCCGTGAGCACAGTACCTGGACATGGGCTGGTATGCTTTGGGTCCTGCCTGTTGGGTGTTCCATGTGGGGTCTCAGCTCCTCTATCAAGTCCAGGATGCTCTTTGTGTCCAGCCTGTACTTGTTGTGGATCTCCTCCTCAGTCTGCATGAAGAGTGTGATGCGCACCCTAAACACCCGTTCTTGTCGCATCCTTCTCTGTGCTGCCGCACGCAGACGCAGCCTCCTTGCTATCAGGTAGAGTGAAGCCATTGTGGAAGTGGCTGGTGCATTGTGGGCCTCTTAATATAGCTTGCACCTGGTTACCACCTGGATTGTGTTGGTGTTAATTCTATGGTGCTAAATAGCGATTTCTTAGGATTCGCTATTAGCGAATTTTTGATACATTGCATTGCGATTCCTTACACAGCGAATTCGCAATTTGCCTATGTCGCAAACATTTTGGAGCTGTTTGCGAATTCGCAAGAGGGATACGCACATTTTAAGAATTCGCTAAATAGGAAATCGCTTATTTAGCGATTTCTTATTTTGCACTGCGAATATTGCTCATACATCGGGTTCTCGCTTTTTGAGGTCGCAAACGCTGTTTTTTAGTGAATCGCTATTTTTGCGACCTCAAAATCGTTTGATACATCTGCCCCTAGGCAACAGCACACTGGTGGGAGACTGGAAATGAACTGTCCCAGACTTCCAATATATTATCTGCCCTTGGCAAAAAATACAGAACAATAAAGGTGTCAGATGACAGTCTTTATTAGATGGTCTGTGGTGTCACTGCGAGAAGCCGTTAGAGCATTTTTCAGGCACCGGGTGTGTTTTATATAGGCCTGGGCGGAAAATTACGCTACGCTCGCGTAGTTTGCGAAGTTTGCGCTACTTCGCACTACGCGAATTGCACGTAGCACAGTGCGAACACGCGTAGCGTAGCGTAGTGCAGCGGTCATTTTTTGCTTGCTCGCGGTCCTCAACGTCAAGTTGGCGACCGCGAGCAAGCAAAATGACATCCCGGCGAGACTTTTTCCTCGCTCGCGATCAGCAACATCAAGTTGCCGATCGCGAGCGTGGAAAATAAACCTCCCGGCGAGATTCTCAACGCGGGGAGGTCAGGTTTCTCATTGCGAGTGGTCGCGTATGCTCGCGACCGCTCGCGATGAGAAACTACCAGTCCGCGTTGAGAAAGCTGCCACTCGAGTAAAAATCTACTCGAGCGGCAGTAAAAGACAGCTCGCACTGTGCAAGATGCCGTTTTCAATGATTGCACAGTGCGGACAAGCATCCGGCACTGTGCAATCATTGCGAACACGCACTACGCAGTTCGCGTAGTGCTACGCGTAGCTCGCGTAGTGCGAACTGCACTTTGCGTAGCTTCGCGAAGCGTTACTTCGCGAACTACGCCCAGGGTTAGTTTTATACTTTGTATTCAATACGAGTCTTTCACCATAGAAAAAGGGTGCTTACACTGATTGTTCGTGAAGGAAGTTGCTTACTCTATATGGCATTGTATGCAATTATTTGTACAGCGTTTCTTTTTAAACTAAGCATGAATCAAAAAAACAGCCTGCGTCATGAAGTATATGCAAAAAGCTATTAATAAAATGCCTTCCTGATAACTTTAAAAGCATGCCTGAGTTTGCAACGTGCCCAAAAACGTTCTGAAAAATGACTGTTTTCACCATTATTCAGTGCAACACTGCATATCACTGATGAATAAAATGCGTTATTTTAAATGTTACTGTATGGGGTCCAGATTGTTTTGGTTTTCCAAGACAGCCAGAAAATCAGGGAGCCTACGAATGCAAAACTCTTGCTCAGACCGCAATAAGCTTACAGCTTTCCAGAGGAATGATGAATGATTTACGTGGCACCGGCCTCGCCACCAAATGAGAACTATTGTAGAGAATGCAATAAAAACATAGCCTTTTAAATCCCGGGCATGTGCTTGGTGTCAATGTGTTCGCAGCGCCCCAGGCTTGTTTGGACGGCGCACTGGGGTGCCGCGGCGCACAGTTTGGGAACTGCTGGCCTATGGTGACAAAGACATAGATATGCTAGGTTTCTTTCTCGCTGACCTAACTTGCTTAGGTAAACACATTTACACAAAAATTTATGTTGCCATTAAAGGCAAGAATATTATTGGATGGAGAGACCTTGCCAAAATGGGTTTAAAGTTGGTTCCAGGTTCAAAGAATCCTGTCCAGCTCAACGATGTGTCCATTTCTCTAGTTTCTGAAGATTTGAAGCCACTCATTGATGACATAATTTCCGAATTTCCTGATGTTTTCAATGATTCCATAGGTAAAATCAAAAATTTTGAACACTTAATTAAACTCAAGCCTGGTGCCATACCCATCACACACAAACTTAGATCCATTCCTCTAAGTGTAAGAGATGATCTAAAAAAACTACTAGACAAAATGGTTTTGGAAGGTATTATTGAACCAACCAATTCATCCCAATGGGTCAGTCCCATTGTTATTGTGAGAAAAAAAGATTCTAGTATCCGCCTATGTGCTGACCTTCGCTCCCTTAATCAAAATATAATTATTGATTGTCATCCCCTTCCCAAAATCCAAGACTTATTAACTGGCATCAGTGGTTCAACTTACTTCACTTTACTTGATCTGCGTAGTGCATATCACCAAATCCCTTTAGCTACTGAATCCTCAGACTTAACCACTTTCATTACTCCCTTTGGAGCATTTAAATATCTGAGGTTACCATTTGGTTTAGCCTCAGCGGCCAGTGTTTTTCAAAAATTTATGGATTATTTATTGAAAGACATTAAATTTGTACAAGCTTATCAAGACGATGTACTCATTTTCTCAAAAAACAAGGAAGCACATGTTCGCACTCTAAAAGAAGTTCTGTCTCGCTTCAAAAATGCTGATGTTACTTTGGGCAAAAATAAATGCAAATTTTTTGAGACAGAAGTTGATTATTTGGGACACTGCATTTCTGCCAACGGCATCAAACCAAAAATTTCCCTAACACAAGCCATTTCTGGTGTTGCAGTTCCAAAAAACAAAGATTCCTTGAAATCCTTTCTAGGAATGACTGAATATTACTCGAGATTTATACAGGGCTACTCCCAAATTGTTCAACCTTTGCGTCTCCTGTTAAAAAAAATGTTACATTTGCTTGGTCTCCAGAAGTTGATGTTGCCTTTAATCTTATCAAAAATGTTATTATTGAAGCACCCGCTTTGTCTTCCTTCACCCCTGGTATTAAATGTTCCATCTCTGTTGATGCCAGTCAACACGGATTAGGCGCGGTACTTTGCCAGTGGATTGGTGCCAAAGAGCACACCATAGGTTTTACCTCAAGAGCTCTCTCTACTGCTGAAATGAATTACAGCACCATCGAGAGAGAAGCTCTTGCTTGCTCTTGGGCTGTCGAAAAATTTAAAAGTTTCATTTGGGGCTCTCATTTTAATCTGTTGACTGACCACAAACCACTTTTGAATCTACTCAATGGCAATGGCACTGGCAAAGCATCCGCAAGACTGGTTCGCATTCTTTCAAGACTGCATGAATATAATTTTAGCATTCAACATATTTCCGGTGGACACAATGTCAGGGCAGATTGCCTTTCTAGATTATCTTTACTAGATGATTCCTCTGACTCAAAATACGATGATGTAGAATGTGTTGTAGCTTCAATTGAAGATTTCCCCATCACACTCTCACATTCAGAGTGGATTCAGGCATTCGTAAATGACCCCCCGCTTCAAGCTGTCAAAAACATGATAATTTCTGGTTGGCCCAAAGAGCGTTCGCTTCCTGCTCACCTGAAATCATACGCTCAAATTTCTGATGAACTTTCTTTTGACAACAATTTCATTATGCGTGGTGATCAGTGCGTTCCCCCCACGTCTTTTCGCTCAAAGCTTTTTCAAAGGGCACATGAAGGACACCTGGGTATAGGTGCCACCTCAAGGAAACTAAAGGAGCATTTTTGGTGGCCGGCTCTAGAAAAGGATGTCACTCACTGGATCAACTACTGTGATACCTGTTTACTTTCAGATAAACATTGGAAGACCACCAAAATTCCTTTACATCCTGTACAAATCCCTGAGGAAGCTTGGTTTAAACTCACAATTGATTTTGCAGGACCTTTTGATTTGTTATCTCATGATAAACGTTACATTGTTGCTATCATTGATTATCATTCAAAGTGGGTAGATTTTGACTTTTGTGAGTCACCTAATTCTTCTTCAGTCATCAATTTTCTTAGCAGAGTGTTTTTATCAGAAGGCCCACCCAGAGAAATTGTTTCTGATAATGCTTCTCATTTTTGCTCAACACCTATGCAAGAAGTTTTTGACATTCATGACATCAAACACCTCAAAGTTGCTCTTTATTCTCCTTCTTCAAATGGCCTTATTGAAAGAATGAATAGATTCATTAAGGAAGGCATACAATCCGCTTTGGCCTGCAACATTGATGTTGAACTGTTTCTAAGAAAGAAAATCTGGTCCTACCTTGTAACTCCACATTCCACTACAGGGATCTCCCCATTCAGATTACTCAAAAAAGGGATCCCAATGGAAACATTTGTCCCAATTGGGTCAGGCTCCTTAAGAAGAATGAGAATAATTCCTGTTTAGCCTGTCAGGACAAACTTCTTTTAAAAAAAAATGTTTTGAAACAACAGAGTGTGCAGAAGAAACCTTTTGATTCTTCTTATTCTTCTTCTTTTATTGATTTTCAAATCGGGGATTGGGTTTTGATCAAGAATCCCAACAAAGTAAAGAAAGGTGCATCTAAATTTTCTGCCCCAACTCAAGTTTTAAAAACCTCTAAAGGGTCTCTTCCAAGCAGACATTTGCAGATGTTCATGACTGTTCACATTTCCCTATAGGAACTTCTTCTGACAACTCTTATCACCCTCACCATTCCATTTCCACACCTCAAACCTCCACCTCCATTATTTCATCCTCTTCTCCAGGTTCAATTAGGTCAACTCGTAATTGTTCAATCCCTGTCAGGTTTAAGGATTATTATATGTCCTAACCCTTTTTTTTCCTTCACAGGTCTTTCTCTTTTGTTTATAAAAAAGGAGATGATGTAAAGTGTTATATTTACTTTTAAATGTGACCATTCTCCCTGTTTATGTCACGTATCTCTTCTATGCCTATTACCTTTGTTACACTCCACATTCTGTTTCTTCATAGCGGCGTGTGCTGCCCTGTGTATGTTTATTTTCAAAGCTGCATTCTTTAGGTTCCTTTCTGCTCCGAGGCTCCAACTGTTGAATAGGTCATTCAACAGTTGAGCTTCGGTGTGGACAGCTGTACTCCCGTGTAGCTGCTGATATGAAGGATTAAAGCTTGGAATCAATTGGATTGTCTCCTTTTTCATTCCGACCCGCACTTTACAATGGAGAGGTAGATGGACAAGAAAAAGGGATGAGGCAGCTACAAAGGAAACATCTGCATTCCCATTAAGAGAGACAGAACAGGTTGAAAGAGTGTGTCCAATGAGAGACGTTCCTGGTGGTGGATATGTTCATGTTCCTTGGTCCAGACAGGATATTTTGTCTTTTACGAATGATTTTTCCAGATTAAGAGAGAAACCAGTTGAATGGTACAAGCAGGTAGAGAGGTTTGTGAAAGTTTCAAAGGTATTATTAAAGGATTTGGATGGCCTGTTTGATATAGTGGTACCAACTGATTTGTGGACAGAATGTAAAATTACTGTTGATTGGCCAACTGAAGAGTATTATAACAAAGAAAGGTATGCAGTTCCTAGTGAACACTGTCGGTTGATGTGTGATTAGTGTGTAGTGAGGTACACACTAGGGGCAGGAGGAAGTTTCCTCCTTTCGGAAAGGGACCCTCACACACCCCCATCAGTGGGGTGTCTTGCTTCATCATCGGGTCTGCTCCTTATCGGGTCGGCGCTGCAATACCCGATCGGCGCCTTAACGGGGCCTTTGGCGGAGATCTTTTTTCCTTATGCCGAAGGTGCAGTGCGTGTGAGGGCCCTAGTGAGTGTAGATGTAGAATGTAAAGAAGTGAGGTTAAAACAGGAGGTAGTGGTCCACCCAGAACTAGTTTAATGATTGTAGCCACTTTCCTGAATAAAAACGTTAATGTTGCGCAACCCTGTTATAAGGTCACAGGGATGTGCGCTCTCGGGTCAACATGTTTCTTGCCATTATTTCTAATTGAAGGCAATTCTTCAGGACCAATGCAGGATCTATCCACACTTTTTGGTAGTGGTCCCCAATCAATTAATTAAGTGACCACCCATACAGCACCCTAAAAAGTGGTACCTGCAGATATAGGACATCAACCTGTAGAAAATTGGGGAAGCATAGAGATATATCAGGGCATTGCATAAACCTACTATACTTATCTCGTGTTCTAATAGTAAAAATAGTAAAAAGGGGTGATAAAAGGCATGCGTCACTCAAGGTGGTAGTGATCATGCACACGGCGATTTGGAGCAGCATATGAGAACAGCAGTATTAAAAACAGCATGAAAAGAGTACCAGTGCTGCATGCGTTCAGTGAACTCACCCCATTAGGATCAGAATTATGTTCGTCGGTGACCGGTGAGTTCCAACACTGAATAGTGCAGTGTCCTTGAAAAGGTGGGAAATAAAAAATATAAAAATTCATATCATGCTCGGTAGAGTTCATGAAAGTTAAAAGATACGTGGTACGTATGAGGCTGAAGAACCCCAAGGTAAAGGGTCGATGCTATTGAAGCGCGTGTAACATGTTATCCCGAGTCCACAGTAGCTAGTGTAGCACCCTCAGTCCGAGCCCCCCCAGCGCAACCACGAAGGTAACGCTAAGGGGCAGACCGGGATGTCCTCACCGGCCACATGTGTTAGGGAATAGCCTCCGCGTTTAGTCAGCAACATCGTATATACGCAAAAAGGAAACAGAGAGTCCCAAAAAGCCCACTACAGGCTTGTTGCTGAGCGCCCCAAAATCCTATGTGCAGCTGCACCCCTCTGTGGGTGTCCGGTCATGTTTAGGCACAAGGGTTTTAGATGAGCGTCTCAGAGCACAAGTACTAAGTGCGCACAGTGCGGGCTCGAAGACCTAATCTCCCGTAGTCCCTGATGCGAATGGTGGTTCCGCCAAAATATCCCACCACTGGATGTATCAGGGCGTTCGCACTTACTTGAAAATCCTCGCGGATAGCGGGAAGACCTACCCTTCCTCTGCCGGTCCCAGTGGGATACTGGAAGACGCGAGGCTATCCTGTATATCCACCAGGTAGCCGGTGTAGGGGGTGGGTACTTCCGCCTGCGTGTATGCAATGCATGGTGCACTCACCCAGATACCGCTCGGTGCCATGTTGGAAAAGGCAGGGGAAGTACGCGGTCAGCTAAGTGCCTGGCTGAAAGCAGCTGTGAGTACGTCGCCAGCAGTAGGTGACGTAGCGTTCAAACTTTGCTTTGTGTACATGTTGTGGTCCAAGTTGGACGTGACGGTCAAAAATGTACGACAATAAGTATACTCCCACAAAGTTAGCAGTTTACAGTGTGTGAAAAAATATTTATAGATAGGAACAGTCAGGTGCTCAGGCCACTACGTGTTGGGCATCGTGTTAATAGTGGGCAGTATGTTGTACCTCAGTGCGGTGGTCGAAGCAGATGACCATGGGTCTCAGAACCCAAAGGACCTGATAGCGCCCCACCTAAGGTGAGGGTGGGCGAGTGTGTGTATATATGTACTCTCTTTGTGCCTCAGACCATCATTAATACACTACATGCTCAGGGGGCGTGGCCTGACGCCGATGTAGGAAGAGGCAGGCATCGGAGCTCCTCCGTGGCCTTCCTCCACAGACATTGATCCTGCCAAGTTACGGTGGTCCCTGGCACTGGATCTGGGGGGCGGAACGTCTGGTGCCCCCTCGGCTGCATTTTCCAGGTGTGGGGACACTGTGGGGCTGAGGAATCGCCGGTCTTCTCCTCTGCTCGCGCTCCGGCTTGGCCGCGGCTAAAATGGCGGCTGCATGGCATGGCGGCGGTTCTTGCTGCTGAGGGCGCCAGAAGCACTGGGGAGCCACCCTGGCCGGACCGGAGGCGTGCGGGACCTGCCCGTAAGAGGAGGCTGCCGCGGAGGTACCGGGGAGGCGTGAGCGGTGCGAGGGAAGCAATTGCGGAGCACACAGCGGCGGCCGCCTGACCCTAAGATGGCGGCTTGCGGGACATCGGGAGAGCTGCGGCGCCCATGCTGACCGCCTTTACAGCGTGCTCCTCTGGGCACACAACCTGGCGGGTGCCCCATAGAGCCTGGACTTGACTCTGCTGTGAGGCTGGTGGAGGGTTCAGTTTCCCTTGACCCTCGGCGGTGGACCTGTGCCCTGGAGAGCCGCGGCCTGGGGAGGGCCTGGTGGAGTGTAGCAGGTGGAGCCTGATTGTTACCTGGGATGGTTGGGGGCCCCCCCGAGGTGTGATAAGGCGTCCTGCTGCGGCAGGGGGATGTGAAGAGGCGAAGAGACACCCTGCCTTTGCTGCGGACCGCAGGAGGCATTGCCCTGCTTGAGGCACCAGCGACGGACCGTCCCTGAAGGCGGGGGCAGGTACTTGGGGCTTCTTGGTCTGGCCCGCGCCCCCTGAGCAACCGGGAGGCTGATACTCTGCACTCTGGAGCGGAGGGACGGGTGGGGACGTCCCTGCAGTGCTAACTGATTGGCGAATCCGTACTTGTCCCTAGTCTTGGGTGTCTACGTCGGACGCTGTGGCGGGCCCCGGAGGGGGCCATTGGTTGTCCTACTGTGCCCTGGAGCGGCCCGCCTGGGGACTCCTCAGATCTCTACCGACTCTTCTCCTGGGAGCAGGGGATTCCACCGTCGACTTCCTGCGGAGGTGCGCCTGGGCGCTTGAGAGGGCGAACACGGACATTGGAGGGCCGCAGGTGCTGAACCGGGTGTTGGGTGACCCGGGGGTCCCCTGTCTAGGGGTTTGACCCAGCTGGAGCTGCTGCTGGGCCCTGCTGCCCCTCCCTCCTGACCAGTTGTAGGATGGGGAGAGTGTCTAAAAAGAAGGGGTTCGAGGTCCTGCGAATGGACGAGCATGAGCCCCACACGGACGACGAGGAGGGTGCGTCACGAAAACGACCGGAGGGTTTGTCGGGGGACCCCACCCTGGCTGATATCCTACAGGCCATCACTTCCTCGAGGGAGGCACTGGAGACGAAGATCGACGCCATCGGGACGGATCTCACCCTCTTGAAGGATGATCACCGTAAGCTCAAGGAGCGAGTCATTGCCCATGAAACTGCCCTGAAGGATGTCCCGGACACGGTCGCCACGTTGCAGCAGGCCTTGAGGGCGGTGGAATCCAGGGTCCAGCGGCTAGAGGTGAGGGCGGAGGACAGTGAAGGGCGCTCGAGAAGAAATAACCTGCGCATAGTAGGAGTGCCGGAGCGAGAGGAGGGGGCGGATGCTGTCCAGTTCCTGGAAACATGGCTAAGGACAGAGGTGGCCCCGGAGGGCCTCTCTCCTTTCTTTGCCCTGGAGCGTGCCCATAGGGTCCCGGCCAGGCTCCCCAAACCAGGCGCTCCGCCTCGGCCGCTGGTGGTCCGGCTGCTACATTATAGGGACCGAGACTCCCTCTTACAACGCGCTCGTGAGCACCGGGGTCTGCAGATCGGAAACAGTAGGGTGATGATTTTTCCGGATTATACCCGAGAGGTACAGCGGCAACGATCCTCATTCCTGGCTGTCAAGCGAAAGTTTCGCCAACTTCAACTTCCGTACGCCATGCTGTTCCCGGCCCGACTCCGGGTGTCTGCGGATGCGGAGACACACTTCTTCCTTTCCCCACGGGAGGCTTTGGATTGGCTTGAACTACGGGGCAGCGGGGTGACGTGCTCTCCGCGACGAGGCTCGCCTCGCCGACAGTCTCCTTCTCCTTCGACTTCGCCACCCCGGAGGGTCCCCTCGTCTGCTGGACGACGTCAGGAGCGGGATTAGGTGGTGCGAGCGGTGGTGGAAATCAGTCGGGGGACTGTGAGTCCGACCAGCACCACCACAGAACATACACGACTCAGCTCTGGGAGCTCGAGCTCTGGCACTGGCCACGGACCTTCGGACAATGAACTTCCAGAGGTTACACCGCAGACCGCAGATGGCGTTATTGACTGACCGGCTGACAGGTCGTATGTGTTGCAGCTTGCTTGTTGAGGACTGCTCCCTCTGTTTCCGGAGATCCGAGCTGCAAACTGTTGGGGGCGCCATTGCACCATTGGGACTTACTGAATGTGTCATGATTGTGGGGTGCGTGAGCGGGGGGGTTCTGGGGACGCCATTGGTAGGACACGCTCTGCCACTTTCATGTCTTACTGTTTGAGTGCCTTAGTTTGGATGGGGACCTGTTTGTGTAGACCTGTCCTGGGGAGTGGGAGTTGGGGTGCTGTTATGTTAGGGGGGAATGGGTTCTGGGGCAGGCATGTCGCTGCGAGAACGCTGCACCGGGAAGGATTGGAGATTCTCTTATGGGTTCCGCCGTAGGTTTTAAGTGTATGACCTGGAATGTTAGGGGGATGCACACCATGAACCGCCGACACAAAATCCATGCCTATTTAACCAGAAGGGGGGTACAAATTGCATTACTACAAGAGACCCACCTCACACGTCAGGAAGGGGTAGCGCTGCAACGCCGCTGGAGAGGGCAGCTTTTCCACACCACATGCTCTGCCTTTGCTCGGGGGACCCTGGTTTGGGTGCGGGCGGGAGTCCCTTTTCAATGTGTTAGGCAAATCATAGACCCAGAGGCCAGGTTCGTGGTGGTGATGGGGCGCTTGGATGGCTGTGACATCACTATAGGGAGTATTTATGCCCCCAACGTGGACCAGCCTGCATTTCTGGTCCGGCTCACGCGGACGCTGGCGCAGGCCCTGACTGGACTGGTGCTCCTGGGGGGAGACTTCAATAGCATAGCGGACGTCTCCCTGGACAGATCACACCCACCGCTTCCTGATGCCCCAACACATAGAGTTGCAGAAGCCCGTAGGGTTTGGCAACGACATTGGGAGCTGACAGACACTTGGAGGGCCCACCACCCGACGCAGAGAGATTACTCTTATTTCTCGGCTCTACACGAGCTCCACGTTAGGTTGGACGCTATCCTCTGCTCCCCGGACGTCCATGTGGGGATTATGTCTAGTGAATACCTATCCAGGACGATATCTGATCATAACCCATTACTGGTAGGATTGAATTGGATGAGGGTCAGACCCACGATTCCCAGTTGACGCCTCAGGCCGGAGGTTTTAGAGGACCCGGTCTTTAGGACTTCCATAGGTACTGCCATCGAAGAATATTTCCAGGCCAACACCGACACGGCCACCAGTCCCCAAGTTGAATGGGATGCCTTTAAAGTTGTCATCAGGGGTCGTTGCATTGGTGAGGCAGTGGGCGTTCGGAAGGTCCTCCTGGCTGATGTGCAGAAAGCGGAAAACCGGCTCCGGGATGTGGAAAAGGATAGACCGGGAAGGGTAGACAAACAAGAAGAGTTGTTGGAGGCTAGGGAGGCGCTGGCGATACAGGTGGAACGGCTGCGATGCTTCGATCGTAGGACCTATGAGACCCGGGCACATGCGGAGAGGGATAAATCGGGGGCATTATTAGCCTGGCTAGCTAACCCAGCGCGAAGGGGGACGCCGATCCTAGAACTGCGAGGGGGGGATGGGGCAACTTACTACGGGCAGCAAGATATTAATACGCAGTTCTTGAGCTACTATGCTACTCTCTACCAGAGCCACTTAGACCCGATGGCCCTGGCGGATGAGGGATTCTTGGAGGACATTGAACTCCCACAGCTTGATGCGGAGACAGCGGGGGCTCTGGGCCGAGATGTTGACCTCGGTGAGATCAGGGTCGCCATCAAACAAATGGCCAGAAATAAAACCCCGGGCACCGACGTGCTCCCGGTTGAATTTTATGCCGCATATCTGGATGTTTTGGCTCCCCGGCTGATGACCCTGTATAATGCCTCGAGACGGGTTGGGTGCTTGCCTGCGTCCACAAGGGAAGCAGTGATAGTGCCGCTCCTAAAGCCAGACAAACCTGCCTGGGACCGTACTGCATATCGGCCCCTTGCCATGCTAAACCTAGACTACAAAATACTGAGCCGCATTTTAGCTAGTCGCCTGCTGACCCACATGACGGCGCTTGTGCACATTGATCAAGCGGGGTTTATTCCGTCCCGGAATACGGCCATGAATATACGGTGACTGATCCGACTGCTGGACACTTCCACTCTCGCTGATGGCGAGGCGTGCATTCTGTCGATTGACATTGAGAAGGCCTTTGACAGTCTGGAATGGCCATACCTTTTTAGAGTCTTAAGGGCCTTTCGACTGGGGGAGGGGTTTGTGGCCTGGACGGCGATCTTGTACAAGAACTCTACTACCAGAGTGCGCACGGGTGGTGTGATTTCGGCGGCCTGCGCTGTGGACAGGGGAACGAGGCAGGGTTGCCCTCTGTCTCCCCTCCTGTTCGCGATGGAGCCCCTGGCGGTGCATGCGCGCTCGGGACAGTATTATCGAGGTCTGGATCGGGGGGGCCAACACCAATTTATTGCATTATATGCTGATGATCTCCTGATGTTTCTTGCCGATTCGGAGGCTGATTTGCAGGGTGCCAGAAACCTGCTCTCCCGACTGGGAAGGGAGGCGGGGCTCCGGGTTAACTGGAACAAGACGCGACTATTTCCTGTCTTGGGTGGCAGAGACCACCCGCCGGATGGCTTAGATGTCACGTGGGAGAGTAGGTGCCTGCCTTATATGGGGGTCAGGGTCTATCATGCGGCTGCCGATCTACTAGAAGGCAATGTTGCATGGGCAATACGATCCACCAAGAGTAACTTCGAGTTTTGGGGATCTCTGCCGCTTTCGGTGGCAGGGCGGGTGGCGCTTCTGAAGATGGTCACACTGCCGCGCTTGCTCTATTATTTTGGCTCCTTACCGCTCTGGATTCCGCAAATTTTTTTTACCCAACTTAATACCATGATTACGGGGTTTTTATGGGGCTCTGGAAGACGCAGGGTGGCGCTTGCCACCATGATGCGACCCAGGCGAGAGGGGGGCTTTGCAGTGCCTGATTTTGAGGCCTACTACCATGCAGCACAACTGCAATGGTTCACGAAATGGATGGCTGGGAGGCTTCGCGATGAGGAGTTCCGGGAAGGCACGGATCCAGATCTGCGGCAGCTTTCTCGGGTGTTATTGCGGCTCCCTTTGAGTGAAAGAGAGACTCCGGGGGACTTATGGGCGATGCGTCAGTGTTGGAGCCGGGTTAGCAGGAGAGCCCAGCGGGCACCCCCTTATGCACCTGAGATTCCACTGTTGGTTTGCGACGCCCTACCTCATGGGGGAGACTGGCAGGGACTGCGGGCCTGGGTAGAAGCGGGGATCTCCACGATTGGGGACCTATACGAGGCTGACACCCTGCTACCTTTTAATGACTTGACCGAGCGTTATGACCTGCCTAGAGGAGACTTCCTTTTACACGCGGCTCTGACGGCAGCTATCCGCAAGCACTGGCGGACAGGGATGGTAGAACCACCGGTTTCACTGCCGTGCCAGTATGTGGTGTCAGCGGCTGGGACGTTTAAGGCGGTCACCTGCCTCTATAGGCGCCTTACCCAGGAGACAAGACGCCCCTTGGAGAGCTTGCGGCTTAAGTGGGAGACAGACCTTGGGTTTCCCATTGAGGAGAAACCATGGGAGGCAATAGTGGAGAGGGCATGGAAAAGCTCCAGAAATGCGCGCTTCCAACTTATTCACTTTTTTGTTCTCCATAGGGCCTACCTTACGCCACACAAGATACATGAGTATTTTGGAGCGTGGTCAACCTGTCCGCGATGTACACTTGACAACGCCGACTTTTTGCATATGTTCTGGGATTGCCCACGGCTAGACGGGTTCTGGAAGGGGGTATCGCATACCTTGAAAGCTGTAACAGACAGAGACGTTCAGCAGATGCCGGGTTATTGCTTGTTACATTGGTTCCCCCACACTGCCCGAAATAAAGTCACTAGTAAATTCATTGACTTGGGTTTAATATTGGCAAAGCGGGAGATTACCAGTCATTGGAAGGCGACGGGTGCCCCTAGTGTTCCACGATGGCTGAGGGAATTTATCAAGTGGGCAGACTATGACGGGATCCTTAGGTTACAATTGGCCCAGAGACGGGACAATGACAAGATGTTGGAAGAGGCGAGAGCATGGGTGGCGCTAGTAGAGTTGCTTAAGAGCCCGCCTGACGATGATGCACCCCCCCGAGTGAGTGAAGCAGCCCGTGCAAGTAGAACTGGTGTCCTGCCTTGACGCACGAACTGGGAGATTGGAGGCGCTTAGGGCGTGGTGGCTCCCCCTCATTGGACCTCTGCTTATCGGACTCATAGTACTTGATGCCTTCCGTGCTTGGTTATACTTTCTGCAGCGGTGGGGAGGACGGAGCGACATGCCTGGGAGGGTGGGGGAGGGGGGAGTTCTGGCAGGGGGGAGGGGGGTTGTTCCTTGATCTTTCATTGTTTACTGTGGTATTTGTGATGCGGCACTGGGATGGGCTGTGGAGATGGAGTACCCCTACTAGAGGGGCGTAGCAAATGCCCGCTGGGGCACTGCTCCATTGTGTGGGGTATGTTGGGGACAGTTGGTACGTGGACCACGACCGCTGTTAAACGGCAACTAATGCTGGACATTTATCAACCACAGGTCTCTGCGCTCAATGTCAGCTGTATGATGTGAATGCCCAATCATCAAAGTACTGTTCTTATGTACCTGCAGATAATCGAATAAAATCTGTTTAAAAAAAAAAAAATTTAATACACTACATGCTCCTATGTTATCATAGTAGGGATGATCACAGAAGGGTTATACGTCTGTTAGCGGCAGTCTGTCTCATTGAACCCTGTTGTGACAATAGTCACAGAAGTGAATAAAGCCCAAATGTGGTTGCATTCTCATCTTGTCAGAGACGCCCATGGAATGTCCTCGTTAAGACCCTCTCTGTCTGAGGCTAATCGTAGCACCCATCTTTGTTCGATTCTGAAGAGGGTGTCCTTGGTTATACCGGGGTGTGCTTCTAGGACACACCACCTGATGGAGTCTGGTGGGTGGCGCAGTTGATCAAAATGTGTTGTCATTTTGGTGTTTGTCTTGTGGCACCTGAAATTGCTGCGGTGTTCCGTGATCCGTATTCTTATGGGTCTAGTAGTCATCCCTATGTAAAGGAGTTGGCATGGGCACATTAACATGTAGATACAGTTAGTCGTGTTACAATTTGTATGCTTATTGATCTGCCACTTAAACCCATTAGCGAATGTGATCTCTTTTGTCATTTTCGTAAACGGACATATAGTGCATGAGCCACAGGGGTAGTGTCCTTTCACTGGTGGCAGATCCCACAGGGATCTCTGAACATTAGCATTATGTACCTTGGGTCTAGTATGTATGAGCATGTCTTTGAGGTTGTTTGTCCGTTTAAAAGCAAACCTCTGGGTTGGAAGGTGCAGACTACCTGTGTTAAGGATACCCCAATGCTTTTTAATGATATTCTTTATTCGGTTAGAATCAGGTGTAAATGTGGTCACGCACGTAAGAGAGTCAACTAATTCTTTCGGTCTGGTTTCTAGCAAGTTTTCTCTGTTATTATTCTTTGCTCTTTTTTGAGAGAGAGATATGTTGCGTAGGGGATATTCTCTGGTGCGTAGGTGCGTGGCCAGAACTTTGGACTCCTTTTGGAAGTCCGTTAATGAGCTGCAGTTCCTCCGGATACGGAGGAACTGTCCAAATGGAAGATTTTGTTTGAGGGCTCTCGGGTGGTGACTGCTGAAATGTAGAAGGCTATTCTTGTCTGTAGGTTTACGATAAAGTGTAGTGATGATGTGTCCACCATCTAACTTTATCAACAGATCCAGGAACGGTATCTCGCATTCAGAAATGGTGCTGGTGAACTTTAAGTATGGGTTAAGAGTATTAATCCATTTACAAAAGTCTTCGCATCTTGTCCGATCTCCTTTCCACAGGATCAAGATGTCATCAATGAATCTCTTCCAAAGGAGCACATTCGCCTGAAGAGTATCCCAGAGATGCAAAGACAGGTGCGCCTTCAGAAGACGTGATGAAAAAGTATCAACAAGTGATTACTTTCTTGAAAAGGAAAATTCCTCCAAAAGAAACAGATTGGGTTAAAATAGATAGAACAACTCAAGAACCAAAAGAGTCAGTGCAAGCGTATTACGAGAGGCTATTGCAAGTATTTAAACAGTATTGTGGATTTGAAAATATTGGTGATAAGGATAAGGGACATTTCGTGTATAGGTTTGTGTATGGATTGAGATCAGAAATTAGTCAGATGATTCAGCAACATATGCTTTGCTGGCAGAGTAAGCTTATTGATGATATCTTGAAGTATGCAAAGTATTGTAGTGATGATATTGATGCAAAACACAAGAAACTGAAAGAAAAGATGATGTGGGCACAAGTGAAGCTAGCAGAACACCAAGAGGCAAATTCTGGTTCTCAAAATGATAACCAGTCGAACGATCAGAATCAGAATATTCAAGGATCAAATGGAAATAAAGGAAAAGGGCGAATGAGTAGAGAAGAAGCGAGAAAGAAGTATCCTTGTCATGTGTGCGGAAAGCATGGACATTGGAAGAATGAGTGTAGAAATGTTCAACAGAGTAAAGGGGTAAATCAAAATTTTAATCCACAGATGCAGAATGAGGTGGTTGTGAACCAGCAGCAACAGCAACAGGTAGTTACTCCACAATTACAGATGCCACAAGCCCCTATGCCCAACAAAGTGAACGCTCAGGTGCAGAGATACAGTGTGAACACTGGATTTCGTGGAGAGAGTGGTAAGAATACACAAACGGTTCAACAATATTGGATGCAAAGTAATGAGAGTGATTCGGATACTTCTCAATGACGGTGCCTGAGGGGGGAGGAAGAATGCGTGCTTGGCGCATCCTTGGCAGTAGATCAGTCAGGTCCATATGTTGATGGAAAAGTGGAAGGTAATGACATCACTTTCCTAGTGGATACTGGTGCTACCCGTACTACTGTGAGAGCAGCAGAAATTCCAAACCTACCCCTCTCGGGAGAAACTATCCAAGTTGTAGGAGTCTCAAATAAGCAAATAAAAACCCCAGTCACTAAACCAATAGAAGTGAATATTGGGAATTTCAAAGACATGCATCGGTTTGTGGTGTGTGATTTAAGTCCAGTAAACTTGTTAGGGAGGGACTTGTGTAAAATGAACTGTACCATCTATTGTACACCTGATGGTATTGCTTTCCAAACACCTGATGAAGATATGGCTTTCAAAATGATGCTAGCGAAACAAGGAACAGAAGTGGATGAGATGTTTTCACTTCTTATTGAAAACAGTTTACCTGATGAGCTGAGAGACACAGTGAGATCAGATGTGTGGGATTTTTCAGGAAAGGAAATTGGTCTGATGGCAAATGTAGACCCAATTAAAATAACAGTGAAAGAAGGTGCAATTTACCCGAACACACCCCAATACAAAATGAGCCCTGAAGTAAAAGCAGGAGTTGCTCCAGTAATTGATCAAATGATTGAACAAGGTATTTTGAAAGAGATAATGAGCAGTCCTTGAAATTCGCCAATCATGGGGCTTAAAAAGCCTAGTGGCAAGTATAGGATAGTGCAAGGTTTAAGGAAAATTAATAAGATAGTAGTACCCTGTTGTCCAGTAGTACCAAATCCAGCAGTGATCCTTTATCAGATACCTTGGGATGCACATTGGTACACAGTGATTGATTTGTGACAAGCATTCTTTTCGATTCCTTTGCACATGGATAGCCAATATCTTTTTCCATTCCGGTTCGGAGACCGTGTTTTGGCATGTTGCCGAGTTCCTCAAGGGTACACAGAGAGCCCCTCGATTTTCAATCAGATCCTGAAAAAGTGTTTGGAAACATTGGTTATGCCAGGAAATTCGGTTTTGGTTCAGTACATTGATGACCTATTGGTGGCATCAAAGACACAAGAGGCCTGTGTCACTGACACAATTGCCTTACTGAACCATTTGGCAGAAGGTGGACACAAGGTTTCACCAGAAAAATTATGGTTTTGCCAACAAGAATTCCAATATTTGGGACACAAGATAGAAAGAGGAGTTAGAAAAGTGACACTAGAGAGAATAAAAGAGATTTGACAAATGAGTCTGCCTAAAACTAAGAAAGAAGTACGAATGTTTTTGGGAGTGATTGGATACTGTCGTCAGTGGATCAGTGGATTTTCATTGCTTGCAAAGCCTCTACTAAAATTGACACGAAAAGATGTGACAAATCCGATTGAATGGAATGATGAAAGTGAAGATGCATTCATAAAACTGAGGGGTTGTTTGTGTCGAGCACCAGCATTAGGAATGCCTGTCTATACGAAAGAATTTGCTTTGTTCTGTTGCGAGAGAGAAGGATGTGCACTTTCAGTATTAACCCAGAGACATGGATTGTCATGACGTCCAGAGGCATATTTTTCTGCCACTCTGGATTCAGTGGCTGCGGCATTGCCTGGCTGCTTAAAAGCAGTAGCTGCTACTTGTGTGAGTCTGGAGCAGAGTGAATCTATTGCAATGGGACATCCCCTAAAGGTACATGTGCCACATTCCGTCGAGATCCTTTTAACAAGGACTCGTACTCAGCACTTGACCCCTAGTCGGCTGACTAAGTATGAAAGAGTGATCCTGGGTGCTGAAAATATAAGTGTGATAAGATGCACCACAGTGAATCCAGCAACCTTGCTGCCGGATCCATACTGTGAAGAAATAAAAGAGGAGGTTGATCATGATTGTTTGGATCTGACAGAGATGTGTACAAAGCCCAGACCGGACATTTTTGATGTCTCATTGGAAGAATCAGACTATGTATTGTTTGTTGATGGGTCATGCTTGTGCAAACAAAATGGAGAACTGAGTTCTGCCTATGCTGTATGTACTGTATCTGCTATTATAGAAGCATCCTGTCTACGAGGAGTCAAGTCTGCACAAATAGCCGAATTGGTAGCTTTGACAAAAGCATGCAAAATTGGGAAAAAATTGAGAGTAACCATATTCACGGATAGTCAATATGGTTTTGGGGTTGTGCATGACTTTGGCCAATTATGGATGCAAAGGGGATTTCTGACTTCTTCACGTTCTCCTATCAGAAATAGTAAAAATGTCAAAGAACTATTGGAAGCACTACAATTGCCAAAAGAAATTGCAGTGGTCAAGTGTGCCGCACATAAGTCAGGAAATGATTATGTGACACAAGGCAACAAATGTGCTGACCAAGTTGCACAATTTTGTGCTCGAAATACAATGTCTTTGAACAGAGGGTTGGAAAAAGAAGCTACCAATTGCCAACTAATGTTTTTCTCTGCTTTTGAAACATGGGATGAAGTTAGACAGTTACAGGATGAGGCAGATCCAAAAGAAAAGGAACTCTGGATTAAATCAGGATGCACAAGAAGAGCAGATGATGAGGTATGGGTGTGTCCAGATGGTAGACCGATAATGCCAGATAGTTTATTATCACAAATGGCAAGAGTATATCATGGAGCTACACACATTGGGAGGGATGCCATGATTAGGCATTTCAGGCAGACATGGTACAATCCCAAGTTTAGGCTAATTGCAGAGAGTCTCTGCCAGCGATGTTTGACATGCCAACAGCAGAACCCAGGTAGAAAGACAGTTGTCAGTTGGGGAAAAATTGGAAAGGCAGAGGGACCATTTACAAGACTGCAACTTGACTTCATAGAGCTGCCGCCGTGCAACGGTTTGAAGTACGTCCTTGTCATTGTGTGTCTGTTTTCTCGATGGGTGGAAGCCTATCCCACGAGAAGGAATGACAGCCTCACAGTTGCCAAACTACTGTTGAGGGAGCTCACTCCAAGATTTGGGTTTCCAGTCACTTTGGAATCAGATAGAGGACCTCATTTTAATAATGAGATAATTCGATTAATTTGTACAGCTCTCAAAGTTGAGCAGAAACTACATTGTGCCTATCGACCAGAAGCTTCTGGAGTGGTTGAGCAGCTCAATGGCACAATAAAATCCAGGTTAGGAAAGGTGTGTGCATCCACTTCACTGAAATGGCCTGATGCTTTGCCCCTTGTATTGATGAGTCTTAGAAGCATCCCTGACAGAAGAACGGGATTGAGTCCTCATGAAATTCTCATGGGAAGAGCAATGAGACAAGCATTTGTACCTGGAAACAAACTGATGAATATAACTGATGATCTAGTATTGGACTATTGTAAAGGACTAGCTGATCTGGTACTTTCTGTGTCTCACCAGGTTGGAGAAGATGCAACCACAACACAGTCGAATCAAGCTCATGATTTGTGTCCAGGAGACTGGGTTATGGTAAAGAAGCACACAAGGAAATCGTGTTTAGAACCCAGGTGGAAAGGACCTCATCAAATTATATCGGTCACAACGACAGCAGTGAAGTGTTTTGGCTTGCCAAAATGGATCCATGCCAGTCATACACAAAGAGTCCCAAGTCCACCTGAACGACAAGAGCAGCAACTGGTAGAGCAAAGAGAAGAACCAGAAGCTGAAAGTTGTGAAGTCGAAGAAATCAGAGAAACAGACTCTAAAGAATGCATCGATGATGAACAACCAAGTACAAGTCAAGTAGAGTGGGCACCAGATACTGGATCTCAAGAGACTGCAGTAGAGGCTGAGGAAGAGCAAGAGATTGAAAGACCAGAACAAATTGAAACAGAAAATCCAGATCAAGCTCAGTCAAAAGAAGAAAAAGGAAGAATGACAGGTTCAGAACAAATTCAGTCAACAGAAGAATCTAATGCAGGAAATTCAGATCAAGCTCAATTAGAATTAGAAAAAGAAGGACTGAAAGATCAAGAAGAAATTCAATCAACAGAAAGACAAAAATTAGAAAGTCCAAAACAAGCTCAGCTAAAAGAAAAATAAAATAAAAGAACACTAGAAATAGGCGAAGAAGGTGAAAAGGCAGTGCAAACAAAGAGGGTCAGAAAAGGAGATCACTGGTCAAGTGGAGTAAAAGGACTAAGATATATTTTAAGAAGAAGAACAGGGAAAGAACAAGAACAAGTAAATGAAGTATCAAGTCAAACCGAGCAAGAACAACCAAGAAGAAAATCTTTACGAAGATCAAAAAGAGTGAAAGTTCCGAGCAGACAATATAAAGCTCCTGAATGGACATATATCATCCTTGAGGACTTTGAGAATCTTGATCTAAATGAAGAACAAGAAAGTGTCACTAATGAAGGAAGTGATGAAAGCAAATTGAGACCACCTTAAAAGAAAAGACTTTGACACAAAAGGTGGAAATTGACAAACAAGTAAAGAAGAGAAGAAAAGAAACCAAAGAGAAAAGAAAATAAAGACAAAAGGGGATCAAAGATGAAAAGCTGTTGAAGTGTGGGATCACACAAATATTTTTTATATTTTAATTTTTTTTAGAAGAAATCCTAGAATTCAGAAGAAATAATTTAGATATTGATCAATTTTAGAATACTAAAAATGGCAGAAACAAAAGTGACTGAACATCCGAAATCTAGTTTAAAACGAAGATGTGTTAAATATTGTTTGTGCAGTATTTTTATACTAATGCTAATGTGTTTACTGCTAACTGTTGTGATACCTGTTCTAATGGTAACTAATAACAGAAATAACACTAATACAAGTGATCGAGTGAGTGCAGTTACTAAAAGGACAACTACCACTAATTTAGAGCAAATGGATGAGAGCATGTATCATCATGACAAATCAAATAGTGATTCGTCATTAAATGTATTTACTAAACTTCTTTATGAATACGTAGATACCATGGATGTGAGTGATTGTTATGTTTGCATGAAGTTACCTTCGGCTGTTTCAGAGGGGATGACATATCACCATCTTCCATTAACATATGGTGTGTCATGTAGTGTTGTGTCCAGTTTGTTCTATGTAACAGGCAAATTGCAGTATTATTATTCAAATATGGATTTAGTATTTTCAGAGATTCCTATTCGAAGAAACCTGAACCCAGTGCTTAGTGCTAAAGAGGCAGAATTTATGGGCGAGTTCTTCTTAACAACAAACCCAATAGACATAACATATGCTCATAAGAATAATCTAACCTGTATATTGCGTGATGAGGAAAAAGATTTTCTAAATTTAGTAGAGGAAAGAAGGCAGGATTTTCAAAAGAAGGCTGTTGAACAGAAGTCACATGTACCTCCATGGGCTATTAAGGAGGGGGACTATAAGAAAGGCGAGACTCATGCTGCAATGTCTCTAGACTTGTCAAAGTTGGGAAAATTCTGTCTGCATAGACTAAAAACTGACTATAACAACATTTTCATTGGTTCTAGTGAATGTGAACACACCTTCCTAATTATGGGGGGATGGGGACTAAAAGGTGGAACTGATCCTGTTTTTCCGGGAATATATTATGTGTGTGGTAAAAATGCCTATTATAGGTTGCCAACACGATGGTATGGTAGTTGTTATTTCGGAATAGTATTTCCAAAAGTGTATCACACAACTAAGAACAATGAAATGGATGTAATAAGTCAAGGATTAAAATGGAGTAAAAGAACAAGTTTTTCAGAAACAGTAGGTGATATATTTGGTGCACTGATACCAACAGTTGGAGAATTCACATAAAATACGAAAATTGTCAACAATAGTTGATCGGCTATCAACAGATACTGCTGGGGGATTTTTAATGATTAATACTGAAATGGTTGCAATTAGATCTATGGTTTTGCAAAATCGACTTGCACTTGATATATTATTGGCAAAAGAGGGTGGAGTCTGTGGCATGTTGAAAGTCCAACATTGCTGTACATATATCCCAGACAAAAGTAAAGGTATTGAGGGATATATTAAGAATATTACAAAGATTCATGACGATTTGACCCAACTGGAGGTTGACGGTGTCTGGGAAAGACTTAGTAAAAGTATTTCTGCTATAGGTAGTTGGTTTTCCACTTTAGGGAGTAGTCTATTAGGGAAGATCCTAATACCTGTAATTTCAATAGCAATAATAGCTCTGATAATGATGATGACATATAGATGTTGCAAGAATAAAACAAGAGCAAGAATGGTGGCCGAAATAAAGAATAAGAGAATGGGAAGAAAGAGAAATAGGGAAGAGATTGAATTAGAGGAAATGAAAGGAAGTTTATATGATAAAATGAAAGAAGTAGGCATGAAAAGGAAAAAACGAAGAATTAGTAGAAAGAGAGGAAGATACTAAAAATTAGATGAATAAAGTTGGCACTTGGTAATGATGGGTATTTTATGATGGCTCAAAAATGCCATCGGAGGGGGGATTGATGGAGCAAGGATTCGAGAAAATGAAACTTGCCCATATAAATCCTCCATTAACTTTCACTAATCGTTAAAACTGTAGATGCGACGAAACTAATATACACCAGACACCGACACATGGGGAGAAAAGCTTACGCATGCTTAAATTAATGAAGAATAAAATGCAACGCGACTAAAACCCGCTTTAATTTGCGAAAACGCTTTGCGCATGTGCAAACCTGAACTACGTAGAAATAACGTGACTAGCTCGCTTTGAGAGGGAAAAACCTCACGCATGCGCAAGAGAAACTAACCTGCGGTCTTGAGGTACCGCATGCCCGGCATATGCTTGCTTGAATTTAAAAGAAAGCTGCTGTTATTAATGCTTTTGCCCAGAAAGATAATAATAACATGGGATAGAGTAGAAGTGGGTGGTGAACAGTGAGAATTATATGTTTGAGAAAATAACATCTGTTTATGATTCTTTTATTAATAGTGTGCATTCGGGCCTGCTAAAGCATGACTGAAAAAGAAAATGGCGCAAGAGCAAGTTGCGCATGCTCAGTGAATTCATGATGTGACCCGGTGACCGAAGGAGCTGAATGACTGCCAAGATTCAAGGACAGAAGACATGAGAAAAAGAAGACATGTATCACTCATCTATGAAGCTTGTATTAAATGAATTATTACATATTGCAACAAAATATGCATGAGAAAAGGACAAATATGAATGAGATCAAAGGGGAAGGGCTAGCAAACAATAAGTTTCACTAATAAAAATGAATATGTCAGCCTGGTGTGACGAAGACTCCCTAACCACGTCCAATCATATTCCGTATTTTAGTAAAATTTGCAACTCTTGAGGGTGGGACATGAAGAAATAAAGACTATAACTAGAGTGACTTCGAGTTAAGAATATAATGTGCAATACATTTGGCACGATAGAGCGATAGAGCTTGCATGGAGAGCTGCTGCACGTGGACGCTGAGAGAGAGAGACGAGAGCAGACTCTGAAGATTCAGATCCGAAACGACAGCCTGATTAGATTCGAAGATTGCGGAAGAATATCGAGGAGGGAGAGAGTGTAAGAGAGGGAATCGCCCTGGTGAGTCGGGTTTGTAGAGAAGTCTAGTAAGTATCAGTCCTGGCCTGATCCTGTCCTATAGTCTTTGTCTCCTGATCCTAAGTCAGGGGACCCCCACCAGTCCTTTGGCCAGAGGGGTGGTTTTCCGGTCATCTCTATTAGGTAAATGTCATTCTGTCCTAAAATTTGCATATTTCTTTGCAAATGTGTTATTATGTGCCTTTTTGTCTCTACATCTATCCACTCTTATGCATTTGATTTGTTGAATGAGTTTGTGTAATTGAATGTATTTTGCTAAATGAATTTTCTCTCTCCCATTAAATAAATGATGGAGTTTGCACTGTGAATCTGTAATTGATGAGCGTTCAACTTTATGACTGAAATTTTAGATAAAGCTTATGAATCTTACTCAGAGTCTGTGGTTATTTCACTAAGAATTTTGCATTAGTTAAGAAGTTGTTAATATCACCATCAACTAACTCAACTAATGGTCCATCGACCAGAGGAAGAGTGTTGACTCGTGAAGATTAGTTAGGCATTGAAATGATACTGTAATCGTTTTGTGGTTACAGGAAAATAACTAATCAGAACTTAAGTGAATTATAAAACTTGACCCCCCAGCGGATCGGCCAGGGAGTGTGGATGAGCATTTCTGGATAAATGTATATGGGCCCATTGAAACATTTCAGTTTTGTGTGAAATATTCAACCCTGGCCTTCGCGCTGGATCACCTCGATTACCCGAAATTTGTTTGCTAAACAAGAAGGAACAACAGACTCTAGACTGCAGCCTAAGGGAAACTTATTTTAGATTAGTTAGTGACTGCCGTTCATCTGCCAAGCTAAGGCCTTTTTTGAAAGTGTTGGCTTGGTATGATCAACTGTTCTCCCTGATTGTTAAGAACCAGTCCACATCATGTGTCCTAATTGTGCATTTGACCACTTTAAGGACACACCATCTCATTTCATGTGCTAAATGATTTTTCAATTTAAAATGTTCAATCAAAGGTACATTTGGTACATTATAATGAATTCTGGATTGGTGTTGTAAAATATGACGATGCGCTTCTTGTGATGGTTTTCCAATATAGTGTAAACCGTGTGGACATTCAATACAATAAATTACATTTTTTGTAGTACAGTTTGGAAAGTGTTGAAACTGCCATTCTTTACCCTCAATACACCATGATTTCACAGAACATGTCGTATTACATGCTGAGAATCTGCCACAGCCATGGTAGCCCACCACTGTTTCAAGGCCCTACATTTGAGTTAAGATGGTCTTGGAGGATTGTGACCTCTTTTAAATGCAAGCAGTGGTTTTTCAATCGAAAAATTGTCAGTTTGTAGAAAAGGCCAGTTTTTAGAACAATCTTTTTGATGTTGTAGACTCTGTGCCAAATGCGGTGACGCATACTAGACCGGGGAACCAGAGTTTTTTCTTTTACTGTGAGTAAAGACTCCTCATCAGTGGCGGCCAGTAAGGTACGGGGTGGCGAGACGGTGGGGGGCATTTTGAATTTGAAAAAATCACTTACCTGATCTCGCCGCGTCTCTCCATCGCTGCGTCTCTCACATGTCGAGTGAATCTCTTCCGGGGACCGGGAACCACCCAGGCTCCCCACAAACAATCACACTGCTGCAATGCAGCGTTCTCATTGGTAAGCACCCAGGCTCCCCTGAGCCAATCACAACGCTGCAATGCTGCAATGTTGTGATTGGTCTGAACGCCGTGGTTCGGCGCTCAGCCAGGGAATGGTGGCCTGGCAGTGGTTAATTTGTAAAATAATAAGTGCTGGGGCTCTTTTCAGGCGGCAGCTTCTACCAGCCTATTTCTCCTGTTAGCGCCGCCTAAAACAGACACCATGAAACCCTACAAGTGGGGAGAGGATGTGGTATAATGGCCAGAGCCGGCGACCTCGGAGCTGGGGGACCAGGTTTGAGTCTTTACGTCGGCAACATCTTGTGATTCTCGGCGAATCACTTAATCTCCCTGTGCCTACTGAAAATGAATGTGTCCTCAACTGGTGCTCAAGCACTGGTGTTGAAGATTAAGTGCAGGTGCTGAGCACCGGACACCACCAGCTAAAATTAAGCACGGGGCCTGAGCATGTTCTCCATGCAGGCTGTGATGCAGCTTGCATGGTGAACATTTGTGCGCACTTTACAGAGTGCACAACCACTCCTCCTCTCCAACGTCAGGAGAGCCAAGCCCCGCCCCGCCCTAGCCTGACCATACGAAAAATAAAATGATAATAACTTGAGTTATTATCATTTTATTTTTTCGTTTACACTACTCCGTGAGCAGTGGGGCGACACTCCTCCGCCTTAGCGGAGGAGCCGCCACTGCTCCTCATCATGATACCACACTCTTTCCAAACATTTTTAACGAGGAAATATGGATAACTTCTAGCTAACCAATTTTTGGCTAAAGTTTTTGTCTTATTAAAGTAGTCAATTGTTTTGGTACAACTCCATCTAACTGGCCAAGTGGTAGATTATCCCTAAGTTTGCGGGGACGATGGGTGTTATATTTCAATAAAGTATTAAGAGCTGTAGTTTTAGTGTACAGGCAAATATATAAAAAACCTGAGTACTTTTTTATAATCAAACCTAAAAGGTTGGACCCAGATTTACTAAACTTTCACGCAACAAGGCAAGCGAACGTGTTGTCCTGCTTTGCGTGAAATGGAGATAGCAGCAATACACCATTTTTACTACGATATGGCTCACTTCTGCTCTCTCCTTGAGCTGGCGCACTTATGGCAGCCTAACACTAACTCAGGCACCCTTGAGCACAACGCAAGGGTGCCTGCGTTGTGGTTGGAATCGTTTTTCTACTGAAAGGGATACCTTCCTGCACAAAAACTATTCTTTGAGGCTTATTCCTCTTATTATAAGTGCTGCAGAATGCACCACACATGCAAAGAGAAAGTAACAAGGAGAAATAAAGATATTTTTCCTCGTTACACCAGCCTCTGGTAGGCGCACCATTTTGGTTTAAACCCAGGTTTATAGACTTTAGTAAATCTTAGTTTGCATCAAAATCCATGGGTTGATGCACAGGAACAATCATGCTTCACCAATGGAACGCCTCCCAGACACAAGGTAACGCAAGGCAATGCTAGCCACACAAATCAGCCTTTGTGTGTCTTAGTAAATCTAGAAATACATTTTGAGTCAGGGCTGCGTCAAAAAAGTGATGCAACCCAGATTCAAAATGTTAATAAATATGACCTTGATACTTGTTAGTGCAGTTATTTTATAGGTTGAACTGTATGTTCATGTTTTGCCTCTTAAGCCATTTGTGAAAGGATTCTAAACTGGCCAAGGGTCGTCTCCAGATTATCAAGACATCATCACTCTAGCGTAGCCATTTACTTATGTGGGATTTAAAAGAGTTGATGTCTGCATCCATTGTGGTGTTCTAAAATGAAACCACATAGAGATTCGCTTTGTCAGGGGCAAAAATGGCTCCCAATGCTACTCCTTCAATTTGGGCAAGAAAGTGTAATTGAAAATCAAATTATGTTTAAGAGCCATTTCAACAATAAACCTATAGGTCTAAAGACTTATCAAAGAATAAGCCTTCTGCCTCATCGATGACTAACATGCTATCTGTGCCATAGGAATGGGTCAGAGGAGAGATTGGTTTGATTTTTAAAAATCAACATATTTAGCAAGCGTTTGGAGAATGGATTGGCAACCAGCGACAATGTGGCGACCAGGTGGTTTTGAACAGTTTATGTGCATTTTATGTAATATGTAGAATACGGGGATAGTATAATGTGGTTTGTTCAGCTATATATAAACTATTGCTCACCAAACCACAATTAATTTAGACCTTTTGAGTCTCTATTGGTCACCATTACTATTATTACATATGCAGATAATACACAGCTAGTAATCTCCTTTGAAAAAGACCTAGTCAAAACAAAACAATGTTTCTTAGATAGGTTGACGGCAATTACCTCATGGATGACAGAAAACTGTCTCCAGCTGAATGCGGAAAAAACTGAGATTATGCTATCTGGCAAGGCGCAACAAATATGGACTGCTGACTGGTGGCCAGCTGAACTTGGAACTGCTCTCACACCCAAGCGGTGGTTAAGAACTTGGGAGTCCGCATGGACCAACCTCTTTCCATGAAAGAGCAGGGGATGTCTACTTCAGGTTCCTGTTTCCATATTATGCGCCTGTTGAGAAGAGCCCTCCCCTTCCTCCTATTTTCTGCAAGGAAAACAGCAGTCCAGGCCCTGGTGATCAGTTGCTTGGATTACTGCAACGTGTTGCTGGCTTCTACTAACGAGACGTTGCTATCAAAACTACAGGTGGTGCAGAACACTGCGGCTCACCTTATTTGTAATCTGCCAGCTGGGACCGCCTCTGCCCCCCTTCTTCAAACCATGCATTGGCTTCCAGTTCGAAAGAGAATTATCTTTAAACTGTGTTGTCTTACACATAAAGCCTTAACTGGACGTGGCTCTGCTTATTTAGGTACCAAACTTAGACAGTACCGCCCTCCTAGACTGTTGAGTTCAAGTGATAAATCACTGTTAAACATTACGCGTATCAAGAGGGCCCTTTTGGGCGGCAGGTTTTTTTCCTATTTGGCTCCTTTATATTGAAATATGCTGCCACACTATATTAGGCTCTATGCAGATGATTTTTGCTTTAGGAAATTACTGAAGACAATTTTGTTCTGAGCTAGCTGCGTACGCTGCCTGGTTGTGCCGAGATACCCTTCGGCAGGGGCGGCTCCTCCATTAGGTTGGAGGGGCGTCACCCCACTGCTTTCTCGCAGTGCGAGAAGCAGAAACAATAAATGGTATTTTAAATACCATATTATGTTTCTGCTTCTCGCACTGCGAGAAAGCAGAAGGGTAGGCCTGGTTGGGGGCGGGCGGGAGGGAATGCCTGGTTGGGGGCGGGTGGGTGGGCAGGTCTGGGAGGAGTGGCTTTCCCACTGTTGTGGGCGCTGACTGATTGGTCGGCCCCAGGGCCGACCAAACCAGGCATGCGCACTCTCTGCCTTTTCTCTATGTAGGCTGCATGCCTACTTAGAGAAAATGGCCTCCCTACAGGCGCCGTCCGCACCAATCACAACGCTGCCATTGCAGCATTGTGATTGGTTAGGGGAGGGAGGCTGCCTGTGGCTGCTTCCTGTAGGGAAAACGTTAACGCCGGAGTCGGGACCTGGCCACTGCCAGGAGCTGAGGCTGCGCAGAACTCAGGACCCGGTAAGGTAAGTTTTTAATTTTTTTTAATTATAACCAACCCCCAACACCCCCATACCCTCCCCCGCGCGAGTCCCCTACCCGCAAGTCCCCTACCTGCGAGTCCCCTACCTGCGAGTCATGCCGCCGGCAGCGACTGGTTAAGTAGTATGATTGCGTTACAAAGCCAGTAATGCCATAATATGAAGAAAAAAAATAGTAAACATTATTTCCGTTTTGTCTACAAAAAAAGTTTACCGTTTCCTGTCATTTTAATACTGTTTATTTTTTAACCAAAGTCGTCGAAAATCCATAGACGAGTTCCCACAATTGGAGCTTGTATTTCAAAAGCCAAAGTCGTTTACAGAAATGCTCAGTTTTTACAGGGACGCTGAGCGTGGCATGGATGGAATAAATTACTATAGTTATTAGTAGTGCAGTAAACTCTCTGAACAGGACCACAGGCCTGAAGTAGAGACAAGCGTAAACTGGTTCTTTACAAAACGTAATCCTTTTGTACTTGCTACTATTATTGTGAGTCAGAAGTGTTTGATTTAGCTTTATTACAACCCGAAAAGTCTATATCGTGTTATGAACACATGGCATCGATGCGTGAGACGCACTGATGATTCACGCTGTAAGAGAAACAATACTCCATGGAGGCGCCGTTTCTTTGTCAGCGTGCGTGTGAGAGTTTAATGCAACGCATTTAAAAATGCCCAGAAGCACCTTCCTCTTTAACATGTTTTAAATTTCACAAGACTCCCTCTGTCACCAGTGCAATGAGTGAAGCATATATCGAACCGATATCGAAGTCTGCAGACTGCAGTAAGTCGATCCTTATCGGCGGATGACATAGCTCAACGTGTTTATGCGCCTGCTGCAGAGATCTATGGGCGACGGTGCAAAGGCAAGAACGACAAAGCAAGGCCTTCACAGTGCAGACAGATGAGTTTGATACCCAATTCAGCTTTCTTTCACTGCAGGCCCTGAGGGGAAGTCATCAGCCAAAAGCTTTCTTCACGAGCTTGGTTCCGTCTAGCTCGAAGTAGAATATCTTTGTCAGGCCTGTAGAGTTCCCATTATGGTAGTTTTGGCATCTTATGACAAGACATCTTTTTAGCTCAGTCAGATGTAAAGTTTGTAGGAGACCGAGAATGCTCTAAAGTAGGGAGTGTTGCATGTTAACCTCCTTAACAAAGTTATGAGGGGGGAATGGAATATTTGAGTCGAAGAGGCTTCCCACGTTTTTTACTTTCTGAGAAGTGGTAGAAGCAAGCCTATGACAAGACGGCCGGTTAAAGTGAAGCAAAGCAGTATTTGACCCTTTCACTTTTTCTTTAATTTAGACAAAAGAAGCTTTCTCCCGTTCAGTGATAGACAGACCAATAGTCATCTGTCTGTCATCCGTATGCATTAGCAACTACCTTGATGAACAGCGCACAATGATCTGTGAGAGCAGGGCCGGTCCTAGGACTTCTGAGGCCCCGGGAGAAAGGGAAGATGTGAGGCCCCTCTAATTGCATATTGCGTCACAAGAAGTGACATCATAGGAAGTGACATCGCAGGACTATTGATCTTATTTGGCATCACTGAAGCAAACTAATGTGGATATCAGTAACTTGGACAAAAAGATGAGGGGATGGAAAACAGGTGCCAAATATCCATTTATTATAAAAAGCAGATAAAAGGAAATATTGCAATCAAACAATGAGGAGAGAATGAACACATAAAAATACAATTCCAGTGAAACATAAATAGAGTAACTCCAACGTTCTAGATTATTCTCGTTGAGTGGCTCCCTGGTATTGATTCATTTAGGGAAGGCCAAGTATCTGGGTGTGTTTAAAGTGAAGGTATGCTTCAGATTCTAGGGGTTTTCAAATCACCGTTTTTAATTTGGTGTTAAAACTGTAGGAAGTGGTAGAGGCAGAATGGCCGATCTGCAGGCACTTACTTCAATATCAGTGATATAAGCGTAATCTGCAAGTAACCGGATCCAATGTTAGAGAGATTGCTCCTTCTCAGCAGGTAGAGTTTGACCTATATATAAGGTGAGTTCTACAGCAAAAGAAAGAAACCAATGTAAATATTTACTGCAAGAATGCACCATCAATCTAGACAACCCCATAGGTATTATTCTAAACACGTTGATCCTCTGGCAGCCTCTGTGAGAACCTTGCACTACCTATAGGCCCACCTCCAGTGCTCTCAGTCATGGCCTCTTATGTGTTGATATATACACACACACACACACACACACACACGTTATATGTGTTTGGGGCTCAGATTTTCTTTAAGGAGCTCTTGGTCGGATTTGTTGAACACAGGGCTGCTCAGTACCGAGGCAACCAACACTTGGTTTCACCCTATTCCGCTTTCTTTCACCATCCTACTCTTCCTGTCTCTTTATTTCACTCTTGCAAGTTCATTTTCCTCTCTCGTTTCTCCCTTTGTCAGTGCTTTCCTATGACTTTGTTCCCCTCGTTTTCTGCCTTTCTCTCTCTTGTGGTGGTCAAAATCTCATGTTAAAAAGTAAGCCTTGGTGTCCAAAAATGAGAGCTTGTGCCAACCACTACCAACTATCTGCACATGTTAGGCACTGTGTTGATGTTGTGGTAAAAGGATGCGGATGTGTTCAGTGAGGACAAATAAAGTGAGCTACAGACATCGGTGCAACAGAGTCAAAAAGCAGAGCATTGCTGAAAGAGGCAGAAAAAGAAATGAAAGGTGCATACAATTTGAGTTGTTACATAGTGCATTCCACTGAATTTCCTGCCATTTCGTAGCACTGTACCCAACAGGTGTTTTTAATACCATGATCCACTTTTCTCAGAAAAAAAGAATAATTGGGTTGGTACTGGTCAGAATGAAGCCTGCAAGTTATATCCATGGCCACTGGAATTATGCAATTGTGCGGCTACAGTGTTTTATGCATATAGATTTGCCACATTTACCACATATTCCATCACCTCCTGTATAATCCGCAGATTTTAACACAAAAAGTTGTTTCTAGCTCAAAGGGTTCAAAAGTTACCTAAAACACAGCAACACGTGTTGCCGCGCAGTAGAAGCCCATTTGCAATGCTTGGCTGCTCACCTTTTTGTTGCTTTTCTCTTTTTTGAGTGTTAAACTGGTACTAATGAGGTGCAGCCAATGCACAAACACTGTTAACAAGTGTAAAAAATGTCAAAATAATGAAGTAATACTATCATTAATTTGCTGCATTACGCCACATACTTTTTCTTTTCTTGTCGTACAATTTACTCAACCCTGCTGCATAATTTGGCCCTCAACTGCCGTATCATTCCAGTGGCCCTGGTTATATCAGTATACCCCAGCAGACAGCACATTAATGACTGTGCTGCCTTAACAATTAACCTACAGGTGTAAACACTTTCACAGGCTTTGTTTGAAAGAGCGTTGTATTCAAGGAAGGAGTACATAATCAAACAGTTGATCTCTGAAAAATAGTAACATTTTCTGTAGGGCTGTTCTTTGACTACGGTCATTTAAAAGCTGCAATGCGGTGGCACTAAAGCTCTGGAAAATCAATGTCGAGGCCATCTGGTGACAATGCCTCTCAATTAAGTGCCAAATCTGCAAGAGACTGGTAAGGCAGGGCTTGCTTTCTTGTCAAATTCTGGGTTGGAGATGGGAGGTGGGTAGAGCAGCGAGGATGCCTTGACTGGCCACCATGAATGGGACTGTGGCCATCCACTGCAGGGACAAAAGCAGAACCCTGTTTATTGCCCCCACCCCACCACTTCCCCTTCTAAGGGGAGTGAAAACTCTGCTGCTCAAAAGCACCATCTCCCATGGCAAGGGGTCACCATCATACCACAAGACCAGGGCGGGAGCACTCAACACATGATGGACCTGCTGGGTTGTCATTCCATATATGACAATGGGCTGTGATAATCTGTGATGGGTTTGAAAGGGGCTGCTGAGGCCTCTCGAGTTCACAGCAGCAGAGCAAGGCCAAAATGGAAGGCGAAAAAAAAATGGCCCACATGAAGCCTTAGGGCCTGGGCCTCGGGCACCGGCCGAATACCTCCATTTCCAATCCGACCCTGGCACTACATAATGGCTATAAGGCCTAGGGAAGGGGGCCCCCACACCTTGACCTTGCAGCTTGATCCAGTGCTTTGAGCCACCCCTCCTGTGGGCCTTGAAACAGTAACGAGGCACTTCTCAAAACACTGCCTTTTAATCAATCCGCAATAACGTACATATAAATGAAAGGTTTATGCACAGAATAGGACAGATTGCAACTCACGTGACAAATGAGTAATAATATAGATCTACCAAGCACATGACAACCTATGTTGGTAGGGCTGACCCCAAAGTAACCTAAAAAAATCTCTCCTCTTTTGGACGATCTAGATACACCATAACGGAGAGGAAATATGTCACTAGTGAGTGTGCATGAGAGGCCACTGTGGGAATGCAAAGACGCTGCACTCCAGGTTCATGACCAGTTCCTTTAACACTGCAACAGCAAGCCTATGAGACTTGAGCTGAAATGGACCGATTGTTGTCAAAAAATACCAGTGGCTTAATTGGATAACTCCAGCATTCATCATCTGCTCAAACTATGAACATCCGAAAACTCCTGCTTTCTCAGATCATAGGATGCTTTGGTGAGGAGATTGTGTATTTTTCTAGGTAGTTACATTACGCAATGGTGTAATTTTCAGGTGTCAACTTGAAATATGTATATATGCCTCCTCAGGGGTAGTAAGCGCTATATAAATGCTATTTACAATCAAATACACTGCGAAATAACTGACTGGGGAGCTCATTAATATAATTTTTCAGCAGGTTATAGGTGAAATAAGCACTTTACACAAGGAGGAACCACAGCTGTTCTCGCCCAGGAGCAGCTTCACCAGGGAAGCATGGTCAACCTATGAGAATGCAACAATTTCACTGGTAGCTGTGTGAAAACACCACAATGACACAAATTCACTTAACTGACATACACAACCATCTCCCCACTATTGTACACTGCTGCCCTCTTTCTTGTTACAACCAGTAATAACAAAGTCAGAATGTACGCCTGCATTTTTTAATAAAATAGGTTTATGTTGAGGATGAGGAGGTGTTTTGTGATTTAATCAGATTATGACTGTGTTAGGATGGTTTTGCAAAGAGCAGTGTTTTTAGTGCAGGTGTCTGTGAATAACTCAAAGAGGATGCGTCCAAGTACAGGAGGTGCCTGGCTGGCAGCCAGGCTTCCTCGGTCACTGCAGCCAGCTGCAGAAGTCTGCTCCATTGTCACCAAGCTGGGAAGAATCCCTCCTTAAACCCAGGGAGGCTTCAAAGACCTACTTCAAATTAAGCCCTCTACCTGTAAACCGTTTGCTGAATCTGCAGCAAAAAGCCCCAGGGTGGATGCTGTGCTTCATAAACTCATAACAAATACCACAAAGACATATTAACATAATTCCAGTGTCGACCACAGAAACAGCTGCAGCAGGCATTGTGTAAAAGTAAAGAGAGCGCTGAGGACCAGTGCTGTCAACCATGAGACCGCAGACCCAGTGCCCTCAACGCATAGGCACGCTGGGCAGGTGCCCGGGGGCCCCACGAGCATAGGGTCCCCATGCAGACCAGAATTTAACACTGATTTTCCTTTAAACATTTTTATTCCTGTGAGCGGTTGTGTAGGCAGGGCCCAGTGCACTGCTTTGTATGAGGGCCTATAATGCTGTTAAGACAGCCCTGCACAGACATGGCTGTGGGTGGAATATTTGGTCATAGATTTCAATATGCCGTGATCACTCCAGATGTTTTCAGCAGCTCTGCTCTTTGAAAATGTTCTGCCAGCTATAAATAAACTACTGCAGACCATTGCTGGCTGGGTGTGTTTTATTTGTGCTTCTTTCATTGAAAGGCCGCATGCTACATCGTGCATGTTTTGTGAAAGGACAGGCCCCGTACCAAGGAGTGATATACCCGCTTAATACAGACATGCAGATGGTATTGTCAGACTTCTCTCTCTTTTTAGGTCAAGCCTGGGCAGCGCATGCGCTGCTCTGCGAGCCATGCTGTATTGGAGTATGTACCTGAAGCCCCGTCCACTCTCTTCCCATATTTGTCATTGGCTTGTGTCATTGCCCTTTGTAAATGCTGGCTTCTGATTGGTTCATAGGCTTGTTAGTGCCTCCTTAGTACCGCCTTTTCTGCATTTGTAATGCCCCATGGTGACTGGCCCTTTTACTTCGGTTGTTACACGGTATGTGTTATTTAGTCTGTAAGCACTATTTTCTTTGAGTTTCTCTTACTGCAGGCATGACATGCGTCTCTGCAACATTCAGCGCGCCATGCACGCTTTCACGGGGCGCTTTTGCAAAAAAAGGCATTTGTTTGTCAACTTGACAAATAAAATGCTTTTTTTGGTAAAAGCGCACCATATCGCACTTTCACTTCAATAGCGGCCGCGGACCTTTCTTTAGACGCGGCCTGTCTAAAGAAAGGGGCGTGGCCTCTATTAATGTGAAAGCGCAGTATGGGGCATTTTTGCAAACAACCAATTGCAATGCAATTGGTCTCGCATTTGAGAGTTTTGTAAATGTGAGACCTATTGCATAGCAAATGCGTGTGTTTTTTGTGCCCCGGACACCCATGAAAACGTCCGTGTCTTGTGACTTCGGCAGCGCCATTTCCCAGCCAGCAGAAGTTTCAGGCTGGCTTGCAAAGCATGCACGCTTTAATGAAACAAACCATGTTGAACTTAATCCTCGTACTGTTTCTAAAAGACCCCCCCCTCATACCATACTATGTTGGGACACGTGGGTGTCCCTGAAAAGTATAATAATGGAACAGTTATGAACAGCGCCTACCTACAAGACTGTGCTCCAGACACCATTCCATGGCATAGGGTTGTGCCAAACGATGCAACTTCCAAGTTATGACGTCCATTCTGGGGATTAGGAGGTCTGGTACTGATTCGTTTTTGCTGTAAAACTATTCTGGCACAGTTCCTATCACTCTAGCTCTCTAGCGAAGGGTCTGGAAACGTTGGTTCCCGTCCTCTTCGGACACTTTTGTAGATTAAAAGCAGGTCAGTTAGCTATCTCGTCCTGGTAGGCTCGTTAGACCAATGCAGCCCTTGTAGCGGTTTGAAATGAGCTCTTAGTCACAGGTTCGAATCCCAGCAGGTCCACTCAACCTCGCGCTAAAGTAAGTAATTGGCACTAGGATCCCTGTGGTTTGAACGTGGGCTTTACATACATATAGGGACTGCCCTGATTGATGTATGTAACCACCTGTTCGTCTTTAACAGCTGTGCCCACCTTTGAAAAAAAAATAAAACGAGAATTTTAGAGTGAACCTCAGCTTATGACAAATCTTATAATCACTTTGAAAGTAATTGGAAGTGTGATGCAACCTTTCTGTTTGATATTTTACTGGGCCCTCAATTCTTATTTTGCAACCTTATTGTGCTCCCCACTTTGGCTTCCCAGTGACTTGCTTCTTTAAAGTCATAAAAGGGCTCAGGTGTGAGATAGGTGAGATTGGTCCTTTTCGACATACTTTCCCAGACCTGAATAGTTTGTCTTTCAGTGGCCGAGTGCTTATCATAACTCAGCAAGGCGCGCTTTATTCTTGCCAGTTAAACAGCCATCAAATAATGATATGCTATTATTGACCGTGTGTATGAATAATTGGTATTCTTGTTACCCTCTTTGGTAAGATGAGAGACAGACTGGGTCCTGCCCAAGATTAAAACCTTTGAACTTTGCGTTATCCTGCTGTGCAATAAATACATTAATCTATGTGTGTATACCTTTGGCCATGTATGCTGTATCTTCCTTGCAAGCATAAAAACCGCAGCTTCAGTGAACGTTGAAGTCTTTGTTGTAATGCAAATGGTTTTGCTTCTACTAGAGATGTAAATAGAATTTTCTTCTCGTTCTTTGCCCATCTCCTGCTGGGAGTGCAATTGCACCACTTAGAAAATCACAACTTGGTGCTCTAAATTTCTACATACACAATTCCCTGTCCTCATTCTAATTCCTGTAACATAAATGACCGCCGTGATTCCTGCCTCATGCTGCAACTATGGCCATTCAGTGTTGCTGCTTATTGAACAACTTTGCGCTGCAGCTTAGTTCCCACACTTTCTTGTTACATGTGAGCCTTGATTATTATAAAATATAATAATTGCCTTGCTCAGCTAATTGCTAACTAATTGGACGTACTAATCTGTATCAGAAATTTTTTAAAACAACAGAAGGTACCTAACTCCATGGTGCATGTGACTTTCTCTTACACTTTGGTGGACCCACAAATATCACATAACACCCATTAAAGTCACAATTTTTGTTACTAATCATGAAAGCAATTGCTTCCGCATTCACAACTTGGATGGACAAGAGAGCACACTGAAACTTTTGCCTTTACAAAATAGGAAAACATAGCTTCTCACAGCATGCCCCCAGTCAGCATTTGGGTGTCTGTGGGTTTTCTGTTACTGCATTCAGACCTGCCACAGTAACCAATCAGAGGTCAAAGGGCATTAAAAACAAGCATTTGCAGTGCAATAGGTCTCGCATTTACGAGAGTTTAAGCTATTCGTATTGTAAAGGACAATGCCATTTAATTATGTTTTTAAAAAGCAAAACATAAATAAAAAGCATTGTCATTTACAATACGAATAGCTTAAACTTCTCGCAAAATGCGAGACCTATTGTACTGCAAATGCTTGTTTCACATGGAGCACCAAAATTCAACATTAAAAATGAAATCCATTCAGTTCTTTTGTTTAACGAAAATCGAAAAAAGCATTCTTTATATGACATGGGCAGTGGAAGGAACTCGAGGCCTCTCGAGGTTCACAGCAGCAGAGCAAGCCTGAACTTAAAGGAGAAAAAAAGGGCCCACATGAAGCCTCAGGGACTGGGCCTCCGGCCCCAGCTGAATACCTCCCTTCCCAAACTGACCCTGGCACTACATAATGGCTACAAGGCCCAGGGAAGGGGGCCCCCACACCTGGACCTTGCAGCTTGATCCAGTGCTTCGAGGCCCAGGGAGGGGGGCCCCCCTGGGCCTTGTAACAGTAACGGGGCACTTCCCAAGACACTGCCCTACCAAAGCAGTTCTACATAGGATTCGAAGGTTAACAAAAGCCAGTTGATCTGGCTGCTACCTCTTCCCCTCACCCACCTCCTCTTACCTGTGTCCGGCCGGTCCTGGAAACAAAGGGGCCTTCTGTTGCCTGGATACAAAATGCACAAACAGCGCTGAGAATGGCCGGTACTTAACAGAGGCGCTGCCCTGCCCCTGACACTCTGAGCCAACATAATTGCTGGCCCAGCTGCTGTGCTGTCCCCCATTCTCTTTGCACCTTCCCCCCCCCCCCACCCCTACACCCCCAGGAATGCCACCACGCCCTGACCAGGAAGGTCAAGGCGTAATGTGATCGGGTGGGGCAGGGGGCCCTGTAGTGGGCTAACTGTGAAAGTGTGACCTTTCACAGTGACGCGGGGCCCCCTGTTTTTTGGCTGAGCACGAGGCCCTGGGCAGCTGCCCACACTGCCCATGCCTAGCGCCGGCCCTGTGTGAGAGGAAGGTTCTGAGAACCCCATGAATACTGGTTTGAATACTACACCTCTGCACACTCGAGCAGCCATTTTATTTTAATTTCTGTGGGCCGGTGGGACCGATTCACAAAGCTATTTGTACATCTAAGTTACACGCAGGTATGTCAAAAGCAGCACTTAAAAGTGCAAACTACAGGTTTGCTATTCACAAAACACGAATTAACAATCATACTGGAATTATTTGTACCTAACATTATAAAAGTACTGTGTAATTTTAATTGTAAGTGAATTTCCTGATAATGGAAAGTGGAGGGTCTCCCATGTTTCCTTATGTAGCAAAAAAGGAAAAAAATGTTACCAAGTGCAAATTCTCTTATGCATTACATTGTCCCATTTGGGAATGTGCACCTGATACATGCTTAAGCATGTTAGAACTTCCTGGAAGATGAGACCAACATAGTTTACAAGCAGCAATTATTTGTGAATTGCTAGACAGCTGAACATTTGTTCCAAACGTTTGAGTAACCTTACAAAATCAATTTTCAGTTACTCTGGTGGTTCATAAACCAAATGTCTGTCTAGTAGGTCAGTGTGGCACTGTTTTTATAATTTCTAATGGATCAGACAAGCTACTTTGTTTTATTTGCTTGTAAAATGTCTTCTGACATAAATAGCATAAACAGAATTTCAATAATCAGATGAAATACAGCCTCATTCCTGTTTAGAAAAGCCGATATTTTGTATTATGTTCTTGTTTTTTTCTAGCCATTTAGTACACATTTCATGCACAAGTCGCTATCCTTGGCTGACATTATTGGTATCTCATCTAAGGACTTCACCTCTACTCTGAGTCATTACTCATTCATGGTCCTCCTAGGGGTTCATCATGTTTACCAGTATAATTGTGCATTCTCTTTTCCCTTGAATCATTTCTTACATTTTTGTTTTTCCAGCTTTGGGTTAAAGGGATATCTGCCATGCCTTCTAAATACTGAATCTGACACCAGCCATAGAGGAAGTTTGTTGGACTTACAATAAGGTTAAGTACTTGTAATTGTACATTACTCCAAATGTACAGGCCTTGTATCCTGCTATATGAAATTGATCGGTGAATGTAAAAGGAATCTGGACTGCTGGAAATAACTTTGTTTCTTGGTTAGTTGGACTGTTTGTGATTAAAATAAATTTTCTACTGAGATGTTGTGTGGGTGGCCGTGATGCAACAAAGGAGACCAAGAGTGCAGAGCACACAGAACAATGGTCATGTATTCCAGTTCTAATTGCAATTTTGTGAAAATGTGTGTGAAGGGGGTGCACAGATGTAAAATATTGTCAGGGCAAAAGTAAAATAAATTGCTTAAATGTGAGTGAGTGCAGTGTATGTTTGGACGTGGTGAAGTAAGGGAGATGCAAGGAAGTGCATTTGGAGAAGAGCGAGAAGAGGGTGCTGAAGAGGAAAGAGAGGTGTTTGAAGATGTGCAGATCTTTTTTTCAATTTTTTCTTCTGGAGGAGGACCTAGCCTGGACCCCACGTTTGTCCATTAAGCTTGCCTGCGTCGCTCACTACATAAAAGTCATATTAAACTTTTACGCACCAATTTCAAATATCACCAACCGCCACTGCCCTTCGGGGTGATTCGAGCACGTTATAAATGGCATTAAGATTAACATTGACACAGAAAGTCTATACACTAACATTCCCTAAATGGAAGCCTTAAGATTGTTATATTCAGTCCTGGAAACTTGCACCATATGCACCTCAAACCCCATCAAACTCCCCCAAACTTCCTAAGGGCAGACAGAAAGACTGTGGCACTTGTTCTAGAGTGCAGGTGATGGAGCAGGGCAACGAAATAATTTTGTACCCCTTGGAAGTTAATGACCCCATAATAATTAATGATACTAACCGTTTGAAACGCATGAACTAATCAACAAATACACCTTTTTAGTAGACATTACACGTGGGAAATTGCTAAATGTTGCAAAATCTAATTTATTCACAAATGTGAAGCAAAATAACATTAGTATTGTGATTTGCGTAATAAATAGAGTGAATTGTATGATTTATGTTGCGTAATAGAATTGTATTGTGGCAAAGAATGCAGATGGTAAGTAAAATGGCTTTAAATGTCGCTTCTGCTAGGTAATATCTAACACAGGTCTTTAGAATGGCGGGTGGTAAACAGAAAGGCTTATTTTCCATATTTTAATTTCTATTGTGTTTGTTCTTATATTAGTTTCGTTCGGGCCTGCTAGGCCATGCTTCTAAAATGGCCGCTGGAAAGGACGAGATCGTGTGCGCCCCGCGCAGACTCAGTATGAAGGCTCCAGTCACGTGTATGCGGCCTGTGCTCGGAGTGAGAGATGTCAAGGCCAATCTGACCTGCAACGAGGAGCGTGCCAAGTGTTCAGCATATATGCCTGGGAACGGATGGGAAAATCGAGCGACAGGGGATGAACTAATGTGTGACCATCAAAGATTGTTACAAAATGGATTAACAAATTGGACTACTTTTGGACACTGCGATCATGAGACTTATTGTGTGCTTTATTGTCCCCAAACCTGTTCGAACAAGGAGGGCGATGAGGTGACCATCACCACCCCTCCAATGGACCAATTAGCATGATTCTTGCCCCTAAATATTGCAACTTTTAAGTGTAGAGAGCCAGAAAATAGGGTATAAGAGAGTCTGCTCTTACGTTGTGAAAAAAACTTGCTTTTTCATTTTTCCACCTTGATGCTGCGAGAGACTCTGTCATTTTGGACTTTGAACTTTGACTGGGGAAGGAACGAGACCGTTGCGGGAATTTGCCCAGGAGGTGATTGCGTCCGAGGAGGTTAACGGGACAGTCAGTCAGTTTGGGAGTCCTATCCTGTGATCTGCGGTTCATCTTCCTTTGGTGAACCATTCTTGTTATCGCCCTATGGCCGAGGGTAATGAGTAATTTTTCATCTTTTCCTAAAAATCTTTCTTAAAATGTTTATTGATATTTCTAAATGTTTTACTTAATAAAGAATATTACTTATTTGCTCGAAGAATTTTAGATAAAATTATATTCTAACTCTAACAATGAGTCTGTGGTTCTTTAATAGATTTATGATTAATAATTGTTAAAGGTTTTAATTGTGATTGAGCTGGTCTTAATCGCCATCAACTGATTCTACTAGTTGGTCCATCGACCAAATAGTGGAGTACCTTGATGGTTAGAACCGACAGGATCCAAAGTTAATGTATATAATGTATAGGTTATTATTCTGTCAATTTTAACAAGGTATCCCGTTTATCCAGCAGCTCATTTTCCTTAGCGTTTAATCCAGAAATTGAATGAATGTATGTATGCGGTGTCCGACATAAGTTTTAAGTGACAAAGGTTGTGTAGGTGTTTTTCTGGATTAGTGTCATAAGGAGAAATTTATATTAGCCGCGCTGGATCACAGGCATGGCACCATGCCTGGGTGGAATGCCCCCATCCCTTTTTTTGTAGGCCCATTTTTTCCCTGGTGTCCAATCAGCTTTCTGCCCCCCTATGGGGGCAAATCGGAGGACAGAAAGACTGCTGCACCCGTTATAGGGTGGGGGTACCGCCCAATGCCTGGTTGAACTGCTCCCACCCCTTATTTTTCTTTGGACCTATCTTTTTTCCTCAGTTTCTAGCAGCATTTTGTCTGTCCCCATGGGAGCAGAGTCCGTTGTGCCCATTCCTGGGCAAGGGAATGACTGATGCCAGAGTTGGCCTCTCACCGCCACTTCTTTTTTTTTTTCTTTCTTTTTTTAACCATATTTTAAGCTATACAGGCAAAAAACAACAGATACATTATCAGATTATATGCATGCGTCACAGAATAAACCGTTATCAGAAGCTACAATCACACTTCATTTTTTTGGGCATATTTTTTCAGTGGTGTCTAGTGGGCTTTCTGCTCCCCTGGGGCCATATTGGGGGTAACCCTGCCAATTCATCCCCAGGGAGGGAGAAAGAGTGCTGCACCCATTCTGGGGTGGAGACATGTCTCAATGCCTGATTGGGTCAACCACACCCCTTATTTTTTGGAGCCTATTTTCTTCCCTGGTGTCTAGTGGGCTTCCTGCCCTCCAAAGGGGGAGGAAGGGGACAGATTGGGGTAAACCACACCACACCGCCCCAGAGAGCAGAAAGACTGTGATGGTCTTTCTAGGGTGGGCAAGGCCCGGTTCTCAGTGAACTTCATTTTCCCTTTTTTGGGCCTGTTTTTTCCTAGTGTCTAATGGGGATTCTGCCTCCCGGGGCCGGGGAGGGGGGGAAAATTGGGGGTACACACCGCAAATCCCCCTGGGGGAGCAAACGTTCTGCTGTGCTCATTCTGGGTTGGGGGGGGGTACCGCCTGATGTCTGGGTTGGCTGCACCCAGATCTTCTTTTTTCTTTGGACCTATTTTTGTCCCCCGGTGTCCATCAGCATTTCTTTTGCCCCCACTCGAGCAGAGAGATTGTTGTGCCCTTCCCTGGGCAGGGGCACAGCTTTTGCCAGAGTGGGACTCGCCCTGCCACTTCTTTTTTGGGGGGGCATACTTTTTCCCTGGTGTCTAGTGTGCTTGTTTCTCCTCTGGGGGGCAGATTGTAGGTGCATTTGCCAATTCATCCCTGGGGGGAGAAATACTGTTGCACCCATTCTGGGGTGGGGGCATGGTCCAATGCCTCAGTGGGGTATCCCCAACCCTTTCTTTTTGGGGCTTATTTTTTCCCTGGTGCCTAGTGGGCTTTCTGCCCCACACAGGGAGGGGAGATTATGGTAAACTATGCCAATACATGCCCAGGGAACAGAAAGACTGCTATGCTTTTTCTGAAGTGGGGGAAGGTCTGATGTCTCTGTGAACTGCCCCACCCCTTTTCCTTTGGGCCTATTTTTCCCCCTGGTGTACAGTTGGTATTCTGCCTCCCTTGGGGGTGCAGGGCAAATAGGGGTTACACACCAAAAATGCCCACTGAGGGGGCAGAAAGACTGCTGCACCCATTCTGGGCAGATTGTGGTAAATCCTCACCAATCCACCAGCATAAGACAGAAAAACGACTATAATTTTCCTGGGATGGGGCAAGGACGGATGCCTCGTTGAACTGCCACTCGCCTCTTTTTTGGGCCTATTTTTTCCCTAGTGGGGATTCAGTCTTCCTGGGGGCAGGTTGGGGTAAAGACCCTCTTTATGCCCCCAGCGGGGGGCAGAAAGAGTGTTGTGCCCTTGGGAATGAGAAGCACTTTCCCATTGCCACGTGGGCCACTCCTCACATTAAAAAGAAATCCCTAGTGTTCAGGGGGTGGATTCCTGCTGGGAGATCACCCTCCTGCGACGAACCCCCATTAGGTATTCACTGGTGAGAGATATCATTGAACATGGAAACATAAAAAACCATGGCAAACTAAAAGCTAATGTATGCACTGAGCTTCTCAACCTGTTGGCAACCAATTATACAACATACAGCAGAGCAAAAAAGAGACTTACCTTTCCACATAATACTCTCTTATTTGCAGTTATTTCTGTGATTGTAAGGACAGGTGTTTGCTGGCCAACTGAGCAGAGTGAAAACCTTCCCAAAGAACGTTGTTTAAATACTTTTGGATTATTGTCCGGGGACTAGCTGGTTGAGATCAGGAGAAGACTGCATAACAGGTAGTGTGTGCTCTCTGAAGGAAGAGGTATTTCCAGAGCAGAGGTAAACATATACAATTAAATGCTGGAAAGGAAGGAAGAACAGAAGGTGAGGACTGGAGGCTGATGCAAAGGAAAACTATAAGATAACACAAGCACTACAACAATGGAGTACAGAAATGGCTGACCAACAATCATAAATTATAGTTTGTACGCTCCTTGGATAGTGATCTCTCTGTGAGGGGAAAAAGTCTTACAAGAAAGAAAAAAGAAGATTAATCTCACAGAGTTCAGTGAAACATCCTGCCGCTCCTATGGAGAAATAGGCTGTGTTGTTTTCTGTAAAAACAACAAAGTGATGTCAATCACTCGGGCTGCAATCCAGTCCATCGTTTTTTGCCCACCATGCCGCTCTAGACAAAGGCTTGCCTTATGAAAATCAGTACTGAGTCTGCTCCTCATGGGAGCCGTCTGTGCCAAACTGCCAGGCGAGGCCCCCCGCCTCCTCCCCCAGAAGGGACCACAAACATCCCCAGATCAGTTTCGATCTACTTGGATTTCATCAGTGAGATATAGGTCAAGTCCTATGGCACAGTGAGGCATGCGACCCAAGTGGGCATACCCGTCACTCTTAGGGCATTAATTGCAACAACAAGGTGATGGATAGAATGCTTGAATTAATCTCAATCACTGGCAATAGCTCAGGCTGCACTCCAGGTCATCGTTTTTCCCCATCATGCCACTCTAGACAAAGGCCTGCCTTATGCAAATTAGTACCAACCCTGATCCCCATGGGCACATTCCATCCCAAACTGTCAATCGAGGCCCCATCCAGAAGGGACAACAAGCAACCCCAGTCGGGTCTCATCACTGAGGTGTAGCTTGATCCCTATGGCACAGTGAGCACTGGACCCACGTCTGGCTATACCCGTCACACTTACAGAATTAACTGCAACAACAAAGTGATGGGCCAGGTCATCGTTTTTTGCGATAGACTCAAAAGTCTAACACACTTACTCATTCGTCCACACTCACTCTAACTCACTCGCAAGTCTCCACTCACTCTTACTCATACTCACTAACTCCCTCTTACTTATTTACCTCATTCACATTAACTCACTGATTCTCACTCATTTTCCCTATCTGATTCTCACTTCAGCACTCCCCCTCTCAGTCACTCACATTGCCTTATTCACACCTCCCTCACTCTTACTCCCTCATTCTCACTCACACTAACTCCCACTCACTCTCAGACTCAGTTTCACTGCTTATCACTCACCAACTCATACACACACACTCACAAACACACTCAAACTCACATGCTCAGACCCTAACTGATTCACACTCCATCTCATTCACTCACAAACACCCACAATCACACACACTCACTCACTTGCACTTTCACTCACACATAAACAGAGCAGCAACATCTGATCATTGTTTACATACCATCCTTCCTCTGCTGGCGACTCCTTCATTGCAGCAATAGGACAGCAATCCAGTGTTGGACACAGGAGCCAGCAAAACATGATTCCTGTGTTGGACACAAGGAGCCAGACACAGCAGCAAGGTCAGGGTTAACAGGACGAAACCCCACCTCAAGTCCACCACCAGCGTTTGCTAAGACTGGAAGCAGAGTCCTATCAGAGAGTCACAGGGATACACTGATGTGCTCCTTGACAGTCCCATTTTAGCAGACTATGCTAAAGCATGTGCAGTATGTCTGCTAAATAAAATGGATTGTGCCTGTGTGGGGGGATCGTAGTTAAATTACGTCCATCAGATATGTGGAATTCAGGCATCCACCAACAGAGTGCCTTCTGGATGGAAAATACTTTAACCCCTCTGCCCAAGCCTCCTTCTCCTATCATCTGAAGCCAGGAGAGGCCAAAAGGGCTAACCTGTGCACTGGCAGTTTACATGTAAACATGAAAGTTGCGTTTTCATGAATACTGTTAAATTATATAATGAGCATTGTGGGCAAAGGCAAGGGGCATTAAGTGGCGGCTCACAGGTGACCGGCCTGCTCCCTGACAGCACTACTGACGAGCTGCAACTGCCAGGTACTGTGGGGGACTACTTTCTGTGTGAGTGAAGGCATCGTGCTTAGGTTGAATTCCATCAGTCACACAGAAAAGAACTAATTTCTGAAGTGGCTGGCCCACCGCCCCATGCAGTATGCTGTGGTGATCAGAAGCAAAGCGTGAATGACACGACAGCAGATCAAATGGACGAAGAGGGATGACTGAAAGTTCATATTAGTAGGTATAATTACATTTTTTTTGTCAAACCAAAAGGTGTTGGGTAGTGACAGACATAAAAATGTATTTAAAAAAATGCTTTTCTGTATATATTTAGGTGGATTGGGAATGTAAGCACTGTGGAAACAAATAGTGATTTCAGGTAAGCCTTCAGAAAAGGGAAACTTTTGTGAATAGTTTCAGCACTAAGATGCAAACCCAGGTCACAAGTCTAGGGTGGTCAAAGTCCCTCCCCTGTTTTAGAGAGAAGACTCTGTTCTCCTTACAGGAGGCAGGAGAGGTGTCACCTTGTGCCCCAGCACTGCTGCTACTTGCATTTACTAACGCGTGGGTGTGTAACCTGGACTCGGTGTTTTTGATCCCTCCTTCCCACTCTCCCTCCTCTTTATTTGAGAGGGATTTCTTTGAATGTCTTACCTGAAAAGTAACTTCACATCATTACTTTTCTGCACTTAAAGAACTCCAAATATGCAGTGCTTTTGTCGTTTGAAGCTGAACAAAGAAAATCAGAAGAAAGCAAGCACTCATGAATGGCAAGTTTGACTGTTTTAAAAAATGCACCATGCGCATTTAGTTTAGTCTCTAAATACACTTTAAAATGTAATCCTGAGTTCCACACATGTTTAAATATAGTATCTCTTCAGCCACGTCTGAGCTGAATTACACACTGAAATGTGGAAAACATACATTTTAGTTATAAAAAGTAAACCCAACAAAGGTCCTATTGAATTTTTGCATGCTTATATTAACTTATTGCTTTTACAAAAAGGCCTGTTCCATATTATAAATGAGGAATACCATAAGGACATGACAATACGTATTGTGATGTCTCTGTGATTTAGACCTGCCAATTACCCCCTCAAAATAGGCCTGTAAGTGAGGAATGTTATATGGACTTAACGTCCCTTGTTGCGACGTTACTTCCGGTGACGTCATTGTGGTATACATATGCTAATAAGCCACCCACTGTTTTTCTTAGGATTTATGCCCTGTTGGAGTCCACCTCCAGCGTGCAGTCGTATAGTTGCCTGTCGTGTACACAAACTGAAGTACTCCTCCTGAATAGATGTAATAGTTCTGTGGAAGGGGGGCGCTGATGAGCCCGCAGCAAGATGGCCGCACGATAGTGCTGCTCTGCCAGCCAGAATTAATATCCGTTAATTACAAGTGGAAATGGCAGGCATCTGCGAGTTTTGAAGCCAGATTTATGCATCGGAATATGCGCGCAGCATAATACCGCTGCTGGGAGAAATGCGCGCCGACAGAAAAAGAAGACACGCTAACGAAGAAGTCGAGGGCCGCGGACTGACTCGAGACAAGATGGCAGCGTAAACCAAGGCCCAGACTACGACGGAGGTGAAGGGCGCTCCACCTACACATCGCTGTTGAGGCCCCAGCGGGAAAGTGACGGACCAGGAGCCGCTAGCCTGGCTGGAGGCAAAGAAGTGATCCCGAGCTCTCCTCAAAATAAAGGCAAGTGAGAATCGGAAAGGCGGAGGCCTGATAGACCGCGTCCCGTGTGTTCGGCGCTAGGCCTGGAAGCAGTCTACGGCGTTGTGGTATGTGGGCGCGGAGGAGGCGGCCAACAACATACATAAGGGCGGGCGCCTACCGGCGTGGACTCGGGCCACACATAGCAGCGCGTAATATGGCAAAGCCCCTCCGCGGTTGAGCGACATACACGGACCTGAGCTCCTCACACAAAATAAACGGAGACTCACAAGGCCTCCTCCCCTGATCTCGGTGTCACAACTAAAGGTGGGCTGCAGCGTGCCGAGAAGACAGCCCGCTATGCACATAAAATGGAAATAAATGCTAGAGTGCATTAAGGACATTATGCAGCATGAACATGAGCGCTGTTTCCAAGACATAATAGCCTACAAGGGTGTAAAGGCGCTGCAAGCAGTATACTGAAATAACGTACTTGGCCCAAAGAACACTCCCCTACACGCGCATGTGAAGTTGTATGAGACTGGGGCCGGGAGCGAACTGCACTACAACGCGAGCATAGTTCCACGACCCTTCTGCTATACTACGAGATATAACTGATATGGCTTACGCTCCATAGTAGTGGTGACTGTCCTCCTGATCCTGGGCAGCAACATGCACCTATTGCAGTAGATACACACGGAGACCAAAATCAGGCACCTATGGGGATTTAAGCTCATAAGGACAACGCAAATGTATGAAAAAATGACCTAAGGAGTGGAAACGTGTATAACGGCGAAAAGTTGTGAATTGCTTATATCACTCCAAGAGCTGGCTAGTAGGCGTGGAGCTGAGAACATGGGCAAGGCCGACAAACAACAGTTCAAGCTGTCGTTTGACTCCCGACGGGCCCCCAGATCTACTGTGGCACACTCAGATACTGAACTGGAGACGGGGCAATCGGTGCGTCATCAATGGAGACCACCCTAATGGCGATTCAACAAAGCTTACAGGCTATTGATGGAAAGATCAATACCCCCACGATCAGAATGGACAATATGACTGCCAAATTAGACAAGCAAGGAGCATGCCTAGACAACGCAGAACAGCGCATCTCCTCTGTCGAAGATGAATCACATGCGACAGTGAAAAAATGCAGTGACATGGAAAAACTACTAGAGGTCATAAGAGCAAAGAACGAAGATTTGGAGGTGCGCTCCCGAAGAAACAATCTACGAATAATGGGGGTTCCAGAAAGCACGAATACAGGCCGCTTGAAGAATATGTTGAGACAATGCTCAAAGAAGTGTTTGGTGTGGAGAACTTTTCCCAAGTGCTAATCATTGAGAGAGCGCATAGATCACTTGCTCCCAAGCCACCACCGGGAGCGTCGCCACGGCCTATTATAGCTAGAATCTTGAACTATAGAGATAGCGATACCGCACTGCAACTGGCAAGGGAGAAACAGCAGATCAGCTACGGGGGAAATGTGGTGTCCTTTTTCCCGGACTTTACTATGGCGGTCCAGGTGGCGCGCAGGGAGTTCACTCCCGTCTAGAGGAAACTGCGCGAGATGGAAACCACTTATGCAATGCTGTATCCTGCAAGGTTGAGGATCACGCATGAAGGCAGGATGAAAGTTTTTTCAACGCCGAAAGCAGCCCAGGATTTTCTTAAGCAGGTGAAGGTTAAGCAAAAAAGCCCGAGGCGTTCTCCCTCCCCTGCGCACTCAGAGTCATAGTGAATGGGGTGAGTCATTAAAAAATGATGTGTGCCCTGATAGGGAGATTTACTACATACTGGAACAGATAACCATCTGCAATGTTATGCAAGGGAGTTCAGTGACGAAACTATGGGACTAATATATCATTGATACCCAAGAACTATGTAGAGGGAGAGCAGGAGACTCTGAACTGCCCTACCTATGTTTACTGTATGGGCATGCAATATAGAGATGGGATTGTAGAATGTTAAATCTAAATGTGACAGTAGAATTCAGAGTTATTTAAAGGTATTGTTGGGTACTGTGGAGATTGACGAACTCATAAGACTAACCCTATCACAACGCTACAATCTGATTTGTAGGAGTTGGTGGTCTGGGTGCAGGGTGGACTACACCACAAACTTTGGCATAGGAGATGTGCTCATACAAAAAATATAAAATGGAAACTATATCACAGGATGTCCATAAAACAATAATATTCCAGCCACATCTGCTTCCAGCCGCCCCTTAAAGGTGTTCCCCAACAAAGTTAGAATGTTGATTACAATTGTTTTGTGGGTATGTCTTTGGCATGATTGGGATGCTAAAATGGGAGGGGGGGAAACGGGTTGTATGTTTTATCAGGCATGATATATTGTTGGAACTTGAAGGGGGGATTGTTTATATACACGGCCAATATCACCCAGAATAACAGATTACACATACACACAGCCGATACAAGTACTAATCTGACACAACACATGCCCATGCAGCACAGATGGATTAATGCATAACCGTGATAACGCATCACCAATACATTTACTCACCTGGAATGTTAGAGGGTTAAACAACCCTAGGAAAATTAGGTGCACAAGCACAATATGCACACTACTGGTATCACCCAATACGATATATGCCGCATTTGGCAGTCGAGGATGGAGATGCAAATCCTATCCCACTCAGCAGTATATTAACAGACCAACGGGAACAGGTGACTAAAAATGAAATGAACACGGTACAATCGACATCCTCAGCATGGCAACGTATGGGAAAATGATTGCGCAAACTGCCATTATACAACCCAGCTATGCCATTAAAACAGCATCCATCGATCTCTGTGACGCAAGATAAGGGCAGCATGGAAATGCTACAGCAGGTGGGAATCGTGACAATGGGAGACCTATACAAAGATGGCGCATTCCTTGAGCCTGATGACTTGGCGTATGTAAGCAATCAATCACTATTGTTTAAATTTACATATCACAGGTTAAGAGCAGCAGTCAAAAAACTATATCCAACCTTCCCAAGCGAACCGCCCACGCTATTGCCGCTACAAATGATCATAACTAATTCAGATAACATGCACACAGTTACGAAATTATATAAGGCAATGCAAACCGAAATAGCAATAGGCACTAGTAAGGCGCAGGAGAGATGGAATATACTATTGGACACTCCTCTGAGTGCAGAAGACTGGCAGTTCTGCTGTACGTTGACGGAAATGCTAACCCCAAACAGGAATCTACGCATTATACACTATAAATATTTACACCAAACATACCATACACCAGCAAAATTGCAGAAATATGGGCTACGAGAGGAGGTAATCTGCCGAAGGTGCGGGGTGGACAACGCTGATTTCTTACACCTAGCATGGAATTGTAGTAAAGTCAGGTTATACTGGGAACAAGTTACGCAAATGCTAAGCTGCATGCTAGAATGTAACATAGAATGTTCAATACAAATCTGTCTATTGGGTTTTTTAAAACAATTGCAATCAGTCAAACGCAAATTTGGTGCGGTAGCGCTGTTATTAGCAAAAAGAAGGGTATCAATGCACTGGGACAGTAAAATGTGTCCCACAGATAAACTTTGGATAATGGACATGGTATACTGCAGAGACACTCTTAAAACATATGAAGAGGAATTACCAACGGCCTCAAAGCCTAAAGACTTTTGGGACCTCTCACAACCTACTTAAGAGCTAACCCGGATATGATGAACATGTAAGATGCGTAAACATAAAATATTCCAGGAAAGGATAATGTGATAAAATACTAAGATGCAAGAGTAAAATAATGCCTGTTATGTTTGTTAAATGTGTTTTACAGGAATCAATAAAAAACCTTAAAAAAAAATAGTTGTGTGGAAGAGGTGATGTAATTAAAGTAGGAATGACATTAAGCACGTAGCAGGTGAATTCCAAGGTAAACGCGCATGCAGTGTAAAACTAGCCTAAAGTACTCGAGATAAAGAACACGTTTATATATGCAAAAAATCACCCAGATTATTTTCATTAGCGTTTTACTTCTCCGTGATTTTAGATTATATGCGATCATAGGCTACCAGAAGGAACGCTTAAAGAGTGCGCTGGGACCATCCTGTTATCCAAGTAGGTACCGCGGGCTCGGTGTAAACGCAGACGGCATTAAGAGTCTGGTACAAACGCCACCAAGGCCTGGAGCCCTGGGTCTGGCTGTGCTTTTCTTGGCAGGTGCTTCAGTCCTCGCGAGCGTTTACAGCATGACATCTTTGAAATACTAAGGAGTTTAGATTCCCCGCGGACCGATTTTCCAGACTAAAATGAGGTATTTGGCCGGTTTTCAGCTTGTTCTCTTCCCTCATCCCGTAGACGCGGTTACAGCCGCATAGCTCACCAGTGAATGTTCCGAGGCGCTCTGCGCGCAGCGCTGACCCTGAAGCCGTTGACTTCATAACTACCTCATGATTCAAATTATACGAGGTGCTGTTTACTGAGCTGCTGTCAGACCGGGGATGGTTCCAGGTAGTTTTTTTTTTAACCAACTTAGTGAAATGCATGGCAGCACTCAGCCTGAAAATATTGCGACACTGATTAAACAGAAACAGCAGCTCCCAAAGATGAAATGCTGTGACGTAATTTGCAAACACAAATTCTACAAGTCGCTCTAGGAGGAAGTTCTTCATGTACTCACACCTGTAGCTAAAACATCTCTGTAGACCTTCTATTTTTGCATCATTGAACAATTAAATTATCTCTTTTATTGGATGCTGCCTCACACGTTTTAATGAGTAAACAAACAAGCATTGGCAAAGCCAATAGGTCTGGATTTAGTGTGTCAAGGTATGCAGTTAAAAGCCAGACAAAAAATTAAAGGCAGACTGTATGCATTGAAGGCTCCCTTACCTTCCTTGCAGTCCTGTTTTTGTTCCTATTTCAAATAATGTTCAGACACAATGGAACCTTCATGCCAGTCCTCCTTTAGGCTACCTTGCCACACAATTTTTGTTTAACATAGAAACAAAACCAAGCTATCATTGAAGGCAAGAGATCCTTCAATATAGGCTGCCTTTAATTTCTAGGAATCAAAACAAGCATTGGCAATGCCACTAGGTCTAGCTTTAAAAGAATATGGTACTGTGAAGCATTACAAGTAAATAGAATATATATTTGTGTGGAAGCAAGGAACTGTAGAATAATACTGGTGTAGGTTAGAAGGTCAGGTGACAGATGCACTGTCAAGCCAGCCCTAAAAATCAATGTATGTTAATGCGAGCTAAATTTAACGAGGGCGAGCTGTTTTTAGGTCCTACTCGCCCTTTCTGGCGAGAAGGAAGACAAACTAACTTTTGTCCTCTGTCTCTGAAAACGGAGCAAATGTGACAAGATAACAAGATTTAAAAGCATTTTTATTGCTCACAAAGTTAATGAGCAATAAAGATGCCTTTAAATCTTGTTATCTTGTCACATTTGCTCCGCTTTCAGAGACGGAGGTCAAGTAGGTTGCAGTTAGGTCGAGGAAAGTTTTCAAGGTACTAGACCTGCAGGACTAGTACCATTTTTTGGATTTTTCGAGCCCTGGTTAATGACTGCCCTCCGCCAATCTGTGCTGCTGCGAGAGACCGACAAACACCATAAATTATCTAGTTTTCTAAGACACTTTTTACAGTATCAGTATAATTTGTGTGCCCCTGAAGATTCAAGCTCAGGCACGTGGATAAATAAAATAATCAAGCTGGTGGAGGGCAAGCACTTTTTTGTGGAAGCACACAACGTTTGCCCCATCAAAACATGTACTCCTGGCTCCCAACATGTGGGTGGAGCCAAAGCCCTTCTCAAGTGGTACTCACATAATTGTCTGGCGACAGCTGTGCTGTCGAGCCAGACCATAAATACCTGGCCTTGGCAGCACATGTAAGAAGCATAGGATAGAGGGACTTCAGAAAAATGTGAGAATTTGGCATGTGGGGAAAATGAGCGCACAGGGGAAGGAGTGAGTGCTAGAAGGCAGAAACAGAAGGGCGGCATGTGGGCGGGTACAAGGACTGCACAGGTGGGAACAAAAGAGGAATAGAGCAAAACACATGGGAAGAACCAGCAGGAGGGGACAAAGAGGGCTATAACAGTAAAGTAGTCTCTCATGCAGTTCAATGCAAGCACTCAAGTGGAGTGGACAGATACTTCCAAACTGCCACTATAAATCCTCCAGTGTGGTGAGTGAAAACACCATTGTCAAGGTCTCAATCCAATGGTTGAAAGAGGCTGCTGAAAGAAAGCCAGTGATTGAAAGTGGAGGACCCAATGCCTGCACTTTGTATATTGTATGCAACAGATCTGTTTGAGAGCAGTGCCAAACTTAGAAACCAATGGGTGGAATGTTTGAAGTAACCTCAGTCTCTGGTAATTACTTGGGGTTGCATTCCAGACAGATAGCAACCACCCATATGCAAATCATAAATGACTTACAAGCTAAATAATAGATTCTATATTATTACCAGTGGCGGCTGCCTCGGAACAGGGGTGGGGCATGAAAAAATAAATAAAATAAACTTACCTTCATCGTCGCTACCGCCACATGCCTCTCCTCCATCCTCCCTCACACTGGCAGCACTGGAAGCACCCAGGCTCCCAGACTCTCCCATCCAATCACGACACTTCATCAGTAGTGTTGTGACTGGTCTTAGCGGCCTGTTTGGCCACTCAGGCAGTGCCTGGGAGCCTGGGCATGTTCTCCACCGGGCTGTGCAACACATCCCGGTGGAGAAAATGCTAAGTGTGCATGACGGTTTGGTTGGCCCAACCGTTATGCACACTTAGGGAGTGCAAACCAGTCCTCACTCTGCTCTGGTGAGCCAAGCCCCGCCCCACCCCGGCTCCGAGTCTCACTCAGTAAAATAAAATGATAATAACATCTTGTTATTTTCCCTTTTTTGCACTGCTCAAAGAGCAGTGCGGCAACACTCCTCCGCCTTAGCGGAGGAGCCGCCACTGATTATTACCCAAGTTATCTGGAAACATTTGAGAGAGCTCGAAAGTTTGAAAGGTTGAATACCCCCCAGGAAGGCATATCTGTGATCACTGTACTACAGTAGTTGCCATCACCAATTTTCCCATATTTTCTGTGGTTATGCATACATGTGGCTCTACTGCTTTGGGTAGTCTTCTGCTTTGGGTAAGCTTCAGCTTGTGCTTGCTCCACAACAGAAATCTACAAAATGTTTTGGTTTTAATTAACTTCCAAAAGGTCCCTTAAATTTCAGAAATGTTATGGTTACCACAGAATTTCCAAAAGATATTGGCCATTCTGGGGTTAGTATTTAAACGTCTATCTGCCATTGAATATAAACAGGGTCACTGGAACTATGTTTCACTGCAGGACTATATTATACTGCTTTGCAAGTAAAAGCAAAATTATGTGGCACATTCTAGCTATTTTGATATTTTAACACACATAGGCCCCTCATTACAAGTTTGATGGAATAGGTGAGGTATTTACCACTTGTGGTAAATGCCATTACCCAGGACCGGAGTATTTACCATGTGTGGTAAATACCTTGAATGGAGACTTTTTAACTTGCGAATGAGGCATAACATGCAGAATCCATATTTAACACCCTGAATTCCGCATGCTTTGACTTTTTACGGGCCTTTTCCCCCAATCAATGTCAGCAGGTTTGACCTGCCAGAACGTATCAGGGGAAAACCATGGGGGTGTGATAATTATCATACAACTCGTAATTCTAATCCCTGTGCAAACATGTTTGCACAGATATCGGAATTTACCCTGTACACATAATCAGGGCCATCGTTTTTGATACAAAAGGCATTCCAAGGACACATAAAAGGATTCCAATGGAAGAAAACTATACACTTCAGCAAATTCTATACAAATGGTATTCACTAACAATTTATGTCTTGCATGGAAGCACAGTAAAGCGGTCTTTTCCATGCCCTGGAAGGAGTGGCTTGTGCAAATATATAGAATGTTATACTTAGAAGAAAACAATGTTGTAGGTACACATTATTGTAATAAGAGATGTGAGCACGCAAACCTATCTTAAATGATCAGGTCAAAAGCACGCCAATGGCTAGGACCGATAGCGTTGCAGTCCCGATACGGACTTTGGGGCTCCTCGAATGGACCTGTCAATCATACATTTGAGATCAAGTTAAAAAATCAGCACTGAGGCATTCTAATAAGAATGACAGACACCGATTATGGTTTGATATATTATGTAAGGAGTTAATAAGCAAAATACTTGAGATATGCCATCAATAAATGTAGCAGCAAAGCATACAATTAATAACTACAAATAATTCAGTAAGGTTCTATATGAAATCTGGCATAGATTCACCTTCTAAGGGTGGGAAATAGGAGGTAATGGGGTACAGAGAAATGCATGTCCTTTTATAGGACTTTAGACAAAGACTGTCATACGTCTCTACACAAGAACATGGTTCTCAGGATATGCATCAATGAGGAACAAGCAAAAGGAAACATTTTACTACAGAATACATTTGGGGATTCTCTCGTATTATTACATTGGATTTAGTTGTTCTCACATTGTATACCAGCAGCTTGGGACAGGTTGAATGACCTTGGTTACGCACAGTGCTGGGAGAATTCACTGGCAAAGTTCTTTTTATTGTTAGAGTGAACTTGCACTTCTTTATTTAGAGCAAGAAATAGTAGTACTAGTGATCACGCGGTATAGTATGACAGTGATTCAAGATGGAAGACAGTTGTTGCTTGAATATGAATTTGCCTTGAAAAAACAACAAAACAAGAGACGTTTGGCAAAACAGGAACGGTTGGTTTAATTAAACACTTCAGTCGGGAGCACAGTTACAGAAGCGGGCCTGAGGACTGCCTCAAAGTACAATCAATCTGAACAGGGTTTTATACAATTCTTTGGGTATCATAAAGTACTTCCATCAATCCTTGTTTGTTAAAAGAATGCAGGCCTTGTCTGTGGAGTCATAAATAAGGCCCCTGATAGCAAATGCAGGTGGGCCTCGACCTTGCATGGACAAAATGTAGGCCAGTGGGTAATGTTTCCAGATGTCCGGCATGAGGGGCGCGTGATCACTGCATTTATTGTGTGTGCTGTCTCCTTATTGGGTATGTGTTCCTAACTTCGTGTAGCATCTGACTTTATGGTGTTTTGAGAATGCGCGCACCCCTCTGGCCATGTGTGCTTTATTGGGGGCAATCTCCCTGGACCACTGTGGTGTGGCTGCGCTTATCTGGGAGATGGACCCGTGTTTCCTGGTCGTGCGTTTGTCTGCTAGCTAAGTGCCACCCCACCTGTGACCTGTCAATCAGTAACCTCAGGCCTAGGTCGCAGAGCCTGCCTGACCACTTATTTCTGAGTCGGAGTTGATGGAGAGTTCATGACGGGCGAATTTGATAATAGTGTTGCAATTTTGTTCTTATGTACGAATGTATTATTATAAACATTAGCATCGATTCTATTAATATTAACAGTGTAAACACAGGTTACGTTGGCATAAACCAGTTTCTAAATGTATTTAAAGTGAAAAAGAAAATGGCACTCAGAGAGGAGGGCTCACTTTATTCTGGGCATCCTAAGTATGTTTTAAATCCTTTCTACTGGAGGTCATTTCTGGGTTTGTTCTGTGTAAACATAATAGAGCCTCTGAAAATGCTTGGCAGTGTCTTCACATTTATGATGATACTCTCATTGATGTTGTGTGATGTTGAGGTCGTATATTAGTGTCTTCCCTTCTGATCTGGCCTTCAGAGGTCCCACCTGTGGTCCTAAAAGACTAGTCATGTGATGTTGCTCCCCTACTGACCTAGTTGTAGGTATCAAGAGAGCTGGTGTTCCATTTGAGCTTCTAACTTTCCCCAACCAGTTCTTACTGGCCGGGGAGTCAGACATGCTAACACTGTAGCACACAGAGATGTTGGTAAAAGCAGGGGGATATTTCGAGCAAAGATTAGTGGTAGAGGATAGCCAGAAAAGGGGGCAGAGGTATATGAGCGACTCTTGATGGAGTCGGCTGAATAGATGTAGGGGGAGGTGAAAGAAGGGGGGAGGCAGGTGAAAGCAGAGATAACTGCCAAAGGGGAAACGAAAAATTGCACAAGGCCACCCATGCCCCTATAATAGCTCAGTGACATGGTTGAGTTTGCTGTGAGAACATCACAAAGGCTTCCACTTTCCTGGTCCATTCATGACTTCGGCCGCGTGGAGGTGCAATTGCAAACCAAGGAAAGTCTAAGGCAGTTAAATAGCATAACCACTCAAATTAATGGATCTACAGCAAATTCTGAACAGAGTAATGTAATTATCAGGCTCTTTTGTGGTGGACTACAGCTCATCTAGTGAGCCCAATACCCAGGATAGTGATGAGGTGTAAAAGGAATAATGAAGACACACTCCCGAGTCACAGCACACACACCATTTGCAAAAATGAAACCGATGGCTCTAATCACAGATGACCGGATCCAGTGATGTGTTGGTTAAGTTGTCAGAGAAGAGTCCACCTCAAAAACTCTCTGCACATAGAGTGATAGTGAAACACAAGTGGCCATAGACATGTATTGGAACTAATGGGCCTAGTTACAGGATGGGATAATTGAGTGTTGTCGCAGGTAAACAATTAGAGCAAAGTCCACATCATAAATATTAGCTTATGTTAGAACACGGCCTCCAAGTATGAACATTTACTGGGGCATTGTTTCTTGTGACATCACCGCAGAAGAAAGTGTTTAGTGAACTATATCACCAGTGGTACCCATGCAAGAGCCAGGGCTAATACACGGTAAGATCAACAGTGGCTCTTTACAGTTCATGGGTCACAGAGTTATAGAATTACATTCAGTGGTAAAAGCAATAAGATATATATCTAAAGTAAGACAACATTTTATCAGTCTATTTACACAACAGCAAACAAGAAGTGCTCGGTGGTGCTCACTCTCTGCCAGAAATCAAAAAAGAGCAAGGAAGTGTGAATGCACAACAAACAGATGGAACCTGCGGGCAATACAGTACAATACACCAGTGGCGGTGCGTCCATTAGGGCGCTCGGGCGTTGACCCACAAGCCGCGCCCACAGCTCCCTCGGCGGCTCTGTCTGAACTTACAATGCATGTCAGTCAGCATGACGCCGGACCGCCCACCCCTTCAGAGTCTGAAGGGGTGGGCGATCCGGCATCATGCTGACTGACATGCATTGTCAGACTCAGGGGGTGGCGCGGAGCGCTACAGCAGGCAGCAGCACAAGTGCGCATGTTGGGTTTAGGTCGGAGAATTTTTCCGACCAGCCCAGTCATGCGCACTAGTGTTTGCTCTGGCTGGCGGCTGTGCATTAGGAGAGCGAGGGTTGATCAACGCCGCAACCCTCGGTCTCCTAATGGGCGGGCGGGCGGCGAGTATCCCCGCTAAGCCAATCCTGGCACTGCTGGAGCAGCATCAGTATTGGCTGAGAGGGGTTGCCACCAGTGACGTGGCTGTTCCTGTTTAGAAGAAGTTGAAGGCGCCAACGCGGGACCCCGGTCCAGGAGCAGAGGCGGTGCGGACTCGGTCAGGTACGTTTTTTTAAACTTTAATTTTAAACTCCCCACGGCCCCCACCCCCGCGCGACCCCCCGCGAGTATTGCGACTGAGCCGCGACTGCTTGCATGTGACTGAGCACATCAACATTTGCACTTCGCCCAAGATGGTAAGACAGTCGAAATGCCCAGTGCAGGGAAGAGAGAGAAATAGCGAGAGAAATAAAGGAGGCGCAATGTCAGTGAAAGCCATGGTGATGGGTAGAGACATGCAGAAAAAGACAGGGACAGACCTAGAAAGAAAGCCAGGAAAAGAGGGAGAGGCAGAAAAAGACAAGCAAAATTGCCATATAGATAAGGAAAGACGGAAATATAGGTAGAGAGATAGAAAAGGAAGCCGGCAAAAGAGACGGAAAAACAGACGGGGAGAAAGAAACGCATTTAAAGGTAGAAGCAAACGGAGAGAGAAAGGGAGAGAAGAGGCACGGAAGAACGGAGAAAGATAAAGAGGCAGAATAAGAAGGGAAACGAAGGATGGAGACGGGGAGGAAAAACAACAAGAGAAAGACAAGGAAATATGGAGACAGGCGACAGCTGGAGGGCGTTAGGATTAGGAAGAGATAAAGACAGACAAAATCAGTATCGCTGCCTCTATCTCTCTGCAACTATATCTATCTGCCTGTTGCTCCTTCTGTCACTGCTTCTGTATTTCTCTTCTTTGTATGCCTGTCTCGCTTGGCTACTGTGTCCCTTTCTCTCGCTGTCCACTTGTCATCATTCTCAGTATAAGCACCGAGTTTGGCTCACAATCTTTTGCTGGGACTGGTGTTTTCTAGGCTCAGCCTGCCTGACCTGTATCTGCTGGGCTGAAGTGCATTCAGGCCCAGGGCACAATCTGATCGTGCATCTACGGGGACAGCAGTCTTGACCTTTATCATATCTTCAGTTGTCAGTGGGTTTCAGGCCTTTTGAGTGTTATACAGTTTAAAAAAAAACCTGAACACTTAAGTAATTTAAATACATAATTGCCGACTTTCTGGGGAAAGTCCGGGGGTGGGAGGGGTTATGCTTACGCTGATGTGACCGTCTCCTTTTGGACACTACTGCATTGCACCATCTGTGTGTTTTTAAGCTTTTAAATTTAATTATTCAAATGAAGCCTGCCACATGTATTATAACCAGAATGCGGTGGTGATGTCCACAGTTTCATCTTTAAATGCCACTCCGGTGGCACATTGCTTCAAAGTACTTATATCAAAAGTTGAAGTAAATGCTTTGTACGTTTTTGAAACGTTATCATTTACAACTAGCCGAAATGTTTCGTTTTAGATACTGTGGTTTTGCACAAGGAGTATCTGCTTCTCCTTAGTGGAGCTTTGTTTATGTCAGAGCTCATTGTACATTGAACGTTGGTGCAGTTGGTTTTTATTTCATATTGGCTAGTTGCTTGAAGTTTTCCACCCACACGGGCAAGGGAACTGGCGGCCTCCGTAAATACTTATTTAATCTACTGAATATTGTAAGGCCATCAAGGGTATTTTTTTTAAATTTTGAATCCCAATTGAATTAAAAATAAGTCGTGGAGGAAACGTTACTGTTTGCAAAACATTTTATCAATTTGTAGTAACACCGAGTTCATTTTTGGATGCCTCCGCAATGGTCCAGACTAGTTTTGCCCTTTTATTTTCTCTGCTGTGACACTTATTTTTGCGGATCTGATAACATGCTTCCTATTGCATTTCACGCTACCCTGTGCTACGCATGTTTGCATAAGCTGTGGTTGATGTTCTCGATTTGTTGGCATTACACCTTTAATCAATAAAGAACGTGAAAGTAAAACGGTCTTGAAACTAAAATGAACTTTTAACCGTCCTAAGTATGACATAGGATCATACTATGCATTATCTAATGGGATGTCTGCATTTGGGCGACTATTGGAATCAATAGATGTGTTCTTCATGTTTTGTGTAGAATGTTAATTAAGGAGCATCTGATTCACAATTGCTTTATTAACCTTCCTGCTATCTCAAATTTGCTTGAAAATGCACCATTTGCCCACTCTTTTTTCAAAATTTTCTTGGGGGGAGAACCCCCCCGAACCCTCTCTAGGTGGTTCGGGCTCTCACGCTAAGCTCGCTCACAACATTGCAGTACGGCTATTGTTTTACGCCTCACCACTTTCGAATGTCACCAGCCACCACTGCAATACACTGGGAACCATAGAATGGGTTTATTCCGCATTAGTAGGATTATGGCAAATGCCCCCAGTCTTAGTGCCAGAATGTTGATGATGTTTCAGCCTGTACATTGATGAAACACCACCATGGAGCCTGTTGTGGGTAATGCACATTAATGGTATTAGAAAGGCGTAGCACGCCCCCTTTAGCATTAATGAGGCAAAGCCCCTTAACAACTAAAGGGCTGTGAAGTGGCACAGTTAGAGCAGGGAAGATAGCTTCGTATCCCAGGAACCACTCAGAAAGGCATTGACGTGGCAGAGTGACTGCTGCTACCAGCAGCAGTTCTGCTACTGATAGTAATTTCGTTGGTCTGATAATTTGAGACAGGTTTCAGAAGTGAAGCAGTAGCAGGTTTCGAGTCATTTAATTATGTCATTACATTGCAACTATTAGGCATTGATATATTGCTGGAACCCATTTAATGTGGGGCATTGGTGTTAGCCAGGTGCTTTAACATGTAACTCGTATGCCCCTCCCCTTAACGTAAGTGCTGATGCAGGAAATGACCAGCAGTTCTTGACCTCGGAAGTGATTCTAGCTCCACAAGATGGAGGATTTGCAGCCGTCCATTGAAGGAGCTGCGGTTCTGGCACACGGGCCTTCCACGCCTTTACATGGCCAAACATGGCAATTAGTACACAAAATTTTCATTTGGATCAGACACCAAAGCTTTCAAATTCCCCAGGTCCATGCGTGATTGGCTCATCAAGTACAAGTTGTTCTATGCGTTCTAGTTCTGTTTACTCCATGATAAATTCAAGAATGCAAGTATCAGACACAAAGAAATAACGTGGACTGATTAAGCTATTCACACATGGACTTGGGAAACTTGAGAGTTCTAAGACAAGCTTAGCGCGAGGATCTCCAGGCAATCCAGGATGGACCCCACATGGAGGAGTCACGGCCCATGGTCATGTGGTCGCAGGCGGCCAATGGGGACCACCAGGCAATGGTGGGTGATATTTCTGCTAAGCAGGTAAAGGCTATTATTTGAGTGAGAAATTTGCAAGAACACCTTCTAGTTTGAACAGCCGAAAAGCAACTTACCACAAAGCAGGTTTGATAGAATTAAATTCAAGCTAAACAGCCCAAATCTAAGGTGAATGCATTTATTGCTTGTTTAACTAGGATCCAGGCAAGCAAGACACCAAGGAATGTGTTTCCCTCACCTCTGATCCAGTCTGGCCATTCTGCCATTTTCCCAATCTACAGCAGAGGTACTCAAAGTTCGGACCACGGGGCGTTTGTGACCCTCCAGAAGCAGCCCCAAGCATGAGAGCTAACCGAGCCAGCTGTAAAGACTTGGGAGGCCCTGCTGCGATCCCTCTATTTTTTTTGACCGCGATCCCTCTGTTACTGTGGCCGAAAGTTTGAAAGAGTTGCGTGAGAAGGGCTAGTGTTTAATTACATTTACATGCCAACAGGGACTAAGGAACTGTAGCAACCTGAAGGTGATACAAACACAGCTTTTTAAACAAGGTTACCTTTTGAGGTTCGAATAAGGTGGAATGTCAACAAGAACAATAAAACACATGCAATTAAGAGGCAAAGAACATGCAGGGAAGAGGCCCTCAGCAAGCAAGGCCCAGCTAAATGGCTTGCAGCTCAGCGTAGCGCAATTTTTTGGTAGATGAGGCCTGCAGTATTTTGAGCTCATTTGATGATCTTTGCGGTGTGTTTCTGATGACATTGGGTCAATTCCTGACACATAATGCACTGAGAGGAGCTATAATTACATATGGGAGCTGAATGACATGGAGCCTGGGCCAGCTTTAGGGCAGTGCGATCGGTGCGGCCACACTGGGTGCTGACCTGTGGAGGGGCGCTGACCTCGATTGGGGGGGGGGGCGCTGTGTTTATCAGTAACTTATGATTGGCGAGATGAGGGGCACTTTTTCCCCGTGGTCATGAGGGAATCCGAGGAGGAGGTCCTGGAGGGGCGCCAAAAATTATTGTCGCACTGGGCGCCACCAGCGCTAGAGCTGGCCCTGCATGGAGCCACCTAGGTTGGAGGTGATTCAATTGGTTTTTACCCATGGACATGGGTTGAGGGCTGTTACAATGTTCCAAGGTGCAATATTGAAACTCTATCCACGTGGGAATGCAGACTGGTGCACTAGGTGGGAGGCAGTGTTAGGACAAGAAATAACAGCAGCCCAATGGAAATGATGTCTTGAATGCACAACTTCTGTATTGAGGGACCCACGCTCCATACATACTCAGTTTCATTATTTACATCATACATACCTCCTGTGGCGTCTGATGAACTTTGAAAGTGGTGGGGAGTAAATTCCTTCCTCAAACTGGAACAAGTAAGCAAGTGAAGTGATGGAGCCTGGAGTGCTTGTAGAATGTTTGGGGCAAGCGTGGCTCCAAAAACAAACAGCAAAATGGGGCATTTACAACACAATTTATATGGACATATGTTAAACAATCCAGAGGTTCTCAAGGGGTATGTTTGTGTTGTGCCAAGCAAACTTTACCTTTACTACTGGGTCTTGAATCTTCCCAAGGAAATCATGACAAAATGGAGGGAAAACCATGGACTTTGTAATGTAGTTTCCATTAAAAGTTGGTTACCGCAATGTGCATTTCAAACAGTACAGAAAAACAGGGTGTACAAAGCCACCTCGTCCTATCGATTTTCACCATCTTTCTTTATTTCATCTTCCCATCCAGTCTCTTCGAAAGGGGTTATCAGTCATATGTTGTAGCTGAGATTCTACATGGAAGGGGTAGGGTGAGCATGTCAAAGGTTATACAAATCTGATAATCACAGGCCATAGATATCAAAGCTAGACCTTCTTACAAGCTCAGTGCTACTGCTCGCTTACAAAGAAATCCCATGATCAGAAAGCATGCAGATGACGTCAGTCTCACATGGCCAGGGCTCAGAGAGTATTTCTGACGAAACCTTTATCAATAAAGATAGTAAAATGCCTCTACCCAAAAAGGTAATGTATAGACCCTGAAAGGTGAGTCCACTTACCAGTGATCAAACACGTATATACAAGTGCACATACAGTCATACCTACGTGTTTGCAAACAGAGATTATCACTCACCAGAGTATGAGCAACATAATGAAAATCATATGGGCAATAAAGTGGTCAAAGTGCATTACAAAAAAGTATGGGAACTGTGATGCTGCGAGCAATGGGGTGGAGTGAGGGAGCCTGTGGGCTGGGTCAACGGCATGGTTAAAAAAAATATACTGTAACTTTTTCCGGTGCTTAATCGTCAGGCAACTACATATAAAATAATGCACAGTTTATTAATCTGTGGGAAATGCAGTATTGTACATTATGAAACCTCTATTAGTTAATGCACTGCAGAGGTCTGTGCCTGTAACCAGAGAGCCAGAGAATTGAATTCTGGTTGGTGCAGTGGAGAATAGTGACTTGTGTATTTTTAGTGCTCTGAGGTCCCAGTCTGTGTCAGAAAGCAATGTGATTATGTAAGTCATTATTTTAAACTTGCATTGCACACAGTATAGGGTAGGCTGCTACAAAATGTTTAAGATATAAAAATTATTCCAAAATATAGATATTAGTAATACCGAGACTGTAGTGCAATTTGTTTAATAACTGTCCTTTAAAAGCACACATTTCACCCTCAGCAATTCCCTTGCAATACTACTCAAAAAGAAAAAATCTGTGTCATGAAGAAGCTTCTAGTGATTACATCAATTAAACTCAATGCCGGCTTCCAAGCACCCTTTACATTTGCAGATTAACTGGTTGCGCATATTTATATTTCTTTCAGGCAAGCAGGCACGCTGGCAAGAAGGCTTGTTTATATGTCTGCCCATACCTCAGTTTGACAGCACCGGAGACTCCCTGCCTTACGCTTCAGCTGAAGCAGTTCAGCTTTCGGAATTAGCCATCCCAGTACGTTTGCCTTTTCACAAAAAATAGGGAAACTGTTTTTCTTAAATTAAAAAAGTTTGGGTACGTCATGCCCCTCAGATCCCTCCGACTTCGACCGCTGGGCTACTAAACTAAATAACTTGTGTCCTAGAGACCAAACAGAGGTTGCTATTACTCTACTCAGTGGTAGACAGTCACCTCAGAGAGATTAAAAGGTTCAGGACAATCTGCTAGCATTCCAGGCTAGGCACCGCATACAGTTGCCTTCAGCAAACACACTATTTCACTGAGCTACCTTATTGTTACCTGGTCCACAGATTAATTTCACTGCTTCCTGCTTTCTTTTACTTTGGCTGCATGATTCAAAGGAAATGTTATATGTTAAAATATCACCCACAAATTGTTTTATGGCAGCTAGAAGGAACTTGCAATCCGCCAGAGCTCTTTCACATAGAGATGCAAATTTAAAGTCTGGAATTCATCTGTTAAGAAATGTGACTTATTTATATTAAAAAGGCAGAGTTGAACCTGGCAAAAGGTTTATTGTTTCAGTTTGGCAGTTTACAACTGCTCACACAGGTTGCAATGGCAGGCCTGAGACAGGTTTGTAAAGCTACTTAAGTGGGTGGCACAACAAGTGCTGCCGGCGCACTAGTAGCATTTGTTTTATAAGTCCTGGGTACATGTAGTACTACTTAACTAGGACCATACAAGTAAATTAAATGTGCCAATTGCATAAAAGCCAATTCTAGCATGTTCAGAGGAGTGTGTACAAGCACTCTAGAACTGGTTAGCAGTGATAAAATGCACAGAGTCATAAAAGCCAACAAAAACAGGTTCAGAAAACAGGAGTGTAAAGGCAAAGAAAAGTGTGGGGATGACCCTCTAGAAAGGACCAAGTCCAACAGGCTCCAGTTCTTCTCATTGGAAACATGGGCTGTAAAAAGGTATGCCCAGAGTAGTGATGTCACCTGGCCATCAAGATTTAATACATACGCAAATGCACATGACTGGCCTGCCGCCAGTGCCTGGCTTTTCAGCATGAACCTCGGGCCAGGTAGCCACGTAGTGAGGCATTTAAGAAGGATGAAGCACAAATGTTAAGAAACCTACCTGCACTTCAGAGGGGCTGTACTCCAGCGCCTGAAGGTACAAGCCGCTACTACGTACCCCTCCCATGAGCGTATAGGGAAAATGTATCCGGGATCCTGAAGAAGTTGTGCTAGGTGTGATTTGCAGGAAGCAAACTTTTATCACATGGCATGGGACTGCTCTATAATCCAGAAATTCTGCAGGGACATACTTAAGGTGCTCTGTGATATTGTTGGAATACAACAGGGACTTTCACCACCCATGTGTTTACTGGGCTAGTTTGCATGCACTAAACACAATAAACATACTGCAGAGCTCTTAGTCCTAGTGTTGCCAAGAGATGAATATCCTAGTATTGGAAAGCCTTCAGGGCGCCTGGGGTGAGAGTGTAGTAGAGTGATGTTCGTAAATGGTCTAAGGCTGAGATCGACACAAGAGCCAAAATATTGAAACAGGCTGGTAAAGGTCCATCAAACAATGCTTGGGATGCTTTCCTGATGAATATGGAAGGGTTGACGGATAAGTAACTGCCTTGAGCCACAATATTATCATTTTTTTTTTTTTTTATAAACAAATTTTATTGTGTCAACGGTCAAGCACCATGCAGAGCTCCTTAACACAGGAAACAACTGCCATATTATACATTGCAGAGCATTGTCATTGACATTTAGTTTATACATTATCATAATTATAATTATGTAAAACAAGACAACATGAACGTAATGACTATTCCACTACAGCGTCTTGATTGCCACCATATCGCCCACCCCAACAGATGAATTTCATCACTATATTGTTGGTCCCTCACCCAATAAGCCCACATGGCAATACGGATACGGATGCATCCGCTGGGGGCACTGGATCCAGGTATAGTCCCCGGTAGTCTGCCCATCTTTTCCAGATCTTGGGAAGCTTTTGCGGGCATCCCCTGGCCTTAAATATTGGTATCTCCAATCCCATACAAAAGTCAAGTCCATTCTTCCATGCCGAAAGAGAAGGTGGGGCCGATGCCTTCCCCAACCTTGCGATATCCCTTTTAGCCAATGTCAGCCCCAACAGTAACAAGTGTCTTTCATAGACATTACCCCCAATACCCTCCATGATGTGTAGGATTACCAATCTTGGTGAGGAGGGGAGCTCCCACCCCAACACCTCTTCCAGACAAGCCAGAACCCCTCGCCAGAATCTCGTGAGTGCTGTGCAATGCCAAATCGTGTGTATGAGGGATCCCTCCTCCCGACCACACCGTAGGCATATCGGGGATGACACTAGACCCGCCCTCCACAACCTTAGCCTGGTATAATAAACCCGGTGTAGGTATTTAAATTGGGTAAGACGCAGCCGCGTTGCTATCGCTGCCTCCCGAGGGGAGACAAGTGCATCCATCCAATCATCTCCATCAATTTGGCCAAGATCCCCCACCCATGCTTCTCTAAGTTTGTCTAATGTGGTAGGGCTATTTGTCACCAGGGACTGATACATTTTTGAGATTTTATGGTCCTGCAGATCGCCCATGAACACCTTGGCTTCAATCGGACTAAATTCGGGGAGAGGCTCTATCCCTGAAATGCTAGGATAAATGGCGTGCCGAAATTGGAGGTATTTATAAAATTGAGTTTTTGGTATCTGATACTCTTGGAGGTCTTGAAAGGATTTCAGGGCAGAGCCTCGCATCACATCTCCTAATGTAGAGATTCTTACATTGTCCCACCCGCGAAATCCGGGTAGAGCAGCCAGCTGCGGCAGTCAACCATTATGCCACAGTGGGGTTTCCCCGGTCAGCTTGTCCCCCCACCCCATCTTACGGAGGGACTGTTTTCACACCTGGAATACTACCCTCGTGGCCAGCGGTAGAGAGTTGCGCAGGGGCGCTGAGTACAATATAGTATGAAGGGTAGACTCTCCCATACACCTTCGCTCCACTGCATATGCGGAGTCCTTCCTATCCCCATACCACCATTCATTCAGTACTAGCAGGTGCGATGCCATATAGTACGATTGGACATCCGACGTAGCCAACCCCGCGCAATATGTAGACTGAAAGCAAATCCACAACACAACTCTGGATGACTCCCCCCCCGCCCACAGAAATTGGCCCAATGCCGCATTAACCTGGCGAAACCATTTAGGAAGAATCGGGTATGGGTGGTTCTGCAATTGGTAGAGCAGACGTGGCAATGACACAATTTTAAAAATAGCCGATCTGCCATAAATACAGAGGGGCATGTGCGACCAAGCTTTCATCTCCTCACGTACCCGCAGCCATATCGGGATAATATTTCTGTCCCATGCCACGCTTGACAAATCCGACAGGAAAACTCCCAGATATTTCACTCCCTCCGTTGTTACCTGCACTGCCGATGCCCAAGGCCCTAGTCCGAACAAAGCAAACACAAGGAGGCCCTAGCCCAGCCGCTCCCCCCAGCACCCACAGGGTAGATTTACTGGGATCCATAAATAGGCCAGAGGACTCCCCAAAGATTTGCATGATTCGAAGCAGCCTCGGTCCCGTCTTGTTGATGTCGGTTAAAAAGAATAGGACATCATCGGCATATAATGCGATGCGATCCGAGAGCCCATGTGCCCACTCAAAGCCTGCTACTGTGCATCCATCCGCATCCACGCCGCCAGGGGCTCCATTGCCAAGGCAAAAAGATATGGCGACAAGGGACACCCCTGACGGGTGCCCCTTCCAATTGGAAATGTGAAGGAGGTGGATCCCGCAACGCGCACCGACGCTGTAAGTTCCGTATACAGCAATTTTAAATATGACAAAAATCGCGGACCCATGTTGAGGCGGTCTAGGAGTGCGAATAAGTACACCCAACTGAGGGAGTCAAACGCCCTATCCCTATCTGCTAACAAGAGGGCGGCCTGTTCTCCTATTCCCTGGATGGTGGCTATGGCAGTGTGCGCTCGGCGAATGTTATGACGCGTAGCTCTCTGGGGCATAAAGCCGGCATGGTCAGGATGGATCAAATTGGTTATGTGGGGTTGGATATTATCATTTTTGCAAGGGTAAAGAAAAGAGGCAGCATGTGCTTCCTTGATATCTCCATGTGTACAAATGACACTTGAAAAGTAGTGTGTAGTGTCCTGCTGGAATGCAGGTGGGTGGCATAGCGTTTTGCTTCAGGTTGAAGATAAGTATCATCTTCCTGCAGCTCCAGATTGCTGCTAATTGGCGATGTGAGAGAACGGTCTTCAAATAGCCATTGGGTTGCTGAAACCTTTTCTTTTTTAACACACTTTGTTAAGTTTCATGTAGAAGCATACAAGTACACTATAGGTATAGCATACTGTGCATTTTTTTCTCTTCTCAGCATTAAGCTATTATTCATAAACAAAAAGCATTATGATGAAGTGCATTCGAGGAGGTTCAATCAAGCCACATGCCAATGCAATATTGGTGTAGGCCACTCTCGAATAGGTGGTCCAGTATGTATAGCTTCATTTACAGGCAACATTTGTTTCTGTGTCAAACTTAACATAAAACAACATTCGGCAAACATATGGCTCTACTGAATTGAGTGCAACTTTGCAGCAGAAGTGAAGGCAATCCCACTGGGACTGTTTGTGTGGATGGAATGTGCATAAAGATGTTCTTTGATTCATGTTCAAGGCATATTATCTTGACAACAGTTAACAAAATTGTTCAATGGTGGTATATAGTTGGCTCCTTTGAATGTCAAACCAGGAGGCTATGGGTGGTCAAACTATTACAATGTTGGGGTACTTTGTGCGGTACGTCTCATGTTAGGAAAGAACAATGAAAGGGAAGATTTACATTTCACTAAGAGGAGATTATATACGGGGTGGCCTTACAAAAAAGGAACTGGGAGTCTATTTAGATCCCAGTGCTGATCCCCAGGTACTGGTGCACAAGATTGTGGAAGGGTGCGTGAATGTTGTTGGCTCATTTACAGATGTTTTTGGAGATAGATTTGGTTGTTCAAATCCTATGTTCACCTGTTGTGTCAAAGGTAAGAAGGCTGCCTTGAGGGGTGCGGACATAAGTTAAGGCCAGACTGGGGAGACTAGTAGAGGTTGGGGGAATCACTCCTGTGGAGGCAACTTACTGGTTGGCTCCCGTTGTGGTGACTAAAAAGGACAGTGGCGAGGTTTGTTCGTGCATCGACTTAAGGGTGTTAAATTAGGAAGCGATAGTTAACAGGTGCCCTCTCCTCAACAATACTGAACTATTGTCCATGTTGGAGGATGTATTGAAATAGGGTATGCAGTTCCTAAGGGCATGAAGATATACAAGGTCAGAGGGGTGCTAGGTTCTAAGTGCAGGAGCACACGTGAATGTCCTGTGATTCCTGGCAAGAGGGGGAAGCCCCTCTTCGGAACTAAAGCCCTCACACACCCAGCTAGCTAGGTGTCATGCTTCATCATTTGGGCCTGCTCCTCGTCGGGCCGGCGCTGCAATGCCCGACGTGCTCCCATAAATGGGGCTCTTTTTCGGAGATCTTTTGTTCCTGCCGTTTTGTGCAGTGGGGGTGAGGGGCCTAGTTGTGTAGATGTGGTAAAAGTGAGTTAAAACAGGTCAGCTAGTCCTTGAACAACCTTTATCCAGCTAGGTAAACTGCCCGATTAAAATGTATGGAGTGGCATAAACCTAGGGGTTATGTGCCTAGATATCTATGTCCTACTCTCAATAGGTCGACATGTTTCTTGCCTATACCGTCAGGGCGATCATTGGCAATTCTTCAGGACCAGATTGAAAAATGTTATCTACACATAATGAGAGGGAAACCTACCTCCCAAATCGTGGTATAGTGGGCAATGTCCCACCGTTGTCACGGAACCTAAATTCAAATGAAGTAAAAGACATTATATAAATTGTAAACCCCATTCATGTCGCATTGTATATCTTATTTGCCTTGTGAAAATTGCACACGAAGTGTTCAAAAGGGTGTGCATTCCATAGTGATGACTCACATGATTAAAGTGTCTAGGTGCAGCATACAGTGATTGACCACGCACTTGGTATTAAAAACAATTAAAAACAATTGAAATCATTAAAACCATTGGAAAGCAGTAGTCGAGAGCATAATTACGGTGTAATGCTCACCTAAGGGCCTACTAAGTTAAGCCTCATCAGTCTCCGGCGCGATAAAAAGAGCACCAGCAGTAAGTGTCCTATCGAGGATAAGGATATAAAGATATAAAGTGACCGGTAAGTCAATCCTCCACTACCAATCCGGAAACTTCTCAAAAGGACAGTGGCGTATGACACTAGAGAGGGAGGAACTATGATATCAACGATGTATCATACATGTCCCCCCACACACACACATGTCATACACTAAGCCTGACTCCCGTATAGTCAGGACACCGCCAGGTGCCGAGGGTCAACACAATGTGGCAGTGCAGTCAGCCCATTGATATGTGTTTAAACCCTGGCAGGCCTGCACAGTAATCATGCCCTGGGAGCTCAGAGTGATGTTCCGACATGTAGCGGGCACGGTAATCAGAGTTGATAATCACGCAATTCGGGACTCCCTCTAAACATGTCATGCAACACTAAGCGTTGTGGGCCCCGTTTAAGGGTGTCGTTCTCACTTACCGGCACTCCTATGCGTGCATGCAGTCTCACCTACCCTCGCCGCCGGAACCGGGTGGTGTGTGACCGCCACGCTCATCCGTAGTTATTCAATCCGGTAGCCGGGCGGCCGGGGTGGGGCGGGGCCACGCGACGCCTGCTCGTTGTGGCAGTGGTTAGAGGAAGCACTTCACTAATGTAGGTAGCGGCCATCTTGGCCTAGTCTAAGTTGCTTAGGCAAAGTTGAAAGGAGGCTGTGAATTAGTGGCAGCCATCTTAGATGTTGGTGGTTCAATAGCTACGTATTATTGGGCCATAAGGAATAGGAATACAGCATTATCCACCCATTTATTGAATATACCTTTACTCGCTCACATGGCGATTCAAGGAGTAGAAGTACAAATAAATAATCATTGTTGGTACATATATAAGACACATGCCCTGTCTCCTATAATTGTTGTTATTCAGTGCCTATGTATTATTAAAGCTGTCTGAACTTGGGAATTACTTATTTTCCACCTATTTATAGGCGTCACAATCACTTAAAACTACAATTCAGATAACAGCATATAAATCTAAATTGTCCGAGATTAACGCTGAGATAGCCGAAAGCAAGGAATACCTGATGAAGCAAAAAGTTGCTAAGCTTCAAAAGATATAACCAAGTTCAGCAAGGAAAAGGTATACCCCTATCTGAAGGCAGATTATACCTCAGCTAAAACCAGCTACTCGAGCGATGAGAGTACTGACAACAGAAGGGGTTCCTCCAATAGTGACTCCAGCTCCGGGAGTGGAGGTAGTAACTACTCAAGGAGGTTCAGTAGACCTAATCAATACTACAATGTCCCGGCTTTTCCAGCCCCGCCGCACCCATACTGGCAATACCCGATGTATCATCAGGGACAACCTCAGTACTTCAACAACAGTAACCCCACTTTTTTAGACAGAGGCTGGGGCAGAGGAAGAGGGCGGAAAAGAGGAGGGCAAAAGCAAGTGCAATGGAAGGAACATACTCCACACAACATAGAAACAAGGAGCAAGACAAGAGGCCAGAGGAATTGATAGTGAATCTGTCACATAGATTGCTCACTGAGACAGAAGCAATGGTGTTAAAAAAAGGCCTAGGCTTTGTTCCCACCCCTAAGACTGACAGATTTAGAGATCAGTGTGAAATACAGAACCTCTTCAGAAAGGTTCGCCTTAAAGCCTTTTTTCAAGACAGACCCACTAAAGACCAAGAAGACACAGGGTTACGCAACCCTTCTACATTCACACCTGGCAACAGTATGATTCCTGTGCCGCCCGGCTACCGGATTGAATAACTATGGATGAGCGTGGCGGTCACACACCACCCGGTTCCGGCGGCGAGGGTAGGTGAGACTGCATGCACGCATAGGAGTGCCGGTAAGTGAGAACGACACCCTTAAACGGGGCTCGCAACATTTAGTGTTGCATGACATGTTTAGAGGGAGTCCCGAATTGCGTGATTAGCAACTCTGATTACCGTGCCCGCTACATGTCGGAACATCACTCTGAGCTCCCAGGGCATGATTACTGTGCAGGCCTGCCAGGGTTTAAACACATATCAATGGGCTGACTGCACTGCCACATTGTGTTGACCCTCGGCACCTGGCGGTGTCCTGACTATACGGGAGTCAGGCTCAGTGTATGACATGTGTGTGTGTGGGGGGACATGTATGATACATCGTTGATATCATAGTTCCTCCCTCTCTAGTGTCATACGCCACTGTCCTTTTGAGAAGTTTCCGGATTGGTAGTGGAGGATTGACTTACCGGTCACTTTATATCTTTATATCTTTATATCTTTATATCCTTATCCTCGATAGGACACTTACTGCTGGTGCTCTTTTTATCGCGCCGGAGACTGATGAGGCTTAACTTAGTAGGCCCTTAGGTGAGCATTACACCGTAATTATGCTCGACTACTGCTTTCCAATGGTTTTAATGATTTCAATTGTTTTTAATTGTTTTTAATACCAAGTGCGTGGTCAATCACTGTATGCTGCACCTAGACACTTTAATCATGTGAGTCATCACTATGGAATGCACACCCTTTTGAACACTTCGTGTGCAATTTTCACAAGGCAAATAAGATATACAATGCGACATGAATGGGGTTTACAATTTATATAATGTCTTTTACTTCATTTGAATTTAGGTTCCGTGACAACGGTGGGACATTGCCCACTATACCACGATTTGGGAGGTAGGTTTCCCTCTCATTATGTGTAGATAACATTTTTCAATCTGGTCCTGAAGAATTGCCAATGATCGCCCTGACGGTATAGGCAAGAAACATGTCGACCTATTGAGAGTAGGACATAGATATCTAGGCACATAACCCTAGGTTTATGCCACTCCATACATTTTAATCGGGCAGTTTACCTAGCTGAATAAAGGTTGTTCAAGGACTAGCTGACCTGTTTTAACTCACTTTTACCACATCTACATAACTAGGCCCCTCACCCCACTGCACAAAACGACAGGAACAAAAGATCTCCGAAAAGAGCCCCATTTATGGGAGCCCGTCGGGCATTGCAGCGCCGGCCCGACGAGGAGCAGGCCCAAATGATGAAGCATGACACCTAGCTTGCTGGGTGTGTGAGAGCTTTAGTTCCGAAGAGGGGCTTCCCCTCTCGCCAGGAATCACAGGACATTCACGTGTGCTCCTGCACTTAGAACCTAGCACCCTCTGACCTTGTATATCTTCATGCCCTTAGGAACTGCATACCCTATTTCAATACATTACCCTGGGCATGTATGCTGGACCTAGTAAAATAAGCCCTATTGTCCCCCCCCCCTTTTGTTGATCGATGTTGGAGGATGCCATAATCTTTACCACTTTAGATATGACCTCAGCCTATCACCAGGTATATCTCCATGAGAACTCACAGGAAGTTACTTCTTTTATAACACCTAGCAACATAATATAACAAGTTTTATGTATGCTGTTTGGGCTCGTGTCTGCCTCTTCTATCTTTCAATAGGTTGTGGCTATATTATTGGAAGGGATTGAGTTTGAGAAAAGTTATCAGGATGATGTTTTGGTCATTGGAAGAACTTTGAAAGATCACAATGAGATGTTAAGTATGGTTCTAGGGTGTTTAATGAGAAGGGGTCTCACACTCCAAGCAGACAAGTGCAAGTTTGGTAAGAGTGAAATCAAGTATTTGGATTCTCATGTGTCTGCAGAGGGAGTACATCCCTCAGAAGGAGTCAGTGGGAGCAATTAGCAATTTAGTGTCTCCCAACTCTAAGGATGAGTTGCTTTTGTTCCAGGGTATAGTGAAATTTTGTCGTCTGTTTGTGAAAAGCCTTGCAACATGAGGAGTTTGTTGAAGAAAAAAGTCATTTTTGATTGGACAGACGTTTGCGAATTAGAGTTTGTAAGGGTCAAGAAGGACCTGGAAAATGCACCCAATTTCAAGGCATTTGTTTCTGGGAGACCAAGTATTGTTAATACTGTTGCTAGCGCAAAAGGGATAGATGTAATTCTTGCGCAATAAAGACCATGCTGGGAGGAAACAATAACATATGTGTCGACGGCCTGAAGAGCCTCGGAGTTAAAATATTCTATAATTGAAAAGGAAGGCAGTATCATGGGCACTGAAGAAATTTAGGAATTTCACGTGGGTAGAAAAGTTTACTGTAAGAGCTGATCATAAACCTTTCAATGATGTTTTAATTTCAAAACGATTAGATGCGGTATCATGCAAAATCAGACGTTGGGTGATCGACGTTCAGGAGTGTGTTTTGACATGGAAAACATCAAAGGATTCAGAAATGTTGCAGGGGATTGCCTTTCGAGACTTGTTTAGGTAGATGTTTGGATGATTAGTGTTTGAGAATGATGGATCGAATCTGTGTTTGTGCTTTGACTGATTTTGTAATTTCGGAGGGTGAGCGGAAAAAAGGACGTTGATCTTCAGCAAGTTCTAAGTAGGATGATGATTGGTTAGAGTGCAAAGAAAAAGAAGAGCATCAGTATGGGTCCTTTTCAGGCCTGTGAGAAATGGGATAGGAGATACAGATGGTCTGCTTTTCAGAGGGACTAAGCTTATTCCACTATGTTCTCACTATGTTCTCTGAAAGAGAGATTAATATACTTAGGCTACATAGGCCACTTGCGTATTATAAAAACCAAAGAGTGGATTAGACTAGATTTCTGGTCTGCCTGGATCTTATGGTGGAGAGGCATGTTTGATATTGTTCAGAGTGCTGTAGTAGTGATGAGGTGTTGAAGGCAGGCATTCCTCCAATTTAATGGGAGAAGGTCACCATTGATTTGGTTGGCCCTTCCAGTGGGGAACATTCTACATCATATCTTTTGGTGGTTGTGGATTTGTTCATAAAGTGGCCAGAGGTGAAGTGTGTTGTGGACATCAGTTCAAAATGAGTTATACATTTCTTTGAGAGCATTTTCCTCCAGGAAAGGATCCCAAAATTAATTCTGTCTGATAATTGGGTCTAGTTTTGTTCAAAAGAACTAGAAGAGTATCGGGCCTCTTGTGGGAATGAGCATACAAAATGTGCTCTCTATCATCCTTGTACCAATGGGGTGGAGGAACGATTTAACAAGATTCCAAATGAGAGCATCAAGCTTTCAAAAGCTTGTGGTTTGCCTTGGAAGGAGAAATTGAGGAAAAGACTTGTTGTGTGGCTGAGGGGAAACAGCCATTACAACGCGGCTGTTACCATGTGAGTGCCATTACTACGCATAACCTTTACCATGCAGGATTTTACAACGCATACAATACAATTGAATTCCTCTGCTGCGCCGATCGTGAAGGAAGGGTTTACCTACCTGCTACGGAGTGCGTCCTCAAAACTGGTGTAATCTTGTGAAGGCATACAATCACGGCGACTCCAGTCCGTGGAGTGACCGCACCGCCCAGATGAAATGAAGGGGTCTGCGTGAGGGAAAACTGTGCTCCTTCATGATCGGCGCAGCAGAGGAATTCAATTCAACAATCAGAGTCTCATCCGGAGGCTCAACAAAGGGCTGCTAAATTCGTCCTACAAGCGACATGAGCAACTTAACCCACTGGAGGGTAATAACTTTTAATTAGAACTGCAATAACCAGCGTGCAACAGAATAGTGAATTATTCAAATTGCACACCGGGGGCCAATAAAGACACTTGAAAGCACGCAGAGGAAAAAGCAGGCACGTAACTTGAAGCTGCTCATGGAGGCCTCTGAGGAAGGGGAAAGGATTCCCTAAAACGCATAGGGCCGGGGACTTCAATCGGGATGTGAAGCTGATTGTTTTTTTCAATAAAGGGTTTACCTACCTGCTACGGAGTGCGTCCTCAAAACTGGTGTAATCTTGTGAAGGCATACAATCACGGCGACTCCAGGCCGTGGAGTGACCGCACCGCCCAGATGAAATGAAGGGGTCTGCGTGAGGGAAAACTGTGCTCCTTCACGATCGGCGCAGCAGAGGAATTCAATTCAACAACCAGAGTCTCATCCGGAGGCTCAACAAAGGGCTGCTAAATTCGTCCTACAAGCGACATGAGCAACTTAACCCACTGGAGGGTAATAACTTTTAATTAGAACTGCAATAACCAGCGTGCAACAGAATAGTGAATTATTCAAATGGCACACCGGGGGCCAATAAAGACACTTGAAAGCACGCAGAGGAAAAAGCAGGCACGTAACTTGAAGCTGCTCATGGAGGCCTCTGAGGAAGGGAAAGGATTCCTGAAACGCGTAAGGCCGGGGACTTCAATCGGGATGTGAAGCTGATTGTTTTTTTCAATAAAGGGTTTACCTACCTGCTACGCAGTGCGTCCTCAAAACTGGTGTAATCTTGTGAAGGCATACAATCACGGCGACTCCAGGCCGTGGAGTGACCGCACCGCCCAGATGAAATGAAGGGGTCTGCGTGAGGGAAAACTGTGCTCCTTCACGATCGGCGCAGCAGAGGAATTCAATTCAACAATCAGAGTCTCATCCGGAGGCTCAACAAAGGGCTGCTAAATTCGTCCTACAAGCGACATGAGCAACTTAACCCACTGGAGGGTAATAACTTTTAATTAGAACTGCAATAACCAGCGTGCAACAGAATAGTGAATTATTCAAATGGCACACCGGGGGCCAATAAAGACACTTGAAAGCACGCAGAGGAAAAAGCAGGCACGTAACTTGAAGCTGCTCATGGAGGCCTCTGAGGAAGGGGAAAGGATTCCCTGAAACGCGTAAGGCCGGGGACTTCAATCGGGTTGTGAAGCTGATTGTTTTTTTCAATAAAGGGTTTACCTACCTGCTACGGAGTGCGTCCTCAAAACTGGTGTAATCTTGTGAAGGCATACAATCACGGCGACTCCAGGCCGTGGAGTGACCGCACCGCCCAAATGAAATGAAGGGGTCTGCGTGAGGGAAAACTGTGCTCCTTCACGATCGGCGCAGCAGAGGAATTCAATTCAACAATCAGAGTCTCATCCGGAGGCTCAACAAAGGGCTGCTAAATTCGTCCTACAAGCGACATGAGCAACTTAACCCACTGGAGGGTAATAACTTTTAATTAGAACTGCATTAACCAGCGTGCAACAGAATAGTGAATTATTCAAATGGCACACCGGGGGCCAATAAAGACACTCAAAAGCACGCAGAGGAAAAAGCAGGCACGTAACTTGAAGCTGCTCATGGAGGCCTCTGACGAAGGGGAAAGGATTCCCTGAAACGCGTAAGGCCGGGGACTTCAATCGGGATGTGAAGCTGATTGTTTTTTTCAATAAAGGGTTTACCTACCTGCTACGGAGTGCGTCCTCAAAACTGGTGTAATCTTGTGAAGGCATATATATATATATATATATATATATATATATATAGATATATATGTATTATCTACTGGCAGTCGCCAGTAGATAGTTATAGTTAGGACCTAGTTTCCATAGGAAAAGCGTTTTTTCTTTTCCCAATAACTTTGGCGCCGGATGATGAATCTTCGCGTAATTTTCAAAACTAGTGGGGCACTCCGGTCAGCTCCTGTCTTGAAAGTTTCGGGGTGATTCGCCAAGCGGGGACCGAGAAAAAAGGGGGGTCCCAAAACGTGTTTTCTCCATGTTATTTTCCATAGGAAAACTTTAGACACGGCTACAGCTCGAACTGCTGAACGGAATTACACCAAATTTGGCAAAAAGGTAGCCCTTGGTTCAGAAAGAGCCCTTTCTTTTAAATGGTGTAAATCCGTTCAGTAGTTGCTGAGAAAATAAAAAAATTAAAGTTTCGATATCTAGAGGCGCGGTGGATCCGCGGACCCTCCCGACCACGAGCTTTATTCTAATTGGCTGTCAACACTCCAAACCAGGAAGTTTTGGCAGCCCTCTTGTGACTCGGTAGAACCGAGTCACAAGAAAACAGGGAAACAAACGCGAAAAACAAGAAAAGGGGGCAGGGTAGAAACACCCTGACCCCCCAGGCCTGCTCAGGGGGTCCCACAAGGACCCCCCAGGGCCAAAAAAAGCATTTTTTTAAAAAACAATTTGGTGAAATTCACGCTGGGGTCACGAATTTAATTGAGGCCCCCGGGTGGGCCAGGTCCCGGGGGCATTTCCAACAAATATATGCTGGGGCCCGCAGCCCCGGGGACCGCCACCCCCCGGGGCTTGGTTAACATTATGTGCAGGAGGGCACTCGGCCCTCCCGCAGCCCCGGGGACCGCCACCCCCCGGGGCTTGCTTAAAATTGTGTGCGGGAGGGCGCTCGGCCCTCCCGCAGCCCCGGGGACCGCCACCCCCCGGGGCTTGCTTAAAATTATGTGCGGGAGTACACTCGGCCCCCCTGCAGCCCCGGGGACCGCCACCCCCCGGGGCTTCATTTTTTATTTGTGGGGGGGCCTCCAAGGCCCCCCAAGCCCCGGGGACCGCCACCTCCCCGGGGCACTAAAATGCAAATGCGGGGGTCCACTACGGACCCCCGAGCCCCGGGGACCACCACCTCCCCGGGGCTTCAATCACATAGGGAGGGGGCCACGCGGCACCCCTCCTGGAGCCCGTGATGGCCCTGGGGACCGCCACCAACCAGGACCGGCTCCTGCAGTGTCCCGGGGTGCCCACCCCTGGGACACTGCTGTTTGCTATAGCTGTTTGCTGTTTGCTATCATGGCTCCCACCCTGCCATAGCAAACTTGCTTTGGATTTTGGAAGCAGAGCAGGAAACCTGCTCTCGCTCCAAAATGCAAAGCAGATTGCTTTTCAGACGGGGAGCTGCACGTCAGCAGCTCCCTATGTGGAAAAGCAATGCCAGCTCCTGCAGGACGCGGGGAGCCGGCGGGACCGTGGGGGCATTGGGGCTCCCCCCACGGTCCCCAACGGATAGGGCCTGCCCCGAGGGATGGAATCCCCGGGGCAAGAAGAGGCCAGGGAGGGGGGCCACGCGGGCCCCCTCCCCCCCCCCAAAAAAATACATAAATAAAGGGGGATGGGGTCCCCAGGGCCCAAAAAAAGGAAAAAGAAGGGGGGCCACACAGCCCACCTTCTAAAAAAAAAGAAATAAAAAAAAAGACCCGCATCGTGTTGAGGCCCCGCCCCCTCCCAGCAACACTCTGCAAACGCGCCCTGTGGCACATTTTAAGTTGGGGAATTAATTCCCCTTCAATACTGGGGGTCCCTGGGGGCCAACTAGCCCACCAGGTACCTCCAGTATGCACCACAGGGCTGCCTTGCAGAGAGGTAGTCCGAGGCCACGCCCCTTTGAACACCTCTCTGCAACGCAGCTCTGTGGCGCTTACTGGAGGTACCTGGTGGGCTAGTTGGACCCCAGGGACCCTCAGGATTAGGGGACTTAATCCCCAACTTAAAACGCGCCATGGGGCGCGTTGGCACAGTGGTGAAGGGAGGGGGCGGGGCCTGATATGGCAAGTGTGCAAATGGGCCCCCTGACGCGTTGTAACTTGGGGGATTAAGTCCCCTTGAATCCTGAGGGTCCCTGGGGGCCAACTAGCCCACCAGGTACCTTCAGTTTGCGCCACAGAGCTGCGTTGCAGAGAGGTGTAAAAAGGGGCGTGGCCTCAGACCACCTCTCTGCAACGCAGCTCTGTGGCCCAAATTGAAGGTACATCGTGGGCTAGTTGGCCCCCAGGGACCCTCAGGAATGAAGGGGAATTAATTCCCCAACTTACAACGGGCCAGGGGGCACGTTTGCACAGTGGTGCAGGGAGGGGGCGGGGCCTGATATAACAAGTTAGCAATTCTGCTGTGTGGGATTTAGTGGAGGTAATAAAAGGGGTAGTTGGCCACCAAGGTTGACGTTGGGGGCTAACTATCCCTCCTGTTACGTCTGCTAAATCCCACACAGTGGGATTGCTAAAAGGTGTTTGAAGGCCACGCTCACCTTTCTCCACCACTCTGCAAACGCGACTGCTATGTTATAGATAGAAATTAGCATTTAAAAAACCATTGAAATTCACTGAAAAAACCATAGGTTTCAGGCACGTTATAGTTAGAAATTAGCATTTAAAAAACCTTAGAAATTCACTGAAAAAACCATAGGTTTCAGGGATGTTATAGTTAGTTGGACATTTCACTCGTATAAAACCATAGAAATTCCCCCGTTATAGTTAGTTCAGCTAAGTATAACTCGCGCCCCCGCAATGCACTGCTGATGACGTCACATATTACATCATTCATGACATGGTCAGTGACATCACTGATGACATCACTGATGACATCTCATATGACATCACTGATGACATCACTGATGACATCATCCACGTGAAAATCTGATGCACCTCCTCACACTCTAATATAACCTTTGATACACCCACTGTAAAATAAAGACTATCATTTTCGAAACCATCGACACACCAATACCAGTTACTACATACGCACTCACTGATTCCTAGGTCTACACACACATCCACTCATTTACCCATACAATCACTCATACATACAGTCACTCATCAATACAACACTATCATATGCACTCATACACCTATACAGACACTCACACACCGCCACTCACCCATGGAGTTACTCACACACCTAGTCAGTCATGCAAAGAATCAATCACACTCCCATTTCCACAGCTATACAGTTATACACACACCACCTCACTTATTCAAACATATACTAACAGATACTTAGGGGCCGATTCCGATCTCGGCCGGTAGGGCTCCGAATCGGATTCGGCTTAACCGGATCCGATTCGGAGCCCTATTTCCCGACCGATTCGTACGCGCGTCCGGGCGAGCGAGTACGATGCGAATTCGCCGACCGACTCGTCCGGGCGTCCCGACCGCTCCGACCGACTCGTTCCCGGGTCGAACCGCACCGACCGACTCGTTCCCGGGTCGAACCGCACCGACCGACTCGCTCGGACTCGACTCGCACCGCGCAATGGAGACGTTCCCCGGCCGGCTAAGTACGATGCGCTCCGCGAGCAGTCCGACCGAGCCGCGCACTCCGGCTCGAAAGAGCAGTCGGAGCCGTACTTTGGGGGTCCGTGTCAGACCCCCCTGTACGCGTAGCCGCGCGAGTCGCACACAGGGGGGACCCATGGGTCCCCCCTACCTGTGCGTGTATGGCGCGAGTCGCTTTGCCGCGTACACACTGTAGGGGGCGCCCTTGTCCGCCTCGCACCCATTGAGTCAATGGGAGCCCGCGTACGCGTTGTACGACCGGCTCCCATTGACTTCAATGGGAGTCCGACCGAATCGAGTCCGATGGCATACGTGCGCATCGTACTCGTTCGGTCGGGCTGCACGGGTCCGATTCGGTCGGAAATCTCTCCGGGTCCGGCTCGGTTGGAGAGATTTCCGGCCCGAATCGGAATCGGCCCCTTACTCTCTTATACAATCACTGAGACAAGTACACACTCATCCATACAGTCACTCTCACAATCACTGACTCTCACATATAGTCATTTATATACTCCAACTCTCACATACACTGCCTTTTACATATGTAGTTACTTGGACATGTACCACTGAGACATCCAATCTCTCACCAACACACCCATACACACACTCACTTGCCCATACAGCTGTTTCCACATGCAATCTTGAACCCATACATCCAGTGAATCAACCACTCACACATCTATGCACAGAGTCACACACCTCCCACCCACCCACACACACACTCAGTCTCCCATACAAATACTCAGGCAACCAATCAATAACCCATGTAGACACTCATGTAGCTACTGACCAACACATGTAGCAGCTTACACAACAACAGACATACTGATGCACACATTCAGACAGTTTAGTCACTAACGCATGTATTCAGTAAGACACATTTAATCACTCACTTATACAGTCAGTCACACACCTACTAAATCCTTCATCCAGACACTTATACACCCACTCATTCTTCAATACACCTTGGCATATATATAAAACATATTTAAACTTTACAGACACACACTCACACTGGATGATGTCATCAGTGATGTCATCAGTGATGTCATTTGAGATGTCATCAGTGATGTCATCAGGGATGTCACTGACCATGTCATGAATGATGTAATATGTGACGTCATCAGCAGTGCATTGCGGGGGCGCGAGTTATACTTAGCTGAACTAACTATAACAGGGGAATTTCTATAGTTTTATACGAGTGAAATGTCCAACTAACTATAACATCCCTGAAACCTATGGTTTTTTCAGTGAATTTCTAAGGTTTTTTAAATGCTAATTTCTAACTATAACGTGCCTGAAACCTATGGTTTTTTCCGTGAATTTATATATATATATACATATTTACTTGCAATTTATCCTCGATTTGAAGATGCACACAAAGGCAGGTGAATTCCATCAATTCTTTATTGAGACGAAGCAGCATGTTTCATTTGGAATTATTTCTTTGGCCTTGCGCGTTTCGGAGCAGCAGCTCCTTGATCACAGGCATGTAAGGAGACTGTGCAGTGTTGTTTGAAAAGCACTTTCCTCTGCATGTGATTTGTTTAAATTGCCCTCCAATGGGATTTGCCGTTGAGTACAACATGTGTTGCATGCTGGGTCCTGTAGTGCCTTTATACAAATTGTTACCCTCCAGTGGGTTCTGAGCTTTCCCATACTGTTCATATATTTTCTTAGCCCTCCAGTGGGCCTCCCAGATGAAAAAACTTTCAAGTAGTTATGTCTGTCTGCCTTTCCGCTGACAGACTTGGAACTTGCAATTTAGCTTCGATTTGGAGAGTAATTTAAACAAATCACATGCAGAGGAAGTTCTTTTCAAACAACACTGCGAAGTCTCTTTACATGCCTGTGATCAAGGAGCTGCTGCTCCGAAACGCGTAAGGCCAAAGAAACAATTCCAAACGAAAAATGTTACTTAGTTTCAATAAAGAATTGATGGAATTCACCTGCCTTTGTGTGCATCTTCAAATTGAGGATAAATTGCAAGTATATATATATATATATATATATATATATATATATATATATATTTCAAAAACTCCTTCTCCTTCTTGTATCTCCAAGGAAAAACGGAACAGACACCACTTTCTTGTGCAGCGTTATTTTATTCCTCGTGCATTGGCCGCCATGACGCGTTTCGGGCTTCACAGAGCCCTTGATCACATGACACGCCACGAAGTTTCTCCCATTTTTAAAGTGACAATGTGCTTAATTATTGAAGTGAACATAGAAAACATACTACCCTCATCAAGTACTGCCTTACATACAAATTATGTTAAAATTTGTCGTATTTCATTTCATTAATTCAAGTAAATCCACACTTAAAATTATTAATAGATTAACATGCTAAAAATGACAACTAGGTTTTTTTTGGCTATTATACCTGTAAAATACATAGGATAAGACACTGTAAAACGACAAACCAAATTTCCTACTATGACTATTGCGACCTTGAAGACATATTTTCATCAATATATTGCAAGTAAACCCTATTTATATGTATAAGCTAGGGTGATGTAAAACCGACACTATGTGCAAATACGCAAAATAAATAACAGTATAAATACCTAAAGAAAACCAATTAAAAAACAATTAAAAAACATGCCTTGATCACATTAAAAGGCATTGATTTTACTGCTTATATGATATACTAACTGGTTTCCTTGATGTGCATATCGGTTATTAAATTGCAACTTATTTGTCGTATTACCATATCAATAGATGATTGCATATTTAGCCAAACCCTAACTATTTAGTCATTTTTCTAATCCTCATGTCATTTTATACAGTACAATGATAAAGTGCAAAATGATGCAAATAAAGTGCAAACAGTGTTATTGTGCAAACCAACATATACGTTACAATACATAAAATGTCACCGTGCATATGTGCACTGTCATTGTGCCATGAGCCCATGAACACTAATGACAGAGAAACTAATGTGGGAGGGAGAAGGTATATATTATAAAAACCCTTAATGTAAACCTTTTTTATTTATTTAAAATCCAATGTTATATAATATATATATATATATCCACAAACAGAGGTTGCCCTCGATGGAAATGCCACACATCAGGGAGTTATCATCATATTTATTGCAGGTTAGCAGTCACAACACGTTCCCTCCTAAGTTCATATCACAGGCCAAACGCGTTTCGGGCAGCACTCTGCCCTTGATCACTGGCAACTTGAACAGCAGTCCCGGCAACAATCAGGAAACCATATTTTAACATTAAGACCGCCCCAGTGGGCGTGCAATCACGATGCCTCATGGTCTTTGAAGTCCCTCGTCATTTTACCACAGTGGGTGTTGTCGAGTTCTGAAAAAATAAAAAAACAGTACTTTACCCAAGTGGGCTACTTGAGGAGGAAAACAATGATTATGCTGCTTATTCCACTTCCCACAGTATAGGACTCCCTGTCCTCTCGACTCCCGACATTTCAAGAATCGCTGGTCCGCTGACATGCGGAGGGGCGTTTCCGCGGCTGGGCTGCCGCTCAAAATATCCACAAACAGAGGTTGCCCTCGATGGAAATGCCACACATCAGGGAGTTATCACCATATTTATTGCAGGTTAGCAGTCACAACACGTTCCCTCCTAAGTTCATATCACAGGCCAAACGCGTTTCGGGTAGCACTCTGCCCTTGATCACTGGCAACTTGAACAGCAGTCCCGGCAACAATCAGGAAACCATATTTAAACATTAAGACCCGCCCCAGTGGGTAGGCATACCCTGACCCCCTAACTGTGGTCCTGGGGGTCCCCCTGTGAACCCGATGAGGCCAAAAAGCACTTTTTTTTAAAAACGTTGCTGCTGAAATGTGACAAAGTTGCTAATCCATGACAAAAATTTAAAAAAAAACAAGCTCAAGCTCCCTGGTTGGGCCAGGTCTCGGTGGTATTTCTATTTTTAAAAAATAAGGAGGGGGTGCATGGGGTGCCCATCCTAGGGATTATTATTGCCCCGAGGACCACCACCTGACCACCACCTCCCCGGGGCTCTTTTTTATACAAATGCGGGGGGGGCGCCCAGACCCCCCAGGGGATCACCACCTCCCCGGGGCTGTAAGTTAAAAATTAGTGGGGCCTGGGTGGACCCACCCGGGGACCACCACCTCCCCGGGGCCAAAGTGATTTTTAAAATGTAGGAGGTGGGCCGAGCGGCCCCGCTCCCAGGCCACATGCAGGCACAGGGACCACCAACTCCCCAGGGCGGCCCGTGCAAATAGAAGGAGGGTGTCTTGCAGCCTCCTGGAGCCATACATGGCCCTGGGGACCGTCCCCCCTAGGGCTGGCTCCTGCTATGTCCTGGGGTGCCCACCCCAGGACATAGCTGTTTGCTTTTGCTTGGCGGGAGCTGTGACAGCTCCCCCCAAGCTAAAGCAAACACTCTGGTTCCAGCAGGCAGCGGCTTCCAAAGTGCTCTCGCACGCTGGAAGCGGGGGTTTCATCTCTTTCCCTGCCCGCAGACATGCAGGCAGGAAAAGAGATGAAACGATTGCTCCTGCACGGAGGGAGTGTCCTTTCCAGCAACTCCCTCCCTGGAGCAACAATGCCGGCGTCCATAGGAGGCGGGGAGTAGGCTGGGACCACAGGGAATTTGCGGCTTCCCCAGCGGTCCCGGGTAAAAAAAAGAAAGAGGCAAAAAAAGGTCAGAAACGAGCAGAAAGAAGCAGATTAAAAGTCAGCAACGAGCAGAAAGAGGCAAAATAAAGGTCAGCGGACAGAGGCAAAATAAAGGTGAGCAACGAGGAGAAAAAGCAAAATAAAGTTGAGAAACGAGCAGAAAGTGACAGAATAAAGGTCAGCAACAAGCAGAAAGAAGCAAAATAAAGGCGAGAAACGAGCAGAAAGAGACAAGATAATGATCAGCAACGAGCAGAACAAGGTAAAATAAAGGTGAGAAACGAGCAGAAAGGCAGACTAAAGGTCAGAAAGCAGCAGAAAGAGGCAGAATAAAGTCCAGAAACAAGCAGAAAGAGGCAAAATAAAGATGAAAAACTAGCAGAAAGAGGCAGATAAAGGTCAGCAATGAGCAGAAAGAGGCAAAATAAAGGTGAGAAACAAGCTGAATGAGGCTGAATAAAGGTGAGAAACGAGCAGCAAGAGGCAAAATAAAGATGAGAAACGAGCAGAAAGGCATAATAAAGGTCAGAAAGAGGCATAATAAAGGTCAGCAACACGCAGAAAGAGGGAAAATATAGATCAGCAACGAGCAGAAAGAGGCAAAATAAAGGTCAGCAATGAGCAGAAAGAGGTAAAACAGAGGGCAGAAAAACGAGCAGGAAAGACAAAACGGGTCAGAAAAACAAGCAGAAAAGGCAAAACAAAGCAGAAGAGGGCAAAACAGAGAGCACTCAGACACACACACATACTCACAGACCCACTCAGAGACTCACACACACTCATAAACTTACTGAGGCACTTATGCACTCACTCACACACTCACTGTCAAAGGTTAGTGGTTACATTTAGGAAATAAAATTCAAATCATCTTTGAAATTCACTTAAAAAATCAAATGTTACAGGGACATTATAGTTAGGAAACAACATTATAAAAACCTTAGAAATTCACAGAAAAAAACAAAGGTTACAGGGACGTTATAGTTAGGCTCAGATTTCACTCGTTCAAAACCAGTGAAATTTAGCAGTTATAGTTAGCTGAGCTAACTATAACTTATATCAGCTAACTATAACTTATGCCCCCGCAATGCACTGCTTATGACCTCACATATTACATCAATCCTGACGGGTTTTTGGATGGCAGGGGTAATTTTAGGGTTTAGGGTGGGTATAGGTTTTTGGTTGGTATGGGTAATTTTTGGGTTTAGGGTGGGTATGAGTTTTTGCGTGCCAAGGGTAATTTTGGGGGTTCGGGTGGGTGTGGGTTTTTGTGTGGCAAGGGTAATTTTAGGGTTTAAGGTGGGTATGGGTTTTTGGGTGGCAAAGGTTATATTAGGGTTTAGGATGGGTATGGGTTTTTGGGTGGCAAGGTGAATTTTAGGGTTTAGGGTGGTTATGGAATTTTGGGTTGCAAGGGTAATTTATGGGTTAAGCGTGGGTGTGGGTTTTTGGATGGCAAGGGTAATTTTATGGTTTAGGGTGGGTATGGGTTTTTTGGAGGCAAGGGTTATTTTAGGGTTTAGGGTGGGTATTCATTTTTCAGTGGCAAGGGTCATTTTGGGGTTTAGGGTGGGTATGGGTTATCAGGTGGCAAGGGTCATTTTAGGGTTTAGGGTGGGTATGGGTTTTTGGGTGGCAAGGGAATATTTAGGGATTAGGGTGGGGATGAGTTTTTGGGTGGCAAGGGAAATTTTAAGGTGGCTATAGGTTTTGGCATTTTCAGGGTTTAGGGTGGGTATAGGATTTTGGGTGGCAAGGGTAATTTTAGGGTGGGTGTGGATTTTTGGCTGGCAATGGTAGTCGTAGGGTTTAGGGTGGGTATGGGTGTTTGGGTGGCAAGGGTAATTTTAGGGTTTAGGGTGGGTATGGGTTTTTGGGTGGCAAGGGAATATTTAGGGATTAGGGTGGGGATGAGTTTTTGGGTGGCAAGGGTAATTTTAAGGTGACTATAGGTTTTGGCAATTTCAGGGTTTAGGGTGGGTATGAGATTTTGGGTGGCAAGGGTAATTTTAGGGTTTAGGTGGGTATGGATTTTTGGGTGGCAAGGGTAATTTTAGGATGGGTATGGGTTTTTTGGTGGCAAGGGTAATTTCAGGGTTTAGGGTGGGTATAGGTTTTTTGGTGGCAAAGGTAATTTTAGGGTAGGTATGGGTTTTAGGGTGGCAAAGGTAATTTTAGGGTTTAGGGTGGGTATGGGTTGAGGGGTTGTGGGGTTTTAAGGATATATATATGTGTGTCTGTGTGTGTATTTATTTACTGTATATTTATATATTCCCATTTATTTATCCGTATGTGTAAATATATAAAAAATACACATATATAAATATATATTCATTTCAGTTTGGCTTGGATGGTATTTTACCAATCCAAAGCTCTAATACTGTGCCTGGACTGGTAAAAGGCTTTGGTCATTTTACACATGGATAGCACTAGGCTAATCCTATGCTTAAAGACTTTGCTATTGAAATGGCAAAGGACTTTGTCAGTGTCTGTCTCGGTGTGGATGGCACTGTGCTAATCCTATGCTTAAAGACTTTGATAGAAAAGCAGACATTTGAGGTGAGTGTCGCTGGTGCTGAGGGTGCTCTATACAGGAGCTGCTTTCCACCTAACCTTGAGAACTACCGAGAGCTCTCTGCTTCTTTTTTGCATATATATGTATATATATATATATTCACTGAAAAAACCATAGGTTTTAGGGACAGTTATAGTTAGTTGGACATTGCACTCGTACAAAACCCGTGAAATTCCCCCGTTATAGTTAGTTCAGCTAACTATAACTCACGCCCCCGCAATGCACTGCTGATGACGTCACATATTACATCACTCATGACATGGTCAGTGACATCACTGATGACATCACTGATGACATCTCAAATGACATCACTGATGACATCATGCAGTGACTGGGTGTTTCTGTAAAGTTTAAATATGTTTAATATATATAGGCAAAGGCGTATTGAAGAATGACTGGGTGTATAAGTGTCTCAATGGATGATTGAGTAGGTGCGTGACTGACTCTCCAAGTGAGTGATTAAACGTATCTTACTGAATGCATGGGTTACTGACTAAACTGTGTGAATGTCTGTATCCATTTGTCTGTTGGTGTGTAAGTGGATGCATGGATTTGCGAATAGCTACATGAGTGTCTATATGTTATTGATTGGTTGTCTGAGTATCTGTATGGGTGCCTGAGTGTTTGTGTGGGTGGGGTGTGTGTGACTCTGTACATAGATGTGTGAGTGGGTGATTCACTGGGTGCATGATTTGAAGAGTGCATCTGTGATGGACTGCTTGGGTGGGTGAGTGTGTGTATCGGTGTGTTAGTGAGTGAATGTATATCTCAGTGGTACATGTGTGAGTAACTACATATGTAAAAGGCAGTATATATGTGTGTTAGAGTATTTAAAAGGCTATAAGTGAGAGTGTGTAATTGTGAGAGTGGCTGTATGGATGCATGTGTGCTTGTATCAGTGATTGTATAAGAGCGTAAGAATGTGCTAGTATTTGTATGAGTAGTGAGCTGGTGTGTGTATCACTGTATAGATAAGTAAATGGCAGTGTGATTAATTATTTGCATGACTGACTAGATGTGTGAGTACCTCTATGGATGAGTGGCGGTGTGTGAGTGTCTATGTAGGCGTATGAGTGCATATGATAGTCCTGTACTGAGTGATTGTAAGTATGAGTGACTGTACGGGTGAGTGAGTGGATGTGTGTGTAGACCTAAGAATCAGTGAGTGGGTATGTAGTTATTGGTGTTGGAGTGTGTATGGTTTTGAGAATGGCAGTTTGTAATTTAGAGTGGGTGTATCAAAGGTTATATTAGGGTGTGAGAAGATGCATGAAATTATCACATGGATGATGTCACCAGTGATGTCATTTGAGATGTCATCAGTGATGTCATCAGTGATGTCACTGACCATGTCATGAGTGATGTAATATGTGACGTCATCAGCAGGGCATTGCGGGGGCGCGAGTTATAGTTAGCTGAACTAACTATAATGGGGGAATTTCACGGGTTTTGTACGAGTGCAATGTCCAACTAACTATAACTGTCCCTAAAACCTATGGTTTTTTCAGTGAATTTGTAAGGTTTTTTAAATGCTAATTTCTAACTATAACGTGCCTGAAACCTATGGTTTTTTCAGTGAATTTCAAAGGTTTTTTAAATGCTAATTCCTAACTATAACATGTCTGAAACCTATGGGTTTTTTTCAGTGAATTTCAAAGGTTTTGTAAATGACAATTTTTAAATGTATTAATTGTTATATTTATTTTTTGATACAGATTTACTACATTTTTTTAAACTATTTATTTTTAGATATTTTATTTTTTAAATTACATTGTAATTACATTATACATTACATTACAAAATATACTTTCTCAGAATGAATAACTTTAGTTTAAATACTTTGCAAATAGGCAATAGACTTTTAAGTACAGTAGTTACAGTTGTTGCAATGGGCAACACAATTTCAAACACAATGCAACATTGAGCTCAATGTGAATTTCTAGTTAAATGCAATTAGTTACTTTATGGATTACTTTTCTAACCACAGGACTGGATCCTAGATTCAGTCCTGGGACATCTCCTGTAAACAGTTGAGTAAAAGCGTTTTGGTTACAGTAGTGATTTTTAAGGAATATTATTGTATTTTAAAAGTTGACACTTAGAAACTTTTTCACATAGAATCACCAATGTTATCCTATGGGAGGAAATTCACTTAGCAGGTAAGTAGTGTTATCGTTACTTTTTCTTACTCAGTGGTGGATCCTGGATCCAGCAATGGTGCATCTCCTGTAAACAGTTGAAAGAATGCGTTTAAGTCATACAGGCGAATTTTAAGGAATATTTGTAGTTTGTGAAAATCGACACTTTGAAACTTTTCTGCTGAAAACCAGACAATGGATTCCTATGGAAGGAAATACAAGTTATTGGTAAGTACGGTTAGAATTACTTTTCAGGGTCAGTGCTGGGCTAAAAGATGCAGCACTGGGTTCTCTCCTGATAACAGGTGAGTAAATCGGAATTCGTAGTTCGGCTGATTTTAGAGGAATATTATAAAGTTCCAAAACTCCACACTTAGAAGAATTTCCAAGTGAAACCAGTCAATGTTAGCCTATGGAAGGAAATTCAAGTTACTGGTAAGTACGGTTAGAATTACTTTTCAGGATCAGTACTGGGCTCAAAGATGCAGCACTGAGGTCTCTCCTGATAACAGGTGAGTAAATCGGAATTCGTAGTTCTGCTGATTTTAGAGGAATATTTGTATGTTTCAAAAATCGACACTTAGAAACTTTTTCAGCAAAAAGCAGGCAATGATATCCTATGTAAAAAAATTCAAGTTACTGGTAAGTACGGTTAAAATTACTTTTCAGGATCAGTACTGGGCTCAAAGATGCAGCACGGAGGTCTCTCCTGATAACAGGTGAGTAAATCGGAATTCGTAGTTCGGCTGATTTTAGAGGAATATTTGCACAATGGAGAAGGAAGGGGGTGGGGCCTGAGGTGACTTGTCTGCAAACACGTCCCTTGGCGCGTTTTAAGTTGGGGGATTAAGTCCCCTTGAATCATGAGGGTCCCTGGGGTCCAACTAGCCCACCCTGTACCTCCAGTATGCGCCAGGGAGCTGCGTTGTAGAGAGGTGTTTAGAGGCCACGCCCCTTTTTGCACCTCTCTGCAATGCAGCTCTGTGGCGCTTTCTGGACGTACCTGGTGGGCTAGTTGGCCCCCAGGGACCCTCAGGATTGAAGGGGATTTAATTCCCCATCTTAAAACGCGCCAGGGGGCCTGTTTGCACACATGTCACCTGAAGCCCCGCCCCCTCCCTTCACTACTGTGCAAACGCGCCCTGTGGCGCATTTTAAGTTGGGGGATTAAGTCCCCAGGGGACCACCTGAGCAGGCCTAGGGGGTCAGGGTGTTTCTACCCTGCCCCCTTTTTGTGTTTTTCGCGATTGTATTACTGCTTTCTTGTTCCTCGGTTCTACCGAGGAACAAGATGGCTGCCAACACTTCCTGATTTGGAGTGTTGACAGCCAATTACCATACAGCTTGTGATCGGGAGGGTACGCGGACCCTACGCGGCCATAGATATATATGTGATTTTACTTTTGAATTTCTCAGGAACTACTGAACGGATTTACACCATTTAAGCAAAAGGCACGACTCTGAACCAAGGGCTACCTTTTTGCCAAATTTGGTGTAATTCCGTTCAGCAGTTCGGGCTGTAGCTGCGACTAAAGGTTCCTATGGAAAAATGAATGGGGAAAACACGTTTTGGGACCTCCCTTTTTTCTCGGCCCCCGCTTGCCGAATCACCCCGAGACTTTCAGAATAGGAGCGGACCGGAGCACCCCAACAAGTTTGAAAATTTCGCGAAGATTCGTCAACTGGCGCCAAAGTTATTTCAAATAGAATGTTGCGGATTTCCTATGGAAAATAGGTCCTAACTATAACTATCTACTGGCGACCGCCAGTAGATAATATATATATGCATTTTTTTAAAAGTGTTTTTTTACAAAACATATGATTTTACCATTCATGCCTTTACCACAAAAATGTAAGTATTTTACAGAAAAATATAAACCCTTTGTTTATATATAGAAAGTGTTGATACTTACCTGTAAAATACTTATATTTATTGGTGAAACCTTTATCACGGATATGCCTTTACTATGCATCCTTTTTCAATCATTGTAAAAACATGCATAGTAAAGTTTATGTGTGGTAATGGCTTTTGCGTTGTAACGGCCGGTTTGTGCATGGTTCCGTCATACATCCATCACAGGGTAATGGCATTCACGTTGTAAAGCCCACATGTAATGGCAATGTGTGTTAACGGGCGCATTGTAATGCCTGTTTCCTCTCCGTCACGCAGCAAGTCTTTTCTTCAATTTCACCTTCCAAGGCAAACCACTAGCCTTTGAAAGTGTGATGCTCTCATTGGAATTTTGTTAAATCGTTCCTCCACCCCATTGGTACAAGGATGATAGCGAGCACGTTTTGTATGCTCATTCCCACAAGAACTCTGATACTCTTCTAGTTCTTTTGAACAAAGCTAGACCCCATTATCAGAAAGAAGTAATTTCGGGAACCTTTCCTTGAGAAAAAGGCTTTCAAAGAAACTTATAACTCATTTTGAACTGATGTCCACATCATACTTCATCTCTGGCCACGTTGTGAACAAATCCACAACCACCAAAAGATATTATATAGAATGTTCCCCAATGAAAGGGCCAACCAAATCAATGGTGACCTCCTCCCATAGATGTTTAGGAAACGGTCTTGTTTGCTTTGGAGGAGTGCCTGTCTTCAACACCTTATTACTACCACAGCACTCCGAACAATATCAAAGATGTCACCTTATTCCATCCCAGGGCGCTAACCTTTTGAGTTGCTTTGAGGAAGAAAGGCAAGCACATGACCTTGGATGTCATGGTCTAAATGTAGTGTTTGTGTGTCTGAGTAGGTTGCTTGGAGAGAAAGGGAGTTGGTGTTTCAGGTAAAGAGGAAGAGAAGTTTTGATAAAAACCATGCCTCCAAGCTACCATCTTTTGGTGCATGTGACTATACGAAGATTCAGCCACCTGTGCACTATGATCAAAGTTCAGCAAGCCTTTGAGGATAGTAAAAATGGTTATAAATGCTGTTAAAAACCAATGACGGTAGGATTAGGAACAAATGTCGGGTGTCTTTGTTCCATGACATGTACGTGAATAACCCTGATGGGAAGACTTTTTTATAACCAAGAGTTCTTCTTGGAAGGATCGGGATGATGGTTCTGATCGACATTTTGAGAGTAGAATACTGAGAAGGAGTTTGACTGATGAACCTAAATATATAAATGCTGTGTAAATCTGAAAAACGTGATTTGCAGTTTTGGTGATCACTTGTCTTGAGAGATGTGTTATTATACACTTATGCCAAGGGAATATTCCCCTTTTGTTCAGTTCTAATTTAGTCTTTCACTATCATTTCCTTTTTTGGTTTGTTTTATCCCTTTTATTTTGTTCACCTTGAGAATGTTCATGTTTCATACAGGGAGCAACACCTCCCAAGAAAGCATAGAGGCATACCTCAATGATTGCCTCTGGGAACCCCTGGACCCCTTCTACTGTGAGCTCCTGGAGGCTCACATCACTTTGACCGAGCTCCAAAGAGCTCTTAGGGAACTACTAGTGGGCAAAATTTCCGATGGCTTCCCTGTGATGTTCTATTGCAAATTCCTACCTTAACTTCAAGAGCACTTATTGGCTCTCTTCAACTCCTTTACTCTGACCACTGCAGACGAGCGGTCAGAGGGAGGAGCACCCACCTTGATGAAAGTGTGACTACAGGGGGTCTCTCCTTGTCTCTCGCCAGTTCTAGCAATGTTCTAAGGTAAACTCGTATTACGGGAGAGTGTTACTTAGGGGATACCTCGGTGCGGGAACAATTGGTTCTGGTGCTTCCGCACTCCAAATACAGAGGTGACCTAGGTCCTGGGATCGGAAAGGTCCTCAGAAAGGCCGGCATGACCCTATCCTCTGGGCACACTACTACAGCTGAAACATGTCGACAAACTGACAGTAAGAAGGGGTGTAAGGAGTTCATAATCTCTTCCAGTCACCACCATCCTTCATGTTTTTAATCCTGGCCAGAGGGTCCAGGAATATAATTTACGCATAGCGACACCTCCGAGCTAGTTTTAACTCACACTGCACTTTCACTTTTGGTGATCCCAGTCAAACTGTTCTATAATTTTATATGTTGTGTCTTGTCTTCCCCTACCCTATTGCTCCACCCCAGGCGTTGGTATGCGCAGGGGTGTACTGAAGCAGCCATGTGATGAAGCATGTCACACAACTGTGTGAGTGAGGGCAGTATTTCGCCACATAGCACATGCCACCACGAAAACAGATATTTTTTATCACTCTCTATTCCTTTTGGTCTTTTCAAGTTGAGGAAAGGGGGGCCGGAGTAGAGGGGTCTGAATCCCTCACCCTTTCACTTTTGTGTAGAATAAGCACTAGACAGGGCTGCCCGCTATCGCCCTTACACTTCACCCTGGCGGTGGAACCCCTTGCGATTCGTATCCGCCAGGCGAAAGACATCTCGGGCATCCCCTTTGGCAGGCACGAGCATAAAGTGGCCCTATTCGCTGACTCTTACCCGGCCTGAGTCTTCCCTTCCCACTCTGGTCGCTGTGCTAAATGACTTTGAGAAAGTCTCTGGCTTCAAAATAAATATGGCTAAATCACAGGCCCTCAACTTGACAATCCCCAAAACCAACCTCCCTGACTTACTGGCCCTTACTCCTTTCTAATGGGCTCCAAAATCTATAAAGTATTTGGGATTGCATCTCACCCCTGACCTCGCCTCTTGTTAATGCGGCAATTTGCCAGAATATCAGCATTTGGTCCTGGATGACCTTCACAGATGGAAACCACTATAGGTCTCCTGGCTAGGTCGACTCAACACGGTCAATATGTACATCTTGCCTAAAATTCTTTACTTGTTCCAGACGCTACCCACCCCTATTATGCAGGACGCCATTCTCAATCTCCAACGGGATATCAGCAATTTTATCTGGGGAGGGAAACGCCTGAGGCTCTCTAACTCTATACTGATGCTCCCCAGGGACCGGTGAATATTATTGGGCAGCTCATCTGCGCTATGTCTCAGAGTGGGTGATCCAGGAGAGCGAGAAACACAGCTTCCACATGGACTGTGCGGTGGCCTGCAGAGCCCTCCGGGACTTGGCATGGCTCCCAAACACACTCGTCCCCGTAGCACCTATATAGCCATTCCCACCAGAATGGTCCTTGAAATCTGGGACAAAAGTGCTCTCCTGAGAGGCCTTACCACCTTCCCCTCTCCCAAAACCCCACTAGCCCGTAACCCAGAGTTCGCCCCGGTGCTACAGACCCATTTCTTCTCAGATTGGAGGGAGGGGGACTGTTGCACCCTCCAAGACTTTTTTGAAGGTGACCAGATCAAAACCTTTGAGCACTGCAAACAAGACTTTCAAGTCCCGGAATCAGCTAGACTACAATATTACCAACTGAGACATTGGGTACTTCTCCCCTCCAACGCCCAGGGGGTCACACGTACACTCACGCCCTTTGACACCTTGGTCAGGTCCTTCAGCGGAACAAGGGGCCTGATCTACCGTGCCTACAAAGTACTCCAACACTCACCTCCATCTAAGAATCTCCCAGAAGCAGTGGGACCAGCTCTGGCAGGATATCCCCAAATTGTATAGGAGCATATCCCAATGCGAAACCGCATATAAACTGATCATGCAGTGGTATTATACCCTGGCCCACTTGGGCACTATCTACCCAATGGCATCTCCGCAATGCTGGTGATGCAAATCGGCAACGGGCAATTTTCTTCTCATCTGGTGGTCCTACCCCCTCATAGCAAACTAATGGAAAGAAGTCCTGAGCCATATCAAAGGGGTGGTGGGCTACCCACTTCCTGATTCGTTCAACACAGTGATTCTGACATTCGCTCTCTGACATTGCAAGCCATAACACATTCTAACTGGTGCCTCATAGCCCACATGCTGGGGCCGGCCAGACAGCGAATTACTCTTCACTGGAAGAACGCATCTGCCCCATCGATAGTCCAGTGGTTCTAACGCCTTTGGCACATATTGCCAATGGAACTTCTGTGCCGTAGGGTGTCTCACTCAGACAAGAGGTTCACACAAACATGGCAGCCTTTGATAACTTACTTCATGTGCTTGGAACACTCCTACTTTACGCCCCCTAGGCTCAAAGCTCGCAAACCATTCGACTACCCCCCTCCGTCACCGAGACCCCCACTGGCATCTAAGGTGTCTGCGCCTCCCCCCCTAAACAACACCTTCCCAGCCATGCTCCAGCTCTTCCCAATACCTTAGCCTGAGAAATCTCTACAATCTCGCTTCCCTGACATGGTACCGCCATGCACATCCTTTACGACGCCCCCCCCACTATGTTTAGAGTTGTTATGTTCCTGTCTTACTCTGATCCCAGAGCTGGGCATCCCTCCCTCCCTTTGCGGTGTATTCAATTACTATGACTCCTTATAATATATTTATTTCTCCTCATTGTTTCCTCTTTCTTAGTTTGTTGCATTCTGCAGCACACTTAGAAAGAGGAAAAAGCCTCAGAGGATTATCTTGCACAAAAAAGAATCCTCCACCATGACACATGGGTACCTGCATTGGCGCTAGGCAGCAGATTGTGAGCCAGTGCAAGCTGAGAGCAGAAATGTGGCATATATTGGTAAATATGGTGCATTCCTGCCCTCTCCCTTTTACTTGTACAGAGAAGGAAGGGGGAACCCTTATAACCCTGTAAAGCCTGGGCTACACCACAAATCATATGAAAAAGGAGAATGGCTCTAGCAGGAAGGATAAATAGAATTAAACAAAAAGCACTTTTCATTTGTGGTCTCTGGAGGGATAACTCACCTGCTATGATTATTTCATTTTCGGAAACAACTACATATGAACTAAATCAACGAGAATTGTAAAGGTATTGCTGTGCAAAATCAAGGAAAACGGCAAGATGACATTCTTCTTAAAAAAAATTTACTTGATGGAGTCATATTTCTAATGATAAAATAGTGAGTCACAATACATAATTTCATGTTTCAAATAATCAATTCCTAAGTAACAACCAAAATGGTAACAAAGAATAAAGAAAACAAGTAAAGAAAAAAGTAGGTGAAATAGGTATCCACAAATAAAGGATAATGAGCCCTCCTTTGGGCCAAACTCAATACACCATCTGTAGGAACCAACAGTCAATTTACATTAGACCAATTAGTGCATTTCACAAATTAATTGGTTGCAATATTATTTCTATGGTCTAAACCAAATGGATATTTTCTTTTCTTTATGATGAGCGATGTTGATCCTAGGTAGTGAAAGTCGACACGTTTCGGCCTCTCAATATGGCCTCCTCAGGACAAATGGGGACTGAAATTCTCCTAAGCTTTCAAGAAAATATACAACAAATGAATTTCCATTGTAAAGTTTTTTTATTAAGACTCACAAATGAAAAGTAAGCGAGAAGTTAAAAATAGGTTGGAGTGATAAAGTAGGTCTGAAGTACTTATACCGTTGTAAATTAATAATTGCTATGTCCGCAGTTCAACCTAGTGGTGATCTTAGGTCTCATGCATAGAAGCGCCCAAAGTGTGCAAGTGAAGGTCAATCATAACTGGAGTCTTTAAGCATTGGTTCGCCTAGAATAGTGTTGCGGTGGCTGGGGTTGATAATAAGTCATACAGTGGAGAAAACATGCATAAATGAAAGAATGACAAAGCAACCAGAGCCCAGGTGGTATGTTGTAGACTACGAACGAAAGATCCCTACTTCCCATCTCCATCTATTCATAAAGTGAACAGTGCTGCAAGTGAGTTAGCCAGTTTTAGTGACCAAGGAAAACTCTGAGGTTTGACGGAAAAAAATCTTACCTCTAATATTTGAAGCTACACTCTAGAGAAAGGGGAACAAATAAAAAAAGTTCTTAGTCTATGCTTAAAGTCAATCGACTATGGTGGGCATGAATCACATAGGGGTGCATAACTTACAAGGAGCGTTCTAAATGGAAACTCCAAAAGCCAATGCGGGTTCCAGGGTCAAATGTGCGCAAGGGAATATAAAAATAAATCAGAGCGACACACGAAATGTGCTCCTTTCAAGGTGAAGCAGAAAATGCACTTCACTCTTAAGGAAAAAATGAGAATAATATCAATGGGCAAACTGGTATGAGTGGCCTAGTTAGGTGTCATGTGGCGGGTGACAGGGTTACTCACTGTGCAGTGATTTGGTTTTAGGCTTAAAATCATCCTGGAGATTGCATGGATCGCGCCTGCGATCCACAACTGATTTGCGATATTTAACTCAGCGAGAGCTGTTGCAGAACATCCATTTCAAGTCATGTTGGGTGCCGCTAAAGGAAGAGGAAGTGACGTGCAACGGACCCCGTGAGGCGGGCACTAGAACGCATCTAATAAAATTAATGCAAAAGGCTGTCCATCCTGTTACTAAAAAACAGGAAGTCAATGCCTCGGGGTCCTGTGCCGAGACCTGTAGTGGCACTGGGACAATCCGGTATGGTTATTTAGTCTTTAAGGGGATGTTGAAAACGAATCACTGACTAAATATCGAAGGTCACAATATCGACCTACAAAAATATCGCAGCAAAAATATCGAAGACAAGAATATTGACATCCTATCTACATTAAGGTAAGTACAAAAATATCGAAAAAAAAAATATCGATGTCAAAAATATCGTTGTTAAAAATATCGTTTTTAATTTAAGTTAAAAAAATATTGTAAAATAAAGTAAATAATACATATAATTAAAAGAAACATAGTTAAAAATATTTTAAAATGCTTAAAAATTATAAGTAATATATACAATTTGAAAATACATTAAACATATACATATAATATATAATATATATATACTTACTTATTAATATGTTTTAATATTTATTTTAATTACTTATAAATTGTTTAATTTATTTTTTATAAATTATAAATACATCTATACACATAAAAGAATAATATAAATAAAAATTAAATAAATATATGTAACAAATTTAAAAAAAATTAAATTATTTTAAATCTTTTTAAAAATGATTATACAGTACATTAGCTAAAAAAATACAAAATATTAGATAACGGAGAAAATCAAATTACTATTCCCACTCCAGTGAGAGCAACAGTAGGGAAAGTGTTGGATAGCGTAGGGGTTAAAATTACTATTCCCACTCCAGTGAGTGCAACAGTAGGGAAAGTGTTGGATAGCGGGGGTGTAAAAATTACTATTCCCACTCCAGTGAGTGCAACAGTAGGGAAAGTGTTGGATAGCGTAGGGGTAAAAATTACTATTCCCACTCCAATGAGTGCAACATTAGGGAAAGTGTTGGATAGCGTAGGGGTAAAAATTACTATTCCCACTCCAGTGAGTGCAACAGTAGGGAAAGTGTTGGACAGCGGGGGGGTAACAATTACTATTCCCACTCCAGTGAGTGCAACAGTAGGGAAAGTGTTGGATAGCGTAGGGGTAAAAATTACTATTCCCACTCCAGTGAGTGCAACAGTAGGGAAAGTGTTGGATAGCGTAGGGGTAAAAATTACTATTCCCACTCCAGTGAGTGCAACAGTAGGGAAAGTGTTGGATAGCGGAGGGGTAAAATTACTATTCCCACTCCAGTGAGTGCAACAGTAGGGAAAGTGTTGGATAGCGTAGGGGTAAAAATTACTATTCCCACTCCAGTGAGTGCAACAATAGGGAAAGTGTTGGATAGCGTGGGGGTAAAAATTATTATTCCCACTCCAGTGAGTGCAACAGTAGGGAAATGTAGGATCGTGTAGGGGTTAAATTAACATACTTATAAATTAATTTTTTTCAAAATAAATAACATATTAATTATTTAACAAAATAATTATTAATAAATACCTATTAAATTAAATTAATATTTACTTAAATAACATTAAATTACTTCCCATATGAACACACAACGCGCTACACATAAAAAAATAACACAATTAATTTAATTATCAATTAATCAATTAATAAAAATTAATTACCAATTAATAATTAATTTACAATAAATGAATTAACAATAACAATAAATAAAAATTAATAATAAATTAATTATAAATAGTATAATTATAAATTAACCAATTAATATAAATTAATTACCAATTAATAATTAATTAACAATAAATTAACAATGAATAGCAATAAATAAAATCATATTAATTAATTAATTATAATTAAATTACTTCCCACCCCATTCCCCTATAAACCCACAACCCGCTACACATTAAAAATTAACATAATCAATTTAATTACCAATTAATCAATGAATTAAAATTAATTACCAATTAATAATTAATTTACATTAAATTAATTAACAATAACAATAAATAAAAATTATTAATCAATTAATTATAATTAATATAATTATAAATTAACCAATTAATATAAATTAATTACCAATTAATAATTAATTAACAATAAATTAACAATGAATAGCAATAAATAAAATCATATTAATTAATTAATTATAATTAAATTACTTCCCACCCTATTCCCCTATAAACCCACAACCCGCTACACATTAAAAATTAACATAATTAATTTAATTACCAATTAATCAATTAATTAAAATTAATTACCAATTAATAATTAATGTACAATAAATTAATTAACAATAACAATAAATAAAAATTATTAATAAATTAATTATAATTAATATAATTATAAGTTAACCAATTAATATAAATTAATTACCAATTAATAATTAATTAACAATAAATTAACAATGAATAACAATAAATAAAAACATATTAATTAATTAATTATAATTAAATTACTTCCCACCCTATTCCCCTATAAACCCACAACCCGCTCTGATACTAAAACGCAAAGTTTCCTTTAAAAAATTTTACTATTTTCTAAACATTTAATACATATATTTAAAAATAATTAAAAAAAATGATAAACATACATATAAAATACATAACACTAAAAAAAAATCGATATTATTTACAACTATATTTTTGCTAACGATATTAATGACTTCGATATTACTTCGATATTAAAAAAATCGATATTACTTACCTTAAAGTCGATATTCTGGTCAACGATATTCTTGACTTCGATATTCTGTCCCTACGATATTAAAAACTCGATATTAGTGTAGGTCGATATTTAAAATTCGATATTTTGACTGCCCACCGTTGAAAAAAAAAAAAATGAAAATAAAAATAAACACAGGGTATCTTGATGGAAAACAGAGTTCCTTATATTTATGTTTTTGTTTATGCGGCGTTCACGAGTGCAAGGGGAACATACTGCATTGCTAATATTGCACCCAGTGACAGTAGTGATCATTACCGGCGAGCGGTGTTGGAAAAGGAAGTATTAAACATAGAGGACTTGATTACGATGTTGGTCAGAGTTGCCTCCGACCGATATCGCTACAGATGCGGCACCGACCAACCATAGGTCGGCGGCCCGACTCCGCAATTACGATGCGACCGCACATGGTGTGGTCGCAAGCACCCATTTCTCTATGGGAGCCTGTGCTGCGGTCGGAAACCAGCTGCAGCACAAGCTCCCATAGAGAAATGGGAGTTTTTGTTAATCCCTGCACCGTGTGGCAGGCCACGCGGTGCAGGGATTAACAGGGGGGCACAATATGTGCCCCCCTGATCCCCAACCGAAGACTGCTGTTGCAACGGGGCCCTGCTATGGGCCCCCAAAGTCACTTTCTGACAGGCTTTTCATGTTGGAAAGATTGACATGAAAAGCCTGTGGGAAACCGACATCGCAAACCCGAAGGCAGAAATATCGTCCTTAAGTTCCGACTGGCCGACGGGCATTTTGAGCACGTCGGAAGCCATCCGGAATGACCAGCCGGTTTCAATCCCGACCACCATATTCGTAATACGGCGGTCAGAATAAAAACTGAAGATGTCGGTTGCAAAGTCTCCGACCAACATCAAAATCAGGGCCTGAGTTGTTGATAAACAAAGCAGGTAGAAAAGAGCTTTGTGAGTTGTCATAAAATATTTACACAAGACTGGTTTAGTAACACTGATCGGTACTCAACTTATAGAAAAAGAACATTAAAAGCTATATACAAACAAAGTCAAAGGGAAAAATAAATAAATTACATTTCAAGATCTTATGTGTTGCCAAATAAATGCGGGTACAAGAGGTTTCCGGCCCTCAACAGTACAATTGTTCTTGCATAAAAGCGATATACATACTGTAATTATTGTATATTCCATGAGGTACCATGAATTCATATGTGCAAAACATAGATGATGAGAAGTTTAAATGTAATACACGCCAAAGGTATAGGAGAAAATTATTGTCCTATCTTTGGTCAAGCTATATGTAATGAACATGCTACTGCCTGATTAGGGCCCATAGCTCCTCTTGTTCATTGAGGCCCCTTTCATAGGTGTGTGCTATTTTGTAATTAGATTAGCCTCATTTTGGAGCAGTAGTGATTTGATTGTGTCCCCACGTTTGTTCAAAGAAGCTACAAAAAGCACTGTCAATCTCAACTCATCTTCAGAATGTTGTTTCTCAAAAAAAATTCTAAGGGAACCCCAGTGTTTCGCATCGAATCCTTGATCTGTGTTGCAAAATGGACTGAGTGGTTTGCCCTATGTACCATTTGTCACTCGGGCACCAAATGCAATAAACCACATTCTTGGTGTTACAGTTTGAGAATCGCTGTTGTTTATCCACTATTCCCTGAACTGTGACTTCTTTTGAATTAGTGGTGAAATGCATGCTAGACATTGGCTGCATTTATAGTGCCCCGTTACTGGGGGTAACTTCAAGAATGTCATCAGATCCCTTGGTTCAATTTTTCTGGCTGCCCGTACCAGGTGTCTCAAATTCTTGCCCCGTTAGAATGAAAAAAAGTGGTTTCGGAATTCTGTAAGAACTAATCATCTTCATATTGTTGAGATTATTTATTTGATTTTGTAAGTAAGGTTGGAATATGTCAATACGCAAGTTAGAGGAATCTTAGTGTTTTTGACTTTGGTGGGCCAAGAGAGGCTCTCTGGGGGTGAACCATACTCTCTTCAAAGAATGTTTCACAAGTTTCTTGGGGTACCCTCGTTCAATTAACTTTTGGCAAATGACCATCCCATTTTCAAAGTAACCTTCTTTCAGGCTACAATTCCTGCGGCTCCACAGAAATTGCCCGAAAGGTAAATTGTCTTTAAGGGACTTTGGATGGCTGCTGGTGTAATGAAGCAGTGTGTTCCGGTCCATAGACTTGGGGGCCGATTCCGATACAGGCCGGAAATCTATCCGACCGAGCCGGACCCGGAGAGATTTCCGACCGAATCGGACCCTAGCAGTCCGACCGAACGAGTACGATGCGTTCGCATGCTATCGGACTCGATTCGGTCGGACTCCCATTGAAGTCAATGGGAGCCGGTTGTACAACGCGTACGCCGGCTCCCATTGACTCAATGGGTGCGAGGCGAACAAGGGTGCCCCCTACAGCGGGTACGCGTCAAAGCGGGTCGCGCCGTACATGCACAGGTAGGGGGACCCATGGGTCCCCCCTGCGTGCGACTCGCGTGGCTAGGCATACAGGGGGGTCCGACACGGACCCCCAAAGTGCGGCTCCGACTGCTCTTTCGAGCCGGACGGCGCGAGTCGGTCGGACTGCTCGCGGCGCGCATCGTACTTACCCGGCCGGGGAACGTCTCCATTGCGCGGTGCGAGTCGTGTCCGTGCGAGTCGGTCGGAGCGGTTGGCTTTCGCGAACGAGTCGGTCGGGGCGGTTGGGTCTCGCGAACGAATCGGTCGGAGATTTCGCATCGTACTCGCTCGCCCGGATGCACGTACGAATCGGTCGGGAAACAGGGCCCCCAATCGGATCCGGTAAAGCCGAATCCGATTCGGAGCCCTACCGGCCGAGATCGGAATCGGCCCCTTGGTGTAGAGACTAGTGTAAATGCCTCCTTCATGTGATGAAACCATAAGGTCAAGGAAGTTAAGCTGTCTTGTTGCGTTGCATTGATTGAAAGACTGATAAATCTGGCCCTGTGTGCCTGTTGTTAAGTAATGCAGTTGCATTGTGAATTACATGCCACTGTTGCAGGGATTCTGTTTGGGAACAGAACTATGCCTGGGATCACAGAACATCAGTATGTAGGGACTGAGTCACCATGCCGCATCAGTACCTATGAGCCCAAATCCTGACTAGCTCATAGTGCCTTACCTGCCCTCCTAACCTTCCCAAAATAACAGGTAAGTTGGCACCCCAGAACACAACACTGTAGTCCCACAGGGGAACAGCGGTAACAGGTCATCACCATTCATTCTCACACTCATACATGTCCATAAAAAACAAATGAAAGACACGAGAGAAGTTTACAATATTTATTGAAACTATCGTGCTCTATCATTTAGCAACATTGCTTCAATTAGGAAGCATATGCAACTAAAAAGAGTGATTAGCATTACCAAAAAGCTGTACACAATGATATGCCCTATCTTGGCGAATTATATATTTGCCTAAGCCTAACCTCACTACGTGAGCACAATGATATATCAGAGATCTCTGGGATTAGAGCCGGGTCCCATAACTTGCATTTGCCTTCTGCTGGTCTGCATCTCAGATTGTGCAAAGCTGGCACTCTTGTTCCGGGACCTATCCTCTGTTAGAAAATACTCCTCTCTATTTTCAAAACGTCAAGTCTCGACTTAAATGATAAGAAATGCCATGCTAGAAAACAGCAGCTGGATCTCTTGATAATGTCTATGTGTTAGTGACTGACCACAGAGAAAAACAGGGCACAATGTTGTTTGACCTTTTACGAAATGTTCAGCTGAATCCGAGCAGAAGAGCTGAATAACAAAACATGTGCAGCCTATTTCTAAAATAATAGTGTAGCACAATAACAAACGTGTTACTTCATAACGTGTGCAAAGCAAAAGTGGCCTACAACGTGTGCAATTAGTTTAACATAGGGGAGAACTACAGTGGGCCCTAAAGGGGACTCACAACAACCCCCTTTTGGTCGGGATAGTAACGTAATGACTAACTTAATAATAAAAAATTAAAGGCACAAGCTAGGCAAGTTCAAGGCTTTGCTAATAAGCATGTTATAAAAAAGAATTATAATCATAATAAAAAACGTAAGATGTCAACTTTGAAGAGGTTGCTGAATTAAGGTGTGTCGGTGGTATCAATGATGGCTTTTGCAAGTTCAAATGCCAATGAATCCAGAACGGATTCCATCTCCGCGGACAACGATTGTTCGACAGCCCAGTTCACAAGCTCCAGAGAACAGACATGATCCTCGGTTTCAGCTGATGCTGAGAAAGTAGCCGGGTAACCCGCATCTGTGTTACTAGAGCCAGCAGTTAATGATCCATGTGCTGAAGCACTCGTCGTCGCTGAATGGAGTGGCTCACAGCTTGCATTCTGAAGAAGCTGTAGGCCCAAGCAACAACTTTGAAAATGGGTCGCTAATGGACTCACCAACAGGTCTGTGTCCACAGGCGCTGGCGTAGGCAGAGCCAGGCAAATATCTAGTTCCCATTTGAAGGGGCACCACAGGCAGCGAAACACAAGTTGTACGCAGGTAAACCAGGCAGGTCGGAATTATAAGGACCAATGAAGGTCCAATTCGTGGAGCAAGAGGATTCCAAAGAACCAAAACATGCGCTCACGGCACAGCTGGAGCGGTGGTGGTTCCAGTGGGCTTGCAAACGGAACATCCATTGCGGAGGAGCAAAAATAGTACCAAAATGTCACAGATGAGGAATAACAGCAGCGGGAAGCCCACAAACAGACTGGAAAAAAGGGAATGAAGAGAAGCTGGTATTACTCCAAAGATTTTCTGGAAGGAACTGACTAAGCCAGAACCGATAACTTTAAAAAAGTGAGCAAGGCCGGCAGTATTCGATTGCATTAAAAATACGATTAACTAATTTGCCGAAATGTAATGGGAGGTTGGTGTTCAACAAGGACTCTATTTCACTAGATCTCCTTGCAACTTGTAATTCAAAGGTATCTCTAGCAGATGTTAGTGCTTCATCTTTTTGAAACAATAATGCTTTGAGTCTGCTTAGCTTGTTGAAATCTGCCTTCAGAGCTGGAATGAAAGGCCACAATGAACTATCCATTACCCTTGCATGGGAGGGAAAAGGACGTTGTCACAACAGGTCACTATCTGGGAAACCAATCAAATGTATGGGATCCCAGCTTTCATTCCGCAACAGTCCTGATCGCTTAACATTAAATAACTTCCATTTGAAAGGACTGTAATTAGTGGGAGTATTACAGGGGCTAGTATTACTTTTAGATAACAGGCCAAATTCGCTACTGACGCATTATGTGCGCGTGAATGGTAACATGTTTGCAAACGAGTGAGTGTCTGACAGAAGAGACGCATTCCTTTCCAGTAAAGAAGACCTCTTTGTCGGCATGTCCACAACGATACGAAAATGGTAGTGACCATAATTCATGAATTAAGCTCCCTCCTAGGAGTTCAGAGCTAACAAACAGGGAAATGTTTCATGCAAGCTGTGAACTGGAATGTTGAAATCAGAAAAGATATTACGCCGTGTATGAACCTGTCTGGTTCATACACGGCGTGGAAGGTGTTTCCACCATAGTGAATTGAGCTGTTATAACTTGGAAGTGTCCAACTAAACTGCATGATAGACCGAAGCTGACTTTGCCCATGGTACAATGTAGCTATATCACGTTGCATGATATCAATAACAGATAACACAATGTTATTCAAATTGTAAATGCGAGAAGACGTATCAATATTATTATCAACAACAGCAAGCACTTTATCCAAATAATCTTGATAAAGTTGTCGTAAATGTGCAGCAGCTTCAATTTGTGACAATTTCCACATTTTATTATATGTAGCATAAATACATCTTTTAGAACTTGGAGACTTAGGACCTAATAAGAAGTCTGATAAGTCCATGTTTTTGGACAGGAGAGAAAGGTGTTGTTTTACAGAAGACAGCGTGGAATGTTCCAAACATTGTTGACACAATTTCCCCACCGAATAGGTGGTAACAATATCTGAATGTTGTGAGTGGGAATATCGGGGGTCAGGTCTACTTGCCTTAAACCCAGGTGTGGAATTTAAAAAACGAGCATGACAACCATTTGTGTCCACTGGCCACAATAGCCACCCGTGAGGACCTAAAAGTGTGGAAATAAATGTACCATTCTGTAATATGCTATTGAGCTGTTCTTCAGTGTAATTTGTTAAATGTTGACAATTATCAAAAAGGGCTATTGAGGGAATGTTTGGTACATTCATGTCTTTGATTTTCGCCAATCCTAGACACATGGTCTGTTGGACGGTGTCATTTAGAAAAATCATTTGTGTTGGAATTAAACAGGGTTGGAACAAGGTTTCCATTCACTGAACTTGCTATGGTTTGGTACCCCAAATGGACTTTATGTCAATTGTATCTTTCCAATAATCATACTCTTTGACAGCTAATTGGGTGACAAATGAGTCTGGGTATATGAACTTAGTTTGTGTAAGCATATATTTTTTTGGTAGTGTAGGGACTAATTTGAAATAATATGATATTGGTCTGATGTTTCATATCCAGAAAAATATGTGAATTTATACTTATCTGTTTTGGAGCTCCCTTGTGGGGGAGTGGGGCAATGTTCCCATTGTGTGTAATTGAGAATGGTGTGTTGAACACTAGCTTTGTGTAAATAGTAATGTCCATAATGGTGATAACACAACATTTCACCATAATTAGCAGAATTTAAATACAGATCCTCTGATTCAAAAACAGTCTATTATTCCAGCTCCGAGAGCATAGAGTTTACAGTATCAACATCCCAATCATCAGAATGTAACCCAGGGATAATTATATCACCTGTAGAAACCCTAAACACATATGGTATCTGCAGAATCTCCATAGGACCGAATATATCGAAGGGAACCTTATTCCAAACAATTCTTTCATTTACAGGAACAGCTGAAATGTTCACATGGGACAAGTCTCATCTTAGCTTATGTGAAGATGAGTGGGGGCCCAACACCCCGTCAACCAGTTCTGTAGCAGAGCGTTCTGAAAGATAGTGGCCATTGATCAACAAATAAAAAACTGTCACAAATCCAATCCACTGGAAAAAAGAAACCAAGGAAAGTGTTAACCAAACATATATCCAAGGTGGAACCAGATAAGTGCATTTCAGCCATGAAATGAAAGCACAGATCCATGCAGGAGGAGTGTCTAAAATGGAAGAATCATCAAAAGAATTCAAAGAAAAATCCTCTTGACCAACATAATACCCAGAAGCAGTTTGTCAAAAAACTGGTGCCTCAGGTACCACAACAAGCTCAGAAAAATCGAGATGAGGTGGATCTGTAAAAGGTGGATCTGTATAAACAACATCAGCTGCAGACGACGCAGTAGTAAGAACAATACTCACTTCAGTCGTGCTGCTGGTAGTTGTAGTGGTTGCAGGAATTAACTGTAGTGCATTCTCTGCAACTGAGACAAAACAATTGTCTTTAGAACCAGGAAACGGTGACAAGATTACAGTTCTTATACCTTGAATGCCAAGGACTGGCACCAGTGCTTGGTATGATGGGCCGAACTCCTTTTTCACCGGCACCTTCTCTCGCACGAGATCCCCAACTTTTGGAATCCAGCCAGAAGGTTCTGGTTTCTCCTTGATTTCTGCAGAGGCAGACGTCTTCAACTGCTCATTGGAATGGGTGTCAATTAAATTTAGTAGCTCCTGTAAGACAACACAATGATCATTTACGTCAAAGGGTGTGGCTTGTGCCAGAAAGTCTGGACCGTCAAGTTCAGGAACGTACATTTTGATACCAAAAAGGACCTGGTATTGGGTCCGGCCACTCAGAGATCTTTTAGGGAGATTATTAAGTGCTCACTGCACCCTACATAGGTAGTGGATTCAACTACACCCTGTGCCTAATACTCTACCTGTTAAGGACTGCTTTAAGTCAAGGTTCATCCTCTCCACAACAGAATTACCCTCGGGCCAGTATGGAGAAGAATAACGCACCTGTACACCCAAGGATGCCATAGTATCCCAGTACGCTTTAGTAGCGAAAGCCAGGCCCTGCTCCAAGTGGAATGTACTGCATGAATATGTCCCGAGAAAGACTTGCATGTCTTTAATAACAGTGCGAGCGTCAGCCGAACGCTGTGGCCAAACCCAGAGGAACCTGGAGCAAGACTCAACTGCGACTAAGATAAATTTAAATGCAGTATCCGAAATCAGTGGACCACAATGGCCCAGATAAATGCAGGTGAAAGGCTTGTTGGAAATAAGCAGATGTGTCTGCAATGGACACGCCACGGTGGAAGCTTTATTTGTTGACAAATGTCACAACATCAGACATATTTTTTGGCCTGTTGATATGAGCCATGCCACCAATAAGGTTGCTGTAGCATGGAAATCGTGCCCGCCACACCAGCATGTGCAGAAGCAACACCTTCGTTTGCAGCTATCACTAAAGCTAGTCTGCGATCTTGGTTGGGAATCAAATGATCGCCATCTCCTGGAATATTTGCAAAAGGAATGTTTTGTTCACTTGAGTGGTATGTGTATTTAGATGGAAAATCTTTAGGTAAAGAGGTGCCGTCTCTGTTAGCATTAATGGCAGCCAAGATATCAGAATCTATTCTCATCTTAGAATGAGTAATTGCAGCAACAGAAGCAGTCACAACCATAGATTTGGCCACTTCATCCAGAGAATTCTCTACAACGTGTGCTCCCACACGCTGATGACTCAAGGTATGAATAACATGAGACTGTGGCAACCTATCTTTGATGTCCGCCACTTTAACCCAAAACGGTTATGCTTGACTGCGTTGCCTTTAGAATCTTTGTATTCGGTCTGCTGCCAATAATGTAAATTATCCTAAAAGGACTGTACAAAGTAATACAAATCACACACTGTAAGTGTGGGGAATTCAGGATCTGTATGTTCGAGTGTAAGAAGCAAAGCTTTCAGTTCGGCTAACTGTGCAGTGCAGTCCCCCAAGGAATGGGCTCAAGTTTTTTGTGGTTGGAATTTCCCATCCAACAAAACACCAACAATGGTGGCGCATGCCGCAGAATATTGCTGTTTAGAACGTTTAGCAAACTGGACTGAACCGTCAGTATAAATAATATATTTATACTGTTCAAGAGGTAAGACTGAGGTGGGCATGGGTGGGGTACACATGCTCATACTGTAGAAATTGTTGTGTCTGTAAAGACAGGTCAAAGATGAAGTCTACATCAACAGCTGTTAAGGATGTCGCCTATTGTATCCATCTTGGATGAAGGGCTTTAGTGTTAGGAATGCTAGCCTTTGTGACAACTTCCAAGGCTGGCACAGGAGTATTGACAATGATGCGTTTCCCTTGTGCAAGAGGCCGCTCTTTAAGAATTGCCATCTGCACTGCAGTCAGTATTTTTTCAGTGGAAGCAAAACGCATTTCCGCACTGGAATATAAATGCGATTTATATGCCATAAGCACTGTTTCCCCTTCATTAAAAGTGATACAGGTAAATCCAAGTGCACCCGGTAAGACCAGGAATGACTAGGTTTGTGGTATTTACACATGCATGAAAGTGACGAGTTGCAAGTAAGTCAGATTGTAAAGATCTGAGTGTGTTTGTGTGTTTTGATGTCCATTGTGAACTTGAAAAATCAGGGAGAATTAATTCATAAAGTGGTTTAATGTGTTGTGTAGTCAGGAATGTATGTTCTGCCAAAATTAAGGAATCCTAACAAGGATTGTAGTTTCTTTAGAAGTATTTGGAGGTTGCAATTGTGCACATTTCTTCAGGAGATGAGGGGAAAGACTCTTACCCTCATGTGTACGTTCTTAGCCTTCGAAAAGGACACTTAGAAATGCGATATGTGATTTCTTAAAGTTGAATGTAGTGAATCCTAAAATTATGCGATCCACTCTGGCCAACTGTGGGTTTAACTCATTGTCTGTGAGGTAGATATCATCTACATAGGACAATGCGTCTGGGTCAATATCATGCAGAATTGACATTATGCGGGCAGCAAACAGCCCTGGACTGTTCTTATAGCCCATTGCTAAACGGGTGAAGTGACGCTGAAATCTGAGGGACAACAAGGCTGTCCAGTCTCTGTTTTCAGGTGCAAGAGTTTGGCTGAAAAAACATTGGAAATATCCAAGGTTATTTTGTATTTTTAACTATTATATTTTTAATCAATGTTGTACTGTGTGTGTTTTGTATAGCAAAGGTGCATGTGTGACAATTTTAATGTCTGTAGTCTGACTATATGATATGAATGATCCGGTTTTAAGACAGGAAAAAGGGGATTATTCATCTGAGAGACACAGGGTTCAATTACTCCCTGGTGCTCAAATTGGAAGAGGATTTCGCTAATATGTGCCTTAGCAGCACGTTTAATAGGGCATTGTGGTTGCACCTACGGGCCTGGACCACATGGGTATGACATGATAAGGAGAGTCCTTACCCTAGCCGATATGACTGCGGAATAAAGCCAGGGTTTGTGCAAGAGCCCATTCTGCAGCATAAGCTTGTTTAACTTCATCAGGGACAAGAGCAGATAATGAAGGTCTTATTACATCCTCACCCTGGGGGAATGTTTGAACAAAGAGTGAGGGCCAATTGACCTCTGCTAAAAAAATGTCATAAGTCAAAGTTAAATTTTCCAATAATATTACTTTAATGGTGCATTGTATGCCACCCTCAATTTGTATATCTAAGTCATATAACATATCTGGAGTGGCTACGCGCCTATCTGGGGTTTCAACTGTAACAAAGGTATCAGTTGCTCTTGCTGCTAGAAACTCCTGGAGATTCCAGCGCACTATAGTGACTTCTGCCTTGCTGTCGAGGAGATTCACCGCGCAACTCCTGTTCAGTAGGAGGGATCTCAATGTCTGGAATGTCTTGTGGTTATAGTCGCAACTTTCTTTTTCTGAAAAGGGGCCTTATATTGAGGAGATTATTCCTCCTTTTTTATCTGCACATCAGACGAGCGTTGTGTCTCCCTTTTAGGTTTCACGTACTCTTCTTGTCTGCACTCAGATTGCCCTTCTCTCTTGTACTGCTTTTCAGATGAGTCCTGTAAGGAACGAGAAGAACGTGTATCTGAAATCTGATATCTGTCTGGAGCCTTGATTTTAGAGCGATCTCGGAAATCGTAGCACCTCTCAGAGGGCTCGGGGTGGAGAACCCCTGCGAGGTTTACCTTTTGTATTTATTTAGATCTATCCCATTTTTTTAACAAACTTACGGGTCTGGTTGGCTTCCTTGTCTATGCTAGGTTTGCCTAGAGGTGGTTTTGTAGGTCTGGTTCCCAAATTATTGCGTCTTAAGGATGTGTACACCTTTGCAATAATTATAGGCAGTTCACGTCTGCGGTTGGCTTCTGCAACCGCTGCGAACTGCTGGGAATAGCCAGAAATGCCGCTTTGCCTTTAATGTTAGACAGAATCATTGCAGACACCACGGGTACATTTCCCATTAGTTTCATCCCCAAATCCAGGGTAGCAGCTGCCCCTTGTTCATTCTGTATTTGTTTTAACATGTCAGGCAAGACTGACATGGATGGAGTGCCATGGCTGATGGTATAGACAGCCGTAAAGACTGTTATCCAAGTGTTACAGTCACCTATAGCGGCAACCATTCTGTGGAGTAAGCAAATAGTCAAAATTCTGTGTTTGTCTTGTGGTCCCATAAAGGGAAACACAGCTTCAATCTGTTCGATTTTTTTGGGCAATCCTCGATTAGTGGGAATTTTGCACATAACTGAATGAACATTTACAGGACTTATAGTAGTCACTGCAGGCAATTGGGCTTGCCCTGGCAGGCCAACTCTTGCTGGTTGTGCCGACAAGGTGTGCAAAACATATTGAGTTAAGCGTCTATATAGTGTAACTAAAGCAATGTAAAAGACTTGTGTTTGCAAAAGATTAAGTTTTGCCGTGTCAGGGTATGGCGTATATCCAGCTAATGCTGACCAGGTCATCATTACTAAGGAGAGTTCAGCGTACTGGTGTAGGTACATGTGGGACGGCACTTAGGAACCAAGTTTGATATTCCCAATAAGATAAAGGTATTTCCATGAGCGCTTTTGCTCGGTAGTGTGCGGATGGTGCAGAAGTTAGCATCTAAGGCTGGAAAATCAACCCAAGAATAAAAGACTGCAATGCTTCCACTATGATGATAAAAGCACCACCTGCATTTGTAAGTCCATGAGGCGTTACATGTGAATGGACAGCAGGTCGCAATTATCAGGAATAGAAATAGCTGCTGGCACTGAAATGAGAAGACAGAAACGGAAACAAAGTGCAAAACAAAAATTGGTTATCCTTTTAAATGTCAAGCTTGAAAAACCAACAGAATTAGGTGCTTCCTAAATACTGTGGAGGATTAGTCCCCAGTTCCACGGACATCTCCAGGGTAGGTGTAAGGGTATTATGGACACGCACAAGAACTACTCAGGAGATGTGAATAAGTACCAGAATAAACACTGGAGGTTCCATGTTGCAGGAATTCTGTTTGGGAACAGCACTATGCCTGGGCTCACAGAACGTCAGCAGGTAGGGACGAAGTCACTGTATCACATCAGTACCTGTGTGCCCAAATTCTGACTAGCTCATAGTGTCTTACCAGCCCTCCTAACCTTCCCAGAGTAACAGGTAATTTGGCATCCCAGAACACAACATGGGGAACTGCGGTAACAGGTCATCACCTTTCGTTCTCTCACTCACACATGTTCATAATAAAAAGATGAAAGACATGAGAAAAGTTTACAATATTTATTGAAACTATTGTGCTGTATCATTTAGCAACTGTGCTGCAATTAGGAAACATATGCAACTAATAAGAGTGTTTAGCATTAACAATAAACTGCACACAATGAAAAGCCCTATCATGGCGAATTATATATTTGCCTAACCTTAACCTCACTACAAGAGCACAGTGATAATGTTGTAAACAAATGATGATGTCCGGTTCTAAGGTAGATTAGATAAGTAGATTTATTGAGATAAGATGTCATAAAGAGCCCCACCAGGAGCAGCCTTCCTGCTGCTCAGCCCATACACCAACTGCCAACCTCACTCATCCAACATTCAACAGCATCATCACGCTCCAACATTCCACACCACATTCACACTGGCTGAGCAGCAAGTACAACACATCTCCTTTCTTCACGATGAACAAGACACAATGCAATGGTCCAGGAAAAGTATACATTGGTAAAATACACATGCATGGTAATAACATGAGGACCCATTGCAAAGACCTGAAGGTGGCTAAAGGGCATACAAGTTAAGATCAAAAACACAAAAACAGAGTACAATGGGCGTGCAAGTTAACATCCAAAATGCAAAGTAAGCACAGAAGAATGTAACAATTTACTTGAATGTTAACAAAAGTTATGAAATGATGGAAGACAATGCCCACCCATCTACTCACAATAATGAAAACAACAAACTGGGCAAGATAAAAACAATCTTTCTGCTTTCTTAAAGACTACACTTACCCACATCCTCTCCCTTTCCACACAAAACAATCAAACCTGCATTCTACTACACCATGCAGTCCACTCCATAACCAACCAAATCCCTTATGCCACAAAACATACCAGCTGACCAGGCTGAAATGAAAGTAAACATACAGGAAACCAAACCCCACGGTGCAGTAGAGATATAACCACAGCAACACAAATACAATTCACAAGCACAACGCCAATACTAAGGGTGATACCTACTTCACCCACCAACCACAAAAAGTGGTAGACGCGAGTGACTAACATGTAGTCAACTCGAACACTACAACAAGAGGGTGAATTACTCAAATCAACCCACACCCACAAAAATGGTGAGGGAACAGAGAGGCTTAGCAACTTAAAGCCTTCTCAGACACACACCATCAATCAACCCATACCCACAAAAATAGTGGGAGAACAGAGAGGCTTAGCACCTTAAAGCCTTCTCAGACACACACCATCAATCAACCCATACCCACAAAAATAGTGGGAGAACAGAGAGGCTTAGCACCTTAAAGCCTTCTCAGACACACACCATCAATCAATCCATACCCACAAAGCAGTGGGAGAACAGGGAGGCTTAGCACCTTAAGGCCTTCTCAGACACACACCATCAATCAACCCATACCCACAAAAATAGTGGGAGAACAGAGAGGCTTAGCACCTTAAAGCCTTCTCAGACACACACCATCAATCAACCCATACCCACAAAAATAGTGGGAGAACAGAGAGGCTTAGAACCTTAAAGCCTTCTCAGACAAACACCATCAATCAACCCATACCCACAAAATAGTGGGAGAACAGAGAGGCTTAGGACCTTAAAGCCTTCTCAGACACACGCATCAATCAGGGAGGAAATCTCATACATACATGTACAACAACATAGTAAAAGTATAATAGTATGTAATATTCCGGCCATGTGGCCCAACTTGAAAGGAAGAACAAAAATAATGGCAGCAGGCTAGCAAATAAGAATGCTAACTAAGAGGCCAAACTCCCCCCCCCCCAAAGTCCCAGGTGAGTGACATTTTACAGCAGTTCACCATAAGTCCCAGGTTGCCAGGCCAGAATGCACAAACATCGAGAACCTTGACGACATCTTCAAATTCCAGACCAAGAACAACAGGTACCTGCTCCAAGGCCCACATGCAGCACGATCTGCATCCAGCGATCCCAGTCCCGAAATTGCCAGGGAATTCATGACACCAAAGTTGCCACTCAGCTGTGCTCTCTCCGTGTAGCGGGTCCCTCCCACAAGGAGTTCTGCATGGAAAGTGTTATAGCCAGGTCACAGCTCCACCCGAAGCCACACTCAGCTGCGGAGTCCCTCCCCAGCTGAGTCATCACTCCTCACCTTCCTGAGTTGATCGAGCAATCCGATCCCAAGAGAACACCGAAAAGCCGTAGACAATGTTTGGTCAAGCAAAATGGAGGCACGTCGACGTGAAGGGCGCCGGCCGGGTTAAGGTGCATGCGTGCACCAACGTTTGTTGCGCACCGATGAGCGGCGACAAAACCGAGCTGCTACGCTCCTCCCACGAGATGAGGTTTCATGGAAACGGACATCGGTAATACAGTACTGCAGGCAAGTAGGGCTTGCGCATAAATCTTGCCCTGCACAGGCGGTAGATTTCAAATCTCAACCGCAGCACTGATCATAACCGCAACGTACTCACAGTAATTTCTCCGCAATAAGACGAATGTGAACAACATCGTGAAAATACACCGAAGTCATACAGCTTGTTGTGATGAGAGGAACGTGTTGTGTCCAGTCAGTAGGCTTCCCCACGAGTCCATCTCATGGAAGAAACTTCAGTCGAAGTCACTGGCACTTCCCTTATACAAACTCTGTTGGTCCTCTCACTGCCCCTTCACTGCAGACAGGTGTTTGAATTGTCACACCATCACTATACCGAGACACAGTTATGTCCCCGATCACAGGCTGCAGGCGTCATCCACAAAAGTCTTTGTTATACTTTCACACCATCCATCAGTGAAAGTGGTGAAGTCCTGAGGCAACAAACGTGCAGCTCACTAGCGGTGCCGATTCTTCTTATTTCCAATTGTAACCCAGAGTTCCACAGGGCCATGAAATTTCCATCCATGAAACTTGATAGATGTTACAGCAACATGTTCAATCGAAGTATGCCCTGGCTGGTAGGCTGTCCGATGGAACAGGACACTGGTGGGGCTGGAGGGCATACTGTCCTTCTCTGTACTTTTAGGTTCCTTTAAAATTCTTCTTCCAGTAGTTTCTTTAGGTTAGTTTCATATAAGGATTGTATCCATAATTTCTCTCTCACAGTTCACACGCGTAGATTCTTATTTGGTTCCTTTTAAAATCGTCACCAAAAATGTTGTAAACTATGATGATGTCCGGTTCCAAGGTAGATTAGATAAGTAGATTTATTGAGATAAGATGTCATGAAGAGCCCCACCAGGAGCAGCCTTCCTGCTGCTCAGCTCACACACCAACTGCCAACCTCACTCATCCAACATTCCACAGCATCATCACGCTCCAACATTCCACACCATATTCACACTGGTTGAGCAGCAAATACAACAGATATATCAGAGATCTCTGGGATTAGAGCTGGGCCCCATACTTGGCATTTGCCGTTAGCTGGTCTGCATCTCAGATTGTGCAAAGCTGGCACTCTCGTTCCGGGACCTTTCCTCTGCTAAAAAATCCTCCTCTCTATTTTCAAAATGGCAACTCTATGCTTAAATGATCAGAAATGCCATGCTAGAAAACAGCAGCTGGACCTCTCGATTATGTCTATGTGTTAGAATGTGTTAATGACCGACCACAGAGAAAAACTGGACATGATGTTGTTTTACCTTGTATGAAATGTTCAGACTGAATCCCAGCAGAAGAGCTGAATAACAAAACATGTGCAGCCTATTTCTAAAATAATAGTTTGGTGCAAAAACAAATGTGTTACTTGGTAACATGTGCAAGGCAAAAGCCTACAACGTGTGCAGTTAGGCTAACATAGGGGAGAACTACAGTGGACCCTATGGGAGACTCACCACACCACCACTTACAAATTTAGATGAGAAATTTCCTATTTTAAAGCAAAAAACTGGCATTTATTAATACGTCCTTCCATGTAGGGCAGGTGCCAGAACAATTTTTAAAAAGGGGGTTGTTTATTGAAAAAATCTGGGCTGGACCTGGCGGAGTTAAAAAACTATCATCCAATTATGCAGCGATCTGCAGTGGCAGAGGTCAGGGAGAAACCTCTAGTTGGTTGGCTGTGGAATCACGTGGAAGAATAGGAGCTTCTAGACAAGGGATAAGGGATGTAGTACTGTGTCTGTACTGAAAACAGTACAGACACAGTACTAGTGGCAACTCTAGACAAGCTTAGTGAGTAGAAGAATTAGGGACAGAATGGAGGGACATTTTAGGTGCACTGGTAATTTATTGGATCCTGAAATACCTAGATATGCTCTTATTCATTTGTGTATGTGGTCACCTATTGCTAGCCATGGTTTGGAGATGGTTATCAAATTGTGCTGTATGTTTTGCCACAGGGATATGATATTGTTTTGACAGAGACTTTTAAAATAGTTTGAGTGCAATGGCTCTGTCTGAGTTCTACGTAATTCCAACTTGACATTGGCTTATGTACATGCATTTTTCTAAGTTGTGTATTGTACAATGCATAAACCCTATGTATGGATCAGTTACAATCCGTTCTAGTCTGGATCTGGCTTGGTATTCTGAGTTTAAAGTCATTGTGTGGGTGCTCTTTCTGCTTCATGCTGTATGAGTGCTTTGTGTGGGGCGCGCCTCTGCAGATTCAATATGGCTCTTGATTGGTCAAAGAGGCATTAGGATGGTTTTGATGGACACTGATTGAATTGAAGGATGGATTGGCAGCTGGCCATTATGCCACTCTAGCATTTTTTCAGTAGTTTGCAGTAGCTTGGAGGCTGGTTTAGTCACAGACTAGGCTGCAAGAGTCCAAACATGCCTGACCCACTCCAGTCGCTGCCTCGTGTAGTGGGGGTTGTTTTGAACATTTTTGCCATTATAGTCTTCCCACTCTGGCCGTGATTGAATCCCATCCGTATGTTAATTCTGACTAGACCTTATTTAGGTCGGCACTGTCTGTCAAGGTATGTTTCTGGTAATACATTTCATAGACAATGATGGAGTCCTATACTGTTTGGTCAGTTTTAGTTAGGCCGAGTGAAGTCCAGTGGTGGTTGAGTCAGTACAGTGAGAGTGGAGGTATGCTTCTGGTGTACTGAAAATCATTCAGCATCTCCTCAACTCAACTTAAGCAGGGTCATTGACTTCCCAATATTCCACATATTCATCAGGATACAGAGAGGATGTTCTTGCACAGACCTGGCCCACCTTTTCACCTGAATTCTACCCTCTTCATTACTTCCTTCTCTAATGAGATGAAGTGTTTACATTTGGACTGCTCACTGTGTCGTCAATAAAACACGAGAGAATGGAAGATGCATATCCATTCTGTGTGAAGGACAGTCTGATTGCGGGAGTTGGTAGGACTCTGAAAAGCACCATCGCATATTTACACCTACAGCCTACATTGCCATCATCGGCCCATTCATCCCAGCACTAAGGCCTCTCACGAGTTTCACAAAGAAAGGGGATGTCAAACAATTGGCAGCCATCACTTATAAAAAAACCTTCAGGAAAACAGCTGTTGAATCTGGTCCCCTTAGTGGCCTTGAAAAAAAAGAGGCACCCATTCAGGGAGGATGCTTTGGAATTTGAGAGTGATCTGTGTGCTACAGAGTTGTTGGCAGTTGTTCGCTGAAGATTTTAGTGTGAGGATGCCAGCACCGGTTGGGTCGTGCACAGGTACCATCTAACTCGTTCTGGTCTCCTGCAACAAAGATAAATAAATACACATTTTCGCACATACCGCCTGGAGGTCACATTATTACAGGATCCTCAGTATGTTTATGACTTGTGTTGATGACTCTTCCTACTCTTCCTGTTGTTTAATTCCAGTAACTGAATTTGTCTTATTGGGGCAGTTTAGGAGGAGCCTGTGTGTATAAATGTATGTAGACTCCTTTCCTGGCCATGTCAAGTATGTGGTGCCCCTAGTGACTCTCCGAGGGGATGGTTTTCTTTATTGGCATGTTTTCTTACCATACATTTAAAAAATCATGCTCCCATTTCCTGCTCCTAAGAATCCGAACGTAGACAAATGTAGGCACGGGTCAGCCCACTACTCCAAATTGTGAACAGCATTTAGTATCGCTTAGCTTGGTTAGGTAACTCATCAACCCCTCCTATTTTTACAAGGGTTTTGTTTGTAATTTATCAGTCTGGAGGGACCTCCATTTCCTGATCTCTTGTTTTCTACTTGCTTGGAGTCGCAGACTTCTGTGACTATGGTTTACACGTTCTTGTCTCACCAAAGTCTTGTTTAGATTTCTCCATGACGGATTTACGTTTTCCCACTGCTTCTAGGTGTGCTGATAGTTCAATTTCTTTTGGTGGGTTCTACTCGTGATCGCCATATTCTTTTTAGGTCGAGCCTAGCAGCAGCGCGCATGCTCTACTCGCTCTGCAAGACTGCTGTAGTAGAGTAAGGGAGAGAAGCCGCGCCCACTCTCCTCCCATATTTTTCATTGGCTTGTGTCATTGTCTTTCGTAAAAGCTGCCTTCGGATTTGTTAATAGGTTTGTTAGTCCCTCCTTAGTACGGCCTTTTCTTCATTTGTACCCTCCTATGGAGACTAGCCCTTTTACTTCAGTTGTTACACAGGACCTGTTATTTAGTCTGTAAGCACTATTTACTTTATTGAGTTTCTCATACTGCAGGCCGAACATGCGCTGCTTCAGCTCAACCCGCTTGTGTTTTTTTTCAAGAATCTTTATTCGGATAAAAGTGTATCCATAAAAGCACAGATCACATAGCAATATGAAAATACACGAATCTTGTTAATCATGAAAAAATAAAAACGATACAATAAAACATTTCATAAAAATGCATCATGTTATGAACGGATAGAGCAGTTTTCCAATTAATGCCCTCTTAATTTATACCATTCATGATCATTGTGAAAGGATAAAAGCAAGTCTACAGACTTAGTTCATGTTAATCATGGTGACAGTATAAATATTAATTCAATAAGAACGTCCTTCATAGAGTACACATTGTATTACGGGCGCGTACTGCCACTTTCAAAAAGTAGCCTACACGGAGAACTAATTCATCATCTTCCAATTTAAGAATTTTCATGGACGTAGCTTCAAGATCGACAGGCAAAAAATTTTTTTTTAACAGTATCAAAAGCCATTTTGCATATTTTATATAATATTTACAGAAGAATAAAAAATGGAGTATTGTTTGCCCACTCCGGCCGTCACATGGGCATGGCAGGTGGTCTAAATTAGCATTATACCCAAGGGGAAACAGAATAAGAATTTTACTGTGCCTGCCCTTAAACGAAAGAGGAGTCTCCTTTCCCAGCGGCCTATGGGTTTTAGAAGATAACTAGATGGCATATATGAGGCATCCTCAATAGACAGATAGGTTACAACAGTTGTTTTCTTGACCTCCCTTTCGTGTCTTACTTTACTATAATATGCATATAGGGCCGACCGAAGGTCTTTTTTATTCAAACCATCTGTTTCAGTTGGATTTGAAAAGAGCTGGTCATAGTTGACACTACTTAAACTCTCACTCTCTGCGGCAAGCCACGGTATTTCCCTTCCCTTCTCACACTTGAGGCAATCTCCTATTATCTCTCTAGTGAGAGACGCTGCTGGGTTTTTCCAAATTGCTAGCCAAAATAGAGCAGGGCGAGCCTTTATATAATCTTCAGTATAGTGCAATTTCAGTTCACTATGACAGACATGTTGTGAAGCAGAACTCGGTGCTCCCAGGAATTTTCAACAAAATCTATTTTCTTCACATTGAACGCTGTTGCTGTTTGTGAAACCCCAGACCTCTGCACCATATGTTGCTGTTGGGATGCACTGGGATTAAAAAAAAATCATAATTGCTAAAATTACCCCTGTCCTTTTTGGCTGGGGAAGACCAAAAATCGAGTTAATAGCCTTAGAAAACTTGTTCCTACTGTGCTCCACATGGTCAACCCAGGAACCATTAGCAACGAAAGGTAAGGAAAAGTGCAAGTGCGTTGTAAACTTTGATTGTCCACAGTAATGGAGTTTAAGAGATACTTTTTCGGCCCGCAAGCCATTAAAAAAGATTTTTTTAATTAGTGCATAAACCTAAACTAGCCATAAAATCCACAAAACCCCGCACTAAGATACGTAGGGCATTCGGTGTGCCGCCCGTTAAGACCGCATCGTCGGCGTACAATAGGGCGGGGAGTGTATTACCATTGATTCTAGGGACATCGTTGGTGAGTGCTATCAATGATTTATGTAGATCATTAATATATAAAATGAAAAGAAGAGGGGCCAAGACACATCCCTGCCTGACCCATCTGCAAACTCTGATGTTATCTGAAACCTCCCCACCCTTGTTAATCCTCACCCGAGCTTTCAGATCCTTATGCAGGTAAGCTAAAAAATTAACTAAAACCTTGTCTAAACCGTATTTAAAAGGGTGGCCATAAACGTGACCGATTAACAAAATCGAAAGCTGAGGTGAGGTCCATAAAAGCCAAGTATATTGGGGATCGCTGGGCTATGGTATACTTTCCAATAATTAAATTAAAATTCAGGCACTGTTCGATTGTACCTATTTTACTCCTAAAACCTAACTGGCACGGTTGTGAAAAGCAATCTTCCTCGGTCCATATTTTGATCTTATTGTATAAGATCCTCCCTAGGATTTTCAAAGTATCGTCAATCAGGAAAATCGGTCTATAACAACTTGGTTGGGAGCGGTCACCCTTTTTAAAAATCGGGACAATAATAGTAGTTGACCAAGTACTTGGTAGCGGGGCATTAGTTAGGAAGTTAAAACATTTAGTAAGAGCTGCGCCCAGAAATCGGGTTTGTGCTTAATAAGATCGATGGGCAATCCGTCAGGTCCCGGGGCATTGTTGCCCAAGCTCTGTTGAATGGCTTCCTCAACTTCGAATAAAGATATTGGGATCCCAGTGGGGGCCTGGTGCTCAAAGGGATCCTCGTTATGTATTGGGGTTGTATAAATCATAGAGAAATGAGCTTCCCATGCCTCACTAGTTATAGTGCAACTTATCGGGGTCAATGATTGTCTCATAGATCTTATGTCTTTGACCGCAGCCCAAAAACCATTCCCATTCTTTAGAGTGGCAGCATGTGCAAGGGCATCCCAGCGTTCTTTCACTAGTTCTTCCTTCCTATGTGAAATAGCTGACTTATACTTTTGCCTTAGTGATTTAATAAGAGAATGACATCTGGGGTTAGTTGAGAGTGTCTTACGAAGCTGTCTATTGATCGATGAGCAGTCACTGTTGAACCATCTTGGTCCGTGTTGTGCTCCGACAATTGGTTTAGATAGTATAGATTTGACACCCTCACAAAGTTTAGTAAAGGCGCCAATTACCTCGGGATTGTAGTCCTGTAGTGACAGGCACGAGTCTATAAGTCTTGGGTAGTCCCTTACCATCGTATAGAACAAATCAGTGTTATTGACTCCTCGCCAAACCAATCTTAGATTGTCAGTAGTGGAAATTAGATTCCTAGCACCACACTCATTTTTGTATGTCGGCTTGGGGGAGATTCTTAGCACTGTTTTAATAGGGTTATGGTCGCTGTGGGTGGTGGGGACAACCTCGGCTTTCAATAGGCAATCCTCAAGAGTGGGGGAAATAAAAACATAATCTATGGTAGTGGCGCTACCCCTACCTCTGAATGCTGGCTCATTAGGGTTATTATTGATAGATGTTGCAGCAATTTCCATCACATTAATGAAATTGTGGTTTTGCAGATGATCCATTAGTTCCTTGCCCCTGTTACAGATATGCGCTCTACTGCTAGGCCCTATGGTTGTAGTTTTTTACATGGGAATCTTGGCATTGGAGTCGCCCCCCAAACAAATGCCAGCTATGTTATCAAATCCATTACGATGTTGTAAGGTGTTAATAAAGTCAAACAAATTTGTCAAATTTATATTGGGACAGAGTAAAAATCATTATTATAAAAATTGAATAGACAAATAGATACTCCCCTTTTATATATTAGGGCTTGGAATTTGTCATTTTTTATATGTAGAACCTTAACGCTACCTCCCGCAGAAATGTTAAACCAAATCGAGAGACCACCAGATGGACGGCCTAGCTTAGGGATTGGGACAACAGTATTAAAACATTCAAACCCTTCGATATATAAATCATGTGTGGCCCAGGTCTCCTGAAACATAAGAATGTCCTGCTGTTGTACTAATTCTAACCAATCCGGTAAGGTTATTTTTGACTCTAAGCCTTGTGTTTTTTTAAGCAGCATGGCCGCTCCCGTAACACGGGCGCCTTCTTTCAATCACTTTAACCCGACATTATCTCGTGTCTGTTTCAACCCCCCAAGTAAAATGGATTTAGAAATGATTAGCGAATTAAGTCATGTGAATTCCAGGTAGCACATAATCCTGTGCTATTGGGCTGAAGCTGACAACAGCACATCTGTGTTACATGTCAACTGTACTAAAGCCACCTGACGGGTTGTTTTCAAAAGCCTGTTTTATTAACAACTACACCACCACCAATACCACCACAATCAATACCACCACCTTCACCAATACACCACTATCGCCAATACCACCACCACCACCAATACCACCACCACTAATACCACCACCACTAATACCACCACCAACACCACCAATACCACTACCACCACCACCACCAATACCACCACCAATACCACCACCACCACAAATACCACCACCACCAATACCACCACCACCAATACCACCACCACCAATACCACTACCAATACCACCACCAATACCACCACCACCAATACCACCACCAATACAACCACCATAACCACCACCACCAACACCACCACCAATACCACCACCACCACCAATACCACCACTAATATTACCACCAATACCAATGCCACCAATACCACCACCAATACCACCACCACCAATACCAATACCACCACCAATAACACCACCACCACTAATACCACCACCACCACCAATACCACCACCAATATCTCCACCACCAATACCACCACCACAAATACCACCACCAATACCACCACTAATACCACCAATACCACCACCAATACCACCACCACCAATACCACCACTACCACCACCAATACCACCACCACCAATACCACCACTACCACCAATACCACCACCACCAATACCACCACCAATACCACCACCACCAATACCACCACCAATACCATCACCACCATCACCAATACCACCACCAATACCATCACCACCACCAATACCACCACCAACACCAAAACCACCACCACCACCAATATCAACACCACCAATACCACCACCACCACCAATAACACCACCAGCAATACCACCACCAGCAATACCACCACCACCAATACCACCACCACCAGTGCCATCACCAATACCCCACCACCATTACCACCACCACCAATACCACCACCCATACCACCAATACCACCACCAATACCAGTACCACCACCATCAACACCAATACCAATACCACCACCACCAATACCAATACCGCCACCACCATTACCAATACCACCACCACCAATACCACCAACACCAGTACCACCACCACCACCAATATCACCACCACCAATATCACCACCACCAATACCACCACCAATACCACCACCACCACTACCACCACCAATACCACCACCAATGCCACCACCACCACCACCAATACCACCATCACCACCAATACCACCACCACCAATACCACCACCAATACCAATACCACCACCACCACCAATACCAATACCACACCAATACCAATATCACCACCTCCAGTACCAATACCACCACCAATACCACCACCACCAGTACCAATACAAATACCACCACCAATACCACCACCAATACCACCACCACCACCACCAATACCACCACCACCAATACCATCACCACCAATACCAATACCACCACGACCAATACCGCCACCACCAATACCACCATCACCACCAATACCACCAATGCCACCAATACCACCACCACCAATACCAGCACCACCAATACCACCAGTACCAATACCACCACCACCACCAATACCCACACCACCAATACCAATACCACCACCTCAGCGCATCTCGCTCACTAGTAATAGCAGGGGCACTGTAAGAGGCTGGAACTGCAGCCGAGATCATCCCTCCCTCCCTCCATGCCTGCCATAAAGCACAGCCTGCCCTGCACCAGGAGGTGAAGCCAGGGCCCTACTACAGCTGGAGTGTTTTTTATTAGGCCAAAGATAGCAATGACATTACGCAATACCACACTGCACACTCAAATCACAGAGAGGGCAGGAAATAGCCCTCCCCCTCACGCTCTTCCTCCTGAGCCAGCGACAGTGTAATCACAGAGCGAAAGGTGTTGGAGCGATTTTGTTAGGTTCTTTGGGTGTAGCAGTGGCATTTATTTTGTTGGCTAGTCAGGTTACATGAGTGTTCATGTCCCCCTTTACTCCAGTGTCATTTTTCTTTAGAGTTTCCTTCATCTGTGCCCATCTTTTGTCTCTTCATTTGTATGCAGGGGGCTCCGAGGGTGTTCCCAGTATCCCACCATGTGGTCCACTTAGTTGGGAGTAGCAAGCACAACCGAGGATGCCATAATATCACTGGAGAGAAGGACCAGGGGGAATCACAGGCAGTCAAAGGATGACCCGAGACACCACCCAAACCTCCTTGTTAGTCCTCGCCTGAAACTGCTCCCTATTTATTGTGTGCCCCTGCTGTACCCTCTCACACACACATCTTGCAAAATGTTCTAATTGGATAGATCTTCCTCAGTCCACTTTGATTGGGATTATATTTTTCCTTGCTAACTATAACAGTGGAGTCTCAAGTTAGGCTTGAGTTTAATTTTCTGCTGCAACTTTAGCTCAAGCCTCTCAATCTATTATGATTCTTGAAGCTCTAGAAGGTGGTTTAAAGGCTCTGAACTTTGAAAAGGGCATCAGTAACCCAGCACAATCACTGACTCCTTGGCAAAAGTGCATGAAGCCCATCTAGAGGAGCTGTAATGGAGAGGCTGTGCAAGATAGTGGTGCTTCATTGTCAAATGTAAAATTATTTTATAGTATTGCATTTAAGACAAGTTATAGTATTGAAGTGTATTGATTGTGATATTTTTATTTACCCTACAGTACATTTTTATGACTTTTTGACTCTCCCACATAAATTTCTGACTTGCTCCCCACTTACAGGATAACAAGAGCTAAGAGAGTTTGCTAACCTCCTGGTTGTGCTTATTGTTAAAAAAAACCTGTGAGCTTCCGGCAAGATGGCAGTACGATAAACTCCAGTGCACGCCGCTTCGAGCCCCACTAAGACACAGGGCCCCATTCATCAACCCCACGGATCAGACAGGGCAGTTGAGGAGGGTACAGATTGAACAGCGGTCGCGTACCTGCTTATAATTATTAGCCATGCTTGGCCAGGAGCCCACCAGCCAATGGCTCCTGACCAAGAAGGCTGTGTGGGCGTAAAAGGAGAGATGCTGCAACCCCTGGTGGGACTACAAAAGCATTGCATAGTGCTCTGACTACACCATCAATGCATCAACAACACCAAGTGGGGCAGCAAGCTTGTTCCCTTGGGTGGGGTGGGGCACAGAATAAGGCATTGCCTCTGCAAGTGCAGAAACGCTAGACTTTAGTTCAGGTAATGCCAGAGGTTTTCATCTTCCAGTGCATCTGAAAGAGAATTGGCATTAAAGTGTTGTTTACCTGCTGGATTTTGATGCATCCTATGAACTCTAAAACATAGGATTGCTTTGTTGGTGGGAGCAAAGCTGTGTTCGTCATTGTCATGCCGCCCACCCCCGTTAAATGAGTCCACTTACACACTGAAACCTGGAACTGACCAACAAAAGCTACGCTTGTCTCTGAGCTGAACTCCTACTTGAAGCATAGCAGAAAAAGACCCCAGCATGTCGCTGGGGCAATTAGCACATGCAGACCTACATGAAAGCTTGTTGACAGCCCCATGCCCAAATTCTCCAAATCCACAGGGAACGGAGCGATTGTTAAATATTTAGGTAAATGCAACACTAGTATGGCAGCGGGAGCAGGCGTAGACATGTGTCTGCTGGCTACCGCCTTCCCCCTGTCAAAGGAGGATTTAAAAGACTGTCTAGCTGAATGTAAAACTGCCATTGGAAGGAATCTTGGCACTGAACTAGCAAAGCTGCGGACAGAGTTAAAGCAAAACCTAAAAGAAGTAAAGGAAGACCTGCTACCCATAAATCATAGGCTGGAAACGAAAGAATCCAGAATAAACTTTATGGAAACATTGGAGCAGTTGATCCACACCGCTGTAGCAACAGTGGAATCACAATGCAACTCATGAGGGAGAAATGTGAAGACCTAGAAAACAGAGCCAGGCGAGATAACATTTTAATTTGAAAACAAAAATGTGAGGGAGACCATATCTACACCTTTCTGACAAAACTTTTCCAAATGATTTTGTGGGATTCTACCTCAGCCACCTTTGGGATACTCAAGGCGCCCAATGTGGGAAAGTACTCACAAGAACATGGAGGGTGACCTACAGACATCATTGTGAAAATTACAGACCACTTGTAAAACGAGGCTAGCTTAATCCAAGCAAGAAAATAAGAATTCTGTTTGTCTGAAGATAGCAAAGTCCTCCTGTATCAAGATCTCTCGGCCCCTACTCTGCAACAGAGAATCAATTTTAGGCCACTCACGAGCAAATTCAACAAGAACCAAATACGCTACAAATGGCTCGTTCCTACAGGACTGCAGTTCGCCTGGAAAGAGGCTCTCGTGATGATTCATGACCTGGAAGAGAGTTTACAGCTTCTAAAGAAAGGCAGTGCATCTGAAGAGGTGGTACAGGTGGCAAACAATCACAAAAGGACAAGAGAAAGCACTATGAGGATCCCACTGCAGAACCTCAGATTCATACATGGAAACTACAGAGAGACAGATTGACACAAAAGAAACTGGTGACCCAGAGACGCTCATGAAGACTTGTGTCTCACCTCTCCTCTCTCAAAGCGACAGCGTAGGCCCGATTTAGTATGGAGAGACAACTATGGAGACAAGCCCATTTCCGACCAACTGCTCGGTGAGAGGGGAACTAAAATGGGTGGCGGGGAGTTATTGATGACAATGAGCTGAGGGAAGGTAGTTGCTAAACTCTAGAGACTTGTGTAAGACAAATCGAATGTGGGGTTCACAAGCTGTGGGGGAGGACCTGGATTAACTCTTCTTGGAGCTTTCCTGATGAAATCATCTGATGTTATTTTTCTTTTAATTTCTGGGAGCACAATTGGCTCCCAGCATGTTGTGGGTGGGGCAGAACACTGTTTATCCGATTTAACACATACTAAGATATGGCGTACTTCTGCTATCTTATAGTGCTGTTGCACTTCAGGTAGCCTAGTGCCAACGCAGGCACCCTTGCACCATGATGCAAGGGTGCCTGCAGCATGGGCCAAATTGTTTTTGTGCAGGAAGGCAGACCTTCCTGCACAAAACCAATCCTTAGAGATGATAGAGTGAAAGTCCTCATTTTGCAAATTAAATGCATTTATTGGTAAAGTGCAATTTACAGCATCAAATAACATACAAACATTTAACACAAAATGTGTAGTAGGTAATCCCACTTAGCAATTATGAGCAAACACTAGGGTTGACATATTGCAATGTTAGCTTAAATACTGATGCCATTTTGAATGTTGACTTTATACATTTAAGGTTAAGAAGCCTGTTCATGCATTAAGGCAGTTGCTTTGCACAAGATGTTTTTCTCTTTCTTCCCACTGCAGGTGTTTTTTTTATTTTTCCAGAAGCCTACTGTCAGCTAGTAAATAGGCATTTATTATGTATTAGACAACTGATAGTAACATTCACAATGGGAGGAGAAGATGCCAGGAAGCACGTCTCGTTGGAAGAGCTGTCTGAACCACAAGATTCTTTTCAGAGTAACAACTCGAGGACATAGTCATGTATGAACCATTGTAAAGACGTGTGAAACTAGAGAGTTTACCTGCTCCCAGAGTTTGGTGAAGACTGATTGGTTTGCGGGTGTGAGAGCAAAGAGAAATGTTTCAACTAGAGTTTTGTTGAATTATAATAGCATGTGTTCCTTAAACTAGGCAGAGCTGAATTTAAGAGATGCTTGACTACTTCGATCTGAGAAGACCCTTCTAGCCTCTGCTAATCTCCACTGCCTGAGTTCTAAGGCTTCATGCCTATGCATTCCTGTTCTCTCATCAGAAACCTTCATTTAATGAATGAATGAATACTTTATTTGTGCGGTTAATCAAAACCATTACAAAATGCAACATATTTAAAATGGAAGAGAGCAGCATTTCGAAGTATAAAACAATAAAATTTGGATCAAAACATTATTAAAATCTCCATTTGTTTTTGTTTATAAGATAAGACGGTAATTATAAAAAACCTTGATGGGCAGAGCAAGCCAGAGGTTCGATATTCGCCAAGCATCCACGGCCCAGGCCCTCCCTTTTAAAGTACACCGAATGGAGCGCCCCGCTCGGCGTGTGGAGAATTTCCCTTCAATAATATGCGGGTATGGTAAACAAATTTCCCAAAGCTGGCCATGTGCTTTACAATGTCCAAAGTGTAAAGTTGTTGGACTGCCTCTTTTGCTGTACGAGTGCCCAATTGGAGGAGGATCGGTCTAAGGTAGATTCTGCGAACTGACTGAAGGGCTGGACAGCAAAATAGAATATGGGCCAGGGATTCTCGTTTGTAATTGCAGAAGCGGCACTCCCTAATGCTCGGCCTTATATTCACAGTTGGATATAGTTCTTTTAAAGGGAGAGGATGTAGTCTGGCCGCTAAAATCCTGTGTAGGGCTTGCCTCCCCTCGGCCTGCGTGAGATGAAGTTTCCGACTGGTCCGTGTATGTGGGAGACTTTGAGTCTCATGAAAGCCTCTTGCCGCCAAGGATTCCATATCCAGAGTGCGAGAGCGTAGACGCAGTTGCTTTTTTATTGTTGCTTTAATAATAGCGTAGTTGGTTATGCTAGGGTCCCAGTTCTCTGTAGCTAGCTGCAGAAGATCTTTGGCTAAAGCAAGACAGGCAGACCATGGGTTGCTGGATTGTAGAAAAATCGATTTTAAGACAGCCTTCATAGAGTTTGTAAGGGCCGCCGTTGTTAAAAAGAAGTATTTCGAGAGAGTCGCCAGCTCTTCTAGCTTTTGTTGGTTAAGATCAAATTCCAAACGAATTAAGGTATTCCTGGTGCAGGCTGGTAAACGGAATAGCTTTTTGTAGGCGGTACAATGTATTTTTTCCAGGTCCTGCGCAAATTTCCCTGGGAATGCCTGTTGTGCATAATTGAGGGACGGTAAAAGTTTAGCCCTCAAGACTCTTTGTATGGCCATTGTTGAAGGACTGTCCAAAGTCGCGTATAGTTTGCAAAGTGCGTAGGTGACCATTTTCCCCTTCTGCTGCAGTTTGTGGAGGTGCACCCGTGGGCGGCCCGATTCGCTGATCCAAACCCCAAGGTAATTATAAGATTGGACACACTCCAGGGTCAGCGTGCCCAACCGCCACTTTGCCACTTTTTTTTCGGATAGTTGTCGAAGATCACTATTTTGGACTTGGTTGGATTGGCTACCAGCTTGTTCTGAGCGTTGTATACAGAAAGGGCCGTGAGCGCTTTTTGGAGGCCTATTTTGGTATGATCAAGGAGGACCAGGTCATCGGCATACTGCAGCAGCTGTATCTTTGTGAGGCCAATCCTGGGCGTAGCTAAAGTGGCTCCATACAGAGCCCGGCCCATGTCCGCAGTGTATAAATTGAAGAGCATCGGGGCCAGGACACATCCCTGTTTTAGCCCCCAATCCGTGGTAATTTTCTCTGTGGCGAACTGGCTGGTAAGTTTGACCCTTACCCAAGTTTGCGAATATAGTGATTTAATGGCTTGTAGTAAGGGTGGACTGATGTTCCAACATGCCAGTTTCTGCCAAAGGATGGAACGGTCTACCCCGTCGAAGGCTGCTGAGTAATCGATAAAGCAGGCAAAGAGCGGCGGGGTACAGTGGGACACTGCTTGATGGACTAGTTATGACAGGGCGACGATGTTATCCACGGTAGAACCCCCTGGTCTGAACCCGGTCTGATAAAAGGGCAGGAGACCTTCAGTCTTGACCCAGTCCACTAATTACGCCAAAAGTGAACTTGCATAGGCCTTGCCCTCGATGTCCAACAGGGCGATCATTCGGAAGTTCCTAGGGTCAGTGTTTGGCCCTTTTTTACATATTGGTTGCAGCAGTGAACCCCTCCAAGAGTCTGGGACGTCCCCCAGGAGCCTGCATTCTGCATATAGCTGCGCCAGGGTGTCAGACCAGAAGTCTGTATCATCCCTGAAAAGGGAGCCTGGTAGACCACTGGGGCCGGGGGCTCCATTCCGTCGTATCTTTTTTAGGATTAAACAGACCTCGCCTTTACCTGGGAGAATTGAAGCGGCTGGAGGGACAACGGGCTCTACTGCGAAGTTTCCATGTCCCTCCCCGGATGTTGTAGCACTGTTTTGCGAAGTGCCATTCGGATCCTCAGTATACAGACTTTTAACATGGGCTACCCAGGTAGCTGCGTCGAGAGGGTTCTCTCTGTTGGAGGTCCCGTGGAATAGTTGGTTTAGATATTGCCAAAATTCTTGGGATTTGCGCGGCCCCAACAGGTCAAAGATCTTCACCCATTTCGCCTCTGTGAGTTCATGTTTTGCCTTCCAAACCTGTTGTGCATGGTTTTTTGCTGCTAATTTAAGTTCCTTCTTGGTGGTCTCTGACCTGGTTTTTTGATAGGCCCTTCGTTTGGCCTTTAGATGTTTTGCGCATTGCTTTATCGCTGGAGCTTGACCCAGAGCGTGTAGTGCATATGCGAGTTTGTCCCATTCCCCTATACGACCCCAGTTATTAGGACCGGTCTGCCATCCGATCCATGTTGTTTTCCATGAGGCAAATTCGTTCATTGTCTTTGCCCCCCATTTGATCCTTCTGAGGAGCCTGTGCTGTTCTTCACCCTGGGACGCTCCGATGCAGTGGGGGGTATAGCGGATGTCCGCTGTGATGGTTAAATGTAGAATTAAGGCGGCGTGGTCACTTTCACTCCGTGGAAGCACTTCGAAGTTTAGCATATGTTCTTGTAGCCTCTCACCTAGTAAAATATAGTCTATAGTGGTCTGATTGTTATAGGTGGGTGCGTAAGATACCCATGGCTTGGACTTTGTAGATAGAAAGTGCGTAGTGGCCAGATTGTATGCCCGCATGAAGGCGTTAAATCTCCCAGCGCACCCAGCGGAATGACTGTCTGGTACGTCCTCTCCTATTTTATGCATGTTAAGATCCTCAAGGATAATGGGTTCCATAGGAGCGAACTGTATAAGCAAAGACTCAATCTGAGCAATCAGCCGAATGAACTTGTCCTTAGGGGCGGGCCCATGAGGGTTGTAATTTACGTTGATTAAGAGTACGGATAGTGGGCCCTCGCCCGTATTAAGGCCTTTCAAGGTCCCGGCCAGGAACATGTCCGAGACGTTCTTTATCTCTGTAAAATGGACTTTCAAGGCATGTTTGATGTATATGGAGATGCCCCCCGCAGGTCTCCCAAATATAGTGCCTTTGGTTGCAGGTTTAAAGTATTCCACATAACCTCCTATTGGAATGGACGTGGTTGTTCATGTTTCTTGAACGCCGATTAAATCAGCCCCTGCAAGAACCTTGGTCATCCCTGCGACGTTCCAGGTCAAAATGTTTAATGATTGGATTTTATCAGAAGGGTGTCTGGGCTGAGCAGGGCTGTTGCTTGAGGCGAGCCGGGCCTTTGACGATCCGGACCCCTTACTTGATAAGGCCCTGAGATTTATTCGCCAAGTTGGCAGCGAAGCAGCCCCAATAGGCAGAGTTTGGGGAGGGTGGGGGACAAAAGGGGGGGGATATTAGATGTAGAAATAACCTGTCTCCCCCCGCAAGGCCCGTCGACCCTGCACTGAATGCTCAAGTTTGCTTGTGCAAGGGAGCCCTTCCCACCACGAATCCCCTTCATTATGCTAACTGTAGGGGGGTTCTTTGTAGGAGCCTGGAGGATAAATGGATACCTTTCCTGTTCCAACCTCCGCACGTCGATCCCCTATTCTGCAAATTGTTCTTTTTCCGTGAGGACTCTGTCGGCGGTGTCCGCATTGGCCCAAGTTACAATTGTTTGTTCCTTCCCAGGTTGTGAAGACAGGGAGGCCAATTGGACCCTGACAATGTCCCCGGTTGTGATATGGGATAGTGTCTGTGTGTGATGGAGAAGTGTCAAAATGTTTGTTCTATTAAGAGAATCATGATTGCCCTTTGAGGTATAGCTTGGAATCATACTTGTTTTTGGCAAATGGCCCCCTCCCAAAGTTCCCATGGGGGGCCTGAGTGTCCCAGCATTGTGGGAGGGCCGTTGTGTGATGAGAGTTGTGCCCACGTGGATCGACCTGAGTTGGGGGGGTTGCAGGAGGCCTGGAAGGTCAAATTCCGTCCCTTGTTTTGATCTTGGGGGCTCAATTCTGGTAGGGGCGGAGTTGGGCTGATGAAAACTACCCGTTGGTTGGCCTTGAGAATTGCCCGGGCAGGTTGTTAAATTTCCCCCGTGCCTGGTGTCGTTCTGGTGCTAGTGGGGGAGGTTGGAGTCCAGCCGTTGGGCTGGAGGGGATGACCCATTGGTTGGCCTTGTGCGTTGCCCGGGCAAGTTGTTAAATGTCCTCCATGCCTGGTATGGTTCTGGATGTCGTTCTGGGCTCTAGTATGAGAGATTGGAGACCAGGTAGGGGGCCAGATGGTTGCGATGTTCCCGGTCGACAGCCTCCCTGCTGGATCGGCGCTATGTGCGCCGGACATCCCATCGTTGCTGGCTTTTAAGGTGGAGGATTCTGGCTGTCTGCGCTAGTTCAATGTTGGCGCAAGCCCTACTGTGTCTGGCCCCCAAGCGTATGGCTCCTCAACTTCTTAGAACCGTCCCCTGCCGCTGCATCCACTACTGAGGGCTGGTTGATTAATTGCGTGTTCGATAAACTTAGGGCAGGTGAGGATTTGCTGTTGGACTTCTTGCAAAATATTGGAAAAAAAGGCTGGTTGTTACCCGGCTCAATTGTCCGATTGTCTACTGCATTTGTTTGTTCGGTGGCCGTAATATTGCGCTGGCGATTTCTTAGTGCTAGACTCCTTCATTTGGTTTTCTGAAGCTGACACTTTACCTGGTTTTGCGTAATTTAAATGTCATTCTCACCCAAACCTTCTTTTGTTTAGATTAGGGATTTTCCTTTATGGAACACACTTGCTGCATATTTTCCATACTATTTGTAATTCTTACAGATATGCTGATTTATCTTATTTTGAAATATCGACTTATAGATTATTTGAATCTGTAAAATGATGACCAAATTTGAATACTTAATAAACTAATTATCTGGTTTGAACTAATCTGTTAAATAAATCTTTCTAAACTCATTTTAATTCTCTTTGTTGTTTCCTGTGGAGTCCCAGTTGGTCTTCACTGTTTATGGAATTAATGTAGATGATAGACTCTTATCCACTCTCCTTGTCGACTAACAAAGGTCCTTAAGACCAATGATGGAGGTTGTTTAATGATTAGATGATTATACCCAACATTTGAGATACAAGAATCCCCACTCCGGCAGAGACATATTTCTCTTTCTATGTGTGCAGCAGAAAGCAGCACACATGGAAGGAGAAAGAAATTGGAAGAAATAAAGATATTTCTCCTCATTACGCATCTCTCGGTTAGGTGCATCATTTTGGCACAAACCCAGGTTTACTGCCTTTAGTAAATCAGTGTTTGCATCTAAATACATGGATAGATGCATAGGAATGCCCATTCTTCAACCGTGTAACGCGTATCTAACGCAGGGTAATGCAAGGCACAGCGTTGTGACGCTGTGCAGCTGAAAAGTGACTCAAAGGTACGCAAATCTCTATATGCTTTGTAAATGTCACTTCACCGCTTGTTTTACCTTGCGTCTACTTGCATGACACAAGGACAAAACAAGTGCATAGCAAATATGAGCCTCAGAGGCCATTTTGGGGAGGGGCGAGGGTGCAGTCATCAGATTAGCTGTTTTTCCTGGTGGCTGCGTTCAAGTTACTGCCCTTGAATGTTAAAGGGACTTAATACATCAATTAAGGGACAGAAAATATGGTGCTACATTGTCCAAAAGAAACTAGACATCACTTTCATCCCAGAAACACACTTATTACCTGCAGAACAATCAGTTCCAAATATAACATAAAAACATATCCTATATATTTATGGGCATGTGCAAAGTCTAAAACTGCAGGGGTAGCAATCCTCTTTAAGCACTCGGTGGGTGGAGAACTTGTGCATGTGAAGGACGATCCAGGAGGCCGCTTCGCTTGTTCATAGCTCCAGCTCATCAATACTTACCCTTACGAATGTTTATGCTCCAAATGCCCACAAGATACCTTTTTTGTAGATGACCTGGAACAGCAACTGGGAGGCACTGGGGAGATGATTATGGGAAGGGATCTTAATATGGTTTGGGATACCCATCTGGATTGCTACAATAAGACTGGTGGTGGTTCTGGAGTGTTCTCAAAGAAGCTTAAAAGGGTCCTGAGGGACTGGGGCCTGGAGGACGCTTGAGCTCCTCAGATCCACATTACAGGGATTATACCTTTTACTCACATGTGCATATACATACTGCTTAAGTGATTATTTATGTATTACTCAGAGCATCACACATGCATTTTTGACCTCAGAGATCTCAAAGATCTTGGACTCCGACCATGCCATGTAGAGCTAGAATGAGGCGCTCGCAGAGAGATCCAAAAAATAAGTGGCTGGAGGATAATCCCTATATTGTTTCATAACCCATTAATCAGAGCGTAATGGGCAAACCAATAGAGGAATACTTCATATACAGTAGACTAGAGGAGACTACACCGAAACACACTGGGATAACTTTAAGGCAGCAGTGAAGGGGGGCTGCGATTGAGATGCTGCTGAGGGAACCAAGGCTACAGGAAACGAAACTTAGAGTAGAGCTTAGTAAACTCAATGCCTAAGGAACAATTAATCAGAAAACTCAGGTGGCAAACAGAGGATTTGAAGAAGTATAAATCTAATCAGAACTAGCAAGGCAGAACTTGCGCTGCTGAAACTGCTGCTGCTGCTCAAACGTTGTTTGAAAAAGTAAACAAAGTAGATAGGCTCCTCGCTAACCGCCTAGTCACCCAGAGGGGCGAAGGTACAGATTGATCAAATTAGAAAACAGGACACTGACCTCGATCAACGAAGAAAAAAGAAAGGAAGAAAAAAAGGAGCTTTTAGGAGATTCTTCCTGGAACTATAAAGTAAGGAGGGAGAAACAACAGACAACATTGGAAAATATCTTAGGCAGGTCCAGCTTTAAGTTTGGATCTGGTGAGGTTTGGGTTCATCAGGGATGGGCTAAGGTCATACAATACCCGCAGCACAGAGTACCTCATAGAAAAGTCAAATTGGAAGATGATTCTGAACACCAAAAAGGCATTCAGCCTCATTAGTTCACAAATGGAAAATGATGCACAAACAAAGCAATGTTGATAAGCCTTGGCAGTACAATTCAATTTTAAGGCAGTAAGTAGACTCCCAAAGAATAGGAAACTCACATCCAGGAATGTGGCTCCAGATGCTTTATTGCAAAAGCTGTTAACCCGCCTGATAGTAAAGAGGATTGCACATGCACCCAGCACAGAAGTGGCCAGAGCGCTGTACTCTACTTGTAGCACCTGAGGCAGCTGTGAAGTTACTCACTCTTTCAGGGAGCGAGATCTGCACATGCTGCTCCAGGACAGAGCCAATCTCAACCTCCACTCTTGGCCCTGTGGATAGGAGGCCCCATCCTTTAAGAAGGGTCACCATTGTGACCCCACCACCCCTTGAACCCTCTCAACCTCTACATGTGTGTACAGGGTTGCTTAATGCAAAGACAGTCAGTGCACGGGGGAGGGGGGATTGATCCTGGTCTGTTAGGAGGTGCTCTAAATAGTTCTTGAAAAGATTCCAGCCGTCTCCTAGGAGCATTGTTTCCTGGCTGGCGGGGACCTCATCCTGGCCATTCTGCTATGCTGATATTTCCCTGGTAGGCTGCAGGATGAGAAGCTGTTTTCAGAAACCGATGGGCTCCTGTGACCCATCAATGTAAACTCTGGGCCCCATTCTCATTGTGGTCTTCTGCAGTGTGAGGCTGGTTTGAACATTTCTGCAAGGCCTGGTTTTGGTTTCCATTACGGCCGTGAAATCAGTCTGAACACTTTTTGCCCCGTATCCGTTTCAAGTTCAGGGGCAAAAGGGACTTTTTTATTTGCACACATAATTGTTCCATGTGTGAGTGGATGTCCCTGCAGGAATGCACATCTGCTGGAGCAGCGCCTGTGCATTCGGTGGAACAGAGGGGACCTTTTAACTCCTTCTGTATCTTTGTGGGCCCAGCACTGGAAATGGTGCCGAGGAACATTTGTGCAGAGCCCACGGTATTACCCAACACAAGCTCAAGTTTCTGTTTTTATGAGCTATTCTTATTTTACGGAATTATTTTCAGTTTTCTTTTAATGCCAAAAATTAACTACATTTATAAAATGATATCTCTACTAAAGTAAAGGTTTTATTGCTTCATAACAGCTGCGAGCGCGTACATTCCCAGCTTCTTATTCAGAGAGGAATAATCAAAAAGCTGACAAATGACCTTAAATGTGGCTATTCTTGCATTGTTCTGTGGAACAGGCCTTTTAGCAGATGTGTTACCATATTTGGAAGCATACACGGCCCCCGCTTCTGCCGCCAAGCAAACACCTCACGGCCGGACAAAACCTGGCAGTGAGCATCTTGAATAATCAGCAAACCCGAGAGGCCGGCACGTCGCACTCTAACATGAGATACAATCCTGGCGCCTCCAGCACCGGAAGTGAGCATCTTGAATAATCAGCAACCCCGAGAGGCCGGCACGTCGCACTTCTAACATGAGATACAATCCTGGCGCCTCCAGCACCGGAAGTGAGCATCTTGAATGTCGGCTGCCCGTGGTCCACGAAGGGGACCCTCCTAAGAGGGCGGCCGCCTTAGTGCCACATGAGGGCACACGAGTCATTCCAGTCGTTAGGGACCCCCGATGGATCCGCGTGCCTCGTCACTGAGGCAGTATAAGTGCTTCTCCCCGCCCATCTGACGGCCTCTTTGTGGCTGCCCGTTACGCTGTTTGGTTGCGTCGGGATGCCCGCAATGTCTTTTGTCCCCCACCAGACACGCTGGCAGGCACGTCGGGTCCAGGTCGAGATGGCGTTTTGCCGTTGTTGTTGCGGTGAGTTTTTGTGCTTGATGGTTGCTTTTCTGCAACTCCGGGGCAAGTTGTCGGGCCTCCCGTCTGGTGACCGGTGGGAGCAATGGAGCGGGGAATTGACGGTGACTCGCAGCCCGTCGGGTGCACAGGCTCCCACGGGGGTTGGGCACGATGCGGTCATAGGCGGGTCCCGCAGTGCAGGCTTTGGCAGGAAGGGTGTGAGCGGCATTGAGCAAACAAAGGGCATTCTCTCGGAGGAGGGTAAGAATTCCCTTCATTCAAGCACACTCGGAAGCGCCCTCCCTGTGGTTGGAGAGTCGGGGCCCCTACTTCCTGCGGTGGGGGACAGCCCCATATGGGAGAGTTTATGTGGAGAGGGGCCGCTGCAATGGCGGGTGTGCGGTCCTCACAGGCACCGCATTCTCGTGGTCGCGTCTGGGGGTGGGTTAGGATGGAGTGCCAGCTTATCCTCCCCCATACGACCCTGCCTGCACAAGGGAGGTGTGCATGGTTCGCATCGGTGGGCCTGGCAGGGGGGAGGGAGGGCCATGGTAGACGGTAGTCGCCCCCCCCCCTACTGGTGTCGGGCGTCCGTGTTTGTGGAGTTTAGGGTCCACAATTCGACCCTTGCTTTCACGAATGGTCGCGTTCGGTTTGGCAGCCAGGAGGAGCGCCCGTGGGTGACGGCAATCAGTCAGGGTCCGGTGGGGCGTTTGTTGTGCCTCTGGCGTGTCCTGTTGTCGGAATGCGCATGCCCCCATGCTTTTATGTGCATCGGCATGTTTCCTCCATGTGCAGGGAAGACACGGGGGCCAGAAGGTGCTCGGAGCTGGGCCAGCAGCAGGGTAATTCACAGAGGCAGCGTTGGGTCCTCTCGTTTCATTGAGCCAGACTGAACTCCACTCTGGGTGTGTGCATCGTCGCGAATAAGTATATTGGCTTGCGGTGAGAGCGTCGGTTAATTTTACAGACAGGACGGCCATGCTCGTGTGTCCTGCCTCTGCTTCCTTTCATGACGTGCAGCGGGTTATGTTGGTCTGAATGCTCGGGCCCCTCGTGCTTTGGTTGGCATCTGCATGTTTCGCATGTGTGGGGCAGACACTGGGGGCCAGAGGGTGCGTTGGAGCTTGCAGAGAACTGGGAGCCGGAGGAGTTAGTGAGTGTGGTAGGTGGCTTGCAGCGCGGCCGGGGGCCCAGGCACCAACTTGTAATTTAAGGAGAGGAGGTGGGCCAGGCATAGGAGCAAGGCTGGGCGAAGGAACAGGCAGGACTGCTCTCGTCCCCGACTCCTGCAAGAGGTTTAACAGGGAAAGTCTGGTGGTTCCCATTGTACTGCAGGGTAGCTTTGGCTACTTTTTTCATGGTTATTTAGAACGTTTTCGGTGACGAAGCTGGGCAGTGTGGAAAGCCCTTTAGTAACAAGTCTAATTTCTGCCTAGCGAACCCAGTGGTGACATTGGGAGTACAAAAACAAACAGAAACACAAGTCGTTTATCATATTTATGCGAGAGCAGCTTTTCCCCGGCATTCATCTTCACAAGCCTCGGAAGCAAGAATGATCATTGCTGATAGTGACAAGGAAACCAGTACTGACTCTAAACTCCGTTTATGGTCAAACGGTTTGCTGCAATTTCCGGTGATGACATACTAGTTAGCGTTCTGTATGAAGGGTTAGCACACACAGAGGTGTTGCCATAACCTGTACTTCAGGATCCGATGTCTGGAACACAGCTGCTTGTTATCAAAAGTCTATGGGTTTGTGAAAGTAGATTAGGGTTTGCCACTCCCCTTGGGATTACACAGCCAAGGGCCCCCGGTTACGTCTATGTAGGTCAGGCTGTACACACTTATGCCTCAGGTTCGGCCCCAATGAGCTTACTTTGATTATACAAAAGTTATTATCGGGCATTGGGGAGGGAGAAACCGGATGTCCAGGGCAGGACAACAAGCAAGTGAGAGCTGTACTTAAGAGGCAGTCTTTCAGTGCTGGTCTCACCCGTCTTTCAAGACCAGGGTTCTAGCCCCAGCAGTGGGGGCGTTGTCAGTGTTGTTGCGGAAATGTTGGTGCGCATCGGAAGGCACAGAGCAGCTGGTTGCTGCATCTCTGTGGCGGCATGGGGCCGTGTCGTCTGTCATTGGGGCTCGACGCTTGGAATGATTGCCGCGGGAGCGATGGATTTAGCGTCTTGGAGCTTCGGACCCGGGTTTGTGCTCGGCGTCTGCTCTCCATCCTGTGATTCCGGGCTGAGAGAAGGAGAGGAGCGTGCTCCGAGGCAAAGTGATTAGCAGGTGAGCCGACTAGGGGTCTGGTGGCTCGGTCTTATTTTGGGGTTCGAGCGCCATGACACAGCGCCTAGGCATATGTTGTCGCGGGGTGCCTACACTGGTACAGGAAGGGTTAGGTGCCGCTTCGGCGGAAATATGCGGGAAGGTCCTTCTGGCACTGTTTACCCCCCCACCCCCCTTGCAAGAATGTTACATTTACAAGTCCATAGGTTTCCTCCCACTAATACGTGAAGCATCCCGGGGTGGGAGCCAAAGCCCAAGGGCTAGGATTTTGGCATTTGGCCTTAGGGGCCGGAGGGGGCATGGTCATCTTTACTACACACTTCCTCCAGTGTGATGCCTTTTGTACATTATTGTGTGCAATGACCCAAATAGCGTTCCCATCCCTGCGTTCCCAGCCAGCGTTTTGTGCGTTTGTGCAATTCAGAACAAGGCGTACTTCAGGCCACATGCTTAGAATCATGCTTGTACTTGTATAAGGGGGGTATATATATATTTTAATCGGTACCAGCAGGATTACATAAGATGGCAAAGGTTACAGCACAGGAACTCTGTTTCATCAAGAATGCAGGGTCATCGCTTGCATATAGGTGTAACGTGACTAGTGCATAGGGGATTGCACGTTGTTTCAAGGTTTCCCATGGGTGCAAACAGGCCTGGTTTGCAGCTATGGGATAGGCGAAAGGAGGACTTTTACTAGGGTGTCAGCAGTGGCCCACATGCAGCAGGCACGCACTGGAGCAACTCAGCGACAAAGTTGTAAGGGTAGAGTGAGAGACAGATTAACCTCTAACAATTGCAGTCTAGATCTTGCACAGTCTCATGATTCAGTACTGTAGCGATTTGCAATTTCTCTCTAGGAAGCCATATCGGTTGCTTATTTGCCTATGCAACTATTAACCTTTGACAAAGGCAATGTTAGGACTGGCGAGGGGTCCAAAGGCTACAGGTTGTTTAATTAGAGGGAAACTGGACAGAAGGGCCAGAACTGTGTGGCACACTAGGCTAGGAAAAGATTGCAGCTTAATGTTTGAACACAATGCCTAAGAGAGGCCCATCGCCCAGGCCAGAATCAAGGGGCCAGCGGGTGGCTTGACGACGTACGTTCTTCTTAGAAACAAGCAGGTACTCTGGTTCAGAGTACCTGCACTGCTAAATTTCCAATTTTAGCACTGGGGATACCGGATAACACTAGTGGAGCATGGCCGAGTGCCATTGCATACCATATTGTTCAGGTACTATTATACTACCCATATGTGCCTATACTCCACCTTTACCGTACTCCTGACGGTTAGGGCAGTCAATTGTGGACCCGAAATGACATTACTTGGTGGCATTTTGCCCACAGCCAACCTAGCAGCTTTGCACATGCACACATGAGGGTCCTTACTTTGTGTCAGTAATTTAAGGCCCAGGGCTAGGTGCACTGGTAATCTTTTGTTCCCTTATACAGTATTTATTTAGTGGTTAAACCGGTACTAAGGTGGGGATACCTTTGGCAGTATTTTCATGCCTGAACGTACGTAGTGATGAAGTAATAATGTCCTAAGTTGCGCAACATGATATACTTTTGTATAGGGAGCGTGTTAAAAGTTTCATTTGGTCTAACAGTACCAGGCTAACGCGGACGACCTGGGCAAGAATCAAACTTGAGTGGTTACTCAACACTGTTGGTTAGAAGGGATGTTGTCAAGAGCAGAACTCAAACTAATTAGCCTTAAACACATGATGGGGACGATTTAAGTGACATGCCTAAAAGCTGTAAATGTTGTGCTAAAGGGATGGCATGCCGAGGGAGATATCTTCCAGATTTCAGACAACAAGCCTAAAGTAAGGGGAGGATGCCCGATTGATTTGGTAGACCTGTTATTAGTTTTATTAAACGCACCAGGTACTATGAAGTAGACATTTGTACTCAAATCATAGGTACGGCCAGGACACATGTCGTTCAATACACACACCTCCAGACAGCACTGCCCCCCCCCCCCCTTGAGCAAAGGGAAGTAAAACACTATATGGGTTGGCATGCTTTTACAGACGTTTGTGGCAAGCTCGCACAGGTGGGTGTTCCGCTGAGTTTGGGGGCAGGTTAGCAGGCTTCATCTTGTCACTGCTCTGTCAGAGCCAGCAGACCCCTAGGGTGACAGCGCGCTAAAATACACGTCATGTTGGAGGTAGGTCCAGGATAAAAGGTTGTGCTTGGTGAGGCTCAAATCCAAAGCGGTTGTGGTATCTTTCAAAGGGGCACATCGGGTTGGGCAGTACAAAAAGTTTCAAGTGCAACTGGGGATCCCCTCATTTATGTCAGATCCTGCTCGTTTGTTGTTCCCGCAGAGTTTGGGGCAGGGTAACGGGCCGCACCTTGTCTCTGTGGGTTTGATGCGTGGCCGGGTCTTTTGACCGAGTAGAGGCAATAGAGGCATTTCGTTTGGTATTCTGGGCATGAAGGAATGCCAGGCAAGAATCTAGCAAAGGCAAGTAGCGGTACTTATGGGGTATGTGATGTATTTTCACTGGCAGGCCGCCATGCAAGGGGACTATGTCTTAGGTCACGCTCATCAGGCAGAGGTGCCCAGTGGAAGCACATGAGTGGGACTGCACAGAACGGGACACTGCACAGGTTAGATGCCGGCGAATGGTGGCTGCACTACTGCACATGGCAAAGTAAACCTGGACTGAGTCTCATGCGGGGTGTGGTGGTGGTGGTAGCTACCTCATTTCACAAGATCACTCCCTGTTGGGTCTATCTATCGACCATCTCAATGGGCTTTAAAGTTACAGCCTCTCTGGTCTCTGCCACACCGTGAGTAGGTTAGCCATGGACTTTAATAAGTGCTGCAATGGCCCTCCATTGCTATAGTACAGCATCTAGTTCACCTGTGCTTATTGAACCATCATTAGCACCAGCAGCGGCTCACCGGGCAGCAGTATAGCTTCCTCTTATTTCGCCTGGGATTGGGGCTGGCAAGGTCATCTGTCAGCTGGGGCGTGAGTGTGCCATTCCCAAGAGGGTGCGGTTTACCTTGATAGGGCTGATATGGAGGGGAGGGAGCACTAATACGGACAACTACCAGAGCACATTTTGCAGTCATAGTTAAGAGGATGCAGGTACATTACTCATAGGTTTACTCCATGTCCCCCGAGCAAAATGGATTGCATGTTACCAGTTGCTTCAGTCAAGCGAATTTTCCTTGGGAGTTGTCGGCTAACATTGGGACTGCGTTCTGGTGGTCAGCCGGTTGGCAGGCCTTTTAGATGTGGGTTTCTAGCTCAGGCAGGTCCAAGTAAGGGTCAAGGTGCCTGAAGTCGGCCCTGGGATACAAGTGCAGAGGCATGTGGAGCGGCAGAACTGGAAGGGGCTTGTGTTCGACCTCTTGGTCGCAGGTTCAGATCCTGGTAGGTCCACTTAGCATTTCATCCTTCTGAGGTCGAAAAAACGAGTACCATTGAGTTGAGTAACAATAAACAGGTGTAAATTCCCCCGCCCTATAGCCTTGGCTGGCAGCCATGCAGGTTGTGGAAGTTGTCATCCATCGAGTGGGCTACGGTCCAAAAATTGGGGGGAACTCTGGGTTAAAGCACAAAAGGGCTGCAAAAGATTAAAGAACACTTGGCATTCCCAGTATTCAAAAAAGGGCAGGTATTTATACATATGGTTCCCCTCCGGTTCACTGTCTTGTCTGCGCCCTGGTGTACTAGTAGAAGTTTGGGAGGGCAAGGCGTCACCTAGGGTGGTGACTGGCTGAATTCGAGGGACATGCTCCGACAAGCGCTTACACAGATAACTGGGTGAGGGGAAGAAAGGCGGGCTTGTTAACTCTTACTCCTACCCGCATTGGCACTTCTTGTCTGGAGTGGCTGGTCAAAGGTATTGCTCTTCAGCCAGGCAATGTAACATCTAACCAACACCAAACTAATGGTTTTAGGTCATCCTGGGCGCATATACACTCGCTGGGGGTAGGGACATCAGGGTGGCACCACAGCACTGGTTGGCAGTTGCCATTATACTAAATGGGGGGGCCAGGTCGATCCTACTATGTCTCCTTTTCAGGGCAGCACTGAAGGGCGAGGCGAGTGCCCCAGATACTGGGTCCCCCTCGAGTGTCAGACTCGGCAGGACATGCTTGCAGGTTGGGCGATGGGTAACCCAAGGCGGGTATGGGTACAGCCGGCTGCAAGCCAACCTGGAGAGGGGTAATGTTATTGTGCTGGCACTGGAACAGCTCCTGTAGAAGCAGCGGCACGGGCGGGGGGGTTGTCTCCCCTCCCATCACTGTGGTCTGACACCTGGGAAGCAATTATTTGACTTTCCAGGGTAGGAGGGTCATGCTGCCAGAATTGAATTCCTCCTGGTGCAAGTTATGCAACCATTGGGGGGCATGTGAGTTTGATGGTCAGAGATACCCAAGGTAGTAGGGGAGGGGCCCGGCCAGGGGGCCGTGGAAAACTCACGCAGGAGAGTTAAGAGTGCCAGGTGTACAGGCCCTGAACAGAGGGGTTTGGTTTTACCAGGCATGGCCGGCCGCATACTAAAGTCCACGGTGAGTTTTAAAAGGATGATGGCACCTGTCCAGAAGGGGCATGCTGGCCTCCGGTCCAGTATGGGCTTGGACTTGTTTTGCGGGACCTGGGCAGGCCCTCGAATCATCAGGATGTAGGTTAGAATGCCTACCTTGGTGGGGGGCCCTGGTTGTGACGGTGGCCACACCCAGAGCTGTGGCGGAGTTACAGGGCGATCCAGAGGCTGTAAGGTACAGACGGGTCCCTCTGCAGGAGCACAACAAGGGTGCAAAAGCCAAGTGTACCCAGGGATGTCCTAGCGTTGTCCCCTGGAAGAGCGACGGCACCCCGTTAGTCCTACAGGCGGTTGTGGGCCTGAGCAACCGGGGGCTGCCTGGAACGCTCCGCCCCCCTTTTGGGGGCGTGAGTAAGGGCGTGGACTGGCGGTCGCCGCTGGGAGGGTTGGCCCCTCCCAAAATTGGTAAGCACCGAATGGCGACGGCCACGGTGTAACTTGGTTCATCAGGCGGGCAGGCGGCATAGGGGGGCTTGCCTGCCCTTGGATCGCCCGTAAGATAACCCACCATGTTGGCATATTTGTTATGCAAATAAACCTGCAGCAATTTTCTCCACAAACAATGTGTTGTGTGGTTTATTTACTAATGATATTGCTGTATGTGGTATGGGGAGTGTTGCCGATATTGGCACTATGTCGGCTGCCCGTGGTCCACGAAGGGGACCCTCCTAAGAGGGCGGCCGCCTTAGTGCCACATGAGGGCACACGAGTCATTCCAGTCGTTAGGGACCCCCGATGGATCCGCTTGCCTCGTCACTTCCGGTAAGGGGGGGGGAGGGTGAGGCAGTATAAGTGCTTCTCCCCGCCCATCTGACGGCCTCTTTGTGGCTGCCCATTACGCTGTTTCCCTCCCTACCGCTTACCCGGCGTACGTGCAGGGTTTGGGGTGGGAGAAGTGTACTAACGTGTTATTTTGTGTTGCAGGCGGAGTTACAGGGCGATCCAGAGGCTGTAAGGTACAGACGGGTACCCTCTGCAGGAGCACAACAAGGGTGCAAAAGCCAAGTGTACCCAGGGATGTCCTAACATTGTCCCCTGGAAGAGCGACGGCGCCCCGTTAGTCCTACGGGCGGTTGTGGGCCTGAGCAACCAGGGGCTGCCTGGAACGCTCCGCCCCCTTTTGGGGGCGTGAGTAAGGCGTGGACTGGCGGTCCACCGCTGGGAGGGTTGGCCCCTCCCAAAATTGGTAAGCACCGAATGGCGACGGCCACGGTGTAACTTGGTTCATCAGGCGGGCAGGCGGCGTAGGGGGGCTTGTCTGCCCTTGGATCGCCCGTAAGATAACCCACCATGTTGGCATATTTGTTATGCAAATAAACCTGCAGCAATTTTCTCCACAAACAATGTGTCGTGTGGTTTATTTACTAATGATATTGCTGTATGTGGTATGGGGAGTGTTGGCGATATTGGCACTATAATCAGCAACCCCGAGAGGCCGGCACGTCGCACTCTAATATGAGATAATACAAACCTGACGCCTCCAGCACCAGAAGTGAGCATCTTGAATAATCAGCAACCCCGAGAGGCCGGCACTTCGCACTTAATATGAGATACTAACCTGGCGCCTCCAGCACCGGAAGTGAGCATCTTGAATAATCAGCAACCCCGAGAGGCCGGCACGTCGCACTCTAATATGAGATCATACAAACCTGGCGCCTCCAGCACCGGAAGTGAGCAACTTGAATAATCAGCAACCCCGAGAAGCCGGCACATCGCACTTTAATATGAGATACAGCATACATGCCAATAGACCCTATTCAGGCGGGAGAATCCCTATTTTTCAAGCAAAAAATGGCTTTATTTTAGCTGTCTCCCGCCTGAAATTGCATTTTCTGCAATAGAAGTCAATGGGGAAATTACATTCTCCCGATTTCTATTTTAAAATCTCCCACTTCCCTGCCCTAAAATGTTGGCATGTCTGGATACAGACACATGCTCGCCGATAGTTCACGGTAAAGCTTCTCCAAAATAGTGGTGTTCATCGTATTCATAGAACTTAGTGAATATTGGCATTCCCAAACTGTGTTGTATTTGGAAATGAAAGCAAATGGTGTATTGTTGTTGTTTTTGTTATTTTTTCATAATTATATTCGAGTCACATGCGTTTAAAAAGCTGGTGAAAGCCCTGAGAGTTCATCTGGAGTTGTCGTCCAGAGAGACACTGAAACAATTTTGCAAGTAAACAAGTGATATTTCCACCATCACAGTGACAAGAGTTCATGAGGAATCCACATGATAACTGTTGCAATCTTATTTAATGCAGCAGTACCGGGCCATCTGGACTATCCATGATCTCTGTACTGACAACAGGCCCAACATAGCAACAATAGAATGGAAAGAGCACATGGATTTGGCTGTGGACCAGGTGCCTGGAGGCAGGAAGACGCTGGTGTCCTGCTAGGGAGAAGCAGGCCTTCACCCCCACAAGGACAAGCAGAAAGTTGATTTGTCATAGCTTGTGTACAAAATTACCAGTGGCGGCTCCTCCACTAAGGCGGAGGAGCGTCGCCCCACTGCCTCAGAGCAGCAAAAGAAAGGAAAAAATAAAATGATAATAACAAATGTTATTATCATAAAATGATAATAACTAATGCTATTATCATTTTATTTTGTCCTCCTGATGAGGCTGCTTGAATGAGGGGGCGGGGCTGGGCTGAAGAGCAGGGGAAGAGTGGTTCAACCCTCCTAAGTGTGCAATGACTGTTTGGTCAGCCCTCTCAGGCTGCCCAAACCAGTCATGCGCACTTTCCCCCTTCTCCATGCAGGCTGCATTACAGCCTGCATGGAGAACATGCTCACCCCTACAGCCCTTGGCTGAGCGCCGTGTCACGGCGCTCAGACCAATCACAATGCTGCAGTGCAGCGTTGTGATTGGCTTCGGGTGATCGAGGGAGCCCTGATGCTTCCTGGTTCCTGTTTCTCACAAAAAGCCAGGAAGAGGACGCAGGAGAGGTGGTGGCGGCTGGCCAGCCGGCCGGCCGGGAGGTAAGTGATTTTTTTTTTATAGTGATCCCACCCCTTGTCCCCCACCCGCCCCATTGCTGCTTCCAGGCAGCAGCCGCGACTGAAAATTACACCCCAAGCTTAACCCTGATATGGGGTCAGGACTAATAAATTAGGATATATGCGTCAGTAAGTTCTGATATCAAAAGTGGTGCATACAGTATAAATAAACAAGCATTGGCAAAGCCAATAGGTCTCGGCTTGTGGTGCTTCAAGGAGACACACAGAAATATGGTCTCCGAAGCTGTTAGTTCATCAAATCGACAGCAGACAACCGAGACAGAAAACAAGGCTGTACAATCATGAGCAAGGGCTGACCCAAAGCCCGCTCTAAAGATATAATACGTATTAGAAACAATATGGCTGTCTGTAGCTTAGACCTAATATGGTGATCACTGCAATGCAATTCTGGGCCAATTAAGGTTTTCCATTGGAATGATGTTCCTTAAATATTTCTATGGCATGATACTTTGCAGATTCATGCTCAACAAAATATTCATACAGCTCACAAATAAATGGTTGGCCAATGGACAGAGTAGCTTGGTGGTTGGTACATTTCCACCTGAGTATTGTCACTGGAGTGACACAAACATTAAGATGACTCAGTGTATCAGTGGAGCTAAGCACAAAGGTAAGACAATACACGTAGATGGTCAGGAAGCAGGCAAAAAAGGACCAAGCAAAAACGTTGCAATGTTTTGCCAGGGCGCACATCTGTTGCTTTTTTATCACTGAAGAGAGTGCAGAGCCCAGCCGGTCCTGGTAAGCGTAGGGCTTCCTACAATGAACAACGAAAACTGTTAGGAACCAACTAAACAAAAACTATGAGAATTATATTACCGCTATGATAGCAGAGCTATTAAAGGCACGTGATAAACAGTGAGGGGATATTCTATAGGAGCACCATTACCACCACGACCCAGGTTCCCAGGGGCAGTGAAGCCAAGAAAACCACTTGACTTTCAGGTGAGGCTACAGGTAACAGAAAACAGAGAAAATACAACGACTGCTGCACAGTGGTGGGTAAGCAGAAGTATAGGGACAAAACACAGTTCACTAACTATCTGCTACACTACAGGGAAACGTTCTCTAAGCTCTGTTAGACACAGGAAGCACATAGCCAGAGCCCCTCCCCCTCATGACCTTCATACCTTTGCTGAAGCGCAGAGCAGCAACACCCCCTAACCCACATCCCCAAGTTACTGCAGGGGGGAAACCCATGCCTCTCACCCTCACTTGATTGAGGCTGGCCTCCAGATACAACTGATGGACAATCTTTCTAATGCTCCAGACATTTCCACACTGGCGACCCAGTATCTTCACCGACTGGTGGAGTTGAAATGGCAGCAAACTTTTTCTTCAAGTTTCCAGTTCTTATCAACAGCCCGAGCGCGGACACGAGAGACTCCCAGCCTACAGAGCATGGAACTTAGAAGCATGGAAGTAGGACAAGGGTGGTAGTCCTTTGATCCAACTCCTAAATGTGGAAAAGAGTAATAAAGCTTTATTCAGAAACATAATACACTCCACTTTGCCAATAATAGCTAGGTCCTCTGACAAAGTAGACTGACACAAAGAAAAAAGTTATTTCACAACCCCTGAAAGTGGAACATAATAGGTTCTGCTTATTCTTAAAGTTAATGTGCTGATTCTTGGACTAGTAAAAGATAAGTAAGCATAAAAGATGTCAGAGGGAGTGGGGCAACAAACAAGAAGGGTCGCGGAAGCAACAGAAGGATAGGGTGTTATATTAAAAAAACAAAAATTAGTAAAATGGGAGGGGATGCAACAGGGGAAGTGAAGCAACATGGAGAGAGAAGGGGCCGGGGCAAAGTGAAGAGGAAAGAAGCACACTGGGGAGAAAGCAAGAAAACACACAGCTTCCTACGGAGGGCTTAGAAGAAAAGACTAAAATAGTTCCCTCAATGCACGCAATGTCAGAAGTGGAAGTATACATGTTAACCAATCCCATTGTTAGACAGAAATACTCCTGGGCAGAAGCAACACAAGATTAGGGAGGAAAGTCATTGAATCAAGAGAAGAAAATTGAAAGAGACAAAAAAAACATCAAATCGTGTAAAGGGCTGACCCAAAGCATGCTCCGTGTATATTGGAAACAATAGGTCTGACCAATAGCCTGCTAAAGGCGCCCATACCTGTGATATAAAAACATGATTATAAGTAATTATTCGAAGGGGTAGTGCTACAGTCACATCTTGAAGCAAAAATATACTTTACAGCATATCACAATTTAATTGTGACAAAATAGCAAACAGCATGCTGTGAGTGTGACCAGAGGAAGGCTGGGCTATAGACGTGTCTGTACTCATGCATTAGGGATTTATGTGGAACATCTGAGAGAGTGAGTCGATGTGTGAGTGTGAGATTACAGATGGGCAAATGGATAAATGCAAAACTGAGTCACTAGACGAACAAATGAATGAATGCAAGCATTGAGAATCACAGGGTGCACGCATGATGATTGATTTTGTGTCTTCTAGACCCACAATTACTTAAGAGGCACCTTCAGTTATAGGGCAGACCCATTGGCTTTGGAAATGCTTATTCCAGAAGCCAATTCAGTTCAGCACTTCAGAGTGGGGTGAATGTGGGAGAATGAGTCTACTGTTTGCAGGGGTGAAATGCGATCAAGATCAGTCAAGGGAAGTTGCTACCTAGATGTCATCACAGCCGAAATGAGGACAGATGACATCATTTGTTTTCATGTTTCTGTTATTGAAAAATGAAAATGTTTTGCATGGAAAATCATGAGGGAGGACGAGGCAGGGAAGGGTATGATGAATCACTTTTCCTGTGGAAGGTGTCATGATTCATGTTTGCAGGACTGACCTGGATTTGATCATTGTGTTAATCAAACAGCCACCGCTTCACTTGTGCCAGACCGACTTAAAAACAAGAGGGGGCAACCAGACCCAGAGGGGGGAAGAAGTGAGGGCAGCAGAGAAAAAGAACATCTGTACCCCCTCATTCAGAAAAGTGTTGGAGTCTGCAAACTGAGCTTTCTTTCAGCCCATGTTGTATTATCTGCCGAGGTTGGGAGCCCTTAAAACTGGTTGAACACTGCCATTAACAAACTGGACGTTTACTTAAGTATAAAGAGTGGGGCTACAATATGTGTGAGAGCTCTGCCATTAGTTGATGTCATTGTGTTTTTGTGTTTCATTAAGTCAGAAAATATTTGTTTCAAAACGGGTGATGACTCAGACTTGCCTCAAACTTCAACACTCTAGGGCTGAACACACCATATTCCACCCATTGGGAGAGGGCATTTATGAGTCATCCCTTTCAGCTGGGTCTGAGGGGAGGCTATAGTGGGAGGAATGAGCTAGGTTGGGTGGGCAGATAAGCCTTTTACCCTGTGCTGGCAAATTAGACAGGTATCAGCTTCTATTCCAGCAAGTAATTTAAACATTGCCTCAAGCTTCCCAAAGCTAGAGCGTTTGACGCAGCCCTTTGGAGATCACATTGTAACAGAAAAATGTATTCCGGGCTCTGGGATAGCTAAAATAAAGGGTGTTTCTGCCTGAAGCAGCCTGTTGGCAAATTAGAGTACGTGACGTCAACTGTTTGTTGTGTTCCTCTTACACGGGACATTCCCTGGGCCCTGCTCAAAACAATTTCATTCAGGGCCCAACCACCTCCAGCTATGGGGGGAGCAGAGTGGACTGTTACCCCTACAATATCTACAGGCGCAACCATCCAATTGTGACCTTTTTTTTGCCAGAACAGGGCTTTTTCCTTAAATACATTTGCGCTATTCTTAACAACGTATTTTAAAAGGACTCACACAGTGAGCGGACAAAATATATTAGAATAAATAAAATCATTGTGAAAGCGATTCTCTGCGTAGAAAGCACATATATATAGGCCTCGCCCACTTACTGTAAACCATTCTCAAACATTGGACTGCGCCTCTTTCAACTCACAGCCCCAATTATACATTACGGATTTTTTTAAAATAAACTCCCTAAACTTTGTTTCATCAGGATAAAATAGCACTTCATTTTACACATAAAGATTCCTCTAGTCAGTTTTAAATTACTGAACTTTACACCCTATCTAAGCCAGAGCCCACAGGGCGATTGATGTACTCAGCTGCTCACCCAGAATGCAGCCAGTATGAGTAGTTTGTCATATCCGTTTTCATGCCAGTTGTTTTATTTCCTTTTAACATACAGGTTTTCGCGATAACGAATGGTGGGATCAGTTTCCCCAGCCACACAGACACACACACACGTTGGAACCCAGGGCCAGATTTACTGTTCTTTCACGCAGCGCAGCATGGGAACTTGCTGCTCTGCGTTGCGTTAAAGGGGTAGGCGCTGGGGGACCGTCGGGGAGATTTAGGGGCATATTTACAAGCCCCTATCGCCACGGGAACGTCACTTTTTAGGACGTTCCTGTGGCGATAGAGGCTTCGCCTATTTACAAGGCAGCGTTAAACCACTTAACGTGGCTTAACGCTGCCTTGTAAATAAGGCTCCCTTTCACGCTATGCTTAGCGTGAAAGGGGAGGGCAATGGGTGTTGCAGTGGGCGTTCCACCGCAACACCCATTGATTCTGACGCTGCCCCCTATTTACAAGAGAGGCGTAAATAGGAGGCAGCGCCAGAATTAAGACCAGGGAAAACCTGGTCTTACCCTGGCGCAATGAGGAGAAATGTTTCATTTCTCCTCGTTTTTGCTGTTTTCATGTGTGCTGCGTTGTGTAGCAAACATGAAAACAGCAAAAGCCAATTATTGTTTATGCACAGGAAGGTCAACCTTCCTGCACATAAACAATCATTTTTTAGAAATGCCGTTTTGCGACTTCTATGTGTGCTGCATTAAGCAGCACACATAGAAGTTACAAAACGACACTTCAAGATTGTTTATGTGCAGGAAAGGGGACCTTCCTGTACAGAAGCAATCTTCCCTTGCACGCAGACACCCTTGCACTATGGTGCAAGGTTGCCTGAGTTGGCTCCAAGCTGCTAAGTGTAGCGCCTGCGCAGGGGGAAACGCAGGGCTGCACCATATTCTTGTACATAGGGTGCAGCTCTGCGTTTCTGAAGTGGCGGAGTGAGGAGTTAAGCCAGGAAGGCTAACGCCTCACTCCTCCACTTCCCTTGTAAATATGCCCCCTGGTGAGCTCTTGCCCAGAGTCACATGATGATGAGCTGAGCTGCCGCCGGGGATCGAACCGCGAGCCCCGCGCTTTGGAGTCAGCCGCTTTGGCCGCTGCGCCTCACCTCTCCCCAGAAATGAGCCATTACTACTAAGCTATGGTGTACTTCTGCATTCTCATTGCGCTGACGCACTTCAGGTAGCCTAGTGCCAAAACAGACACAATTGCTCGGTGCTAGGATACCTGCGTTATGGGCTGGAATGTTTTTGTGCAGGAAGAGATTCCTTACAGCTCCAAAACAATTCTTAGAGGCATATTCTTTGTTATATGTGTGCTGCCACGGAAAGCGGGAATAAGGGGAAATGAAGATGTCTCTCCTCGTTACGTATCTCTCGGGTAAGATCATTTTGGCACAAACCCAGATTTACTGCCTTTAGTAAATATCTGTTTGCATTAAAATACTTGTACTGCTTACAAGACGCAGAATAATGCAAGGCAGTGCAAGGTGCTGCATTGCCTTACTCTGCAGCTGAATATTGATGCAAAACTGTGCAAACATTGATTTGCGTGGCTTTGTAAATGTTACTTTAGCACTTGCGTTGCCTTGCGTGCATAGTAAATGTGGCCTATTGTGTCCTTTGCTGAAAGATAAAAGTAATTTCACTAACTTAGCCACCGAGTCCCTTTTTTACCAACATTCATTTTCTCAAAATACTCCCAAATTCCCTTCGCCTATCACATCCATAAATCATATCAGTCCTTTGGAAGACTAAGGAGAATTATAGTCTTTGTTTACTGTCAGTACAGAGCAGATTTAAAATGTGGGACCATAGAATATTTAGCGATGTTTCTAATCTCTTATGAGAAACCCACATTGCTTTGATTTTTCTGAGTTTTGGCGCTTTCTCTTGGGGGAATGAAATAACCCACAAATCGTTGCTAAAAAAAATATCCTCTCTTTAACTCACTTCATCTATTCCTCTCTGTTTACTCTTATGAATAATATTGAATTCTGAGTTCTGTAGAATCCCTATCTCTGACCAACATACTTAAACTCTTCACTCAGCAGCTCCATAAGCCAAACCCCCCCCTAATGAAACTTGTCCATACTGGGTACACTTCACTGATTTCTGAATACTTTTAACATCACAAGTTGCAACAAATAGATATGTGTTTGCTCACACAGAAAGTTTTGCGCCAATATGTCATGGAGGGGGAGGGCAAGAAAAGGGTGGGGCAATGTCCCTGAAGCACAATTTCCCATGTTAATTCTCATAGGAAATTTAACTCTGATTCAGAACAAATGGCAGAACAGAATTACACCAAAGGGTCTTGTTATAGACTAGACCCTGTGGCCAACTGACATTGTGCAGACTATGACAAGTGGGGGTTTGCTGCCTGCAGTGGGTTCCGCACAGACCCAACGCATCACTGTGCACAGCTGAAGGCTGTGTGCAAGGGGGGTGGCCCATGGGGAGTTGGGTAGAGACCTTTGCAGAAGGCCTGGTTCTGGCCCACTTTTTTGACTGTGCGCAGCAGAGGGTTGGATGCCAGTGGGGAAGGGGGACAGGGCCTGGCCAGAGGTTGGGCACCCAAAGGGAGTTGAGCATGTTGCCTAGCCACAGAGCAGTCTTTGTGGTCTACTCTGAAACCCAGCAAGGCCCCCAGTGAGGGAGTGCAATGCTGAACAAACCTTAAAAAAAGTAGATGGGTCTGGTGATAAACCAGGCTTCTCCAATGAGTAGCTCGTGAGCTACTGGTACCTGTAGGTAACTCGTCTATGTACAAGCCCGGCCTGCTAAATTAGAAGCTTTTGCTTAGTTGAATTATTATATGTATACCAAAATTATAAAGCATGTATTCAAGATAAAAATGCTTGTATTTATAGAGCTCATAAGTTGATGTTTGGAGGCAAAGACTTGAGTTTCTAAAATATATTTAAAGCTGATATTTGGGTGAAAAATCATTCAGTGTTGTGGACCATTATTCCTAATATTACTTTAGAGGCAGGGACATTACAGCTTTGGCTGTTATGTAATACCCATGTACGGACATTCCACATTGACAAAGTCCTTTTTACATTACTGCTGGTGACCATGCCTGATGGCTTGAGGTGATCACTGCTGGTAATCTTGCATGCAGTAGCCTCTAATGTAATCTTGTCTGATGTGATCACTGTTACAACGCTAACAATATTAGTAGCTTGATAAGATTTTCATTGAAAATAAGTAGCACTTGTTACAGAAAAGGTTGGAAATCCCTGTCATAGACCATCCCTATAGTCAACCACTATTGTGCATGCCATATGCCTTGTACAGTGGAAGTTGGCTGCCGCCAGTGATTTGGGTACCAGACCAAACCAACGCTGCACACAGCTGAAGGCCATGCGCAGCGGGGGTTTAGGCACCCAGGGGGAAAACACAGTGCAGAGGCCAGGTCATGTGGCCAACCCCAAGGTTAAATATAGTTAAATGCCAGTTGCAACAGGGACATTGTCACAGAATATGTCATGAGTGTTGTAATATGTGGGTGCTGTAATATGTGACATCACATATTACAGTGTGGAGCTGTGGCCAAGCCCCCCAAAAGGCAGCCAATTCCACAATGCACAGGGAGCTAAAGAGGAGAGGGTCCACGTGACCCTCTTCCCCGAACCTATTATGGCCCTGGGGACCCCATCCCTCAGGGCCTTATTTACTTTAAAGGGGAGGGGGCGTGTGGCTCCCTCCCCAAGCCTTCTTAGGCCCTGAGAATCTCATCCCTCAGGGCCACTCATTTAAATTATTGAAAGGGGGCCGCGCTGACCCCCTCACCCAGTGTATCCACCATATACTCGTTGGCGGCCATAAGAAGAGCCCCAAGGCCTCAGCTGGCTCCCCGCATGCAGCAGGAGCTTGCATTGCTCCCGCCCGGCAGGAGCAGCTACTAATGCTGCTCACCCTGGCCGGGTGCAATATTTTAAACTGCTTCCCTGCCCGCATCTGTGTGGGCAGGGAAAAAGATCAAAAGTTTGCTCCCGGCAGGCAGAGGCATTTTTAAAGCTCCCGTCTGCTCGGAGGAGAGTTGTTGTGTGCTCCCGCTTGGTAGGAGATTCAAAAATGCTCCCACCAAGTGCAAGTAGAGACAGGTGTTTTTTGTCTGCACAGGTGTGGGCAGGGAAACGGCTATGTCCCGGGGGTGGGCTCCCCGAGATATAGCTACTGAGCTGGCACAGGGGAATGGGGTCCCCTGGGACATTAATGGCTCAGGGAAGATGACGGGGGCAGTGCGGCCAACCTCCCTTGTGCTTAATTTCTTAGCCCCAGGGTCCTGGGGCCTATAGAGGCTTGGGAAGGAGGCTGCGTGGCTCCCTACCCTTAAAAATATACCGGGCCCAGGGGATGGGGTCCTCCGGGGCCAAAAGCGGCCTGGGGAAAGGGACCGCATGTCACCCTCCCCTGAAAAAGGCCCGGGGCATGGGGACCACGTGTGCCCCTCCCCTGAAAAAGTCACCAGGCCCCAGAGGATGGGGTCCCTGGGGCCAAAATCAGCCTGGGAAGAGGAGCCATGCGTGCCCCCCTCACTCAAAAAATAAACAACACCCCCCCGGAACCTGGTACATCCCAGGAGGGTTTTCAAAAACAAGCGCAGGAGCTCCTGTTCCTTTTTTTTATTTTTTTATTTTGCCATGGATCTGCAGATCCTCCACGAATTTTTGGCTAAATAAAAAAAAAAACACTTTTGGACCCAAGCGGTGTCCTTCTGGGACCCCCCCACCAGGGGCCTGGGGGGAACAGGGTATTCCTACCCAGCCCCTTTTGTGTCTTTCTTTCTGTTTTTTTAAGGACTCAGGACCAAGTCCTGAATCCTAAGATAGCAGACACCACTTCCTGGTTGAAGTGGTGGTAGCCTATCAGATCTCAGCTTGAGATCTTTCAGGATCCGCAGAGCCTCAGCGCCCCTGGATATTCAAAGTTTTTGAGCACAATCAGATCGCTCTATTATTTGAAGTTGGATGATCGCGGGACTCTTGTGAGCCTCCCGCAAACCCAACTGCCCAAATATACAAAGTTTTTTAACCTTAATTTCTCAAAAACTACTGAATGGATTTACACCAAAATACAAAAAAGGACTCTTTCTGAACCTAGATCTAGCTTTCTGCCAAATTTGCTGTAAATCTGTTCAGCGGTTTAGGCTGCAGCTGTGTCTTAAGTTCCTATGGAAAAATGAATAGGCAAACGCAAATTTGGGAGCCCCCTTCTTTCTCGGCCCCCACTTGCCAGATCACCCCAAAACGTTTCATGCACAAACTAGTCAAAACGTAGCACTTTTTTGGAACGTTTCGTGAAGATTCATCAAACGGCGTTAAAGTTGTTAGCAACATAATAAATGCATTTCCTATGGAAACACGATTCTAACTATAACTACCCAGTGGCTATATATGACCAAGACCCCGTGTGTGGTTGAAACGCGTTATCCCTGCCGACTGAATAAATACCTGTGAAACTGCTGATCGAAGTGGCTCGTGATTTTCCATCTGAGAAGGTGAAATTCTTCCTATAGAATATAGAAATAGATATATAATATATGTATATATATATATATTACCTACTGGCGGTCGCCAGTAGGTAGTTATAGTTAGGACCTCGTTTCTATTCAAATAGCGTTTTTTATTTTGCCAATATCTTTGGCGCCGTTTGACGAATCTTCGCGAAATTTTCAAAACTAATGGCCCGCTCAGGTCAGCTCCTGTCTTGAAAGTTTCGGGGTGATTCGTCAAGCGGGGGCTGAGAAAAAAGGGGGGTCCCAAAACACGTTTTTCCCATGTTAATTTCCATAGGAAAAATTGGAACAGGCTACAGCCCGAACTGCTGAACGGAATTACATCAAATTTGGCAAAAAGGTAGCCCTTGTATCAGACATAGACCTTTTTTTAAATGGTGTAAATCCGTTCAGTAGTTCCTGAGAAATTAAAAAAAGAAAAAATATCGATATCTGAGCACCAAGGAGGGTTCGCAAACCCTCCCGGGCACGAGCTTCACTCTGATTGGCTGCCAACACTTCAAACCAGGAAGTGTTGGCAGACATCTTGTGCCTCGTTAACCGAGTCACAAGAAAAGAGTAAAAAAAAAGGTGCAAAACAAGAAAAGTGGCAGGGTAGAAACACCCTGACCCCCTAGGCCTGCTCAGGGGGTCCCACAAGGACCCCCAGGGCCAAAAAAAGCATTTTTTTTTTTAAGCGGCAGAATTCGCGTTGGGGTTGCGAATCCTGCTGAGAAAATTTTTAAAAAACGAAGCGCGGACTCCCGTGCTTCGTTTTCAAAAAGCCCCTGGGTGGGCCAGGTCCCGGGGCAATCGCCAATTAATTTGCGGGGGCCCCCACAGCCCCGGGGACCGCCACCTTCCCAGGGCTGTAAAAAAAAGTGCGTGGTGGGGTCTCAATCCCCCCCACGCTGCCCGGGGACTGCCACCTCCCCGGGGCTTTGATAATAAACTGCGGGGGCACATGTCCCCCCTGCAGCCACGGGGACCGCCACCTCCCCGGGGCTCTGTTTGCCTTTTAAAAATGTTGTGTGGGGGGAAAGAGCCCCCCGACATGCCCCGGGGACCACCACCTCCCCGGGGCATAAACTTATTACCAATGCGGGGGTCCGTAGTGGACCCCCGGGGACCACCACCTCCCCGGGTCTTTAAATAGTTTGGAGGGGGGCCGCGCTACCCCCCTCCTGGAGTCCTTGATGGCCCTGGGGACCGCCACCCCCAGGGCCGGCTCCTGCAATGTCATGGGGTGCCCACCCCTGGGACATTGCTGTTTGCTATGGCAGGGCTGGAGCACGGCTCCCGCCCTGCCATAGCAAACTCTGCTTTGCTTCATTGAAGCGAGAGCAGGAAAACCTGCTCTCGCTTCAACGAAGCAGCAGAATTGCTTTGAGCAAGGGAGCTGCATGTCAGCAGCTCCCCTTGCTCAAAAGCAATGCCGGCTCTCGCAGGAGGCGGGGAGCCGGCGGGACCGTGTGGGCATTCGGGCTCCCCCCACGGTCCCCAATGGAAAGGGCCGGCCCAGGGCATGGGGTCCCCGGGGCCAGAAGTGGCCCGGGAGGGGTGCCACGCGGCCCCCGTCCGTCATTAAAATATTATTTAAAAAAAAAAAAATAGAGGCACAGCCCCGGGGGATGGGGTCCCCGTGGCCAATAGAGGCCTCAGGAGGGGGGCCACGCAGCCCCCATCTTTAAAAAATTATTAACCCTTTCAGTGCTCATGACAGAATGGTTCCGTCATGAGCACAAGTTCCAGTGTGCTCATGACGGAACCATTCCGTCATGAACACATGCTCAGAAAATCCCTCTGCTGCAGACAGCAGAGGGATTTCCTTTTTGCCTGGGGAGGTGGGGAAGAGCTTCCCAACCTCCCCAGGCCTCTTTGAATTTTGTTGCAATGACGATGCGCGCATGGCGCGCTATCGTCATTGCAGCGAAACGAAACTGAAACTTAGTTTCAGTTTCAGTAGTTTCAGTGCTCGTGGCGCTATCTCAGCCCCCCGAGCACTGGAAAAGATGGGAGAGGTATCGTTGGAAAGGGGAGAATCTCCCCTTTCCAATGGTACCCTTCCTTAGTGGATCCCTGCTTGGGGATCACCCCAGGGGGGCGATCCCCAAGCAGGGATCCACCCACTAGACACCAGGGAGGGGGGAGCGGCCCCTTGGGCAAGGGCCTTTGCTCCCCCCATATTTGTTTGGGCACCACAGTCTTTATGCCCCCCTTGGGGGTTAGATGGGGGTGGTAGCCCCCAATCTGCCACCCCCGGGGGGGCGGAATGCCCAACAGAAGCCAGGGATTCTTTTTTTTTATTGACGTTGGGGTGGGGGCTGCCCAAAAAGGTCATGGCAATGCCCCCACCCCCCCAGAGAAATGTAAGTCTTTCTGCCCCCCCAGGGGGCAGACGGGGGCAGTAGCCCCCAATCTGCCCCCCGGGGGTGCAGAAAGCCCACTAGAAACCGGGGATTTTTTTTAAATTGACGTTGGGGTGGGGGCTGCCCAAAAAGGGCATGGCAATGCCCCCACCCGCCCTGGGAAATGTCAGTCTTTCTGCCCCCCCCAGGGGCAGATGGGGCAATAGCCCCTGATCTACCCCCGGGGGGCAGAAAGCCCACTAGGCACGAGGGATTTTTTTTTTTATAATGTAGGGGTGGGGGCTGCCCAGAATGGGCATGATAATGCCCCGCCCCAAAAACAATGACCACAGTCTTTCTGCCCCTCCCCAGAGGCATATTGGGGCAATAGCCCCATATCTGCCCCCCAGGGGGGGCAGAAAGCCTACCAGGCCTCAGGATTTTTTAAATTTTTATTCAGGGTTGAGGTCAACCCAGAATGGGCATGCCGGTGCCCACACCTCCCCAAAAAAGTGCCACAGTCTTTCAGCCCCCCGAGGGGCGGATGGGGGCAGTGGCCCCTGATCTGCCCCCGGGGGGACAGAAAGCCCACTAGGCGCCAGCGATTACGCTGGCTTTTTTTATGCGTGGGGGTGGGGGGCTGCCCAGAATGGGCATACCAATGCCCCTACCCCCCAAAATCATAGCCAGTCTTTATGCCCCCCTTGGGGGCATATCGGGGTAACCCCCCCCCACCGATTCCCCCTCAGGGCGGCAGAAAGCCCACTAGGCACAGACTTGTTTTTAGCAATGTGCCTACCTGTGGATTTTGGGCCCTAGCGCAGCCGGCACATAGGGAAACCTAGCAAACCTATACATTTTTGAAAACTAGACACCCAGGGAAATCCAGGATGGGGTGACTTGACTGGCTCTCACCAGGTTCTGTTACCCAGAATCCCTTGCAAACCTCAAAATTTGTTTAAAAAAACACATTTTCCTCACATTTCTGTGGTGGAAAGTTCTGGAATCTGTGTGGATCCACAAAATTCCACCCACCTCGCATTCCCCAAAGTCTTCTGAGAAAAATGGTACCTCACTTGTGTGGGTGGGTCAAGTACCCGAGACAGGCAAGGGCCCAAAACCTATTGCAGCGACATCAAAATTACCTATCACAAAACAACCTGGTTTTGCAAGGGGGGTCCCATGAGTTTTTGGCCCCGGGCTCAGCGGCCATCTAGGGAAACCTACCAAACCCACACATTTATGAAAACTAGACACCCGGGGGAGTCCAGCAAGGTATGGCTTGCGTGGGTCCCCCAACATTTCCCTACCCAGAATCCCCTGCAAACCTCAATTTTAGCTGAAAAAATCACTTTTTCCACACATTTTTGTGTGGGAAAGTTGTGGCATCACCGGGCTGACACAAATTTCCTACCACCCAGCATTCCCCCAGGTCTCCCGATAAAAATGGTGCCTCACTCGTGTGGGAGGCCCAAGTACCCGCGACAGGCAAGGGCCCAAAATGTATTGAGGCGACATCAAAATTGCCTATCACAAAACGACCTGGTTTTGCAAGGGGGGTCACCTGGGTTTTTGCCCTGGGCTCGGCGGCCAGCTAGGGAAACCTACCAAACCCGTGCATTTCTGAAAACTAGACACCCGGGGGGTTCCAGGGAGGTATGGCATGCGTGGATCCCTCAAGGTTTTCTTACCCACAATCCCCTGCAAACATCAATTTTAACTAAAAAAATCACTTTTTCCACATATTTTTGTGTGGGAAAGTTGTGGCATCACCGGGCTGACACAAATTTCCGACCACCCAGCGTTCCCCCAGGTCTCCCGATAAAAATGGTGCCTCACTTGTGTGGGAGGCCCAAGTACCCGCGACAGGCAAGGGCCCAAAACATATTGAGGCGACATCAAAATTGCCTATCACAAAACGACCTGGTTTGCAAGGGGGAGTCACCTGGGTTTTTGGCCCCGTGCTCGTCGGCCAGCTAGGGAAACCTACCAAACCCACACATTTCTGAAAACTAGACACCCGGGGGGCTCCAGGGAGGTATGGCTTGTGCGGATCCCCCAACGTTTTCTTACCCAGAATCCCCTGCAAACCTCAATTTTAGCTGAAAAAATCACTTTTTCCACACATTTTTGTGTGGGAAAGTTGTGGCATCACCGGGCTGACACAAATTTCCTACCACCCAGCGTTCCCCCAGGTCTCCCGATAAAAATGGTGCCTCACTCGTGTGGGAGGCCCAAGTACCCGTGACAAGCAAGGGCCCAAAACGTATTGAGGCGACATCAAAATTGCCTATCACAAAACGACCTGGTTTTGCAAGGGGGGTCACCTGGGTTTTTGCCCCGTGCTCGGCGGCCAGCTAGGGAAACCTACCAAACCCACACATTTCTGAAAACTAGACACCCGGGGGTTCCAGGGAGGGTATGGCTTGCGTGGATCCCTCAAGGTCTTACCCACAATCCCTGCAAACCTCAATTTTAACTGAAAAAATCACTTTTTCCACATATTTTTGTGTGGGAAAGTTGTAGCATCACCAGGCTGACACAAATTTCCTACCACCCAGCGTTCCCCAGATCTCCCGATAAAAATGGTGCCTCGCTCGTGTGGGAGGCCCAAGTACCCGCAACAGGCAAGGGCCCAAAGCGTATTGAGGCGACATAAAATTTGCCTATCACAAAGCGACCTGGTTTTGCAAGGGAGCACCTGGGTTTTGGCCCGTGCTCGGCGGCCAGCAAGGAAACCTACCAAACCCACACATTTCTGAAAACTAGACACCCGGGGTTCCAGGAGGTATGGCTTGCGTGGATCCCCCAACGTTTTCTTACCCAGAATCCCCTGCAAACCTCAATTTTAGCTGAAAAAAATCACTTTTCCACACATTTTTGGGTGGGAAAGTTGTGGCATCATCGGGCTGACACAAATTTCCTACCACTCAGCGTTCCCCAGGTCTCTCGGTAAAAATGGTGCCTCACTTGTGTGGGAGGCCCAAGTACCCGTGACAGGCAAGGGCCCAAAACGTATTGAGCGACATCAAAATTGCCTATCACAAAACGACCTGGTTTTGCAAGGGGTCATCTGGGTTTCGGCCCCGTGCTCGGCGGCCAGCTAGGAAACCTACCAAACCCACACATTTCTGAAAACTAGACACCCAGGGAATTCCAGGTAGGTATGGCTTGCGTGGGTCCCCCAACGTTTTCTTACCCAGAATCCCCTGCAAACCTCAAATTTAGCTGAAAAAATCACGTTTTCCACAAATTTTTGTGTGGGAAAGTTGTGGCATCACTGGGCTGACACAAATTTCCTACCACCCAGCGTTCCCCCAGGTCTCCCGATAAAAATGGTGCCTGACTCGTGTGGGAGGCCCAAGTACCCGCGACAGGCAAGGGCCCCAACCATTTTGTGATAGGCAATTTTGATGTCGCCTCAATATGTTTTGGGCCGTTGTCTGTCGCGGGTACTTGGGCCTCCCACACGAGTGAGGCACCATTTTTATCGGGAGATCTGGGGGAACGCTGGGTGGTAGGAAATTTGTGTCAGCCCGTTGATGCCACAACTTTCCCACACAAAAATGTGTGGAAAAAGTGATTTTTTCAGCTAAAATTGAGGTTTGCAGGGGATTCTGGGTAAGAAAACGTTGGGGGGATCCGCACAAGCCATACCTCCCTGGAGCCCCACGGGTGTCTAGTTTTCAGAAATGTGTGGGTTTGGTAGGTTTTCCTAACTGGCCGCCGAGCACGGGCCAAAACCCAGGTGACTCCCCTTGCAAAACCAGGTCGTTTTGTGATAGGCAATTTTGATGTCGCCTCAATACGTTTGGGCCCTTGCCTGTCGCGGGTACTTGGGCCTCCCACACGAGTAAGGCACCATTTTTATCGGGAGTCCTGGGGAACGCTGGGTGGTGGGAGAATTTGTGTCAGCCCGGTGATGCCACAACTTTCCCACTCCAAAAATGTGCGGAAAAAGTGATTTTTCAGCTACAATTGAGGTTTGCAGGGGATTCTGGGTAAGAAAACGTTGGGGATCCACGCAAGCCATACCTCCAAGGAATCCCCGGGTGTCTAGTTTTCAGAAATGTGTGGGTTTGGTAGGTTTCCTAGCTGGCCGCCGAGCACGGGGCCAAAACCCAGGTGACCCCCTTGCAAAACCAGGTCGTTTTGTGATAGGCAATTTTGATGTCGCCTCAATATGTTTTGGGCCCTTGCCTGTTGTGGGTACTTGGGCCTCTCACGACAGTGAGGCACCATTTTTATCGGGAGACCTGGGGGAAAGCTGGGTGGTAGGAAATTTGTGTCAGCCCGGTGATGCCACAACTTTCCCACACAAAAATGTGTGGAAAAAGTGATTTTTTCAGCTAAATTTGAGGTTTGCAGGGGATTCTGGGTAAGAAAACGTTGGGAGGTCCACACAAGCCATACCTCCCTGGCATACCCCATGTGTCTAGTTTTCAAAAATGTATAGGTTTGCTAGTTTTCCTAGGTGCTGGCAGAGCTAGGGTTCAAAAACTACAGCTGGGCACTTTGCAAAAAAAGGGTCATTTTTCACAGTGAAAATGTGGTGCGTCCACCTTGTGTTTAGGGCCGTTTCCTGTCGCGGGCACTAGTCCTACCCACACAAGTGAGGTACCATTGTTCTCGGAAGACTTTGGGGAACACGGGTTGGTGGAATTTTGTGGATCCACGCTGATTCCAGAAATTTCCACCACAGAAATGTGAGGAAAATGTTTTTATTTTGACAATTGTTTAGGTTTGCAAGGGATTCTGGGTAACAGAACCTGGTGAGAGCCAGTCAAGTCACCCCATCCTGGATTCCCCTGGGTGGCTAGTTTTCAAAAATGTATAGGTTTGCTAGGTTTCCCTAGGTGCCGGCAGAGCTAGGGTTAAAAAACTACAGCTAGGCACTTTGTAAAAAAAGCTTCATTTTTCACTGTGAAAATGTGGTGCGTCCACCTTGCGTTTTGGGCCGTTTCCTGTCGCTGGCACTAGGCCTACCCACACAAGTGAGGTACCATTTTTCTCGGAACACTTTGGGGAATGTGGGGTGGGTGGAATTTTATGGATCCACGCAGATTTCAGTACTTTCCGCCACAGAAATGTGAGGAAAATCTGTTTTTTTGGTCAATTTTTTATGTTTGCAAGGGATTCTAGGTAACAGAACCTGGTGAGAGCCAGTCAAGTCACCCCATCCTGGATTCCCCTGGGTGTCTACTTTTAGAAAATGTATAGGTTTGCTAGGTTTCCCTAGGTGCCGGCAGAGCTAGGGTTCAAAAACTACAGCTAGGCACTTTGTAGAAAAAGGGTCATTTTTCACTGTGAAAATGTGGTGTGTCCACCTTGCATTTTGGGCCGTTTCCTGTCGCGGGCACTAGGCCTACCCACTAAAGTGAGGTACCATTTTTCTCAGAAGACTTTGGGGAACGCGGGATGGGTGGAATTTTATGGATCCACGCAGATTCCAGAACTTTCCACCACAGAAATGTGAGAAAAATGTGGTTTTTTTGACAATTTTTTAGGTTTGCAAGGGATTCTGGGTAACAGAACCTGGTGAGAGCCAGTCAAGTCACACCATCCTGGATTCCCTGGGTGTCTAGTTTTCAAAAATGTATAGGTTTGCTAGGTTTCCCTAGGTGCCGGCAGAGCTAGGGTTAAAAAAACTACAGCTAGGCACTTTGCAAAAAAAGTGTCATTTTTCCTTGTGAAAATGTGGTGTGTCCACGTTGCGTTTTGAGCCGTTTCCTGTCGTGGGCACAAGGCCTACCCACACAAGTGAGGTACCATTTGTATCGGGAGACTTAGGGTAACACAGAATTGTTGAGCAACTGTTATTACCTATTGACTTCCGATGCATTTCTGCCTTCCAAATGAAAGACAATGTGTAAAAAAGAAGTCATTTTGAAAAATGACCTATAATTCTCATTATGGCGCACTGGTGGTGGGGCGATGAGGTCCTCTTGTGTCCTGAGGACCTCAGGACACAAGTGGACTTCATCGTCCGAGCCGCAGTGCGCCAGGAGCCGCGTTTGCAGAGTGGTGTAATAAGGGGCGTGGCCTCGGACCACCTCTCTGCAACACAGCTCTGTGGGGCATACTGGAGGTACCTGGTGGGCTAGTTAGCCCCCAGGGACCCTCAGGATTCAAGAGGACTTAATCCCCCAACTTAGAACGTGCCAGAGGGCGCGTTTGCAGAGTGGTGGAGAAAGGGGGCGTGGCCTGTGCCCACCTCTCTGCAATCCAGCTCTGTGGCGCTTACTGGAGGTACCTGGCGGGCAAGTTGGCCCCCAGGGACCCTCAGTATTCAAGGGGAATTAATCCCCCAACTTAGAATGCGCCAGGGGGCGCGTTTGCAGAGTGGTGGAGAAAGGGGGCATGGCCTAGTATGAGAAGTTAGCAATCCTGCTGTGTGGGACTTACTGGAGGTAATAGGAGGGTAGTTGGCCCCCAAGGTTGACGTTGGGGGCTAACTACCCTCCTGTTACCTCCAGTAAATCTCACACAGTGGGATTGCTAAGAGGTGTTCGGAGGCCACGCTCACCTTTCTCCACCACTCTGTAAACGCGACTGCTATGTTATAGTTAAAAATGTTTTAAAAACCTTTGAAATTCACTGAAAAAACTATAGGTTTCAGGGACGTTATAGTTAGAAATGAGCATTTAAAAAACCTTTGAAATTCACTGAAAAAACCATAGGTTTCAGGGACGTTATAGTTAGAAATTAGCATTTAAAAACCCGTAGAAATTCACTGAAAAAACCACAGGTTTCAGGGACGTTATAGTTAGTTGCACATTTCACTCGTAGAAAACCAGAGAAATTCGACCGTTATAGTTAGTAGAGATAACTATAACTTGCGCCCCCGCAATGCACTGTTGATGACGTCACATATTACATCATTCATGACATGGTCAGTGACATCACTGATGACATCACTGATGACATCTCAAATGACATCACTGATGACATCATCCAAGTGATAATCTGATGCACCTCCTCACACCTAATATAACCTTTTATACACCCACTCTAAAATACAGACTACCATGTTCGAAACCATAGACACACTAATAGCAGTTAGTACATACCCGCTCAGTGATTCCTAGGTCTACACACACACATCCACTCATTCACCCATACAGTAACTCATACATACAGTAACTCATCAATACAGCACTATCATATGCACTCATACACCTATACATACACTCACACACCGCCACTCATCCATAGACTTACTCACACACCTACTCAGTCATGCAAAGAATCAATCACACCCATTTACTCACCTATATAGTTATACACAGACCACCTCACTTATTTATATAAATACTAACACATACTTACTCTCTTATACAGTCACTGATACAAGCACACACTCATCCATACAGCCACTCTCACAATCACTCACTCTCACGAATAGTCATTTATATACTCCAACTCTCACATATACTGCCTTTCACATATGTAGTTACTCACACATATACCACTGAGACATCCATTCACTCACCAACACACCCATACACACACTCACCCACCCATACAGCCCTTCACAGATGCACTCTTCAACCCACACACCCAGTGAATCACCCACTCACACATCTATGCACAGAGTCACCCACCCCCCACCTACTCACACAGACACTCAGGCACCCATACAGATACTCAGACAACCAATCAATAACCCATATATACAGTCATGTAGCTACTCATTAACCCATGCAGCCACTTACACACCAACAGACAGACTGATACAGAAATTTACACAGTTTACTCACTAACCCATGCATTCAGTAAGATATGCTTAATCAGTCACTTATACAATCAGTCACGCACCTACTAAATCATCCATTCAGACACTTATACACCCACTCATTCTTCAATACACCTTGGCATATATATATATAAAACATATATAAAATTACAGAAACACACAGTCACTGGATGATGTCATCAGTGATGTCATTTGAGATGTCATCAGGGATGTCATCAGTGATGTCACTGACCATGTCATGAATTATGTAATATGTGACGTCATCAGCAGTGCATTGCGGGGGCACGAGTTATAGTTATCTCTACTAACTATAACGGTCGAATTTCTCTGGTTTTCTATGAGTGAAATGTCCAACTAACTATGATGTCCCTGAAACCTGTGGTTTTTTCAGTTAATTTCTAAGGTTTTTTAAATGCTAATTTCTAACTATAACGTCCCTGAAACCTATGGTTTTTTCAGTGAATATATATATATATATATATATATATATATATATATAAATATATATATATATCCCTTAACTTGTTCGTAACTATACAGAACAATGTGGGCACTCCAATTCTTCGTCCGAAGTTTATTTTAATGCACCATGAAATGAAAAATGTCCACGCGTTCCGTCCGCTACACACAGCCTTGTTCATGACTCCGAGCGCTTATGTTGCAGTAACATTTTATACTTGTTTACAAAGTAGACATGGAAAAAGGAAACTTAAAGTGCTTTCATAGGAGTCTCGTTCTCAAGGTTACCATTTTAAATATGTTGATTTTTAAAACTTTCAACTGATACATATAATTTTAATGTATTTAACATATTTGGAATCCACAATAAAGTGCATAATAAAGAAATAAAAAACGCATGATTCAAAATCAATGTTATATACATAAATATTTTAGATTCTTTCATTTTTCTAACAGCAAGTGCCTATAGAAATCAGATAATTATATTTGACCTGATGGAGGACATGCTAATTAAAACCCATCTAAATAAATGACATTTCCAAAAAAGTGATGGCTTGGATCAAAACATAGTATAATATTGTTCGGTACTATAGACACATTATACTCATATGTAAACATATATATATAATTGTATTTAAATCACCCTCATTTCTGGTAAATTCATCTATATACATCAATGTTCCATAGGTCAACGGGGTAAAAGTATACATACATATATAAAAAATATATGTGCAAACATTCTTTCCCAGATTGACAATAATATAAAGTGCAAGTACTGATTTTCTTAGTATATCTCATAATAATATGTTCATATCATACGAAAAAGAGTCTCCTTATTATACATGACCACAGAACTTCTAAAAAAAAATATATGTATATTAAGCATAAATGTTTGTACCCAACAATCACTTTGGCTATCAACTCGATCCAAAATCCATCTAAGTTGCCCATTTCCCCTAAGTGCATACATAAAGAAATGCTCCAAGGAAGGTGCAAGTATGGGTGAACTTATTTAAGTCAGGCAAGTATATAGTTCCTCATCCATATTAAACCCCACACGCTCTTTACTATCCAATTCCAGGATGAAGAAAGTTTCAAGATTGCGTAACTCCTTTTCCATGTCCTCCCCTCTCCTCCTCCTGGGGACTTGGGCAATGCAACTGTATGTTAGACCTGCAGGATCAGTTTTGTGGGGTTTTTCAAAATATCTAGCAAATGGGTAGCTGCGATCATTGTTAATAATCGCTCAAAGGTGTTGGAGAATTCGATTATATACGGGCAAGGTGGTACTGCCCACATATAATTTCTGGCAGGGACATTCCCATATATATACCACATAATCTGATCTACATGTAAGGTTGCTCAATAGTTTTATTAAAAACTGATGTTAAATTGTTCTGATTCTTACCATTTCTACATCCTTTGCATTTTGGGCATTTCCTGAAACCTTCCCTAGGTGTAAGCCACGTCATATTCTGTACGTTTGTAGTATATTCGCTTTGAACCAAATAATCTATTAAAGATTTTGATTTTTTTGTATGTTATTTGAGATGTTTATTGATATGAAAAGTAAAATTAATAGACGGGACAACAAGGTGATTTGTACAAATGAAGTTTTAACAGTTATATTATGTATCATATAAAATTAATTGATAGTAAGTTTTAAATGTATGTACTTTTATGGATCAAAAAAAGATTAGAATAAAGTTTTATGATGATGATGATGAGATGTTTATTGATCTGGTTCCCTATTTCCGGATCCTCTTTTATCAAATGCCAGTGTTTCTCAAGGATTCTTCGTACCTTGGCATGGCCAGAATTATACATGTTTATAAATCTATGAGATGTTTTAGTGTCATTTTTTTCTCTTGTTCATAGGTTTGGATGGGTTGAATAATATACGTTCTTTATTTAGAGCCTTAGCTTTCTTTGAGGCTGTGTTAAGTGTAGCTTGTGTATACCGTCTCTGGATGAAAAAAATATTTCATTTCTTTTTCCACCTTCTCATACTCTTCATTTGTGCTACATATCCTTCTGGCACAAACAAGTCTCCAAAAGGTATGCTTTTTATTAGGGGGTAGGATGAGAACTATCAGCATGGAGAATAGTATTTACTGTTGTGGGTTTTCTAAAAACAGTAGTGTCCAATTTACCTTCCCCTACCCAAACCAGAATATCCAAAAATTCAATAGATGTTTTGCTTGTTCTCCCTGTAAATTTTAGGTTCAAACTATTAGAGTTTAAGTCTGACAAAAACATGTTAGCCTGGTATTCAGTACCCTGCCACAGTACAAATAAATCATCAATAAACCTTAACCACAAAGAGATGTGGCTAGTCCAGTGTTCCATACCCGGCCCCTGAGCACCTGCTCCTCCTACCTGCCCATATGCAAATTAGCATAGCTGGGGGCAAAGCAGGTGCCCATTGCTGTATCCTGTTGGTGCTCAATTCACCATCAAAGAAAAAAAATATTTTTAGTAAGACACCACCTCATCATTTCCATTATCATGGTGTTATGCATCGTATATGCTATAGGTCTCATCAGTAAAAAACGTTGGGCTGCCTGAAGGCCATCCTGATGTCTAATGCTAGTATAAAGAGTTGACACATCAAGAGTCATTAGCATCATGGCCGATTCTCATTTTACATCACATACAAGTTTCAAGAAATCAGCCGAATCCTTGATGTATGATGGTAAAGTTGCCACAAAAGGATTCAAGAAAAAGTCAATATACTTCGACACATTCTCGAATATACTGTTCTGAGCAGCAATAATCAGTCTACCAGGTGGCTCGTTTAAGGTTTTGTGGATTTTCGGTATTAAATAAAACAATGGTAACATTGGATGATTTTGTTTTAGGAAGTTGTATTCGTCCCAACTTAGGAGTTCTTGATCTCCCCAAAACTATAATCTGTCATCAAACTTTTCTTTTACATTTAAAACCTCATCCATAGTTATGCGTTTGTAGCATTCCACACTATTTAGCTGTTTAAATGCCTCCGAACAATATTGTTGTTGGTCCCACAAAACAATATTTCTTCCTTTATCAGAAGGTTTCACTATCACATCTTTGGCATCCTTGATTTTCTTTATAGTTGAAAAGAGTTTTCTATCCCTTTCATTCTGCCAATTTCTTTTGTTTCTAAGTGAATTATAAAGGTTTCGTAGGTCCTTTGTCACACATTCCGAAAAATTGTCCAGATTATCCCTAGGTGTTTGCGGTACATATCTGGATCTAGGTCGAAAAGACGTTATCCTCCCCCTTCCATGCAATGATCAATGTGCTCCTGGGTTCTAGACCATTCTAAGGTGGAGGACACATCATCTTCCTATTGTAGTGACCATAGGTCTTCCAACATATTCCAATCAGAGACCACTAGATTGGTTGCTGATTTTATTCCCTCTGATTCTGTAGTGGAGATTGATAATAGTGGAGTAGATTCTCGCATTTAATGTAGCTTTGTCAATTTTAGTTTTCACACAAATTTATGCAGATCTATCCTGCGCTGTGAAATATATATATTTTCATTCACACACCCACTCTCTGACTTACACAGCCACTCACATACACACACACACTGTCAAAGGTTACAATTAGGAAATTAAATTTAAAAAACCTTAGAAATTCTGTGAAAAAACACAAAGGTCACAGGGATGTTATAGTTAGGAAATAGAATTAAAAAAACCTTCGGAATTTACTGAAAAATCCAAAGGTTACAGGGATGTTATAGTTAGGCTCAGATTTGTACAAACCAGTGAAATACAGCAGTTATAGTTACCTGAGCTAACTATAACGTATGCCCATGCAATGCACTGCTTATGACCTCACATATTATATCACTGATGACTTGGTCAGTGAAATCACTGATGACATCACTTATTACATCATCTAGTGATTTTGAGTGTTTTCTAAAAGGTTATGAGTGTTAAATATATATACTAAGGTACCACAAAAGTTAAATAAGTATAGTTTATTAATGAGTAATTCCATTTTTAAACATACATTATGTGAGCGACTGTAATTGTGTGTATCATTGTGTGACTGGGTGTGTGTGTGGCTGTATGCGTGAGTAAGTGAGTGTGTGACTGGCTGTATGGGTGAATAAGTGGGTCTGTGAGGTAGCTGTATGGGTGAGTAAGTGGCTGTGTGAGTGGCTGTGTGGGTGAATGAGTGGGTGTGTAAGTGGTGTATGGATGAGTAAGTTGGCATGTGAGAGACTGTATAGGTGAGTGAATGGGTGTGTGAGTGACTGTATGGTGAGTGAATGGGTGTGTCAATGCCTGTATGAGTAAGTGAGTGGCTGTATGGGTGAGTGAGTGACTGTGTGAGTGGCTGTGTGGGTGAGTGGGTGTGTAAGTACTATATGGATGAGTGAGTGGGTATGTGAGTGGCTGTTTGGGTGAGTGAGTGAGTGCATGAGTGGTATAAGGGTGAGTGAGTGGGTGTGTGAGTGCCTGTATGCAAGAGTAAGTAAGTGTGTGAAAGGCTTAATGGGTATGTGCTTGTCTCACTGACTGTTTAGGTGAGTGAGTACACATGTTAGTATCTGTATGAGTAAGTGAGTCGTGTGTTGTGTGTTCCCTTTGGAGCCATTGTCATTTTCCCAATGTTAGCCTAATTGTACATGCTGTAGGCTGCTTTTGCTTTGCACACGATACAAAATATCATGCTTGTTTTTGTGCCACATTGTTTTTTTCCAAATAGGCTGCACATGTTTTCATATTTTGTCCTCTTCCTGGGATTCAGTCGTAACATCTCATGCAAGGTCAAACAACACTGCTCCTTATTATTCTCTGTAGTAGGACACTAGCACCCAGACATAATTCAGAAATACATCTGCTGTTTTAGAACACATACATTTTATCATATAACCCTGGACTTGTCGTATTGAAAGCAGACAGAGCGAAAACATTCTCATAGAGCAATGGTCCCCAGAGGAGAGAGCTGCACCAGCTGAGATGTAGAACAGCTATGTTTGTCAGGTATGGGGTTTGCCACTAATTCCAGAGATCTATAATATAGCACTGTTTTCCATAGTGAGGGTAGGCTTAGGCAAATCTGTTTGCTAATATGACAGGGCTTTTTATTGGGTATGGTCTCCTAATTATGCTAATCACATTGTTGGCCTGCATATGCTTTCTAATTGCAGCGCAATTGCTCCATAATAGAGCACGCTAGTTTCAATAAATATTGTAAGCTTTCTTCGTGTCTCTTTTTCATTTATTGTGGACATGTACTAGTGAGAGAACGAAAGGCAATGACCTGCTACAGTGATCCCTGAGAGGGTCTTGAGTGTTGTGTTCTGGGGTGCCAAATCCCTTGTCTCTCTGGAAAGGTTAGGAGGGCAAGTGAGGCACTATTAGCTAGTCAGATTTTGGTCCATACGTACTGATGTGGTATGGTGACTCAGCCCCTATATACTGATGTTCTATGGTCCCAGGCATAGTTCTGTTTCTGAGCAGAATCCCTGCAACATGGCTCAGCCAAAGCTTGGTCTGGTACTTATTCACTGGTCTCCAGAGTAGTGCTTGTGTGTGTCCACAATACCCTTACACCAACCACCGGAGATGTGCGTGGTGTTAGGGATTAATCCTCCACAATGTTTATGAAGAACTGATTCTGTTGGTTTTTCTAGCTTGAAAGTTAAAAAGGACTATACCCATGTTTGTTTTGTTGCACTTTGTTTTACATACTGCTATACTATGGCAGCACAAATTGTTGTTATTCCTGTTAATTGCAGACCTGCAGTTCATGCACACGTAAAGCAACATGGACTTCCTAATGGGGGTGGTGCTTTAATCTTTGTAGTAGAAGCGGACACTGCTTTCCGATTTGAAGTGTTTTATTTTTTGGTCGATTTTCCAGCTGTGGATGCTAATTCAAACACATTCCATACATACACTACACCTCCAGTACCAAATTTGTACAGAGCATATGCGCTCACGGAAATACCTTTGTCTTACTGGGAACACCAAAATGTGTTCCTTGGCGCCATTCGACATGTACCTACCCTTGTATGCTTGGGTCCCCTTAATAATGATGGGGTGACCTGGCCAGCATTAGCTGGATATACACTGTAACCTGATCTGGCTAATCAAAATCGAGTCCAACACGAGCCTTATATCATGGTCTAGTTGCTTTATACAGACGCTTAACTCAGTTTGTTTTGCGTACCTTACTGGCACAGCCAGCAAGGGTTGGCCTGCAAGGGCAAGCCCAGAAGCCTGCAGTGCCTACAATAAGTCCTGTAATTGTTCATTAAGTTATGGGCAAACGACCCACTAATCATGAAGGCTTTTCATTTTGGATCGCCCAAGAGATCAACCAGATTGAAGCTGTGTTTCCTCTTACGGGACCACAATACAAGCACAGAATTCTGACTATGTGCTTACCCAATGGAATGGTTCCCAGTATTGGGGATTGCAACACCTGGGGGGCAGTTTTTTCCGCAGTCTATACGATCTGTCATGGCACTCCCTTGATGTCCGTCTTGCCAGATGTACTCAAACAGATATAAAACGAACATGGGGCAGCTGCTGCCCTGGATTCGGGGATGAAACTAATGGAAAGCTTTCCAGTGGTATCCGCAATGATCCTGTCTAATGTTAAAGGTGAAGCAGCATCTCTGGCCATACACCTGCGGCTCACACCTGTTGCACAAGCTGACAGTGAACGTGAATTGCCTATAATTATTGCTGATGTGTATACATCCTTAGGACGCAATAATTTGGGAACCAGACTACAAAACCACCTCTTGACAAATCTAGTACTGACAAGGAAGCAAAGCGGACCCGTGAGTTTGTTAAAAAACCTTGGGGTAAATCTAAACAACCTCAGAAATGTAAACCTCGCGGATGTTCTCCACCCCCGGAGTCCTCTGAGGGGGGGTACAATTTTCGTGATTGCTTTAAAATCAAGACTGCAGACAGGAATCAGGTTCCTGATACATGTTTTCCTCGTTCCTTTCAGGAATCGTTTGATCAGCAGTACGACAGAGGAGGGCCATCTGAACGCCGACAAGAAGAGTACCTGTCCAATGGCGGAACATTGAAAATCCACACCTAAATCGCACCTTGTCTCTGGAGAATTCACTCTGTGTTCCTCTGCCGTGTGCTTTGGCTTGTTTCTCACATCTCCGTGGTAGCGCTTTGCTTTTAGGAGATGTTCTGAGCCACCACTGCAGGTTTGATGGCATATGGACAGCTCTGTAAGCACAACCCCGGGTGCTTTCTCTGGGGTTGCTTCACCCCAGCGCAGTGGCAAAAGGGCTCTCTTCACTTAGGACTAGTAAGCAGATGATTGTTTCTTTTACCACTTTGCCTTTAAGAGTCTCTTTGTGTTGTCTGACACCTGGTTCCATCCGCCTGTAGCGTTGTCACTCCTTATAACTGTATGGCTGTGAATTGCGTAGTAGCGCAGTACCTCTTTGTGTGTCCTTCTCAGCAGGTTATCAGCCACTTATGTGTAAACTTTTCAGCAATGCTTTCATTAGCATCAAATGCTTTTCATGGAACTTGGGCTGCACATATGCCAAACGTCAATTCTGCACTTTGATGGAGGCACACGTGGCACGTACGAGCAGTTTGCTGGATTACGGCAAACTCTACGGGAGAGCACTGTCAATCTTCAAGTTTCTTATCCCCTTTCTCGTCACCAGTTGTAGCGTCCTCCCCAGCCTGAGTACTCACCAAAGACTATGCCACACATGGAGCATAGTATAAAACGTCTTTATTCTTCTGTGTGTAACCGCGAACTCAACATTCTAAGCCTGCATTCAATTCACTATGCTCTAATGCTTATGTAACAGTTATATAGAGTCCAAAGGTTCCGTCATTACATGCTCACATGACACTACAGGCCTCTGTATGTGTTTTGGTGCAGAACAATGTATCACTCCACATAACATATGAGTGTCAGACCCCGCTGGGGGTTGGTGATGAGGGGTTTGGAGGGGGATCGAAACAGCAGATAGGGGCTCCTGAGAGTCAACCGTAGGGGTTGAGGTAATTTGCTACTGGTGCCCATCCTAATATGGCTCAACAAACTGGGCCGAGTACAACCACATCCACATTTGACCTTCAGAGTAGAGAGGACAAGCAGTCACAGACTTGTTAGGGAGGTAATGTGGGAGGCAAGAGCTCAGAACGCGTCAACAAACAATTTAGATATTGTCCAGCTCAGTGCTTAATGTTCATGAGAAAAAGAAAATACTATCATCACACAGGAGAAATAAATACTACAAAATTAAGGGAAGAGAAACACAGGACTGAAAACTAGGTTACGATAGACAGTGAGGTCCTACACCCTGTATTTTCTCTTATTTTCCCAGTATCTTCCCTTTTCCTCCCACTATGTTTGATACCCCAAATCTGTTATCCTCGAATACAATAAGGGGTTTAGGCAAGGATTAGGCACAGGTGCAGAAAGCTTAATTCCTCTCACTTTTGTACAACTTTAATTCAATGTGTCTTTACCATTTTCTGCACAAAAGTCATTGTTCGTGTGGCAGACCAGTCTGTTTATGTTCAGTCTTTAGTACTTTGTGCAGGCTAGACCCACTTTTGCGTCATTTTTAACATGGGAAAAATGATGTACGGGTGGCGCAAGGGGCTTGTAAATAAGCCCCAGAGTTTTTTACCTGGTAGCTTCTTTAGCAGTTGGGCACTGCAGCGGGAGCATGCCAGTTCCAGCAATCACAGCAATGGCTTTTCTCTGTTGTATGCATTACAAGTAGCCTCACTCTGGACGATTATCTTAGAGGGGATTGGCGAGGCAGGCCTGAGCAGCAACGGCCAGTCTGAACAGCAGTAGTGGTCCTCCTTATCAGCTACGGCGATATCCTGGGGTACAACTTGTGGTCTCTAGGCCAGACTCCTGCAGCATATGGGCAAATCAGGGACTTCTCATGTTGTGGTGATGTTTTCCTTTGGTTACCAAATCAGCAGCACCAGTCTATCAGCCCGCAGCAGTCTTACAGGCAAAACCATCAATCAATCAGATTCATAAAACACACAGCTGCCAACCAGGCAAACCCAAATACAAGGCATTCACATAATCAAGCCTAGAAGTAATAGACATGAATAATAGTTTTTTGAGATTCTGTCTGGACGAATTCTAAAGTTTTCATGATGGATCGAAGAATAACATGTCCCAGCCACCAATAGAATCTGGAGGCGAAAAGAGAGCTTGTCATCAAACTTGTCCCAAGATTTTTGCTACAGAAGAAGGTGTTGCAGCAGGCCCAGCTCACCTGGCCACCAGTCATTAAACAAACAGGCAGCAGTTTGCCGAAACAAGAGAATCTCTGTTTTAGAGGAGTCGCATCTCAGAAATGTTCTATTCCTCCACTCCATAATTTCCATTAGGCATTTCTTAAAGACAAGTTGCCCAACAGCTGCCTTTTCTCCAAGTGATAGAATAAGCTGTGTATCATCAGCATAGAAGATCATCTCAATGCCAAATGCTTCAATAACTGGAGCCACAGATAACATGTACACACTAAACAGCGTAGGGTTCAAAGAGGAGCCCTGAAGGACCAAAACAAGTAGTAGTGAAGGTAAAATCTTCAAGGCAGCTTACACAAATTCTGCTCATGGTGAGGGAGACCATTTCATGACACAGGGCCCTCATGACGAAGGTCAGCAGTATCTGGGTGAACCTCACTCTGCAATCACGCTGGGCTTCTTCTCCTGGACAGTCATTTCTCCTGCAGGGCCAAGCACAATTCTTCCCCCTCTCAGAAGGTAGATCGGTTTCTAGGCACTTCGGGTAGACCCTCAGGTCCTCCAGCAGAAAGTACAGATATTGGGTGATGTTTCCTTGCCTTATTGAGACTGGCTGTCAGGCAGGCCCTAGCCCTGGTTGCACAGCAGCTCTTAGAGTGTACTGTGAAGCATTCCCTTCCTTGAGCAAGAAGAACTTGGGACTGGGAAAATAGTGGGTGATTTGGTTACAACCTTTACACACATTTTTCAGACAGGGAATGTGGATATACTGTTTAAGGCTCCAACTTTAGATTGGTTTTCTTTCAAATGTAATCTCCAGGCTGTTCTTTAGACACAGCCTTTGTGCACACTAATGGTCCTCACAGCAGGTGGCAACGGTGCTGGCTCCAAGAAACAGCATCCAAAAACAGCGGCACAATAAAGTGTGAAATCTTTGCATCTAGCTGTCATCAGCCCTACTAAAGCAGCTATCATAGGCAGACACAAGGGCAGGGCCTCCCTAGACACTTCCTCACCTTGAAAGTGCAGCGCTACCTCTCACCACTACCACCTACCAAATGGCAGTGATCCAATTTAAAAGCTGATAATTCTTTACACGACATGAAAACAAAAACATGAGAATGAAAACATACATAACGTGAATGTGCACCTCGCCCACGTATTAGAAACAGCAATGATTTTGAGAAAAACATAGCACAAGCACCGTAAAAGCGTGCTTAAATTTGTAGAAATAAAATAAAATCCTATATTATGTGCCTAACATGCTAAATAATTGAAGTTCATATAAAATTTGAAAACATGTTGAAAGAAAACTTACAAAAATGTAATGTTAACAATTAAGCAATGAGATTTATATATGGCAAATGAATATAATGAATTATTGAGTCTTATTTGTAACTATATACATTTATTTATTGAATATGGATACATATTGGCTCGAGAAATTATTTTCTTTTACTCTCATTGTAATGCACCATTGATATTGAAAAACTGGTGCAATATTTGTATGCATGTACTTAAGAAGTTTATATTTTCTATGCTGAATCTTTATACTAATAGAGACTTAGATTTCTTAAAACGAAAATGTATATACTTTGCAAAATGTGGAAGTAGGTTGTACCTACTGATGAATATTTTAATGGAAACATTTTTATGACACTTGACTGCTTTGACAAACGTAGAGATTGAATCACACCTGCTTATATCTGAATTATATACATTCTAATTAATCATGATGAATTATTCTCTAAAATGCTTTAGCCTGATTTTCATTCTTTGGGCCTGCACTGTCTCATGAGGCTTACATAAAAGAATCTTGCTTTAGCTCACTTGTAACTTTCTTGTACTTTCTCATGACTTTTTGAATAAGTTGAAACATATTGAAACCGAATATTGATACTACAGTGAGACATGAACTTTTGCTACGAGTACATGACATGTTTTAGCAATGAATAGATTACTGTGGACAAACCTGTGTGACAAGGATGGATAATCAATTCTCATGAGCAGCATGGAAAAGCATGCTAGTATATCAACTTTTGCACCTTGTGAGAGGATGAGAAACACGTGAAGACCGAACGAAGATAGTGTGACAATCAATGTCATCTCCAGACTTGCCGAACTAGATTAGTCATTTCCCGTGCCCATGGACTGGCTGCCTGGCTTGCTCTCCACACCCCATTCTTCTGTTTTTGGACAGAATAGATCCTGAACATACCGCATATGAACTTTCCTTTCCCATTCACGTTGCTGCTCCTTTAGCCTTAGCCCCATGGACTTATTGGTTGTGGACTCTGACTAGACCCTACGCCCATACTAAGATAACTCTGGTGGACTGTTCTCTGCCCTTGCTGGTGCCTAGCAAACTTCCTTTGGACTCTTTGGCCAAGCTCTAACTTTGCAATGATCCTTTTAGCTCCCCTTAACTCGATTTCTTAGATTGCCATCCTGAATCCATCAAATCCTCTACTAAACACCAAACCTGTTAAATTTCTCCAGATGGCTGCAGTTAAACTCGACGTTGTCAACCGGACCAGTGCAGCGGCAACACACTCTTAAATGCTGCAATTACTGCTCCTTGTGTTTACCACCACTTAACGTATACAAGGGGCTGGTAGAACTCACCTCAACAACGTCATTACCAGTACACTGAGCTTGAGACTTATCCCACAGCCGCTTGCACATCCCTGTCCACATGGGGCGGGTTCAGCTACATCTTTAGTCTTTCCTGCACACTGCACTTTTTGCATTTATTCTGCTGACATAATAGTTTTACAATGACTGTTAGAAATGGGAGTCTCTGGTTGGCCAGGGCTTGCACCTCTGTCCAAGTAGGGACCCTTCTTCCTAGTCAGGATAAGGGAGTTACACTCCTAAAATAACCCCTGCTCACCCCCTTGGTAGCTTGGCACGAGCAGTCAGGCTTATTCTAGAGGCAGTGTGTAAAGCATTTGCACATAACCAACAGTAATATAGTGTAAGCACTACAAAAGGACACCACACCAGTTTAGAAAAATAACCAATATTTTTATATACTCAAGACAAGACCAAATACGATAGAAATCCACAATACAAATACTTTAAAAATGAATACGTTGCAAGATAACTTCTTCTTTGCAGAAATCGTGAAAAACAAAGTTCGTGCGAGTCGGTAGCTCCGTCCGAGTCTGCCGCGATGCTGAAAACAAACAAAGTCCAACAGTTCCAGCCGACCGCGTCGATATGGGCCGGCAGAGTCGTGCACAGACTTGGTCACAGTACCTTTCTCGTTGTGGCTGGTACGGAGTGTACGAGCCGGTCGGCGTTCGTCGCGGTTGCGGTGCAAGACGGAGTGATGCAAGGTGCGGTGTCCTCTCGATGCGGTGCAGGCAGCGGCTCGATGACAGTCGTGCAGACGGAGTCGGTGAGACCAAGGCGGGCGATGCAGGGTGAGACGGTGCTCGATGCGGTGCTGGCAGGTTGCGATGCAGGCGACCAAGCCGGAGTGCGGGAGCTGGCATCGGACAGCGGTGCGAGTCGGAGCGGTGCGTCGCGAAGCGTGCGAGCGGTGCCCCAACTGCGATGCGGTCACGATGGTTGAGCCAGATGCAGCGACAGCGTCGGTCTGGTCCGGCCGGTACAGTGAAGCGATGCGATGCGAACTGCGGTGCCCACAGGTCACGATGCAAGCAGCAGCTCGATGGCGATGGCGTCGGACGTCGTCGTCGGTGAGACCAGGGTTGCGGTGCGAAGCGGGGCAATGCGGTCTGCGGTGCAAACAGGACACCGGGCCAGCGATGGAGTCGGTTGACGGAGTCGGTTGCGGTTCCCTTCCTCTGTGGCAACTGAAACAGCGGTTCCAAAAGCGGTACCCAGAGAGTTGTGAAGTCTTTGCAGTCCCTGAGACTTCTTAACAGGAGGCCAGCTCGGTTTCAGGCCCTTGGAGATTCTCAGCACAAAGAGTAGAAAGTTCAGTCCAGTCCTTTCACTGCCCAAGACAGAAGCAGCAACTGCAGGCCAACCCAACAAGGCAATAACTCAGCAAAGGGGCAGTACTCCTCCTAGCAGCTCTCCAGCTCTTCTTCTTGGCAGGTTCCTTGATTCCAGCGAGATCTAAATTCATGGGGTCAGGGCCCCAATATTTATATCCCAAATTCCTTTGTTCTCTGGAGGCAGAGAAGCCTTTGCCTAGTCCAAACCAGTTCTGGAGCACTCTGTTGACAAGACTCCTTCTTTCCTTTCACAGTGCAGGGCAGAAACATCAGACGCCCCACAGGAGGTGGAGCCAGTATTGTGGAGGGAAAGCACAGCCCTGGAGCCCTTTGTTGACATGATTCCTTCTCTTCTTTCACAGTGCAGGGCAGAGACATCAGACGCACCACAGGGGTTGGAGCCAGCACTGTGGGGGGCAGGCACAGTCCTATTCAGGTCCCAGGTGCAACTCCTCCCTCCCATCTAGATCTCTCTATTCACCACTGGGCGGGCTCATTCTGTCTCCTGGAATCCCCCAGCCCTGTCACTCAAACTCCAGACAAGGAATACACAACCTAGCAGAGGCAGGCCTGGATAGTTAGACAAGAAAATACCTACTTTCTAAAAGTGGTCTTTTCAAACACAGAATGTTAAAACCAACTTCACTAAAAGATGTATTTTATCATTCTGAGTTCAGGCATACTAAAGTCAAATTTCTACCATGTTCCCGGAGTCAGTTAGGATTATAAGATGTAATAATCAAAACTGCCCATTCTGGCCTATGGGGGACAGGTAGCCTTTCAATAGTGAAAAACGAAATAGGCTGTAATTCACTACCAGGGCATGCCACGCACACCAGGGCATGCCCTACCTTTACCTACAATGCACCCTGCCCACAGGGGTACCTTGGGCCTACCATAGGGGTGACTAATATGTACAAAAGGGAAGGTTTAGGGACTGGCAAGTGGGTGCACTTGCCAGAGTCGACATGGCAGTCACAGACTGCACACAGGCTCTGCGGTGGCAGGCCTGAGACACATTTTGCAGGCTGCTTTGGTGGGTGGCACAACCAGTGCTGCAAACCCACCAGCAGCATTTGATTTACAGGCCCTGGCACACTCAGTGCACGTTACTAGGGACTGACACATAAATCAAATAGCCAAACATGGAAATACCAATCCATAACACATTTCTTACAGGAGCACTTGCACTTTACCACTGATCAGCAGTGCGTAAAGTGCGCAGAAACACTAAACCAGCACAAAACAGAGTCAAAACCGGGAGGTCAGAAAGCAAAAACTCAGGGGAAACACGCCAAAAGATGCCAAGTCTAACAATGACCAAATAGGTTGTTCGGCTTTCTGTGGCTGGCCGTCACCCCACGCCTTTAGAATATTTATTACCACTCTTTGCACTGATCTGCTCCAAAAAGTACTGTCTGGACCGCACCAGGCTAGCCTTTGAACAAGAGAATTTTGCTACCTATTCCCGTTTAGCTGACTGTTGACTTACTGCTCCACACTTAGGCCTATGTTCTGCGCACTTTGCACACTGCTTGTAAAATCTATGTGTAAAAGCTGGATTCATTTTTTGCACTTTCTGTTGTTTTTAAACGCTTTTACCAAGATTAGCTGAACCCTTCTTTCTATCTTTTCAGACCTGCTATGCATGGGGTCTGCGTTCTGCATCTCATGCTTACTGCCCTAACCTTATGCACAAAAAGTTCACTTTGCTATGTGCTCTGTTTGTTTTCTACTTATGAGAAAACTAAGACCTATCTGAATTTTCTCTGCCGGTACTTAGCAATGCTTTTATCATATGATTTTATTTTGTATGTCGCATATTTTTATGCTTTTTACTGTTTGTAAAGGTTTTTATTAACCATACAATAAAATTGACTATGACTATATCTGGCTTGCTCTCCACACCCCATTCTTCTGTTTTTGGACAGAATAGATCCTGAACAGACCGCATATGAGCTTTCCTTTCCCCTTCATGTGACTGCTCCTTTCGCCTTTGCCCCATGGACTTATAGTTTGCAGACTCTGACCAGACCCTACACCCATACTAAGATAACTCTAAGACGGCCCTGCTGGAAGTTTCAGAGACGATTAAGACCACTCTCGATAGAGGAGGAAAGGCAGTGCTGATACTACTAGACCTCTCGGCGGCTTTCGATACCATGCCCCACGAACTACTCCTTCACAGATTGAAGGAATGTGGTATTGGGGGCACGGTGCTTAGATGGTTCTCCTCCTTCTTGGAAAGCCGCCAGCAAACAGTCTGGTCCCCTCCCTTTTCAGCCCTCATTCCTCCGCTGACTGTAGGAGTCCCACAGGGTTCTGTTTTAAGCCCAACCCTGTTTAATATATACATGGCCCCCCTTGCGCCCCTAGCAGAACAACACGGGGTAAAAATTATATCTTATGCCGACGACACTCAGCTGTTGTTTACCTGTGAGAAGGATGAGGCGCTCAAAGGAAGTGATATCAATGCTTGCTTGATTAAGATGTTTGCCTGGTTCAGGCAAAATCAATTACTATGCAATTCAGACAAGTCTGAAATCATTTTCTTCGGACATACTCCTGGCGACGAATGGCGCCAATGGTGGCCACAAAATTTGTCCCCCCCAGTAAGCCCAGTGACCACCGTAAAAAACCTAAGGGTGAAACTGGACTCTGACATGTCCATGAAATCCCAGGTCCAATCTGTGGCTGGCACCTGTTTTGGGTTATTAAAAATGATGAGGAATTTCCTCCCCCTGCTCCCTATCACACATAGAAAAACTGTGGTCCAAGCACTGATTATGTCAAGGCTGGACTATGTCAACGTGTTGTACTTGGGCCTTCCGGACTACTTATTGAGCCGCCTCCAGGTAGTTCAAAATGCGGCGGCAAGGGCCGTACTTATGGTCGGACCCAGGTCACACATGACCACTCACCTAAAGTCCCTGCACTGGCTTTCAGTGAAAAAAAAGGGTAAGTTTCAAAGCACTGGTGCTGACTTTTAAGGCCCTTCACAACATCGGGGCCCCTTATATCAGGAATAAAATTCAGCCCTACAAACCATCTAGAACCTTGCGGTCATCGACCCAGCAATTGACAATCGTACCTAAGTTCTGTTGTTCACGTAAGGGAGGACGGTCCTTTCAGGTGGCAGCCGCGAAGCTATGGAAAAGTTTGCCACTCTCTCTTAGACAAGAACATCATCTCCTTAGCTTTAGGCGAACCTTAAAAACCTGGCTCCTCCAACAGTAGAAGAGACGTCTTGCTGTTATGTTTCTCTTATGCTCTGTCTTGGGGTCAAGACAGAGCCGGGACACTCCCTGGAGTAGCCGCGCGCTCTACAAATACCCCATAACATAACATAACATAACTGTTCTCTGCCCTTGCTGGTGGCAGGAAGCCCTTGCCTAGCAAACTTCCTTTGGACTCTTTGGCCGAGTTCTAACTTTATAATGATCCTTTTAGCTCCTGTTAACTCGATTTCTTAGATGTTTAAATAAATGATTGAACTATTTCCATTTTGATGTTGCTCAATATATAGTTTAGACTTCATCTGTATCTGTATGCTGAGACTCATGACTGAACTTTCTGAAATGCTGATTATTGCCTCAAATGCTAAACTACTTCATACAATAACGAATTGAACTTAAATTGTCTGAGTCTTCCTTTAAATTTTACTGATGTTTTCCTCACAGAGACTGTACATATAATACCTGGGTTTCTAATGTATAGCAGAGATAGTCATAGATTATTTTCGGAACATCAGATTCTATTATTACTGTTCTGTATTGCGCTGTCAGAACTACTGGTTGTATGATTTTAGCCCGACCAAACTTCTTCAGGAGGTTTGGATTTTCCATTGCTGTTCTATATTTCTACAACATTTTTTTGAGGGTTACATATTTAAATCTAATTTCTAATTTGTAAGTTGGTTACCAATTCCTGGTCCTCACTGGATAGCCAACAGTTGATACCCTAGTTCCCCACCCCTCAATGCGACAAGCAAGATCCATCGGAGGACCAAGGCCTCGATAGGTATGTCGAATAATTTAAAGATATTAATGAGCTCCAGTTAACAAGTAAGACAGGAAGACATTATTGTGGGATTTTTACGACCGCTGGATCAGAACTTGTTAGCACGCCAAATGGTTTTGTCCATTGACATGAGGGATTTAGGGCGTCCTACTTGGACTAGGTTTTAGACAATTTTTAAGTCTAAACACCCCATGGTTCTGCCAAAGAATTGAAGGAGTTCCAGCGGAATTGAAATGACTTGTAGCAGCGGAAGAGTGTGAGTATTAATAGGGATGTGCGTTGCGTCGCTTTTGCTTAGATTGTGGTGTATTGAATTGGCTGTGTGATGTCATGCGAAGTTAAAAAGGTTGTGTGAATGTGGTGCTTAATGCAAAGAAGTTGAAGTGGTTATCGGGTCCGTCGTGGCCTAAGATCCCGGGATAGAGAAGAATATATACCTAAGTTGTGGTCTCAGTGTAGAAGACAGAGTGTAGTTGTCTGCTGTGATGTGGTGTGGTGTTTGTCGCAAAATGTCATCGACAACATCTTTAAGGATAGGGGCTTGACTTTGTGTGTTTGTTGGTATAATTGATCTCCAGTGCACGGGAAGTAACTGTATCAATCCAAGCGAGACTCCTCTGCTCGAGGTGTCGTTCTAGGTGAGTGTTAATATAGAACATAGAAGTATAGTTTAGTTACCTTGAGAGTGTGACCATCTGTTTTTCTTTAGTGGAGCAGACAGACTTAGTTATTGAATTTGCTTGCATAATTTTGTTGTGTATTTTGCTTAAAAGAATGCGCTGAGAAATTGTAAAGGAGGGTGAACTGTTGCCAAGGAGGGTGAAAAATTGTAAAGGAGGGTGAACAGGTTCACATCACAGTGTGACGCGCTGGGATTGGTTGGTTGGTTGGGTGGTAGGTTGGTGTAAAGCCACACTTGGATTGGTAGAATATGTCATAAAAGAGTTACGCTGGTATTGGGTGTGATCGCCAAACAAGAGGATTGTGGGAATAACATTATTTCCTGGTTTTATGGAAAATCATTTGTGAGCACAAAAATTTAAGAAAGAATAAAAAATTTCAATGCTATACACAAACTGAAACAGGGAGATGTGACAATACCGGTTAGAGAGGGTGAAGATGTACCACCTGAGGGTAACGCCAGGACGCACTTTAATGATGGATAAAGGGTTACACACATCTTTGGCTTGTATAATGGCATACAATTACAGAAAAAGATGATGTCTTACAATTCCCTTGTTATGGGACATTTAATTTGAGAATTTGAGAAGAAAATTATACAAAATGAGACCACCTCCTAGACCTGCTCAATTCGAAGCACTTAATGATTTGGAACATATAGCCCACCAAAAAAAGAAATATCAGGGGAGATGTAGGAAAGCCGTACATACTTATGCAGATACTAGATGGGATACACAACAGAAAGCTTGGAGAGCTGACATAATAGAAGGAACGAGAATGTACCCTGTCCTAACAGAGGGAGAAGAAGTCAAAGGCAAACTAAAGGAAAAGAAAAATAATTTAGAGACAGATAAAACTGACACAATGACTGACGTACAGGATAGTGACATAGATGATTATTTCTTGTATGATTTCTTGTTGAATCATCCACCTCCATACAATGAATCCCAACCTGAGGAACGTGCAAATGTAGATTCAGAGAGGATTCCTAATGCACCTAATGTACCTGTGATTCCGAATGAACATACACTCGTTTTTCACATAAGAGGAGATACGAGAACAACAGCTCCTTTGAACTTGAGTGCTTTAAATGCTCCAGATGCTCTGACTGTTCCAGTTACTACTGGTCCTGTTGTACCTCTTCATAATTCTGGCACACAAAGAAATACTGCTCATACATTAGCTGTTCCTACCAGAATGAATGCTTCAGCTAGTACTCGATAGATTTGTATGTGAGGCCAGTCCTTCCGACACTTTTGGTTCCAATTCAGGGAAATGTTACACGTACTGCTACTATGAATTCCAAGAGAAGTCAGACAAACCTAAACTCAGCTAATGCGATGGTCCAGAGGTCATCACAATTTTATATGCCTAGAACAAGTGGACCTCCATTAATAAATTACTCCGCCTCTGAAACAACAGTGCCCTTAGGAACATCAAACTCTGATGTATCCCGGTTATATTCATTGCTTGAAGTAAGTAGAGAAACAAATAAGGGAGACTAACCTTTAAATACTCCTATTGAGCACTTAGGACTTATTCCTCAAGAATTTGATGATTGGCTTAAAGTGTTAAATATCCCACTACTAATGAAAATCCAATGACTACTCAAGTCACAGAGAAGGAAAAGAATTGGATGTTGCCAAAGTAAAGGTAGAGTTAAAAAGAATAATTAGGCTTTCCTGTTTTCAGTTTCTATTTTTGGTAAATTCTGGTGGGGTTTTTTCAGTGTTTTCAAGTGATTTCAATGCTTTAAAAAACAGTGGTTATCAGTGGTTACACATATTCGCGCCATAAAATACAACAGAAACAGTGTTTTTCCGGTGTTTATGGAACGTTTTGCTTTTATTATTGCTTGGTTTCTGCACTGATAGCGCATGGTATAGAGACAGTGTACGTATAGTGTATATGAGATCCAAATAGATTTTTGCAAATTAAACTTATTGTAGTACACCATACAATACTTCTTCAGTGAGTCTTTGGTCATGTGCGCTCGCTCTTTCCTTCCCATGTAAACTTCTGTGAAAAGGCCCTCTCAACATTGGCACTTGAGAAGGGCAACGCCAAAACAGCCAGTACACAATTTGTTAACTCTGGCCACTGACATAGCTTTCCATGCCAATACTGGTGCAGTTGAAGATTGCGATTCTCAGGGCAGGTTCTGAAACAATTGCATTGAGCTGGGCGCTTATGCCCTCAGAGTTATTGAAGCAGTCAAAAATGAAGCAGCACTTTTGAAACTACAGAGGAAATTCCCCTTTACGGAAGAGATCTAGAACTTGTACAGAGTACCACAATGAGGTTTCATTGACTTCAAATGCCATTGGTGGTGAAGGGACATTTCTATGCATCATTGCAAGCCATTTCTCATACATTGTAAAATAAAAGTTCCTGAATTGCTCTTCAACATTGCTTTGCTTACCAAATGGCAACCGCTCTAACATGGAACATGTTGCAGTGCCAAAGTCTCTAAAGGTGTCGCCCAGCCTACTCTCCAGGAGATGTTTCACATCTACACCAATTATGCTGAACACTTGGTAGACAAGGGTGTTTTCAGACTCTAGTTTTTTGGTTCAACTCTTTTTTTATTAAGAAAGCAATAGGAGGCATAACATCTACACGGCAAGCCGCCTACAACCCCATGAGGGGCCGGCCGCGTCATTGAGCAATCGTTCAGGAAGCATAAGAGGATCATTATAGAATTTTGCTTCAGCGGGGTGATACACAGCAAGTCGCCTACAACCCAAATAGGGCCGGCCGCGTCCTTATACAATCTTATACGTTAGGCGTCACATGAAAGCTCCTTTGGAGAATGGGGTCAACTGAAAACAAGTCAACTTCAAGTATAAGAGATATACAGAAGAATAAAGGAAGGAAAAAAGAGGGGAGGGGGGGTCAAGAGTCCCCGAGGAAAGAAGCAGGGGGAGGAAATGAGCAAGTGAGAGTAAGGAGAAAGAGAGAAAGAGAAAAAGGTGGTGGGCGAGGAGAGAAGGAAGCAAGTGGGCATATGTAGCGGACCAATGGACATGACTGCAGGCAAGGGAGGTGGCGGGAAAGCGCAATAGGGGCGTATCAGTGTGGTTGCCCGGTGGAATGGTTACTCAAAACCCCGACCGAAGCAGGTGAGAGGTGCAAGGAATCTATTCTGGGTCAGGGGGATAGACTGCGTCATCATATAGGCGCAGGGCTCGGAGTTTCGGAGGTTGTAGATGGGCGTGTTCCAGTCTACAGAGGTGAGCAACAAGCGGCTGCCACAGTTTAGTGTAGTGAGAGTCACGAAATTGCAAGCGTGCAGTAAGCAATTCCATGGTGGTAGTGTGCCATAGACGCGTGAACCAAACACTGATCGGGGAGCTTCCGCCTTTTTCCAATATAGGGCAATGAGCTGTTTGGCTGCGCCTAGCATGTGAAGTGAGATGTGCCAGTCGTTGCGTGTGAGCGCGCGCAGGTTGGCAGGCTTGAGACCCAAGATAGCTGTGGCTGGAGTCGCAGGCAGGGGGAAACCAATCACCACCTTAATATGGCTGAGGATCTCTTTCCAGTAGGAGGTCAGGAGTGAGCAGGACCACCAAATATGAAGGAAGTCGCCCGGGGAGCTCGAACACCGCCAGCAAAGAGGAGAGGTCGCAGGGAACATTTTGTGAAGTCTGAGAGGCGTATAGTACCATTGGGTCATGATCTTGTATGCGGTTTCCCGCTGGGAAATACAGCGGTACACTTTCGGGATATCCCGCCACAGGCGATCCCACTGCGCAGGGGCAATGTCCAAAGAGGTGTCCTCCTGCCAACGACGTTGGTAGTTGTGGGGAGGGGAGAGTGGGGGGTGCTGTAGGACATGATAAGTGCGGGAGATGAGTCCTTTGGAGTTATCGAAAGCACGCACTAGCCGCTCAAAAGGCGTGAGCGCCCGGGTGGCCGCCTGTGCCACGGAGGGCGTGTGTATCCAATGTCGAAGTTGGAGATATTGTAATCTGGCCCCCTCTGAGAGCTGGAAATCTGCCTTGCACTGCGCAAAAGTTTTGAACTTGTCCCCCGAAAAGAGATCTCTAATTGTCCGGCACCCACCCTCGAGCCAATCTATAAATACCTGAGGGCGCACAGCTGGTGGAAAATGTAGATTCCCAGCAATAGGAGTATGGGGGGAGGGAAAGCTAGTGAGGCCCTTGGAAACGGCCACTCTATCCCAAATGTCAAGCACCGTCCTAGTAGGGAGGGCCACATACGCACTGCGCGATCTAGATGCTCGGGGTAGCCAAGGGAGGTCCCATATAGACCGTCCAGTCACTGCCCTATCCATATGGAACCATATCTTTTCACTCTCCCGCGCCATCCACTCCGATATAAAGCGAAGATGAGAGGCCCAGTAATACTCCAACAAGTTGGGGCAGGCCAGACCACCCCTATCTCGAGGTGACATAAGGACTTTATTAGAGAAACGCGGCCGTCGACCTCCCCAGATGAACTTGGTGAGATCGTGTTGGAGACTTCTGATCTGATGGTGTGGGATGGGGGTCGGAAGGGACTGAAAGAGGTACAAGATCTTAGGGAGTACCGACATCTTTATTGCATGCAGGCGGCCCAGCCAAGAGAGAGTGAGAGGTTTCCAGACCCGTAGGTCCTCCAGAACCGCCTTACGACATTCCTGCCAATTGACCTGGGACCAAGAGGTAAGATTCGGCGTTAACCAAAGCCCAAGGTAGCGGATAGAGTGAGAGGCCCACTGATAAGGGACGAGCGACTGCAGTAAGGGGATTTCATCCCGAGGGATCGTGATGTTAAGAGCCCAAGATTTCTCGTGATTAATTTTAAGACCAGAGGCCGACTCAAAGGACTGGAGGAGAGTCAAAAGGGTCGGGAGCGAGATGTGCGGCTGTGAAATCGTGAGAAGGAGATCGTCTGCAAAGAGAGCTACCTTGTGGGATCGGCCTCCAAGAGGAATGCCATGAATCTCAGGGGCTTGGCGGATCAGGATGGCGAGGGGCTCCACCACGAGGGCAAAGAGTAAGGGTGAAAGGGGACACCCCTGCCGAGTGCCTCTGTGAATGGGAAAAGGGGCAGAAAGTTGGCCATTGACCCGCACCTGGGCCATCGAGGAGAGGTATGGGGCCATGATCCGGGCTATCATCACAGGGCCGAGCCCGATTTTCTGCAGCACTGCCCTGAGGAAGGTCCAGTCCACCCGGTCGAACGCCTTCTCCGCATCGAGCGAGAGGAGACACGCAGGGATATTCCAGTGGTGAGCTTTGCCCACCAAGTGCGCAATGCGGCGCACGTTATCTGCGCCTTGGCGGTGGCGTATAAAACCAACCTGATCCGGTTCAATAAGGCCAGGCAGGTGGAGCTCGAGCCGTTTAGCCAGTATTTTGGTGTAGAGCTTAAGGTCCGTATTCAGAAGAGCTATAGGTCGGTAGGACGAGCAAAGGACAGGGTCCTTACCTGACTTGGGGATCAAGGCAATCTCGGCCAGCCCCATGGACTGGGACGGCCCCTCATTGGCGGTGAAAGAGTTAAAAAGGCGAAGAAGGTGTGCCCTGAGCTGCGGCATAAACATGCGATAAAAGGAGAGAGGAAGGCCATCCGGCCCCGGAGTCTTTCCGAGGGGGAGGTCCTTTAGGGCCCCTGCGAGTTCCTCTCGCGTAATCGGCTCTTCCATTTGACTAGCATGATTTTGGCTGAGCGGGGTCCAAAGGCAAGCATCCAGCAGAGCCTGCATCTGGGGAGGAGAGGACTGTGCTGAAGCATAGAGAGTAGAATAATACGCTTGGAAAGCCTCGCATTTGGACGCTTCCGTGACTGCACTTGTGCCATCGTTGGTGCGAATATGGGCTATGTGGGCCTTAGCTGCGCGTGCCCGCAGGCGCCTAGCTAGGACTGTGCCCACCTTGTCCCCCCCCTCATAGTAGCGCTGCTTTAACGCCAGCTTTGTTGGTTCTATGGGCTCGCAGTTGGCCGCGAAGAAGGGCCAGACGCCTTTTGTGGGCTAGGGATGGGCGGTCCTGATCGAGTTTTTCAAGAGCCGTGAGTTCCCTAGTAAGATTGTCCTCAAAGAGACGCGCCTCCCGTGCCCGTGCAATCGCTATGGACGTGACGCGTCCGCGAATAGTCGCCTTAAAGGCGTCCCACACTACAGGAAAGGGAGTCTCCGGAAGATCGTTGAGCGCAAAGTAATCGTCTATGGCCGCTCTGATTTCGGCCACATCTGCCTGATCACGAAGTACTTGGGGGGGAAAGCGCCAGCGTGGTGGGCGAGGAGCGCGTGTAGAACAGTGACGGAGGAGGAGCTCGACATGGGCGTGGTCGGAGATCGAGATGTCAGACATTGAGGCAGACTCCGTCTCGCCTATCAGGGCATGTGAGATAAAAACGTGGTCAATCCGCGAGTACGAGCGATGTACATGCGAGTAGTATGAGTAGCCCCGCGCATCCGGAGAATGATATCGCCAAGAGTCCAACAGAGTGAGGTCCGTCAACTGTTTCTTCAAGGTAGAAGACATGGCCCCCGCCCCATGGAAAGACCCACCGCTGCGATCAAGGTCAGCGTCCCACACCAGGTTGAAGTCGCCTCCAATGATAAGAGAAGGGTTCGGCTGCGGCACGTGTTCCCGCAGGAAGGCGCGGAGATAGGGATCTTGCGCCTGGTTGGGCGCATATATATTGCAAAGGGTGAGGGATCGGTGCCCCATCCGGACCTCCACCTTAAGAAAGCGGCCATCATGGCTACGGATAACTTTCGAGTCCCCCTGCCTTACACCAGAGCCACAGAGTATAGCTACGCCAGCCGTTTTAGATGGGGCAGATGCCCAAAATTGGAGGGGGTAGCGGGGATGGGCCATTCGGGAAACATCAGCTTTCAGCAGATGTGTCTCCTGAAGGAGGATAATGTCAGGTTGTTGCTGCAGCAGGTAGCGCCATATCTGTTGCCGTTTGTTTGGTGAGTTAAGCCCTTTAACATTGAGGGAGAGAAGTTTCAAGGCAGGGCTAGCAGTCATGTCCAGGGGAAGGTGGATGCAAGCAGTAGCACCGGCGACGATGCCGCAGGAGGGGCGGGACACGGCAGGAGCATGAGAAAGACAGGCCAGAGAACCACGGTCCCCCCAGAAACATAAGGGGGACCACAAGAGGCCGCCCCGTCTACCACCAAGAAGAAGAGAAGACAGAGGGGAGAAGTAGAAAGGAAGAGGCAGAAAACAGGGACATAGGGATGAGGGAAGTGTAACGGTCAGTATAAAATATAACAGTGGCCAACTGGGCCACAAGGTCCTGTTCCAGTCCAAGGATAATCGCGGCCCTAGGGCGTAGATCATCCCGGAGAAGTCACTCTCCTAGGAGCAGGGGGGTATCTTCCAAGCTCCAGGCGTGAGGGCAAAGGAGGGAGACCCGGGCCGCCCGCCATCAGAGTGAGAAGCCGGGAGGCCGTCCGGCGTGAGGCGGGAACATGGGTCAGCGCCTTCCGGGCGCAGCAGTGGACAAAGCATCATGAAAGGGCACATTGGAAGGTGTTGCTTCACAGTCACGGCGTGGCGGGCCGAGAGCTAGCTGAAGAGCGAGACTCCTCCATGGAGCGGATGTGCTGGATGATTTCCTGTTTAGCCTGGGAAGCCGACTGCTCCCCTGCATGTGGTGCTCTCTTGTGGCGGCGCACCTGAGACCAAGAGGGTTTGGCAGGCTCCTGAGCGCGAGAAGGATTGCGAGCTGGGCTGGACGATGTGGAAATGGGGATGTGCAAGAGCTGCGCCGCCTCCCGGAGGGATCGCACCATCCGACGTTTGGAGTCCCACTGGAAGATAAGCGCAAAGGGATGGCCCCATTGATACTGAATGTTCAGGCTCCGCAACTTATTTGTTATCGGCTTGAAGTCTCTACGTCGGCGCAGCGTTGTAGGGGCAAGATCTTGGAACAGCTGTATTGGAGTACCTTTGTAGGCGAGGTCTGGTTTGGAGCGCGCCGCCTTGAGAATCGCTTCTTTCTCCGTAAAGAAGTGGACCCGGGTCAGGATGTCCGGGACAAAGCCCGCTCGAGCAGAGGGACCTGAGACTCGATGTGCTCGGTCAAGGGCCGGCGGGGATGCGTCGTCATCGCCCCAGATGTCACGCAGAAGTTGTGCCACGAAGGTCATAATATCTGTTCCCTCCGCTCCCACCGGGATCCCCCGGAGGCGGAGATTGTTGCGGCGGCTCCGGTTCTCCAAATCCTCCTGCTTCAATTGCAGATCGATGTGCTGCTCCTCCAAGGTAGCCATGCGCTGCCAGAGCTGCTCCTGGTCCTCTGTCCGAGCATCTACTGTCCGCTCAAGGCCATCCACTCTCTCTCCGAGGTCAGTGACCTCCTTCCTGAGCTCCCGCACACAGGAGTGGACCTCCGATCTTAGAGAGCCTATCTCGGATTTGAGCTCCGCCATAAAGTTTGCCATGAAGGTTTGCGTGACTGGTGCTGAGTCATCCCCAACCGGTGCTGCCATAGCACCGGAGGCGCCAGAGCCTGGCTTGTTCCAAAGAGCGGCGACCGGGTTGTCCTTCTGAGGCACCGCCAACTCCTTCCCCGACTTAGTGCGTGTCATCTCCCTCGGGGATGAGGCACCCGGCAATTTCCACTGAGGCGGCCAAGGCTAGCAGACCCCCAGATGCCGAGGTGCAGTCCGCCTCCAGCGCCCCCCACCGCACAGTCAAAGGACAGACAGCTACAAGTTAGGGACCCAAGCCGTATCGCAGTGTTCAAGGCGATGGGTCATCCGCGATGTCAGAGTCACTCGGCGTGGGGGAAAGCGATGGGGGTGGTGCAGCAGTAGCCAATCAATAAGGGCTCCTGAGTGGAGGAGGGACCGTGTGGAGGGTTTGCAGTGGACGTCCCCCCGGTCCAGCGTCCTCCGCGCGGGTCAGGGGTCACCCCCGGGCCCTCCAACGACAGACGGGCACACCCCAGGCCAAGGGGGCCTGCTCCCAGAAGCCCGGTGCCAGTCCACGGCAAAAGCGACAGGGAGAAGAGGCCCACTCCTCCAAGCACCCCCAAGTGCTCCGATCAACGATGGGCACCCCCCAGAGGATCCAAGGCAACGCCAGGCCAGTGTCCAGGTCACGCAGGGCTGTGGGCCAATATATATAGGAGGTGAGGGGTAGGACCCCAGGGGCGGTGCGCAGGACCCAGTTCCCGCAGACACCTCCAGCTAGGTCGCAGCACACAGGGCCCCCCACCCCCACACCTCACCTGCGGAAGGACTCTGTTGCCCTGAGGTCTGGTACAATGTCAGCTGGAGCGGAGAAGGGCATCGTGTAGCTGCTCACCACGCGTGGATCAGGCGAGAAGGCCGCTCCGCACCAGATCCGCCCCCGCAGGGCCGCATTCAGCCTCGCCAGGGGCCCACAGCGAGCAGGGCGTCTGCCAAGGTGTCCCAGGCCCTTGAGATCACCGGACCTTTCCTCGGCGGCGTGCTCTAATCCCCAGCAGGACGTGAAGGTCGGCGCGGCCCCCAAAGCAACCGCAGCTGCGCCTCAGTTCAGGCGCCTCCCCTCAAGGACCAACACCGGGCCCCGGCCATATTCACAAGACCGGGGGGGGGCCACAGCAACAGGCAGGGCCTCCGCAGGCCGGCAGCCGCCGAGAAACAAAATGGCGGTCACCGCCGCCGAGCGGAGTGCAAGGGGTGCAGTGGCCGCTCCTCCGGCAGTCCCGCAGGTGGACGGCTATGCCCGCTCGGTCACGGGCTCATGCAGCTGCGGGCGCTAAAATGGTGGTCGCAGCCCTGCGGGCCGGAGCGCTCTCCTACCGGTTCCGGTCGTCTCGTTGCCGTCCGTCAGCTCCGGGGCCCCACAGGGGGCAGCCAGACACCCCCGGTGTCCTCGGCAATGGGGCCCAGGGGCCCAGTCAGGTGCGCAGCATCTTCGCCGTCCCGCAGTCTGCACCGGGTGGGCCTCACATATGACCCACGCAGCGGAGTCCCCAACTGGCGGCCAGCCGAGGTATCAGCTGGACGATCCTGCCCCCGGGGGCCGACCGCAAGTCCTCTTGTGCCCCGCTCTTCACTCCCCTCACATCGCCGCCAGACCCCAGGCCAAGGGCGCGGGGCGCCAGCGATATTCACTCCCTCTAGGGCTCAGGAGGCGGCAGGCGCTAAGATGGCGGCTGAGGCTTCATACGCCGGGGCGCCCTCCCACCGGCTCTGTTCCCGCCGCTGCCTGCCGGTTCCACGGGTCGCCGGGTCCCAGGATCGTCTCCCAGTCGCCTCCGCTGCCCAGACGCCCCAAATTCCGGCCCCTCCGCTACTGATATAAGCTTAAAAAACGCTTATAATGCCGCCGGCGGCCCGGAGCTCCTACAGTGCGCGTCTCACTCCATCTGCAGCGAGACCACGCCCCCAGACTCTAGTTTTTTATTATGTCCACTAAAGCAGTTATGTTTTCCTGTAAAGATCTAAGAATGCAGTAGAGTGTACTTTTTTTCACATCACTATCAATATGCGACCAATGATCCTCACATTTCTTGCCTTTGGCATCATCACTCAACAAAAATTCTGTAAATGGTTGACACATGGATAATATAGCATTCATAGCCCCTTGGACTAAGAACCATCAGCTAAGGGACACAGTTGGGATGACTCTTTCTTTGATGCCACACAAAGCACGAAATGATAAATATTTGTGTTTTAGTTCCTGAGCATAAGAAAACAGTGCACCAGAATGGACTAAAAAGTCGTAACTCTGAAGATTGCAAAGATGCTTTCAGCATACCATCTAACAAGTGGCAAGGATCTCTTACAGGGAAGCACTTCAGCTCAGGTATCAATTTTGACAGGTCATCACACAAACTTTTCATATACATAGCTGAATCACTGCAAATAAGAACAATATCACTCCAATCTTTGTTGAACTTGGAAAGAACCTTTTTTGCAGAGCATTCCAAGTGACACTGCATTCCATGTTTTCCAAAAGTCTGGTGTCATGTTTTCACCACTATCCGAGATGCTTGGTGATAGCGCTCTTTTCACATATACTTGTCACTATACCTTGCATTGAATGTTTAAAGCCTGAGGTGTTGGCAATTCACCTACTATCAATACTGACTCACTAGAAACTGGGGGCTGATGTATAAAGGGTTTTTACCCATTCTCTGTGGGTAAATGTGATGACACATATTAGGAAAGATTCTTATGAAACCAGCCATTTTATCTATCAGTGAAAGAATCAAACGCAGCCAAAATATCAAATATGATTTTGATATTTCCTGATTCTCTACAGTTTATAAAATAATTAAACAAGACCTAAAACATGCTTCTAAACCCTGCATCTTTAGACCAAAGACCACAAAACTGAAAAAAGCAAAAGGAAGAAGAAACAATATTTTTGTGGCATCCCTAAACAACAAAACTCAAGCAGAATAATGTTAGCCCAGTCTTTCTTACTGCCAGCTTGTATAACAAAGTTAAACTGTACTGGCCCCTTCAGGAAGAAAAAAATGACTCTTTCACTCTCTTTTTTCCTTTCTTTGAATGCCATTTAGTTTCTGGTTGTGCAGGTGTTTTTTCAGTGTTTATATGTTTTCACTGGTGAGGGCTATTTCTCTTTCAGTGGGGTTTTCTCAGTTATTATAGGTTCAAACCTAAAACCAGACAGCCTAAGAATAATCATTGGGACACATTCTATTTGAACATGGCTAGCCAGCCAGGATGGCAAACGCAGTCTAGAGCAGAGGTCTTCAAACTGTGGGGCGCGCCCCCCCTGGGGGTCTGTGGAGGCATTCTCAGGGGGGCGCAAATGCTTCACGAAGTACTTGTAAATAATGATGGCCTGAAAGCGCGGCTTACATGAAGCGGTTGAGGATAGGAGTGCGACCTTTCATTGTGAAGGCCTGCCATCTGTTCACGTGTTAAGATTCTGCAAAGGCCTGGACACCGGCATTCATTCTTAACATGGCTTTTCTGTCTGCTACTTTAGTTATCATTCAGAGGTCATTAGGGCAGCAGTAGAACACATTTTAAAGTGTTTCCTTTTAACATTTTCTATTTAAAGTATGTGTTAATAACAGAAAGAAATACCGGTTGTATGTGATTTTTCTAATATTTGCATGACATTAAGTTACTGGTCATGCCAGCAATTGGGTTCCCGAGTCCTGTGGTTGAGAAGTATTTTGTTAAGTTTTTTACATCCACGGCAACTGCATATAAAAACTGCACACGCTCTTAAATGACACCTTATATAAAAAAATAAGTGCAAATTAAATTAATTGTTGGCAAATGCACTCTTTCAGTTATGAAACATTATTTGGTTAATGCTGTCACTGCAGATGTCTTTTTGTGAGACCAGAGTCACAGAACTGAATTCAACTTGGCACAGTGCAGAATACTGACATGTATTTACAATGGCTGAGGTCCCAACAAGTAACAGAATGCACTGAAAATATTTAAGTCATTATTTTAAAATTGTAACAGTATAAGATAGGCTGCCACAAAATATTTTGGTGTGTATGATGAACACAAGCACTTTCCAAGAATACATATTCATTATATCTAACCTAGTGTAAACATTTTTATAAGTCCATTAAAGGACACTTTTCAAAACTCAGCATCCTTACATTATCTTTCAAAAAATGTATAAATGTTTGTCATCATGAAACTTCAAGTGACTCTTTAAATTAAATCACTTTAGAGCCCTCTTCCCTGACCTCCCACCTTCTGCACCTTCCAAGTACTCCAGGTCTCCATTAACAATTCAGATATTGTTGCTTTTAACACAATATATGGGAACTGTTTTGTAAGATTAAAAACCCCTTGGTCCCCATACATCTAGCCAATTTCAACCTCTGTTTTCATGCAGATGTCCTCTCAGGTGAGTAGAGGGGGTGGGAGGAAGGAGGCCAACAGGGTCATATTCAGATCCCTGATTGTCCTGACCTCTTGGGCCTCAGACAAATGGCTCAGGAAAGAGCGGAACAGAGCAAAATCCATGGAGAGAGTCAAAGAGATGACCCTGAAAAGAGGGAGCTATGTGGGGTCTATTTTTTTAATTCACAAATGGACAGAGACAGTGTTAAAATGAAGGATGATATGTAGACAAGTCATGTAGATAAAGGTTATGGATTTATTCTTCAGGTTACAGTTTCAGTTACAAGGTACAGGAAGATGGTAAGATCCATAATATGCCCCACCAGGAGCAGCCTCCTTGCTGCTCAGCCCATCCACTCCAACTGATCCTTCTTCAAGCACAAACACTCTCAACATTCCAATGACCCCACCATTGGCTGAGCAGCAAGGCAGAGAACAACAATGGGGAGGATGCATTAACCCAACAAGTAGATTACAACACATCTCCCCCCTTATAATGATTATTGAAAATAAATGTTTGCAAGATGATAAAACACACATACAACACGTCCAATAAATTAATCAAAAACTACATGCCCATCCATTCTAGGAAAAACACAAGTAAAAGTTCCATTCTATAAAACAGTGGGTGCTCACCCACCTTAACTCACACTCCATGCACAACTACGCACAGGGTATCTCTCACCCCTCAAACAGTGGGTATATCACACCACCTCGCCTCACTCTCAAGGCACAACTACACACAAACAGGGCATCTTCACAACCCCTAAACAGTGGGTAATGCATAACTTAACCCACCTCGCCTAACTCTCAAGGCAAAACTACACACAAACAGGGCATCTTCACAACCCCTCAACAGTGGGTAATGCATAACCTAACCCGCCTCGCCTAACTCTCAAGGCAAAACTACACACAAACAGGGCATCTTCACAACCCCTAAACAGTGGGTAATGCATAACCTAACCCACCTCGCCTAACTCTTAAGGCAAAACTACACACAAACAGGGCATCTTCACAACCCCTAAACAGTGGGTAATGCATAACTTAACCCACCTCACCTAACTCTCAAGGCAAAACCACACACAAACAGGGTATCTATCACCCCTCAAACAGTGGGTAAACTCTCCATCTCGCTTCACACTAAAAGTAACAACACACACAGGGTATCCACCTCACCTCACATTAAAGGCACTACACACACAGGATGTCAATCATCCCTAGACAGTGAGAATCATCTAACCCATATCGCCTCACGTCAAGGCAACACACAGGGTATATGTCACAAATAACACTCCAAACACGTTGAAAGTCTTATGGTCTTGAAACTTCAGATCCTTGTCACGCTACAAGCTGTAGATCAAATGCCCATACCAGTTATTAATTAAGCTGACTTTACTTAGGGTTGCCATTGTTCAATGCCTTACATTTTTCCCTCTTTTTGGACATACGTTGACCACTTCCTCAGTAATAATAGTCCATTTATGGCCAAGATCACAGGGGCGGGGTGCTTCCTCAGGTTGTCACTAGATGCACAGGTTATCTTCTAGGTCTGGAGGATGAAAACAGCTTACTGCTTGTGCTGCACACTGCGCTGGCTGTAGGCTGTCTGTTCAAATAGACACTGGTGGGGCTACCAGGCGCAATTCCTCCTTACTGGTTCTCATGGTCTTCAATTACTTTATCCTCTTGTTTTCATCTTAGATTCTTCTTTGTTTCTAGTGACACTTCAGAGCTCTAGTGGTCCTGCATTAAACTTCCCTTCACGCTTGGGTCTTTTCCGCTCGTCGCCAGTGTTAAAATGAAGGATGATATGTAGACAAGTCATGTAGATAAAGGTTATGGATTTATTCTTCAGGTTACAGTTTCAGTTACAAGTTACAGGAAGATGGTAATATCCATAATATGCCCCACCAGGAGCAGCCCCCTTGCTGCTCAGCCCATCCACTCCAACTGATCCTTCTTCAAGCACAAACACTCTCAACATTCCAATGACCCCACCATTGGCTGAGCAGCAAGGCAGAGAACAACAATGGGGAGGATGCATTAACCCAACAAGTAGATTACAACAGACAGCTGCCCCACTTCCTCAATGAGATGCTCTGAAGAAGGTTTCGAGAAATGCGGATTTCTTAATTTTGTATATTAGTGCCATCACTACCATTAGTGCAACAGGTGCATTGGCACTGGGGCATTGGTGTGAGGACTCATTACCCCCCAATTAAGGATATGTCACTAGCAAAAAAGGGGGAGAGGGGAGCCATTTTCCTGGTTGGTTATGGGGCCCAAATCCCCATGCTGCACAGGGAACAGGTCCCAAGCAACAGAGGGTCGAAATGTGGGACTTTTCCTTTTTGTTTTACAGAAAAGAGCAGACAGCCTGCTTTAGGCCTCATGTCTAGCAGCAATGGCCCAGTAGTGTGGGCAGAGGAATAGGTACAATTGCTGCTGCAGGTGCAGTGTCACCGGGTCCCAAGGGTGTGAGGTACCAACTAAACCCCTATTATGGCTGTTTTACCATCATTCCTGTCTTATATTAGGGCTCAATGCTCCCTTGTTGTGCCAGTGTTGCTTTGAGCATTGAACCAATGGCACCAGAGAGAAGAACATTGAAGCAGAGGAGATATCTTAGCTAAGGCCTCAGAGATAGAAAGGAGGATGGGGGGTTAACAAGTGGCAGAGGAGACGTCCTGCTTCACAAGGCATTAGCTCTTATTAGTGAGGCAGGTGCAGTGGTGCCCTGCACAGGAGTGTGAAGGGCCCCCTGCTCACAATTATGACAGTCTTACTTTAGAATAGAGGCATGCTGGATAGCATTAGGGCTGAGGGCATCCTTGCTGCAAAGAGGCAAGAAACACATGGGATCTCATTTTTTCTGAAAGGGACAGAGTCTGTTTCAAAATTGGGGTGATGGCCATGCTTGGCGGGAAAGGTGTGAAAGAGTCAGAGGGGATACCCTGCTACTCAGGGCTGCAGCTATAATTAGTGCAGAAGGTGCAGTTGCATTGGGGCCCAGGAATGGGAGGGGTTCACAAAACCCCAAATAATGGGAGTTGTTTTTTCTTCTATTTCAGGTTTTTTAATATATTTTCTCATAAGTCTCACATTTAGTGTGGCTTATGAGATACTAAAAAACTGCCCATGAAATGATCTCATACACACCACCCCCTGTGCTCAGCCCTGCTCTTCTCGCTTTCTCTAGTCTTTCCATAAAGTTTTGGAGGGGGGCCCGACTTCAAAATATTTTGGGAGGGGGGGGCTCACAGTAAAAAAGTTTGAAGACATCTGCTCTAGAGAGTCTCTGCACACTTGTCCCATTATCCGCCGAATATCCTGGTCAAATAATGTCATCCGCCATGTGAAAATGGCCCTGAAGACTTCTCGATGCTGAGTGTCATAGAGCTCATCACTTGCCGAACAGTGACGGGTATTCCTGAGGCAGAATCCTGGCTGAACCTCGCGACCACATGGAGAGCAGGTCGCAATCTGCGAGGCTGACCGGCCGCGCTGGGAATTGGTGGTCGGCGGCACCGATTTTGAACAGCGGCCCCTGATTGCCCTGCTGATGAGATTAAGGCAGCCACTGCCCTGAATACTACCTGGGCTGGTGGTGCGCTGTTGTGTGGCGCCAGACCAGGAGCTGGATTTAAGTGGCCCTCGGGGAGAGGCACGGCGCTCAGGCGGGCCCTGCAGAGACGTGCCTCTGGTGCCAGAGGCATAATGAGTGGTGGTGCTGCCAGCCACCTGGCCGCCGCTGCTCTGTGGCGGAGGGCAGCAGCGGAGGCTCTAAACAGATCCGGCAGTGAGCCGCCCTGGGGTGACTCAAGACTAAGTGTCTAGTCTAAGATGGCGGCGAGTGCGGACGAGCTTTGCTGAGCTCCGTGCACGGCCGGCCGAATAATCCTGTTTTTCCCCCCAACGCGAGCCACTCAATCGGGGCTAAATGTGCAGCGGAGGCTCCCTGCATGTATACTGGCCCCCAAACGAAGATCGGAAGCGGATCGAGAACGACGCTTGAGAAGCGGCGCCGTGCTTGCTGGTGGCCGCGGAACTCGGCTGCGATGGTGCCGCCAAGCGCCGCTGGACGGAGTGGGGACTGTGCGATCCCTGGGCGAAGACGGCGGGAGGAGTGATGCTCTCTCCCCCCTGGAGCTGAATGCAGCTACACCACGACTTCGGTGCCGGCTTTCTGCCTCGGAGGTGAGCGCTGCGAGTGCCCGGATGCACAGTCGGTGCGATCCTTGCAGCTGGCACCCGATCAGACCCGCGAGTGTCTGGGCCCGGGCCAGGATTGCGTCTCTGCTCTCTCCCCCCACCCGCCTCCGGTGACCCAGCAGCTGACGGCCCGGGCAGTATTGGCCGTGAATCATAGCCCTCTCCCTTCGGTTGGGGACCCGAGGCAGTGGAGCTGCGCAGCGGGCGAGGGGCGGCCTACTGCATATAAAGCATTGAAACAGCTATCTGGGGGCGGCGGCAGGCACAAAAACGGGCGAGACATGCAGGGCAATGTTTATATACCAACTCCCCCGAACTCTGAGTCAAACTGGAATCGGCGCTGCCAGACTTCAAAATGGAGCCTGCGGAGGACATAATGCCTCGTGATAACTCCGGGCCATCTCAAACAACCAGTCCCTCGCCAGGGTATCCTTTCCTATGCTGCGTCCCCCCTCTGACTCTACTCAATGGAATCCTGCTCTCTGTGTTCTTCTTCTGGATTCTTGACTTTGGTGACTTTTGTGCATCCCGCCATTTTTTTTTGGAGATGGTCTCCTTCTATACCAACGACCCGGACCCGCCATTTTGTCTGACCTTTGTTCCGTTCCTTTTTCCCTCACGACTCCTCCTGATGACCCTTGATCGTTTTTCTCTTTTTGCTGGACTGCCTTAAATATATAAATATATATATATATATATATATATATATATTAATCCAGTCCTGATATCGGCATTCAAAACAGGCGCTGACTCCGTGGGAAATATATCAAAGAAAATCAATTTATTCAACAATGATGACCTAGACGCGTTTCGGCGGCAGACCGCCTTGTTCACTACACCAGGTATCTCCAAATAATGCTCTTATATACACGAGTGAGTCAAGCACATTGGTTTGGTTGTCACAGCAACCATGGTTTGAAAGACATAGAAGAAAGTGCATTAGTAGCCATGATAGTGCAAAAAACAGGAAAGTGAGAAAAGAGTGATGTAAACCAGAACAAAGTGTACTATTGTTAAAGCTGAATTTGCTAACATCACAACAGTATTTATATACACTTACATAAACTGTGACACTAATTAAAAAGCCGTTAAAAAATATTTCATGTATACAGTTAGTCAAGGGTACTGTTACAATTTCAACTTCTTATTAAAGAAGAAATAGAAGAATTACAGCCACTTATATGCCTAAACGAAATTTTGAAAAAGAGAAATCTCTTCATAAATATGCCTGTATGTGTTAGCGGCTAAAGTTAGCGGCTAATGCACTAAAAGAGAAGTGTATATATAGAAAATTCCATCTATTTGTATAGCTTTAAACAAATCAGAACAACATCACGAGTTTACAGTATAGTAACTGTAATACAGGAAAAAGCAAAATTAATAGGCAGTGGTCATTTGGATGAAGCCCATGTGGGCAGTTAAATACAAATTCTAATCTCCTATATATATAGATAAATACAATGCCCCTCAAACAGCTGTAAAAATGTGCGAAAAATGTGCTAACTGAAAATTATCAAAAAAGAAGATTATAAAGAAAGAGAACCTAACGCTACGGATAGGGTTTAAGGTGCAGGACAAGCGGCTGAAGTATCAGAGATGTACACTTAGAGCTTCATCTGCATTCATCCCATTTGGGATTTTACAATCCAGTAGAATTATGTATCGTGATTCTAGTCTCCTGAGTGACAGCTGTCTATTCCCTCCTCTGATGTTTCTAGGGATGCTGTCAATCACAAAGAAAGAAAGTTCTTGAATTTTTCCGCCATGGCATGAGTTCATGTGCCTAGCTACCGGATATGCTGGATCGTTGTTGCTAATGGCCCTTAAATGCTGTAGGATTCGCACATGAACCGGGTGTATGGTACTCCCTACGTACAATTTGTCACATGTGCATCGGAGGACATACACTGCGAAATCTGTTTTACATGAGTAACTACCTCTGATTTCAAAGGGAGTGTGCCTAAGCGGTAAAGGATCAGTTCTAGTGTTGACGCCATGATTACACGCTTTACACTTAAAGCATTTGTGAAACCCTCTCTGTGGTTTGAGCCAGCCAGCTCCCTTGTCTCTTGATGGTGCATTGCAGACTAGTTCCTGGCGCATCGATTTGGCTCTTCTAAATGTTATTTGTGGGGGTTTTGTACACGTGGGTCCTATAGTTGGGTCACTGCGTATAAGTTGCCAATGTTTGTTCAATATTTTACGCAGATTAGTATGATAAGCATTAAACCCGGTAATCAATGCAGGTGTTTTTGCTTTATTTTGTTTCGTACTATGTTTCTTACTGTTAATAGTGGGAAACAGGAGATCCTCCCTCTTTATATTTGCACATTTCTGTTTGGCATTGGTCAAGGTTCTAGTGCTGTAGCCCCTACATTTAAGTCTATTAAAAAGACCATTCGTAGATTCTTTCAATCCCTCTTGTGTACTGCAATTTCGCTTCATCCTGAGGCATTCTGCATATGGTATGCTATCTTTAATATTAGTGGGGTGGAAACTACTAGCATGAAGGATAGCATTGCCTGATGTAGGTTTTCTGTACGTCTTAGATTGGATTTTATTGTTCTCCACATATAGTTCCAAATCTAAGAATTTAATAGACTCTTTACTGGTTGTACAGGTGAAAGTTAAATTAAGACAGTTATTGTTAATTTCTGTAGCAAACTTAATAGCACTTTCTTCTGTGTCTTGCCACAGAATAAAGATATCATCTATGTATCTAGTGTATAGTATCACATTTTCAGACATAGATGCACATTGAGTCTTCATGAGTACTTGCTCCTCCCACCAGCCCATATGCAAATTAGCATAGCTGGGGGCGAAGCAAGTACCCATGGCAGTGCCTTGCGTTTGTTTATAAAAGAGTCTATCAAAGATAAATATGTTGTTTTCCAAACACCACTCAGCCATTTGTAGTAACATACTGGGGTGTTGATACAGTCCTATGGGCCGTTTCCCTAGATAGTAGCTCAATGCATTCAAACCATCCCTGTGTCTAATACTTGTATACAAAGTATGTACATCCAATGTCATAAATACAAAGTTATCATTCCAGGTACGGTCATAGATTTTTGATAAAAATCCCCAGTGTCTCTGATATATGCTGGAAGTTCTCGAACATATGGCTGAAGAAAGAAGTCTATAAATCTGCTGGTATTCTCAAACAGTCCCCCAATGGCCGAAATGATAGGTCTACCTGGGGGGCAATGAGCATCCTTATGTATCTTGGGTATGAGATATAATTGGGGCGTTATCGGATAGTCATTTTTCAAATAGCCTAGTTCTTGTTTTGAAATGAGGCCCACTCCTCTCCATTCATATAGTGCTTTATGGAATTTTTCTTTTGCTCCTATTATGCTTGTAGAACTGGTGCGGCTATAGCATTCTCTGTCCTGTAACTGTGTCATTGCTTCCTTATTGTACATCTCTAAAGGCCATAGGACAACATTTCCGCCTTTATCAGACCATCTTACCACAATGTCTGGTCGTTGTTTAATTTTTTGAATTACGTTGTTATATTGAGTCCTTTGGTTGTGGTTTGTTTTGATAAAGTCTCTGCTACTGATTATAGCCAGTTCTTTCAGATCTTTGATTACTTTATCAACAAACATGTCTATTCCATCCTTAGGCATCACAGGGGTGAAGACAGATTTAGGTCTGAATGGCGTAGGTATATTTTCATATATGTCTAATTCTGATCTTAGTGCCACATCCATTGGAGATATTTGACTCCATTGATCTTCACAGTCCAATTCAGCCAAATCTTTTAGTAAGCTCATGTCTGCCACACAGAGATTACCAGTGTTCGTTGTTCCTATCTCATTTTCACTTGTTTCGCTTGTCACATTAAAGAAATGTTTTCGTAATTTGAGCTTGCGTGCAAATTGATACACATCTACCCTAGTTTGTGTGTAATCAAAATTAGTATTTGTACAGTATGTCAATCCTAAAGCTAAAATCTTTTCCTCTTCTGGGTTTAAAGCCATGGTAGATAGGTTAATTACTGTATTGTCAGTGTCTGGGTTAATAGTTATCTCCGTCTGTTCCTTCTGTAGGATGTTTTTGCGGTTCTTTGTTTTTCCCCATCGTCTGTCCTTCCTCTCCTTCTCTTTGATTTTGTGTTTTGGTTTTTTGTTGTTGTTCTTGGCGTGCTGGTCGTGGTCGCAGACTCAGGATGCGTTCCATGCGTAAAAAACCAAACTCTTGAACTGGCGTTGGGGCTTTACGATTAAGATTACCGGTTCCCGCACCCTCTGGATCTGATTCCACTTCCGAGCTCAAATCAGATTCACTTTGCTCGGTCGATCTCATTAGATTTGCTGCTGTAGAGGATAATTGCTGGCGACGAATGTTTTCAAATTTCTTGGAAAAAGTGTATATTCTTCCATTGAGATAATCATTGCGGTCCCTCTGAAATTTGATGGCTTTCCTATCTTTGATTATTTGCTCATGTTTTGCCACTCTTGTTTGTATATCTGCTAGGTGTTTTTTCACCTCATCTTGTTTATCCATTTGTTCAAGCTCTTTACAGATGATTTCTATTCTGGCCAAGATCTTTTCTCGATCACTCGTTGCAAATTTAATTAAAATTTGTAACATATTCTTTGATGACTGTGCGCTGTTGTCAGCCCACTCTTGTAACATTACAGGGTCCGGGTTCTCATACGTTGGTGCTACAAGAATTCTCAGTCTATTTGTATATATAGAACTCTAACCACTAGTATATGTAGTAGACCTTTGTACTTACTACCATTCCTATGTGATTTTGGAGTTTTTCTGTTTGTATCTCTTCCTTGAGTGACTTTACAACTTGTACATGTGCAATTTTTTCCTGTTTTTATCTCTTCCTTGAGTGACTTTAAACCTTGTACATTTGCAATTTTTTTTTTTCTGTTTGTATCTCTCATGCAACTCATGTAATCCAAAGTCCTTATGTAACGCAACTGGTTCTTTTGTAAAGCGCTCTGACACTTTCGGGTAATGTTCGCGCTATATAAAATCACATTAAATAAATAAAAAATAATTGACTAAGCCGCGAGGGGCATGCTGAGGCTGAAGGGATTGGAGTGCTGCCATAATACTCCCTCTGTGGTCATGTGCGCTGCGACATTCAGCCTGCTGTCGAGCGAGTGCCCGGCATTCTGCTCGAGCTGCCAAATCGAGTGCCCAGGTGAGAGGGGAGCCTGGGGCTGTGCCAGCGACCCCCTGCAATTGTGGAGACCTTGAGGCCGGTCGTGATGGTGGCAGGTCCTGACTGCAACTGAGTAGGCCCTGTTGAATGCGGGGGAAGAGACGCGGGGGGATTGGGCTGCTGTGGGTCTGTAGCCTGAGCCGCTGAGGTTGGGAGTGGTGGTGCTGCAGACCGACCATCCTGATCTACTGCAGCAGCGGGCGCTTGGGCCTGCTGACTCCCGGACCTAACGTGACTGCCTCCAGGGCCCAGGTGAGTGGGAAACACTAGGCTGGGTCATGCCAGGTGTGGGGGCATGGGGGTTGTGTCGGGCCCAGGCCCCACAGGAGAGGAAGAGCAGTGCCTACCAGGAACACAGTGTTGAGGGTTTGGAAGAGCTGGTCCATGCAGGAGCTGCCCCTGGCTGCATCTGGGGGGCCCCGTGTGACCCAAGCCTAATTGGGCCCACTTGCCTTCCTTGCTTTAAATCCTGGGGGCCGGTGTGCCACCCGGCGCTGCATGCAGCAGACTTACAGTTGGAGGTGTTTGCCCTGGATACTAGATGCATCCCTGATAGGCGCTGACTTGGCTGCACTGGGGCACCTGCGGCTCAATTGCTAGGCTTCACCACCATACAGCACCAGGCAGGCCCAAGTTTACATCCACGCCACCTGGTTGGCATAGACTTGCACGCCTGCAACATCACCTGGTGACCTAGTGGAGAGTATGTGCGGGCGTGGTCATGGGCAGCCTGTGCTCAGGGATGCAACAGGTACCGCTGTGCTCATCATCAGTCGTGGACCAACCCACTGGGGAACAAATAATGACTCTCCTGCATACCCAACACAAAATACATGGGGAACTAGTTAGACATTATACATTACTGCGCTGGTCCGGAAAGGCTTGCTGACTTCTACTTCGCACTTCACTTGCCCGCCATCACCCCTGAGTAGTGGGCGGCAGTAGAAGAACCCATCACACTGTTCGAGGTCCGTGCAGCCATCAGCCACGGCAATGCGCCTGAACCAGATGGTCTAACAGCCGAATACTATGAAGTGTACTCCTCCACACTGGCCCCAAAGCTGCTTGCCTTATACGATGTGTCTCTCTCGGCCTCTTCCCTACCGGGCTCTCTACGTGAGGCCTTGCTTGTATCTTTGCCTAAACCAGACAAGGACCCTACCACCCAGGGCTCCTACTGTCAGCTGGCACTACTCAACATCGATTATCATATACTGGCCAATGGTCTGCCAGACCGCCTGGCACCCTTGGTGTCCACTGTGGTAATGTATCGAGGGACAGCTGGAAAAAATCATTAATAACGGGGATTTTGTTTGTACTAATGCTAGCACCACTGTACAGAGGGCGAATTTAATAGGTGTATGTGAATGTGGTAAATCTGTACTTAGTGAGAAGCAGCCAGTAGCTACCACTGATTTTGACAGTAAACCGATTACACTAATGTCCTCTGCCCTAATTACTAAAAGTAGAACGCTAATGGATGGGATGGGTCAATATACTGATAACATTTGCGATAGACGTGGGATGGGTGAACCTTGGGAAAAGAGAAACATAAATATTGGTCGACCCAACACAAATGTGATACCGCCGGATAACACTCTCTTGTATCCTTCTATTAATATGGCTAATACTGCAAACTCGGGTCATCCTGTAAACTATGGCAGCTCATCGCTCCAGAACCAACAAGGTATATACCCAGATGGGGCTTTAGATAGCAGAATCCTATCTCGGAATCAGACTCAGAGTTATACCACTCAAGGGGAACTTCAGGGGGATACCAACCCCCCCATAAGTTTAATCTCCATCTCCCCCCAGCGGCATGTCCCTATGTAATGATTTTAGTAAATGTCCCCCCTTTGAAAATTAATCAAACGGAAACTACCCAACAACTAATTAATAAAGCCATGTATTGGTTATCCACATTTGCTATGAACTCTGAAGGATTAAATATTGGCAATCAAATTAACATGGCTAGAAGAGTACCATGGGTGGGAAATATTCCAAAGTCAATCGGGGGAGATTGTGTAGTAATACATTTTAAGAGACAGCACTATGTGAAATACCTTTTGGGTATGATCCCTAACTTTCCTGTGGCGTCTACACAAATGTTTGCTGTACCTTTGTTTTTTTTTACAGACCTCTGGGGTCAAAACAAATGATGAAGACTAGGCTGAACTATGCTCTGGGACCTGCTGTTTCCCCTGTCCCTATTCATGCTGTAGTACCCCCCCCTGTTAGAGAAGCAAATGCCTTAGATATACCTTTGACAAATAGGTTTGCGTCTTTGGAGGATTTGCAGGCATGCGATTGACATAGGGAAAATGAGGAGTTTGTGCCCCCTTTGACACATCAGGAGATAACCCACACTAGAGTAGGTCACTTACAGGCTGAAGAAAGGGATAATATAAAAGTATTGGTCTGGAATATAGCGGGGCTCAGATCTAAGAAGGATAATGAAGACTGGCTATCAATATTAAATGGATATGACTTAGTGTGCATCCAGGAAACGTGGGAGGTGGGTACTGTGTTTTATGATGGGTTTCGTACATTCCACACCCCCGCAATTCCATCTCGGTCTGGAAGAGCGAGAGGTGGTATAATAACGCTGATAAAGAACACTTTAGCTATAAAAATAATTGACTTAAATGTGCTGTCACCGTATTATCACCTATTAGTCTTTAGTGGGGTTTGTCAAGCAGATGTTTTATTAGTAAATTTTTATAATAATCTTTTTGAAGGCAATATCGCAGATGTAATCCGTTCTCTTGAATATGAAATAGAAAAAGCTATAGGCAGCCACCGTAAACATTTGCACATATTATGGGTGGGTGACTTTAATTGTCACAGCTGCCCAAAAATTCTAAGGCCAGTTTGTGGAATAGTTGGTGAGGACGGGGTTACACCATATCATTTTATACATCACGAATATGGGGAGGAATTAAATAGGCTCATGGTTACTAGGAATCTGGAGATTTGTAACCCTGTAGAGGAAGAAACGGGTACTTTGGTAAAAACCTTCGGGGATCCCAGAAATGGCTCAACGCTTGACTACCTTGTAGTGGAAACTGCTTTTAAGAAATTTTTATATCAGGTGGGAACCTTTGTCTCAAATTTTAGTGATCATGCCGCTCTGACTTTTACATTGGAATGGAAGGGCTGTTTCAGTAGCAATATCAAAAAAGTTGTGGCACCAAGTATAGCTAGGAAGTGCTTAAATGGGCTAAAATAAATAAAGATACACTAATCCCTAAATTAAATTCGTCATACCCAAGAAGAAATTGATACATGCCTTGCTTTGCAGGGAGATCCACAAGGTATAGTGAAAGCTTTTGGTACTCTGTTGAATGTGGTGGAAGATAATTTAAAATCTAACTTAAAGGCAAGCGTAGGAAAAACTCCACGTTGGTTTGATAGGGCCTGCACAAAATCTTTGAGTAGACTCCTTAATGTATTAAAGGAAAAGCCAAGAAAGAAAGTTTTGGTGAGCCTCTTGCGAGGCGAATATAAAAAATGCAGACAGGTGAGATTAGCGGCTCTAAAAGAAGAGGCATGGGAAAAACTGCGGGTAGCTTCCCTCCTAAAAAGTTCTAAAGAGTTTGGGGGATAGTTAATTCCCCATTCTTGTGTGAAGACTCAGATCCTTCTATAAGTACGCACGTGGGAGAGGAAGCCTGGGTGGATCACTATACTGCAATATTTGATTCGGTATATCCGAATGATGAGTACTCATCTAGCTCTAAAACAGATACACCGATCATTTTTTCAATGATAGAGGTGGAAAAGGGAATAAAACAGTGTAGTAGTGCCAAGGCTCGGGGTCCCGATGGCGCTCCGATTGATTTTTTCTTTGAACCATTGGAACTCTGGATTCCATTTTTAACAAATGTTTTAAATGCTATTGCAAAAGGTCCAATACCGGTTTCGTGGAAAACGACGGTAATTGTACCAATTTCTAAAAAAGGAGATAAAGCATTGCCAAAGAATTATCGACCTATTTCACTTATAGACGGCACCTGCAAATTAATGGGCCGTCTGGTTTTAAACAGAATTGAGGAATGGGCAGCAGACAAAAATATCTTAATTTCCACTCAATATGGTTTTAAAAAAGGGATGGGGACATTAGATCAGTGTCTAAATCTAAACCTAATTGCGGCAAAGTATACTAATGCAAAAGAGGGGAACATATTTATGGCGTTTATGGATCTCTCCGCCGCATTTGATTCAGTCTCACATGGGAAATTATGGTTTATTTTAAAAGAAATGGGTGTGGAGGTAAACATTATCTCCTTTATTAGACAGTTATATTCCCAGTCTACAGCTTGTGTAAGATATGGATCCCAGGGAGAATGCACAAGGGCCTTTCCAATTCATCGGGGGGTTAGGCAAGGCTGTGTCTTAGCCCCCCTTTTATTTTCTATGTACACAAATGGGGTAGAGTCAGCAGTAAATGCGAATGTTATCGATGTACCTAGAGTAAATAAAAAACAGCTACCCATACTACTTTACGCAGATGATGCCGTTCTAGTGGCAAGAACTGGCATAGCCTTACAAAAACTAATAAATAATTATGTATCTTATATGTCGGGCCTAGATTTACAAGTAAATGAAACCAAAACATTTGTTTTAGTAGTGGGGAAACAGCCAAGGAAATTACCAACTTTTTATATGGCCTCACGAAAAATTGAAATACCTAAAACTTTTTCATATCTGGGAGTACTTTTTAATAGTGAAGATACCTGGAAGGACATGGTTTCGAACAGATGTAATGCCTTGGAAAAAAAACACTATGGCTATTTGTTCTTTTACAAGAAAACTGGGCACTAAGCCTGTAGAACCCATCAAAAAAATTTATGGTGCCAGAGCTGTTGCTTCTGCTACATATGGCGCAGGCATTTGGGGTGTAGCTAATACTGATTCACTACAAAAAAAAGGAAGATATGTTCTTTAAAAAGTTATTTGCTATCCCCAAAGGGTGCTCTAACTATATTGTGCACCAGGAATTACAAGTCCCTTTCATTTCTGACTTGACATTTTTAGCCCCAGTTTTACTTTGGTATTCGATTTGGAAGAGAGATTCAGTGGGGCTTACACAAGGCATTATCCAAGATTGTATTCAGCTTGATAAAGCAAATCGAGTCCCTTGGCTGTGTTATGTTAAAAACACACTGATGAAGTTGGGTTTAGAGACCCTGTACTTAAATCCATCTGCCTGTAGGGGTACACCAAAAAGCTTAATTAAAGCAGGTGCTAAAGAATTTAGAGAAAAGGAAAGAGATAACCTAAATGGGGCCAAACCTACAGTAGCACTATATCTAACCCTACCGTGTATTATAGGAGAAACGAATTCATATTTGACATCTGTAACAAATCCCCGACTAAGGTTTAGATTAAATTTTATTCCCTGTTTGTTAGGTTATCCATCAGGGACTTATTCAGTAAATGAACTTCCAGTTTGTCCCTGTGATAAAATATCTACACAATCGACCTTACATCTGTTATTTTTTTGCAAATTTTATTCATGTATTCGGAAAAAGTATATTCACCCGCTGTTGCTAAAATATCATTTTATTCAATGTCGACCTGCCCTGTTTTTCCTCCAAATGCTCCCCAATCCATATGTTAACTATTGTGTAGCATCATACTTATGTTCGGCTTTATCAAAAGGAGGTTAGTGAGGTATTAGACTGTCCGTAATTCCAAACTGCACTAATTAGCACTTTAAAATAATTGTTTGGGTGGAGTTTATTCTGATAAGTATTCAAAATATTTTTAGATTTTAGATATTCGCTATTGTAATGTATCTTATTAATTTAATGGTATTGTTCATAAGAGGCACTGTGAGCACTTTAAGCACTATGCACTTTACTGATGATTCAGTTTGAAAAACATAATGGATGGTATTATTATTTTAAATGGTTCCTATCTGTTTTTTTTTTTTATTGTTTGTACATTTACGTGATTTTTAACTATACTGCCTGTGATATATTGTCTTTTTTTTAAAAAAAACATTTTTATGATCTTATCAATTAAGATTGAATAAAGTTATTAACCAACCAACCAACCACTGTGGTCCATGTTGATCAGAATAGGTTTGTACCATCCTGCAATACATCCCTTAATCTGTGCCGTTCCTTTCAGGTATCTAAATACTCGGTGCAGCATTGGCCTCACACGGGGTGCCTGGTGCTCAATCTTGAGATGGCCTTTGACACGCTTGAATGGGGATTCCTGTTTGATGTGCTACCGTGTTATGGCCTCAGGACACACTTTCTCCGCCTGGTGAGGTTATTATATACCTCGCTGTCAGCCAGAGTGAAGACAGGTTCTTACATATTAGACCCAGGCCAGTGCCCATACACAGGAGCACCAGGCAGAGGTGCCCTTTGTCACCGCTACTATTCTCCTTAGCCATAGAGCCGCTTGCAATGGCCATTCGAGCGAGCGGTGCAGACTGGTGAATACCACTAGGAGACAGGACACACATGCTCTCCCTCTATGCTGAATATTCGCGATATGAGGGAGACACCCGCCACGTTGGGTCGGATTCTCAGCAAGTTTGCCACCCTATCTGGCTTGAGAGTCAATTGGGCCAAATCCTGTTTGTATCCATTCACCCCCCTCTACCCTGATTCCACATTTGTCATTAATAGCGTCCCAGTCAAGTGGCAGCCCACCGCTTTCAGTTATTTAGGGATACAGATATACCATCAACCAACAGACCTGCTTGAAGGGAATCTCATGAGGGCGATAACTGCCGTTCTGCCTCAAATGCTTTTCTTGCGTGCTTCGCCATTCACTGTCATAGGGCGCATAGCGCTGCTCAAGATGGTGGTTCTGCCGCGGCTACTTTACTTTTTCACAAATGTCCCGCTGTATATTCGGCCCTCTGTCTTCCGCTCCTTTGAGAGCACCATTCTGGAATTTATTTCGGGCGGGTCCCGATGCTGTGTCGCTCTTTCTAAATTGTACCTGCTCACTGACCAAGGCGGACTTGCTGTGCCAAGCATGGAGCAATATTATCTGGCCACGCAGCTCCAATGGGTGGCTAAATGAGCCGATGGAATGAATCTTCAAGACAGGGCAATGCTCGCACGGCATGGTCCTTGCCATCGATAATTTAGCTTTTCCATCCCGGCAGGCACTGTAAACTGCCAACCCAATTACTAATAGAAGTTGCTTATAGATGCTTCCGCCGCAGCTTGTGCCTCGCGCACTCAACCACCCCGTTTGCACCTGCGTTATCGCTGCTGGGCACCCGAAGGTGTGGTCGGGCCACCTCACAGGCATGACTCTGGTTGGCAGTAGGCAGGCTTACACACCTTGGGCGACTTCTATCGCAATGGCACGCTCATGCCATTTGATACTTTAGTAGAAGACGACAGACTGCCAAGGGGTCAATTCCTCTTATACACTTCACTGCTAACTGAGCTGAGCTCCATGTGGCGAGACTTGTCACAGGAACCTCAAATGCACCTCACAATTCAATACCTGCATGTTATGGGCACAGGAAGGCACCTCACAAAATGGTTTGCCAGCTCATTGCGCCACCACACTGCACACTCTCTTGAGCCCGAGACACCATTGATATGCAGACTTGTACCACCCATGTACGGACCGTGAGTGGGTTGCCATACTGGAGGGCTCAACCCTCATTCCTAGAAACAATTGGTTCCGTCTAATACAATTCTACATAATACACAGAGCTTACCTGACCCCAACTAAAACAAACAGATATTTAATGTGAACCGATGCCCACTGTCCTAGATGTCGTTTGGTAGCTGCAGCCCCCCTTCACATGTTATGGGGTTGCCCTTTTCTTACCGCTTACTGGCAATATGTTACCACTCAATTGGCCAAGTGCATCAGGCGTATGGTGGCAAACACATGGGAAACATGTACCCTGGGTTTATTTCACAGACAAAAGTGACACAGGGTCACCTTACGGTTTATTGACCTGGGGTTGCTGACAGCCAAGCGTTTAATCACTAAAAGGTGGAAGCTAACAGAGCCCCCCTCCTATAACAGCATGGACTCACATACTACTGAATTGGGCACAGGCTGAAAGCGTCGCACTGTGTAGGGAGGACACATTAGGACTACGCAAAATCCCAATTGCTACCAATTGGGATGCTATATTGCAAGACTTCAAAAATGACCAGCGCTCTTACGTGCAGCACTCGGCTACTGCGGATGAGGTAGAGACGGCACTCACAGCATCACATAATCAGATTTAATGGGCAAGCACGGAAGGCAAGGCAAAGGGCTGCCCCTTGTGAGCGCTCCAGGTGCATAAGATTCCTAGAGAGACAACATGCAAGACTGCAGATAGTAATTGCATGTAGCGGGTGAACTACGGGTGAGTAGGAGTGACCTGAGCTGGGCAGAGTTTTACTTTTCTTCTTAGCCCTAATTTAAACTTCCCTTTCCCAGCACCATTCTCCATCATGGCTATTTGCCATTGCCTGTATCTCCTATACCCAGATCTCCTTTCCAACAGCTGTACTCAATTCATATTAGGAATAGACAGCACCGCAGATCCTACTATGGACACTAATGTCCTGTGATCCAACACAAAGCAGGCAAGGCAATTGAGTATACACTAGTCCACTAAACAGTAAGCTGCTTCATCGCAGACCTCACTTTGTCCTTCAAGTGGCTCTATTAAAGGCGCTTCCGCATGTGTTGATGTAAAATCTGTGAAAAAAATGTACTGCAGTACTGCTGACTTATACGTTGTACCTGTATTTTGTCTCATGCTTAAAAACAATAAAAAGATTTAAACAAAAACAAAATTGGAACACTTAGTCCATCCCAATTAAATGCTTGCCAGGATGAGGAATTATTGTTTCTTTGCAAAGTCATTACAAGACGTGCTGAACGGACTCATGAAACATTGACTGAATTGCCTCAAAAGTATGAGATCGGTGTGCAAAAATCTAAAGTGCTACAGAATACTTAAAATTAGATTCTAGTGACAGAGGCATTGATAACATGAGATTGACAGGAATGAAATTACAGATCAAAGAATTAATGAGAGTGCTTAGAAAATGGGGTGAATTCGACAAATGGGAAGGTAGATGATCAAAGAAAAAGAAAACGAAAAAAGTTAGAATAAAGGTACCTTCACTTGTAATTGATGAAGGAGAAGAGGAGATACACATGCTTCCCGTGAGAAAGGTGCCTGGGGGGGATATGCATATGTTCCCTTGACTAAGACTGATATTTTGTCTTTCATAAATGAATTCCTGAAATTGTGAGATAATCCAGTGGAATGGTACAGACAAGTTGAGCGGTTTGTGAAAATATTAAAGGTTCTTTGGAAGGATTTGGATACCTTGTTTGAGATTGTGGTTCCAGGTGTCATATGAACGGAGTATAAAGTGGCTATAGATTGGCCTGATGTAGAGCCGGCTAGGGATCCTAAAACAGGTGCTCCGTCACCAGTTGTAATAAAGAAATACAATCAGGCAATTACTCACTTGAAAAGCAAAATCTCTCCTAAAGAGAATTATTGTTAAAAATTGACAAAACACAGAAACTCAAAGAAACAGTTCATGCCTATTCTGAAAGATTGGTAAAGGCTTTTAGGCAGTACAGTGGAATGGAAAATGTGGCTGAGAAAGATATGGGGCATTTTGTTTATAGATTTGTGTATGGATTGAGACCTGAAATCTCCTCAATGATTCAACAGGATTTCATTTGCTGGCAAAACAAGCCGATGGATGAGATTCTGCGATATGTGAAGTACTGCGAAGATGAAATTGATGTGAAGCATAAGAAACTAAAAGAAAGGTTAATGATTGTACAAATGAAGGCTGTGCAAGGAGGACAGAATCAGTTGGCTTTTGACAGTACAATTCCATTGCTGGGAGGATATAATCAGGTCCCTATGATGCAGGGTGTTAATGGTTTGCAGCAACAGAATCTGCAGCCGCAAGGTAGAGGTCGGCCTATTCCGAATGGTCCCAGAATAGGTGTTGACGTGTCATCTTTGAAGAAAACAAATCCTTGCTATGCTTGTGGCAAGTTGGGCATTGGAAACGTGAATGTCGATCTAATCCTGCTAACATGGTGTGTGGAGGGGGGCGTGGCCAAGCCGCGGACAGAAATGGCCGCAAGGCATTGAAGCTCCGCCAGCCGACCGACGACACAAGCGTTTAACCCCACATCCTGTACAGCTACGATGGCGGTACGGACGTCGATGTTCCCCCGAAGCGGTGCTGCATAGTTTGCGATGCCTCCGGGACTACGCGGTGCCTACATGACGGCGCTGTAGACACCGGCGCCTGTGGAGCGGATACGGAGAACATGGCGGCCTGAGCGATCGTCGCGCCGGGCCGAAGCTCCTGCAGACATCGGAGCAGCCTCTTTCCAGGATCGGGGCCTTACATTGCCGGTGAGTGGCCCGGGTGCCGGTGTGTCTCTGCTCCCCCCCACTCTGAAATCGAGCGCGATCGTTTGGGCCGAGGCGGGGCCTGCTTGGCTCCCTTGTGGGTTTGGGGCTGCGCTGCCGCCTGGCCGCTGTGGACCCCCCTCGAGATTAGGCTGCTGTGGCGGTATACATAGCGGCGGCACGAGCGGTGTAGAGGGGGAGATAGCTTGAGACTGCCTGTTGCCCCCGGTGCCCGGTGCGCCTCCTGTGCAGCCCCCTACACTTTGCGGCCTGGCCTACTGTGTGCTCCACTACCCAGTCGGCGCATGTGAATTGAGCCTGGTGACCTGCCCCACCAACCTCTGCAGGCGACGCGGCACTGCTCCTAACGGCCACCCACACAGTGGGGTACTTTTCCAGCTGGCGACCTCTGGCCCCCTTGAGTTGCCGGTCCCTGGCCCACCGCTGCACTGCGCCACGAGATCCTAGACCTTTGGTGCCTTTCCCTCGGACCACAGACCGTTGGCCAGATTGGCATACTCACTATCGCCCTCCAGCCTCTGCACTGCCTCGGGCGTACCGCCATATTCCAGAACAACGCTGGGGGCTCGGTTCTGCAGCTGGGTTGATAGAGCTACTGCGGGCGCAGTACTGGCCGCTGTGGTGTCCTGTGGGTTCAATATAGTGCAGCGGCTCAGTGGCGTGCTCTTAGCCTAGACTCCAGGGGCGCTCCCTGCAACATCCTTAAGGCATCTCCGGTTAGCCGGCCGGATTCCATATTCTCGCCAGCGGCATGGGTCGCAAGGACCCGAAACAAAGAACACTCCCGTTTGAGAAACTTGCGGAGCAGACCGTGGAAGAAGGCCCAGACATGGCGGAGCGTGGCCCAAGCCCGGATCGTGACGCTACCACCGCGGCCCCTCCAGCAGCGTGGCTCCAGGAGATGAGAGCTGGCTTTCGGGCGCTAGATGGCCGTTTCGACTCCCTTGCCAAAACTCTCGAATCGATGTGCACCAAGATCCAGGCGCATGATAGGCGTCTTGACGTGGCGGAGGCACGGATCTCCGACATAGAAGACGGCACCGCGCAATCGACCAAGAGATTAGACAGAATGGAGCGCATACTGAAAGACGTGGCCATAAAGAATGAGGACCTCGAAGCGCGCAGCCGGCACAATAATGTTCGTATTCTCGGGGTACTGGAGTCCACCGCCACGGGTCACCTGGACCTCTTTGTAGAAACCCTACTGTCAGACCTGTTCTGGAGAGACTCTTTCACACCTGGTTTTGTGGTGGAGTGGGCCCACCGCACCTTGGGACCACGACCTAACCCGGGCCTGCCCCCTCGTCCTCTTATTGCCCATATCATGAACTTCCGGGATCGTGACACAGCCCTTCGCCTGGCAAGAGAGCGCGGTGACACTATCTGGCAGGGTTCTAAAGTCGCACTTTATCCAGACTTCACTGTTATGGTGCAGGAAGCCAGGCGCAAGTTTACCGGAGTGAAGGCCACGCTCCGAAATCTTGGCCTCAAATACGGCATGTTATATCCTGCACGGCTCAGGGTGGAGGTTGGGGGCAGGGTACGCATTTTTGACAATCCGACCGAGGTCCAAGAATTCTGTCACACCTATAAACGCAACAATGACCAGTCGCAGGAAGACAGAGGTGGCCCATCTCCTCCTCATAGTGGCTCCGTTGCAAGTTTGGAACTCTTCTCAGGCTCCGGTGTTGGGTGACATTGCTGTTCTACTGCCCTTTATTGTTATTAGACTGCGTGGGGTTTATATTATGGCACGGTTCAATATATTCTTCACAGTTGGTTGTCTGACGTGGCGTTGCCACCCCCCTTGGTGGATACCCTGGGTTTGTTCTGGTTGGTCCTGATGTACCTCTTTGAAGTAGCGCTGTTCCACTGTAAAGCAAATTGGTACTCTGTTTTTCGTTTGCAGGTTGGGGTATGCCTTACCTTTATTGCAGTAAGGCTGGGTGGTGGGAGGGGGGTACGGGAATGTTACAATGCCTTCATTATTGATTATCGTCATTGTTGGTTTTTGTTTTGGTCCACTGCTTCCAAAATGGAACTCGATCTAGTTAGACTCCTCAAAGGTCACGGATGGCGCAGCCGGGTTTGATTAATGGTCCCTCCAATTTGTCTCTGCTGTCCTGGAATGTCCGAGGTCTCAATAACAACCGTAAAAGACGGCAGGTGGTGCATTACTTGGTCAGGCATAATATAGACATTGCCTTCCTGCAAGAAACACACTTACCGGTTTCAGACACTGCACACTTTGCTTCGAGCTAGGGGGCCCACAGGTACTTCACTAAATTTAGTAATTATGCGAGAGGAACAGCTGTTCTCATACACAAGAGGATCCCCTTTAGCTGCCAGTTAGTTGTCAATGATAAGGAAGGCCGGTATACTATTGTCACAGGGTCCATGATGGGTCACAGGGTCACATTGCTGTGTGTCTATGCCCCCAACGCTGATTCCCCGGAATTTTTCCATACACTGCACGCACAGCTTTCCAAACTAGAACCCAGTCTGATTATAATGGGTGGGGATCTCAATCTCCTTCTCAATCCCGATTTGGACAGTACCTCCGCCTCACCTGATACAAAGCCTCGAGCGCGGCGCGCTCTGCTTGAACTATGCGACCAGTTTTCATTGATAGACATATGGTGCAGGCGCAACCCTACTCTTACCAATTTCACACATTATTCAGAACAACACAACACATGGAACAGGATCGATCTCTGGTTCCTCTCCCGGGTGTGTCCTCCTGGTATCAGACATTGACTACACTACCTAGAACGTAGTCGGACCACTCCCCGGTCCAACTTTGTCTCCATGTCCCGCGGCCAGAGGGGTTCGAGAGGCAGTGGCGCTTTCCTAGTCGCGCCCTCCTACATGACCTTTTCTGTCATGAGATCGGAGAGGCTATAGAGGACTACTTCACTATTAACACCGGCTCGGTGGACACCTGGGCTGTGCTGTGGGAGGGGTTAAAAGCCTACATCCGCGGTGTATGCATCTCCAAACATGCAGGGGTGCTTAAAGCTCTACGCACAACACTGACAAGGCTAGAGGGTGAACTCGCGGCTCTTGACAACGAGTCTCAACATGCCCCCACATCCGCCTCGAGGGGAGGAGGCTGGCCCTCCTTGCAGGCTACAGAGAGACAGCGGATCGCGAGATCCTCTACTTGGGCAAATATCAAACGGCCCGTCGTTACGGAGAAGGAGACCGCCCAGGTCGTACGCTAGCTCAAACTCTCAGGCCACTCTACAGCAAAGCATGCATCACCGAGATCCGCACCACGGATGGGACTCTACTCACGTCTCCCACCGATATCCGGAATGAATTCCGGTCATACTACACCACGTTATATGCATCTAGGTTGGGCCGTGACCCTACCGCACAGGAGGCGTATCTCTCGGAGATTGCCCTAGTATACCTAGAAAAAGATATGCAGGACTTCCTGGCGGAACCTATCACTGCGAACAAGGTACGTGGAGCTATCAAGGTGCTCCGTGGCTCCTCAGCCCCAGGCCTCGACGGATTTACCGGGGAGTTTTATAAGGCCTTTTTGGACCTCCTGGCACCGAAATTGATTGAAGTATATGCCGAGGCCCTGGAAAAACAGATCCTGCCTCCTACATTAAGTGAGGCAGTTATCATTCTCCTTCCTAAGTCCGGTAAAGACCCCTCCCTCTGCGGCTCCTACAGGCCACGTTCCCTATTAAATGTCGATTATAAAATCCTTGCAAAAATTGTTGCTAATAGACTTTCGCAATTAATGGAATTCATCATCTCCCCAGCACAATCTGGTTTTGTCCCGCATCGTTCGACCTCCTTAAATCTACAGACCTTGTTTGCGGTACTTCATAGAATAAACCCAGAGGTTCCGGCTGCGGCAATTCTTCTCAACACTGAAAAAGCCTTTGATACACTTGATGTCCTTCTTTGTATCCATCATGCATCGCATGGGCATGCCAGCTGGCTTTATAGCCTCTATAGGCTTATTATACAGTCGGCCAACGGCAAGGCTTCGCATAAACGGAACCCTCTCGGACTCCTTCTCGCTAACCCGCGGCACACGCCAGGGATGTCCTTTGTCACCCCTTCTGTTCATTCTCGCCATGGATCCCTTAATACGGCACTTCCAAGAGCGGCATCTACACAGGGGACTACCGTTTAAAACAGGCCCCCTTTTGCTTTCCTTATATGCCGACGATACTATCCTCTATGTCCGGGAGCCGTACCTGAACCTAGACCCGCTCCTCCGGGAGATTCTTCGCTTTGGGCAGCACTCTGGTTTGGGCATTAATTGGCACAAATCAATTATTTTTCCCTTAACCACTAGCATGTCCCCCTGGGCTTGTAAATTTCCCTTGGAATGGTGCTCGGACTCATTCAAATATTTGGGTATCCATATACACTTAGACCCGGTCCAGATTGTCCGACTTAATTATGGACAAGCGGTAGCAAAGTTGGAGACTCAGGTGGAGAGGTGGCTGCGTCTCCCACTGTCCATTGCAGGCAGAATCGCCATAATTAAGATGATGGTCCTCCCTAAATTTCTATATCTTTTTAATAATATCCCCATTCCCCTCACGCATAGCTTTTTTTCATCACTACGATCCCATCTCATCCGACTGGTCTGGGGTGGCAAACAGCCACGTGTTAGATGGAGGATACTCACTTTACCATATGATAGGGGCGGTTTTGGGGTACCGGATTTCTACTTATCCTATCTAGTGGCGCAGTGTAGTTTCGCCTTCGCTTGGTACCACCCAGATGTGACAAGACTGGTAATATCTAGGTTAAACATACCCCATTACCAATGGTTGAGTGTAGATTTCCAACCCAGATTTAGGTCCTGATGAATTGCCGCTTGATCCATTAGGGACTACTAGGGCAAGAAACATGTTGACCGTATGATTTAAAGTGCAACTGTCTTTTACATCACTTTAGACAGTTGCCACATTTCTAGTTTTAATCAGGTGGGGAGTCAGGAATATTAAATTAGTTGCCCTGGTTTCTCCCAGACCTGTTTTAATCCACTTTGTCTCCATTGAGCACTATACACTTCACTGCACTTCTACACTATAGGGCCCCTCACACGCACCTCACCAAACGGCAGGAATAAAAGATCTCCGCCAAAGAGCCCCCACTGAGGGTGCCCGTCGGGTATTGCAGCGCCGACCCGACGAGGAGCATGCCCAATGATGAAGCATGACACCCAGCGGGCTGGGTGTGTGAGGGCACTATTTCCGAAAGGAAGGATTCCCCATCCTTCCTTTTGTTAGCCAGTTATTGATACTTCCATCGCTATTTTCCCGCCTTTCACTTCAGGAACTGCATACCCTCTTTATTGCTATTGATGCTAGGGCCCGTATGCTGGACCTTTATCGCCCTTTTGGTCTCTCTTTGTTGTTGACATACGCAGCAAGGTTTCTCCCACATCACAAGGCTGGTTGAACAGCTTAGCCCACTGCAGCACAAATAGCGAGATATACTCCAGCACGTTACCTAGCACAGCACGCTCCAAGGATATCTGGGGCCCATATAAGATATACATTGACACCCTTCCCAACTCCACCACTTCCTAGTCCAGTTCGGGTATTGTACCCACAGGTATAGGATAGATCAACTGATTCACACACACACAAGCCATATCAGATATCATCTTACACTGCAGGATCTACCACTTCCGCTCCCACACCACTTCTGTATATTTATGCTTCTTTGGGATCGAGGCAACACTTGCTCCGCAGACACAGCCTGCTCCATCGATAGACTTGGAGGGATACTTCAGGCATCTGATTAGTCAACCTCATGCATTCAATATGTATGTTCTATAATCATTGTTTTGAGACCAGGTGGTGCCTACTGTTTTCTTCTATATCAATGTGATGTTTACATGACGACAATGTTTCTGTCTTACAGTGACCAATAACGACTATAATGGATATGTCGAATTTGATAATCAATAAAAAAAAAGTTTAAAAAACACGGTGTGTGGAAATCAGGGTCAGAATGGAGTGTATGCACAGTCCCAGGGAAATGGCATGGTTCAGACTCAAGACAAGGAGTTAAAAATCAAAATATACCTCAAGCTCAAACAATGCAAATACCCCAAACCCTGATGCCCAAAAACAGCCATGTTCAGAGATAGAATATGGATCAAATCCCAACTGTAATTATGAATCCTTTTGTGAATCAGGGTATGACCCAACAGTATTCATTTATTCAGATAGATGATTTCGACTCAGACCCGTCAGCATGACGGGGCCTGAAAGGGCAATGGGACTGCGTGCTTGGCACAGCCTTAGAGGTAGACCAGAGTGGTCTCTATGTGGACGGTGAAGTGAATGGGAACCCTGTCTCTACAAGTGTCTCTACAAGTGTCTACCCCTGTTTCAGAAGCAGTACATTTCAAAATAGGGTCTTTGAGGATCGACATAGTTTTGTGGTGTGTGATTCGAGTCCAGTGAATCTACTTGGACAAGACTTGCTATGTAAACTAAATTGTTCCATCTGTTCTACTCCAAATGGCATTGAATTACATATGAATGATGAGGACATTGTTTTGAAGTTTGCTCGACAGAGATTGGATATTGGAATGTATCCTCTATTGACATAAGATGACCTACCCAAAGAATTGAGAGACACTGTGTTGCCTAGAGTATGTGACTCTACAGGAAAAGATATCGGACTTATTAAGGCTGTAGAACCAGTCCATATCACTGTGAAGTCATGCTGAATTCTCAAGAATCCCACAATACAATTTGACTCCTGATACTATTGCCGGAATCACTCCTGTGATTGACTCAACGATTGAGCAAGGAGTCCTCAAGGATATAATGGGGAGTCCATGTAACTCACCCATTATGGGCTTACAGAAGCCCAGTGGCAAGTATCGTATTGTGCAGGATTTACCAAAGGTCAGCTCCATTGTTGCCCTCTGGTACCGAATCCAGGTGTGAATTTGTTTCAGATTCCATGTGAAGCGGGATGGTTTTCCGTCATTGATTTATGCCAGGCATTTTTCTCGAGTCCACTGCATGGGGATAGCCAATATCTCTTTGCTTTCTGTTTCTGCAGTCTGTTTTCGCATGGTGCCAAGTCCCACCAGGATATACGGAAAGCCCCTCAAAATTCAACCAGATACTCAAAAAGATTCTTGAGTCTCTGGTAATGCCTTACCATTCAGTTTTGGTGCAGTATATTGATGACCGATGGGTGGCGTCAAATACGAAGAAGCTTGCAGAATTGACACAATTACCTCATTGAATCATTTAGCTAATAATGGACAAATTGTCTCCAACAAAATTACAGTTCTGCCAAAAAGCGGTCTTGTACTTGGGACATCATATTCAGAAGGGAGCGATGAAAGTGTCCCAAGGAAGAATCTCTATAATTCTTAACATGAGTACACCAACCACTAAGAAAGAAGTCTGCATGTTCCTGGGAAAGGTGGGCTACTGTCGACAGTGGATTCCCAACTTTTTCCTGACAGCCAAACCTCTTCAGAGGTTGACACACAAAGACATGTCTAATCTGGTACCATGGGATGATAGTTGTACAAGTGCCTTCACAGAATTGTAGAAAGGTCTTTGTCATGCCTCGGCTCCTGGAATCCCAGATTACAAGTGCTTTGTGTTGTTTTGCAGTGAGAGAGAAGGCTGTAATCTTTCAGTGCTGACACAGATACACAGCAGTGCATGCAGAGTAGTGGTCTATTTTTTGGCTACACTTGATCCTGTTGCCGCCGCGTTGCCTGGATGTTTGAAAGTGGTTGCTTCAACGTGTGTGAGTCTTGAGCAGTGCGAAAGCATAGTTATGGGGCATGCTCTGACTTTATTTGTACCCCACTCGGTTAAAGTGCTGTTAACCTGTACTCGGATACAGTAACTCACCTATAGCCGACTCGCCAGGTATGAGCAAATCATCCTGGGTGCACAGAATGTCACCCTTAGGAGGTGTACAACTCTGAACCCTGCAACTTTATTGCTCCTTCCTGGAAAGAGACTGTGAATGATGAAGCTGAACATGATTGCCTTGATGTGACTGAACAGTGTACCAAACCAAGACCTGATATACAAGATATGCCTTTGCCTGAATCAAATCATGTGTTGTTTGTTGATGGCTCTTGTTTGCGAGATCATGAATTGTACTGTTACAGGTGTTGTAGAAGCTTCTAGGAGTGTTTTCAGCACAAGTGGTGGAGTTGGTAGCCTTGACAAGAGCATGCTGTGTCTCAGACCAGCTAAAAGTGACGATAATACCAATAGTCAGTACAGCTTTGGAATCGTACATGACTTCGGGTAATTGTGGTCGCAGCGTAGGTTCATGACTTCCTCCGGTTCGCTGACCCATAATGGGGAACGTATAAGGAACCTTTTGCTGTCCTTACAATTGCTCACCCAAATTGCTCTGGTGAAGTGTGCTGCCCATAGGCTATGTGACTGTTGGCAATCGTTATGCTTATGAGATTGCCAAATTCTGTGCCTTGAATGGACGTACTTTTAATGGGATCCCAGTAATGGAATGTCAGATGTCACAAATTACACCTTGTTGTTAACTACTGTTGATAATTGGGAAGAAGTTAAAAGACTACTGGAAGAAGTACCAGAACCTGAACAACAGGGTTGGATTAGAGCTGATTGTACCAAAAGAGAAGATGATGTGTGAATTTATACTGATGGCAGACCTGTGTTTACCGATAGCTTGTTACTACTGATAGCAAGACATTAGCATGGTACCGCGCATGTAGGGAGTGATGCGTCTCTTCAGATAGACATGGGTTAATCAGAGATTCAGATTGATGGCTGAGAATTTGTGTCATAGATGTGTAGTATGTCAACAACAAAATGCTGGAAGGAAAACGTAAGTCCCAATGAGTCACATAGGGATCTCAGGAGGTCTCTTTAACCGAATGCAAATGGACTTCATTGAGATGCCTATTAGCAAAGGTTTGAGATATGTTTTGGTGATTGTCTGTATCTTTTCGGTGATTGTCTGTATCTTTTCAAGGTGGGTGGCAGCCTACAAGAAGAAACAACAGTCTTACAGTGGCAAAATTGTTGTTGAGAGTGTTGATTCCACAGTTTGGTTTCCCCGACTTGTCTTGAGTCAGACCAAGGACCTCATTTTAACAATAAGATCCTGAAGATGTTATGTGCAGCGTTACACGTTGAGCAGACACTCCAATCCAGTTACCGTCCAGAGACTTCTGGGCTGGTGGATCAGATAAACAGCACATTGAAATCCAGATTGGCAAAGGTGTGCGCTTCTACATCTTTGAAGTGGCCTAATGCATTGCCTCTTGTGTTGATGAGTCTGCAAAGTACTCCAGATAGGAGAACAGGATTATCGCAACATGCAATCATCATGGGAAGGGCTGTGAGACAGTCAGCTGTGCCTGCAAATGCTCTTCTAAACATCATAGATGATTTGATTCTCAACTACTGCAAAGGTTTGGCTGATGTGGTGCATTTTGTGTCTCCCCAGGTCGGAGAGGCTGCAATTGCAACTCAACAGGAGGAGTGCCAAGACCGCAGTCCCAGCGACTGGGCAATGGTGAAGAAGCATCTACAGATGTTGTGCTTGGAACCTCATTGGCATGAGCCTTACCAGGTGATCCTTGTTAGCACTACTGATGAGAAATGTGGAGGTCTCCAGAACTGAGTGCATGCTGCCTACACTTCCTGAGTCTCATGTCCCCTTGATATAACAGCTCCTGATGTGCCGGTGGTTAGAGTGAGAAAGAGGGAGCAGGTTAGTCAAGCTGTTTGGGACCAGCAAGCAGCTGGAACAGCACTCGCTTGGCCTGAGGGGGGTCAGAGAGTCAACTATTGTTGGTATAGAAGGGTCACTGCCAGTAGAGTTGACTACGAGATATATAGACCCTAGCGAAGGGCCTAGTACAGAAAGAAAGTGAGTTGTACTCGGAGACTGTTGCTCCAGAAGACAAGACATACTGCGAGTGCTTCAAATCATTCCTGAGAGTTCTGCTCAGTCTGACTAGAGGGACATCGATGATGAAGGTCAAGCTGTAAGGAGATCAAAAAGAGCGTCAGTACCCAGCCAAAAGTACTCCTCTCCTGAATGGACTTATTGGCAGCCAATGGCTGGGAGAGAGCGTTTCATACTTTCTGCCATAACAATTCAAGTTCACCTTAACCTCCTTGAATCGAACTTTGCAGTACAGTTAAAGTTTGAACTTGGTGTACCATTGAATGGACAGACAATTTTCCTGAACAAAGTCATCAACAAAGCTGATCTGTGCATTTATTCCGCCTAAACTGTGCTTTGCTGTTGTGCTAAACTTTACTGAACTGCTAAAAACCAAATGCTGCTAATCTTCAAAAGCTAAATGGTCTGCTTTTTAGAACTCATGGAGTCTGTCACTGCAACCTCTCTTGGACACAAATGTATATATGCAAGAATATTTTTCTGTTATTACACTGTCAGTTCCTTTGCTTATTATTCTGAATTTATCTAATTATTTACCTGTAGAAGATTTGAAGATTACAAATCCTTTCAAAACTTCTTCAACCACTTGTACTAGTGTTACTGCATTAGATGATAAAACCTTACACTTAGATTCATCAAAAGGAGATTATTCACTGAATGTATATACTAAGTCTAGGAAGGTAGGGTCCTTCTAGCATTAGTTACCCCACTTTTTACCTGGTGTCAGTGTGTTTTGACATAGTCTGCTGGGATCCTGCTAAGTAGGACCCCAACAACTGTGCTTTCTCCCTAAATTGACACAAGAAGTACTTTGGTACCTCCACAATTGGCTACTGGTGTACCTTTGTAAGACCCTAGTATATGGTACTAAGGTACCCAGGGCATAGGCTACAACAGTGGTCTCCTTGGGCTGCAGCATGTATTGTGCCACTCTATGGGAGTCCACTTAAACTGTGACTACAGGCCTGCCATTGCAGCCTGTGTGAGTTGAGTGCTTGCACCTCTCGTGATACAGATATGTTTCCTTATATCCAAGGTCACTGCACATTAAACTTATAAGTCACCCCTATGGCAGGGTGCTTGGTTATAAGTGTGATGGAGCCCCTGCATGAGCAGGACATCCCTACAAACCCTGGAGTTGGTTCTCCAGGCTATGTAAGTACGGTCAGACATTTTCAGACATATAGTGGACATCAGTCATTACGAGATGTCTAACTATATAGTGGCTGCACTGAACCCAGTCATATTTGGTATCAAATATGTTGAAATCATACCCCAACACCGATTCCAGTGTTGGAAGTATAATCCCATGTACTGGGGGAGCTCCTTTGGGGACCCCCTGTACTCCTGGTAACAGCTTTTCAGGGTCTGCAAGCAAGCTGGTGCTGCTGATGACCACAGATACGATTCTGCCCTCCCGCTGCTGAGCCAGGCTCGAGCAGGGGGAAGGTAGGACAATAGGTTTCCTGTCACAGGGAGGTCTGAACACCTCCCAGACAGGACTTAGTGTATTGGGCTGGGGTGGGGGCACTTGCTAATGCCACCAGACTGATTTGAATGTCACATTTGGTGCCCTCCTTGCATACTCCAGTTTGAACCAGTTGATGGAGCCCTTGGCTTCCGCTCTGGCGCAAAACTGGACAAAGGACATGGGAGTATCCTCCCCTCTGTCCAGCCCCTCCTCTGGGAGGGACCTCAGAGTTGTTCCAAATCTGTCCTTAGGGTACTTAAGGGCTTACCTGTGGGTGGGTCCTTAGATTTGTCGTGGGACAAGACTCAAACCTGAAACTACGTTGCTTTTCAATCGTCTGGACATTTGGACTTTGTTAGACTTCAACTGGAACCAAGACTGCAGCAAGGAAGACTCCTGCTGCTCCTGGTCTCGCTGTTCTACAAGTCTTCATCATCTGTACTTCATCCAGGTTCTTCAACAGACCTGTGGGCATCAAGGACACCCAAATAAATCTCCCTTGCAGTGAAGGAGTCACTCCCCTCCATCTGCAGGCACTGCAACGAAGCTGACTGGTCTGCTGCGCCTGCATCCTATGGATTTCCTGAGGCTCAGCAACACAGGTGGTGGTTCTGCAACTCCCTAGAGGCCTGCCCTTTTCTTTCTGTAATTTTCAGGCCAGCAGAACCGCTGGGACCGAACCCCTGTGTACAGCATCGACCTGCTGTTGCCAAGGCTTGTTGGCTCTGCACTTCAGAGATCTTCAGGCTACAAAAAGCTCCAGCCTCCAGCACCTCTTCCTTCCAAGGTCAACATCCTCACTGCATCCTCTGCACCGTGGGCCTCCATCTTTGGTGAGTTGCTTGAGGTCCTCTGGTGACTAATGTGCCTTTGGCCTATGGGTCCTTCTGAGGGTCTTCTCTTGCTTCAGTGGGCTCCCCTGCTTGCTCAGGGTCTGCTCCAACTCTCATGCTGTTAGTGAGTCCATTGGATCTTGCTGGTCCCAACATTGCTCCCTTTTCGCCTTCCACACCAGTTGAAGCTACCAAGGCTTGTTGGTGCTCCTGCCAGACACCGACCACCTAGTCACTGACATCCAACGTGGGACAGCTTGTGCATGGCTCCTGGTCTTCCTCAGTGTCGCCTGGTCCTCACAGCTGCAGCAACAAGGTCACTGTCAACTCATCAGAACCTCCGACATCGGTAGGCATTGTGTCTCCGTGCCTCCTGGTCACCTCCGAGTAGACTAGATTTGGTCCCTCTGCTTGAAGGATCTTCACTTCCGGAATTGATCTTGCATTCCACTGAACTCCTTCACAGTCTTCTCTAGAGGCATATTCTTCGAAGTCGTTCATTGTTGTCTACGGCAGGTCCTGACTTCACTTCACCCCTATGCACCCAGCTTCCCTGGTGTAGGTAACCTGGTTCCCGGGGAATCCACAGGTGGGGTGGCTCTCCAACATTCTGTCTTCTATTAGGGCTCAATGCTCCCTTGTTGTGCCAGTGTTGCTTTGAGCATTGAACCAATGGCACCAGAGAGAAGAACATTGAAGCAGAGGAGATACCTTAGCTAAGGCCTCAGAGATAGAAAGGAGGATGGGGGGTTAACAAGTGGCAGAGGAGACGTCCTGCTTCACAAGGCATTAGCTCTTATTAGTGAGGCAGGTGGGAGTAGTTTTTTCTTCTATTTCAGGTTTTTTAATATATTTTCTCATAAGTCTCACATTTAGTGTGGCTTATGAGATACTAAAAAACTGCCCATGAAATGATCTCATACACACCACCCCTGTGCTCAGCCCTGCTCTTCTCGCTTTCTCCAGTCTTTCCATAAAGTTTTGGAGGGGCGCCCGACTTCAAAATATTTTGGGAGGGGGGCTCACAGTAAAAAAGTTTGAAGACCTCTGCTCTAGAGAGTGTCCGCACACTTGTCCCATTATCCGCCGAATATCCTGGTCAAATAATGTCATCCGCCATGTGAAAATGGCCCTGAAGACTTCTCGATGCTGAGTGTCATAGAGCTCATCACTTGCCGAGCATTGACGGGTATTCCTGAGGCAGCATCCTGGCTGAGCCTCGCGACCGCAAGGAGAGCAGGTCGCGATCTGCGAGGCTGACCGGCGGCGCCGGGAATTGGTGGTCGGCGGCACCGATTTTGAACAGCGGCCCCTGATTGCCCTGCTGATGAGATTAAGGCAGCCACTGCCCTGAATACTACCTGGGCTGGTGGTGCGCTGTTGTGTGGCGTCAGACCGGGAGCTGGATTTGAGTGGCCCTCGGGGAGAGGCACGGCGCTCAGGCGGGCCCTGCAGAGACGTGCCTCTGGTGCCAGAGGCATAATGAGTGGTGGTGCTGCCAGCCACCTGGCCATACGTGCTTACCACTGGCTGTGACTTTGGTGGGAAAGCCAAGGGGCTCTATCGAGCCTAGGCTTGACTGGGAGGTGGGGGATCGGATGGCGCCGCGCCCCCAGGGCGGCCTGTTCTGCCTCGGTCAGGCCGTGTCCCTAGGCTTCTACCTGCCCATGCGAGTCCCCCCTCGATTTGCCCAAGGCGCCACCTGGAGGCTGCTGGGGAGCCGCTGCTCTGTGGCGGAGGGCAGCAGCTGAGGCTCTCAACAGATTCGGCAGTGAGCCGCCCTCGGGTGACTCAAGATGCCCCTACCTGGTGGCAGATGCCCCTGACTAAGCCGCGAGGGGCCTGCTGAGGCTGAAGGGATTGGAGTGCTGCGATAATACTCCCTCTGTGGTCGAGTGCGCTGCGACATTCAGCCTGCTGTCGAGCGAGTGCCCGGCATTATGCTCGAGCTGCCAAATCGAGTGCCCAGGTGAGAGGGGAACCTGGGGCTGTGCCAGCGATCCCCTGCAATTGTGGAGTACTTAAGGCAGGGAGACGGGTGAGGCCGGTCGTGATGGTGGCAGGTCCTGACTGCAACTGAGTAGGCACTGTTGAACGCGGGGGAAGAGACGCGGGGGGCATTGGGCTGCTGTGGGTCTGTAGCCTGAGCCGCTGAGGTTGGGAGTGGTGGTGCTGCAGAGCGACCATCCTGATCTGCTGCAGCGGCGGGCGCTTGAGCCTGCTGACTCCCGGACCTAACGTGACTGCCTCCAGGGCCCAGGTGAGTGGGAAACACTAGGCTGGGTCATGCCAGGTGTGGGGGCCTGGGGGTTGGGTCAGGCCCAGGCCCCACAGGAGAGGAAGAGCAGTGCCTACCAGGAACACAGTGTTGAGGGTTTGGAAGAGCTGGTCCAGGCAGGATCTGCCCCTGGCTGCATCTGGGGGGCCCCGTGTGACCCAAGCCTAACTGGGCCCACCTGCCTTCCTTGCTCTAAATCCTGGGGGCCGGTGTGCCACCCGGCGCTGCATGCAGCAGACTTACAGTTGGAGGTGTTTGCCTGGATACTACATGCATCCCTGATAGGCACTGACTTGGCTGCACTGGGGCACCTGGGGCCCAATTGCTAGGCTTCACCACCATACAGCACCTGGCAGGCCCAAGTTTACGTCCACGCCACCTGGTTGGCATAGACTTGCATGCCTGCAACATCACCTGGTGACCTAGTGGAGAGTATGGGCGGGCGTGGTCATGGGCAGCCTGTGCTCAGGGATGCAACAGGGACCGCTGTGCTCATCATCAGTCATGGACCAACCCACTGGGGAACAAATAATGACTCTCCTGCATACCCAACACGGAATACATGTGGAACTAGTTAGACATTATACATTACTGCGCTGGTCTGGAAAGGCTTGCTGACTTCTACTTCGCACTTCACTTGCCCGCCATCACCCCTGAGCAGTGGGCGGCAGTAGAAGAACCCATCACACTGTTCGAGGTCCGTGCAGCCATCAGCCACGGCAAAGCGCCTGAACCAGATGGTCTAACAGCCGAATACTATGAAGTGTACTCCTCCACACTGGCCCCAAAGCTGCTTGCCTTATACGATGTGTCTCTCTCGGCCTCTTCCCTACCGGGCTCTCTATAGTGAGGCCTTGCTTGTATCTTTGCCTAAACCAGACAAGGACCCTACCACCCTGGGCTCCTACTGTCAGCTGGCACTACTCAACATCAATTATCATATACTGGCCAATGGTCTGCCAGACCGCCTGGCACCCTTGGTGTCCACTGTGGTCCATGTTGATCAGAATGGGTTTGTACCATCCTGCAATACATCCCTTAATCTGTGCCGTTCCTTTCAGGTATCTAAATACTCGGTGCAGCATTGGCCTCACTCGGGGTGCCTGGTGCTCAATCTTGAGATGGCCTTTGACACGCTTGAATGGGGATTCCTGTTTGATGTGCTACCGTGTTATGGCCTCAGGACACACTTTCTCCGCCTGGTGAGGTTATTATATACCTCGCTGTCAGCCAGAGTGAAGACAGGTTCTTACATATTAGACCCAGGCCAGTGCCCATACACAGGAGCACCGGGCAGAGGTGCCCTTTGTCACCGCTACTATTCTCCTTAGCCATAGAGCCGCTTGCAATGGCCATTCGAGCGAGCGGTGCAGACTGGTGAATACCACTAGGAGACAGGACACACATGCTCTCCCTCTATGCTGAATATTCGCGATATGAGGGAGACACCCGCCACGTTGGGTCGTATTCTCAGCAAGTTTGCCACCCTATCTAGCTTGAGAGTCAACTGGGCCAAATCCAGTTTGTATCCATTCACCCCCCACTACCCTGATTCCACATTTGTCATTAATGGCGTCCCAATCAAGTGGCAGCCCACCACTTTTGGTTATTTAGGGATACAGATATACCATCAACCAACAGACCTGCTTGAAGGGAATCTCATGAGGGCGATAACTGCCATTCTGTCGCAAATGCTTTTCTTGCGGGCTTCGCCATTCACTGTCATGGGGCGCATAGCGCTGCTCAAGATGGTGGTTCTGCCGTGGCTACTTTACTTTCTCACAAATGTCCCGCTGTATATTCGGCCCTCTGTCTTCCGCTCCTTGAGAGCACCATTCTGGAATTTATTTCGGGCGGGTCCCGATGCTGTGTCGCTCTTTCTAAATTGTATCTGCTCACTGACCAAGGAGGACTTGCTGTGCCAAGCATGGAGCAATATTATCTGGCCACGCAGCTCCAATGGGTGGCTAAATGAGCCGATGGAATGAATCTTCAAGACAGGGCAATGCTCGCACGGCATGGTCCTTGCCATCGATAATTTAGCTTTTCCATCCCGGCAGGCACTGTAAACTGCAGACCCAATTACTAATAGAAGTTGCTTATAGATGCTTCCGCCGCAGCTTGTGCCTCGCACACTCAACCACCCCGTTTGCACCTGCGTTATCGCTGCTGGGCACCCGAAGGGTGGTCGGGCCACCTCACAGGCATGACTCTGGTTGGCAGTAGGCAGGCTTACACACCTTGGGTGACTTCTATCACGATGGCACGCTCATGCCATTTGATACTTTAGTAGAAGACGACAGACTGCCAAGGGGTCAATTCCTCTTATACACTTCACTGCTAACTGCGCTGAGCTCCATGTGGCGAGACTTGTCACAGGAACCTCAAATGCACCTCACAATCCAATACCTGCATGTTATGGGCACAGGAAGGCACCTCACAAAATGGTTTGCCAGCTCATTGCGCCACCACACTGCACACTCTCTTGAGCCCGAGACACCATTGATATGCAGACTTGTACCACCCATGTACGGACCGTGAGTGGGTTGCCATACTGGAGGGCTCAACCCTCATTCCTAGAAACAATTGGTTCCGTCTAATACAATTCTACATAATACACAGAGCTTACCTGACCCCAACTAAAACAAACAGATATTTAATGCGAACCGATGCCCACTGTCGTAGATGTCGTTTGGTAGCTGCAGCCCCCCTTCACATGTTATGGGGTTGCCCTTTTCTTACCGCTTACTGGCAATATGTTACCACTCAATTGGCCAAGTGCATCAGGCGTATGGTGGCACACACATGGGAAACATGTACCCTGGGCTTATTTCACAGACAAAAGTGACACAGGGTCACCTTGCGGTTTATTGACCTGGGGTTGCTGACAGCCAAGCGATTAATCACTAAAAGGTGGAAGCTAACAGAGCCCCCCCTCCTATAACAGCATGGACTCACATACTACTGAATTGGGCACAGGCTGAAAGCACCGCACTGTGTAGGGAGGACACATTAGGACTACGCAAAATCCCAATTGCTACCAATTGGGATGCTATATTGCAAGACTTCCAAAATGACCAGCACTCTTACGTGCAGCACTCAGCTACTGCAGATGAGGTAGAGACGGCACTCACAGCATCACATAATCAGATTTAATGGGCAAGCACGGAAGGTGAGGCATAGGGCTGCCCCTTGTGAGCGCTGCAGGTGCATAAGATTCCTAGAGAGACAACATGCAAGACTGCAGATAGTAATTGCATGTAGCGGGGGAACTAAGGGTGGGTAGGAGTGACCCGAGCTGGGCAGAGTTTTACTTTTCTTCTTAGCCCTAATTTAAACTTCCCTTTCCCAGCACAATCCTCCATCATGGCTATTTGCCATTGCCTGTAGCTCCGATACCCAGATCTCCTTTCCAACAGCTGCACTCAATTCATATTAGGAATAGACAGCACCGCAGATCCTACTATGGACACTAATGTCCTGTGATACAACACCAAGCAGGCAAGGCAATTGAGTATACACTAGTCCACTAAACAGTAAGCTGCTTCATCGCAGACCTCACTTTGTCCTTCAAGTGGCTCTATTAAAGGCGCTTCCGCATGTGTTGATGTAAAATCTGTGAAAAAAATGTACTGCAGTACTGCTGACTTATACGTTGTACCTGTATTTTGTCTCATGCTTAAAAAACAATAAAAAGATTTAAACAAAAACAAAATTGGAACACTTAGTCCATCCCAATTAAATGCTTACCAGGATGAGGAATTATTGTTTATTTGCAAAGTCATTACAAGACGTGCTGAACGGACTCATGAAACATTGACTGAATTGGCTCAAAAGTATGAGATCGGTGTGCAGAAATCTAAAGTGCTACAGAAGACTTAGAATTAGATTCTAGTGACAGAGGCATTGATATCATGAGATTGACAGGAATGAAATTACAGATCAAAGAATTAATGAGAGTGCCTAGAAAATGGGGTGAATTCGACAAATGGGAAGGTAGATGATCAAAGAAAAGAAAACGAAAAAGTTAGATTAAAGGTACCTTCACTTGTAATTGATGAAGGAGAAGAGGAGATACACATGCTTCCCGTGAGAGAGGTGCCTGGGGGGATATGTACATGTCCCCTTGACTAAGACTGATATTTTGTCTTTCATAAATGAATTCCTGAAATTGAGAGATAATCCAGTGGAATGGTACAGACAAGTTGAGCGGTTTGTGAAAATATTAAAGGCTCTTTGGAAGGATTTGGATACCTTGTTTGAGATTGTGGTTCCAGGTGTCATATGAACGGAGTATAAAGTGGCTATAGATTGGCCTGATGTAGAGCCAGCAAGGGATCCTAAAATAGGTGCTCCGTCACCAGTTGTAATAAAGAAATGCAATCGGGCAATTACTCACTTGAAAAGCAAAATCTCTCCTAAAGAGAATTACTGTTAAAAATTGACAAAACACAGAAACTCAAATAAACAGTTCATGCCTATTGTGAAAGATTGGTAAAGGCTTTTAGGCAGTACAGTGGAATGGAAAATGTGGCTGAGAAAGATATGGGGCATTTTGTTTATAGATTTGTGTATGGATTGAGACCTGAAATCTCCTCAATGATTCAACAGAATTTCATTTGCTGGCAAAACAAGCCGATGGATGAGATTCTGCGATATGTGAAGTACTGCGGAGATGAAATAGATGTGAAACATAAGAACCTAAAAGAAAGGTTAATGATTGTACAAATGAAGGCTGTGCATGGAGGACAGAATCAGTTGGCTTTTGACAGTACAATTCCATTGCAGGGAGGATATAATCAGGTCCCTATGATGCAGGGTGTTAATGGTTTGCAGAACCAGAATCTGCAGCCGCAAGGTAGAGGTCGCGCTATTCCAAATGGTCCCAGAATAGGTGTTGACGTGTCATCTTTGAAGAAAACAAATCCTTGCTATGCTTGTGGCAAGTTGGGCATTGGAAACGTGAATGTCGATCTAATCCTGCTAACATGGTGTGTGGAAATAAGGGTCAGAATGGAGGGTATGCACAGTCCCAGGGAAATGGCATGGTTCAGACTCAAGACAAAGAGTTCAAAATCAAAATATACCTCAAGCTCAAACAATGCAAATACCCCAAACCCTGATGCCCAAAAACAGCCATGTTCAGAGATAGAATATGTATCAAATCCCAACTGTAATTATGAATCCTTTTGTGAATCAGGGTATGACCCAACAGTATTCATTTGTTCAGATAGATGATTTCGACTCAGACCCGTCAGCATGACGGGGCCTGAAAGGGGAATGAGACTGCGTGCCTGGCACAGCCTTAGAGGTAGACAAGAGTGGTCTCTATGTGGACGGTGAAGTGAATGGGAACCCTGTCTCATTCCTTGTTGATACTGGTCCTACCTTCTCTACTGGAGGAGAACAACATTGGTTCCTAACCTACCCCCTCTTAGGAGAAAGAATCCAAGTTGTAGGAGTCACAAATAAACAAGTGTCTACCCCTGTTTCAGAAGCAGTACCTGTCAAAATAGGGTCTTTGAGGATCGACATAGTTTTGTGGTGTGTGATTCGAGTCCAGTGAATCTACTTGGACAAGACTTGCTATGTAAACTAAATTGTTCCATCTGTTCTACTCCAAATGGCATTGAATTACATATGAATGATGAGGACATTGTTTTGAAGTTTGCTCGACAGAGATTGGACATTGGAATGTATCCTCTATTGACATAAGACGACCTACCCACAGAATTGAGAGACACTGTGTTGCCTAGAGTATGTGACTCTGCAGGAAAAGATATCGGACTTATTAAGGCTGTAGCACCAGTCCGTATCACTGTGAAGTCATGCTGAATTCTCAAGAATCCAACAATACAATTTGACTCCTGATACTATTGCCGGAATCACTCCTGTGATAGATTCAACGATTGAGCAAGGAGTCCTCAATGATATAATGGGGAGTCCATGTAACTCACCCATTGTGAGAAGTTGGCCTGGTAGATGCTGTCCACTAATCAAAGTGGGCACTTTGCACCAATCCAAACGACCCTTATTGATGATTAGGTTAAAGACAACCTTTATAGAAAGCTATCCTAGTGGTAGCTGCGGAGAGCAGCCTTCAGGCTAAGTCTTGGAAGAATGTAAAGCAGCTTGTTTTACCAGTATATAACCTCTTGAATGACCAAATGAAAGGAGAACCACACAAGGTATATATAAAATATATGTATTTATTACTAAACACTCTCTACTAACCTCTTTATGAGATTAGAGAACAAGGCACACAATATTACAGTACTAGAACGACAGTAAATAGTACAATACACAGTGGGCTCCAGGGGGAGACCAAACCATATATTAAGAAAGTGGTATAACAACCACGACTTGACTAGACACAGTGCCTAGAGCACGTAGAATCGCTGGGACGGGTGCAGTGTGGGAACACAGAAGCGAGCTCCGTACAACTCTATGGGAAAGTCGCGGTTGGAAATTTAGAGTTTAAGGACACTTCGGAGAGGACTTCAAGCAAACCCAGCTAAACATAGAAGGTTCTAAGGCCAGCACCCTTGTGAGTACCGAGGTACCCATGTTACCTAGCCCAGGGAAGCCGGGGGCATAGGGGTCAAGTGGTGTCGGAAACCCTCATCGTTTTCAATGGCGTGATGCGAAGAAGTACTGCTGCCGTGGAGAAGAAAAGTGTCCGGTGTGACCCAAGCCTGGATCGAAGATGAGAAGAACCTGAAAGCAGAGGGGACAAAGTCTGGGTCACTTCACATGACCAGGAGCGGAGCAATCGAATGCCCACCGATGTCTGGTGCTTCAGGTGCGAAGAGGTGAAGCTTGACTCTGCAGCCACGGGGACCAGGAGACGTCGACGATGACCAGAGTCTGCAGGCGAGCTGTGCCACAAAGGATGTCGAGTGCTGAGGGGTCAGTTTCCGGATTGGAGACCAACAAGCCTTGGCAACTGCAACCTACGCGGTCAGAGTAAAGATGCTTCGGTGAGGACCAGCAAGGTCCTGGGGACTCCCCAAGCGATGGAGAGTCAGGGCACGTCTGGAGCAACCAGGAAAGCCCACTGAAAGTTAAAGTTGCCTTCTCAGGGACCCACAGGTCAACGGACCAGGGATCGCGAAGGGACCTCGAGAGGAATCACACAATACCAGCCCACGGAACACTCGTGGAGTGTAGGCCAGGAACCTTCAGTGGAAACACTGCTCGGGGCTTGGGCTTCAAGTAGCCCAAAGCACAGCCTCAGGGAGTGCCTAGAAGCCTATGCTGCTGCAAATGTGCACGTGTCCAGGGGTTTGGGTTGCACGGTCCCCACGAGGGCTGCGGGTCTCAGGTTTGCTGAGAGCACTAGTCGGCCTTGGGGAAGCCTGGAAACCCACCTCCTGTGTATACCCAAGGAAGGGGTGGGACAAACTCTGGGGACCCACCTATGGGAGGGTCAGGACAGAGGGGTGGCTACACCCATGTCCTTTGTCCAGTTTCATGCCAGAGCAGGGGCTGATAGCCCCTGCAACCGGTTTGAGCTGGACTATGCACAGGGACACCAAATGTGCCCCCAGTGCAGACATCAAAGCACTCTCAGAGTGCACCCACCCATCCCCAATACACTAAAGCCTGTCTGGGAGGTGGTCACACCTCCCTGTGACAGGAAACCTATTGTCCAGCCTCCCCTGCCGGAGTTTCGTCCAGCCGCAGGAGGGCAGACTCGTGTCTGTGGCTGGCAGCATCCATTTTGTGATGCCAGGGCTCTGTGAAGCTGGTACCGGGTGTACCGGTGCTGTCATATTTCTCCCTCTAGGAGGGAGGAATCATACCTCCCACACCAGTTACTGGTGTGGAGGTATGATTCCAAGGTGTTTGACACCAAACACGACATAATTCCTTGCAGCCGTTTTAAAGTTAGCATTTACCGCGAGGTTATAATGCACTTAAGAGTATATGGTTGGCTGCATCACAGACAACCCCGGAATAGTGGTTCCGAAGGCTGCAGAGGGGCTCTGCTCATGCATGGGCACCCTCTCACATAAAACCCAGCACCCTGCCTTCAGGATTGATAAGGCCTGCCATAGGGGTGACTGATAGGCTTATATGTGCAGTGATTAGGATAGATATAGTGAACCTATATCTAAGTAAGGAGTGCATGCACCACCTTACACAGGCTGCAGTAGCAGACCTGTTGTGTCATTTTGAATGGCCTCTCAGGGGTGGCATAATACATGCTGCAGCCCCTCGGAGGCCTCTGGGGTACCTATGCCCTGGGTACATAGTATACCATATACTAGGGACTCATAAGGGTACCCCAGAATCCAATCTGGAGTGTACCTAAAGTACATGCAATCAATTTAAAGGGGAAAGCAGATAGGCTGGGGTCCTGAATAGCAGGATCCCAGCCAAACTAAGTCAAAAACCAGCAAAACACCAGGAAAAAAGTGGGGGCAACCATGCAGTCAGATTCCACCTTCCTACATAACCACCCCCCCCCCCAAACGAAAGGAGATAAGGCTAACCTTGCCCAGTTGAGCCTTTATTGACTAACTGGCCATATAGGGAAGAACCTGCACTAGCATGGTTACCCCCTGTCTTATGGTCCACTAAGAAATCCCTAACCCCAAGGGTATTGGATGATCTCCACCATTTGGAATTACTACCTGTAGTGTGTTTTGGCAAAGTAAAAGGCTGGTGGGGTGTCTGAGTATAGAAGTGAGGCCCTAATAAAGTTGGTCTCAGCTTCCTCAGATCACTGGTCACCATGGAGGCCTTTCTTTCCATGACTGAGTTGTATCTGGCCCTAAGGGTCAACCTCTGGCAGCCTACAGCTGGGGGTTGGGTCCCTTTGGTTGGAACAATGGAGGGACATGGTAGGTTTGGAACCACTTGGTCCCAGGTTTGCCTTTGCCCAACAGAGTCCATCTGGGGGAGGTCCCTACACAATGGTAAGAGGGATCCCTCAGTGTGCTGAGGAATTTTCACCTGGCTAGGGCTACTAGACTGGGTGCCCCTAATCTGTTGATGGGGGGGTTCCTCTGGACAGTGGGCCCTGTGGGGTCCACTGACCTCCCTGACCTCTGCAGCCCTGGGCTGACAGAGGGAGGGTAGACAGGGGCAGGTTACCTGCTCCAGACTGGGTACCACCTTGGAAGGGTCCCCTGCCATCAGGGGGGTGGCCAGACCAGGCCTGACTACCTCTGGGGAATTTCCTTCATAAGGGGTAGGATCAGTTCCCTGAGGAAGCTGACCCTTACCTATAGCCTGGGGGGGAAGAAGACTTTTCTTCCTTCCCTTTGCTCTCTGGTGGAGGAGAGTGGGCCATTCTTTCAGGCTCCACTTCTCCAAGATTTCCCTGGGGTTGGGCTGAGGCCCTCACAGCCCCACTAACTCTTCTCAGGGAGGCCCAACATTCCTAAATGGGCCTGGTATTCAACTTCAGCCCAGGCTGAAATCTCCAGATCATTGCCCATCAGGCAATCTACAGGCAAGTTTGGGGACACTGCCACTCTCTTTGGGCCAGTGACCCCTCCCCAGCTGAGATTGACTATGGCCATGGGGTGATCTGTTCTGATACCATCAATGTTGGTCACCTGGTACTTAAACTCAGGTAAAAGCTGGTGAGGGGGGACTAGTTTCCCTGTCACCATGGTGACACTAGCCCCTGTGTCCCTGAATGCCACAGCTTTCTGACCATTTATTAAGGGCTCCTGTCTGTACTTGCCCAAAGTATTGGGACTCATAGTAAAAGTGGCAAATCCCATGCCACCATCACAGACTAAGGAGGCCTGTGAGGAGGAGACCTTGATAAGCTGGGGTCCACCTCAGTTCCCCATGAGAATGCACCTACCTTTTTGGGTGCATTACTACCACCTGGGGGATTACTACTTGTAGTACCAGGAGGAGTGGTAGTATTACTTGGAGGAACATTTTCTTTATTGCTGACCTTAGGGCAAATGGGGTCATTTTTCCAGTGGCCAGACTTCTTGCAGACATGGCAATAAGGTTTCTTTTCAGGGGAGGAAGGAGTTTGGGACCCACCCCAGAAGAGGAATTTTGGGGCCCTGTAGTGGATTTATCTTTTGATTTATCCCCACCTTTCTCTTGGGTTTTGGAAGAATCTTTCTTCTGGTCACCACCCTGATTCTTTGGCTTTACTCTGGTTCTGACCCATTTGTCTGCCTTCTTTCCCAATTCTTGGGGAGAGGTCAGATCAGAGTCCACCAGGTACTGGTGTAAAAGCTGGTTTTGACAATTATTAAGGATCTGCTCCTCATAATCAAATTGTACAATCCTAAAAAGTCATGCACCTTGCTGCCATGTATCCAACCTTCCAGAGCCTTAGTAGCACAATCTACAAAGTCAACCCAGTCCTGAGTCTGTGCCTTTTGGGTGTCTCTGAACTTTAACCTGTATTGTTCAGTGGTTAGGCCAAACCCATCAATCAGAGCACTCTTCAGGACTTTATAATTATCTGCATCCTCCTCTCTAACAGTGAGGAGCTTGTCTCTACCTTTGTCTGCAAAGGAGAGCCACAAGATTGCTGCCCACTGCTCCTGAGGGACCCTCTGTACCTTACAGGCCCTCTCAAGTGCAGTTATCCATTTGTGGATGTCATCCCCACTCTGATAGGGAGGGACAATCTTGCTCAGGTTCCTATGGTCATGAGTCTTTTCTCTACCACTAGGGACACTGTAGCTGCCACCATGGGGCTCTAGCCTCAACTTCTGAGAAGCTCTCTGAAGCTCCAGGGATTCCCTATCTAAGGCCAATTGCTCTCCCTTGATCCTGAGCTTAGCTCTCTCAAACTCAAGCAGTTGGCACTTCTTCTCATAAGAGGACTCCTTTTATGAGAAGCAGAGGTCCTATGAGAAACAGAGCTCCCTACAGATGTACCAGAACGATTAGATTCCTGAGAAGGAGATCTGGATCTTCTTGGTAAACTGTTAACCCTTCCAGGTGGGGTAAAGAGAGGCCCACTGGGGCCTCCTTCCTCACCTTCAGGAAGGATTGGAGTTTCCAGGTTAGAATCATTTTGATCCTCCTGGCCAGCATCAGAGTCCAGGTCATTGAGGATTTCACTCCCTGGCCTTTCCTCTTCTACTGTCCCACCCCCTTTGCCTGCCTCATCAGACCCTGGGGTCTTTCTGAGGTCATCCAAAAGCAAAGTCACTATGAGTTTTTGGGTGTTTGGGTTTTTCCCTGTCTTCAGTTTCCTTGATGCACACATGTTTCTCAATTCTTGGAATGTGAGATGGTCATACTTAGTTGGCAAGGAGTCACTGACTTCAGGCCTTGAAGACATGCTAGTGTGGTGTGGTGTATGCACCTACCTACTCTAGTGGGAACTGAGACTCTCTTGAGTTGGAGAAAGGGTGTGCTAGACCCTTGACTTACCCAACTCTAAGTTCAGTAGAACTTACTTTATTCTAGACTTGATTTATATGTACCTAAGTACCTTTAGTGGTTTTCAGTTAGTCACTCACTGAGATTATCTGGTAAAACAATAGCAAGCTTGAATCCCAACCGCTGCACACCAATGTGAGAAGTTGGCCTGGTATATGCTGTCCACTAATTAAAGTGGGCACCTTGCACCAGTCCAAACGACCCTTATTGATGATTAGGTTAAAGACAACCTTTATAGAAAGCTATCCTAGTGGTAGCTGTGGAGAGCAGCCTTCAGGCTAAGTCTTGAAGGAATGTAAAGCAGCTTGTTTTACCAGTATATAACCTCTTGAATGACCAAATGAAAGGAGAACCACACAAGGTATATATAAAATATATGTATTTATTACTAAACACTCTCTACTAACCTCTTTATGAGATTAGAGAACAAGGCACACAATATTACAGTACTAGAACGACAGTAAATAGCACAATACACAGTGGGCTCCAGGGGGAGACCAAACCATATATTAAGAAAGTGGTATAACAACCACGACTTGACTAGACACAGTGCCTAGAGCACGTAGAATCGCTGGGACCCCAAGGAACCACCCAAGGTAGTGACACAGGGGACCCACGGAGGACGGGTGCAGTGTGGGAACACAGACGCGAGCTCGGTACAACTCTATGGGAAAGTCGCGGTTGGAAATTTAGAGTTTAAGGACACTTCGGAGAGGACTTCAAGCAAACCCAGCTAAACATAGAAGGTTCTAAGGCCAGCACCCTTGTGAGTACCGAGGTACCCATGTTACCTAGCCCAGGGAAGCCGGGTGCATAGGGGTCAAGTGGTGTCGGAAACCCTCGTCGTTTTCAATGGCGTGATGCGAAGAAGTACTGCTGCCGTGGAGAAGAAAAGTGTCCGGTGTGACCCAAGCCTGGATCGAAGATGAGAAGAACCTGAAAGCAGAGGGGACAAAGTCTGGGTCACTTCACATGACCAGGAGCGGAGCAATCGAATGCCCACCGATGTTGGGTGCTTCAGGTGCGAAGAGGTGAAGCTTGACTCTGCAGCCACGGGGACCAGGAGACGTCGATGATGACCAGAGTCCGCAGGCAAGCTGTACCACAAAGGATGTCGAGTGCTGAGGGGTCAGTTTCCGGATTGGAGACCAACAAGCCTTGGCAACTGCAACCCACGCGGTCAGAGTAAAGATGCTTCGGTGAGGACCAGCAAGGTCCTGGGGACTCCCCAAGCAATGGAGAGTCAGGGCACATCTGGAGCAACCAGGAAAGCCCACTGAAAGTTAAAGTTGCCTTCTCAGGGACCCACAGGTCAACGGACCAGGGATCGCGAAGGGACCTCGAGAGGAATCACACAATACCAGCCCACGGAACACTCGTGGAGTGTAGGCCAGGAATCTTCAGTGGAAACACTGCTCGGGGCTTGGACTACAAGGAGCCCAAAGCACAGCCTCAGGGATTGCCTAGAAGCGTATGCTGCTGCAAATGTGCATGGTGTCCAGGGGTTCGGGTTGCACGGTTCCCACGAGGGCTGCGGGTCTCAGGTTTGCTGAGAGCACTAGTCGGCCTCGGGGAATCTTGGAAACCCACCTCCTGTGTTGCAAAATCTTCAGAGTCCGTCAGGAGCTGCGTAGATGCAAACCGGTCAGATGCATTGAGGTGCCTGCCTTGCAGGGGAGTAACTCCTTTACTCCAAGGGAGATTCTTCAGTCGTCCAGCAAAGCGTAGATCATCGAAGGTTACTTGGTTTCTGTAGCAGAGTTTAGTCCAGGTAATATCTAAAGTCCTGTAGCCAGGGTTCCTACTTTATACCCAAGGAAGGGGTGGGACAAACTCTGGGGACCCACCTATGGGAGGGTCAGGACAGAGGGGTGGCTACACCCATGTCCTTTGTCCAGTTTCGTGCCAGAGCAGGGGCTGATAGCCCCTGCAACCGGTTTGAGCTGGACTATGCACAGGGACACCAAATGTGCCCCCAGTGCAGACATCAAAGCACTCTTGAGAGTGCACCCACCCAGCCCCAATACACTAAAGCCTGTCTGGGAGGTGGTCACACCTCCCTGTGACAGGAAACCTATTGTCCAGCCTCCCCTGCCGGAGTTTCGTCCAGCAGCAGGAGGGCAGACTCGTGTCTGTGGCTGGCAGCATCCATTTTGTGATGCCAGGGCTCTGTGAAGCTGGTACCGGGTGTACCGGTGCTGTCATATTTCTCCCTCTAGGAGGGAGGAATCATACCTCCCACACCAGTTACTGGTGTGGAGGTATGATTCCAAGGTGTTTGACACCAAACACGACATAATTCCTTGCAGCCGTTTTAAAGTTAGCATTTACCGCGAGGTTATAATGCACTTAAGAGTATATGGTTGGCTGCATCACAAACAACCCCGGAATAGTGGTTCCGAAGGCTGCAGAGGGGCTCTGCTCATGCATGGGCACCCTCTCACATAAAACCCAGCACCCTGCCTTCAGGATTGATAAGGCCTGCCATAGGGGTGACTGATAGGCTTATATGTGCAGTGATTAGGATAGATATAGTGAACCTATATCTAAGTAAGGGGTGCATGCACCACCTTACACAGGCTGCAGTAGCAGACCTGTTGTGTCATTTTGAATGGCCTCTCAGGGGTGGCATAATACATGCTGCAGCCCCTGGGAGGCCTCTGGGGTACCTATGCCCTGGGTACATAGTATACCATATACTAAGGACTTATAAGGGTACCCCAGAATCCAATCTGGAGTGTACCTAAAGTACATGCAATCAATTTAAAGGGGAAGCAGATATGCTGGGGTCCTGAATAGCAGGATCCCAGCCAAACTAAGTCGAAAACCAGCAAAACACCAGGAAAAAAGTGGGGGCAACCATGCAGTCAGATTCCACCTTCCTACATAACCCCCCCAAACGAAAGGAGATAAGGCTAACCTTGCCCAGTTGAGCCTTTATTGACTAAGTGGCCATATAAGGAAGAACCTGCACTAGCATGGTTACCCCCTGTCTTATGGTCCACTAAGCAATTCCTAACCCCAAGGGTATTGGATGATCTCCACCATTTGGAATTACTACCTGTAGTGTGTTTTGGCAAAGTAAAAGGCTGGTGGGGTGTCTGAGTGTAGAAGTGAGGCCCTAATAAAGTTGGTCTCAGCTTCCTCAGATCACTGGTCACCATGGAGGCCTTTCTTTCCATGACTGAGTTGTATCTGGCCCTAAGGGTCAACCTCTGGCAGCCTACATCTGGGGGCTGGGTCCCTTTGGTTGGAACAATGGAGGGACATGGTAGGTTTGGAACCACTTGGTCCCAGGTTTGCCTTTGCCCAACAGAGTCCACCTGGGGAGGTCCCTACACAATGGTAAGAGGGATCCCTCAGTGTGCTGAGGAATTTTCACCTGGCTAGGGCTACTAGACTGGGTGCCCCTAATCTGTGGATGAGGGGGTTCCTCTGGACAGTGGGCCCTGTGGGGTCCACTGACCTCCCTGACCTCTGCAGCCCTGGGCTGACAGAGGGAGGGTAGAGAGGGGCAGGTTACCTGCTCCAGACTGGGTACCACCTTGGAAGGGTCCCCTGCCATCAGGGGGGTGGCCAGGCCAGGCCTGACTACCTCTGGGGCAGTTCCTTCACAAGGGGTAGGATCAGTTCCCTGAGGAAGCTGACCCTTACCTATAGTCTGGGGGGAAGAAGACTTTTCTTCATTCCCTTCTGCTCTCTTGGTGGAGTGAGAGTGGGCCATTCTTTCAGGCTCCACTTCTCCAAGATTTCCCTGGGATGGGGCTGTGGCCCTAACAGCCCCACTAACCTTCTCAGAGAGGCCCAACATTCCTAAATGGGCCTGGTATTCAACTTCAGCCCAGGCTGAAATCTCCAGATCATTGCCCATCAGGCAATCTACAGGCAAGTTTGGGGACACTGCCACTCTCTTTGGGCCAGTGACCCCTCCCCAGCTGAGATTGACTATGGCCATGGGGTGATCTGTTCTGATACCATCAATGTTGGTCACCTGGTACTTAAACTCAGGTAAAAGCTGTTGAGGGGGACTAGTTTCCCTGTCACCATGGTGACACTAGCCCCTGTGTCCCTGAATGCCACAGCTTTCTGACCATTTATTAAGGGCTCCTGTCTGTACTTGCCCAAAGTATTGGGACTCATAGTAAAAGTGGCAAATCCCATGCCACCATCACAGACTAAGGAGGCCTGTGAGGAGAGGACCTTGATAAGCTGGGGTCCACCTCAGTTCCCCATGAGAATGCACCTACCTTTTTGGGTGCATTACTACCACCTGGGGATTACTACTTGTAGTACCAGGAGGAGTGGTAGTATTACTTGGAGGAACATTTTCTTTATTGCTGACCTTAGGGCAAATGGGGTCATTTTTCCAGTGGCCAGGCTTCTTGCAGACATGGCAATAAGGTTTCTTTTCAGGGGAGGAAGGAGTTTGGGACCCACCCCCAGAAGAGGAATTTTGGGGCCCTGTAGTGGATTTATCTTTTGATTTATCCCCACCTTTCTCTTGGGTTTTGGAAGAATCTTTCTTCTGGTCACCACCCTGATTCTTTGGCTTTACTCTGGTTCTGACCCATTTGTCTGCCTTCTTTCCCAATTCTTGGGGAGAGGTCAGATCAGAGTCCACCAGGTACTGGTGTAAAAGCTGGTTTTGACAATTATTAAGGATCTGCTCCCTCATAATCAAATTGTACAATCCTAAAAAGTCATGCACCTTGCTGCCATGTATCCAACCTTCCAGAGCCTTAGTAGCACAATCTACAAAGTCAACCCAGTCCTGAGTCTGTGCCTTTTGGGTGTCTCTGAACTTTAACCTGTATTGTTCAGTGGTTAGGCCAAACCCATCAATCAGAGCACTCTTCAGGACTTTATAATTATCTGCATCCTCCTCTCTAACAGTGAGGAGCTTGTCTCTACCTTTGTCTGCAAAGGAGAGCCACAAGATTGCTGCCCACTGCTCCTGAGGGACCCTCTGTACCTTACAGGCCCTCTCAAATGCAGTTATCCATTTGTGGATGTCATCCCCACTCTGATAGGGAGGGACAATCTTGCTCGGGTTCCTATGGTCATGAGTCTTTTCTCTACCACTAGGGACACTGTGGCTGCCACCATGGGGCTCTAGCCCCAACTTCTGAGAAGCTCTCTGAAGCTCCAGGGATTCCCTATCTAAGGCCAATTCCTCTCCCTTGATTCTGAGCTTAGCTCTCTCAAACTCAAGCAGTTGGCACTTCTTCTCATAAGAGGACTCCCTTTTATGAGAAGCAGAGGTCCTATGAGAAACAGAGCTCCCTACAGATGTACCAGAATGATTAGATTCCAGAGAAGGAGATCTGGATCTTCTTGGTAAACTGTTAACCCTTCCAGGTGGGGTAAAGAGAGGCCCACTGAGGCCTCCTTCCTCACCTTCAGGAAGGATTGGAGTTTCCAGGTTAGAATCATTTTGATCCTCCTGGCCAGCATCAGAGTCCAGGTCATTGAGGTTTTCACTCCCTGGCCTTTCCTCTTCTGCTGTCCCACCCCCTTTGCCTGCCTCATCAGACCCTGGGGTCTTTCTGAGGTCATCCAAAAGCAAAGTCACTATGAGTTTTTGGGTGTTTGGGTTTTTCCCTGTCTTCAGTTTCCTTGATGCACACATGTTTCTCAATTCTTGGAATGTGAGATGGTCATACTTAGTTGGCAAGGAGTCACTGACTTCAGGCCTTGAAGACATGCTAGTGTGGTGTGGTGTATGCACCTACCTACTCTAGTGGGAACTGAGACTCTCTTGAGTTGGAGAAAGGGTGTGCTAGACCCTTGACTTACCCAACTCTAAGTTCAGTAGAACTTACTTTATTCTAGACTTGATTTATATGTACCTAAGTACCTTTAGTGGTTTTCAGTTAGTCACTCACTGAGATTATCTGGTAAAACAATAGCAAGCTTGAATCCCAACCGCTGCACACCAATGTGAGAAGTTGGCCTGGTATATGCTGTCCACTAATTAAAGTGGGCACCTTGCACCAGTCCAAACGACCCTTATTGATGATTAGGTTAAAGACAACCTTTATAGAAAGCTATCCTAGTGGTAGCTGTGGAGAGCAGCCTTCAGGCTAAGTCTTGAAGGAATGTAAAGCAGCTTGTTTTACCAGTATATAACCTCTTGAATGACCAAATGAAAGGAGAACCACACAAGGTATATATAAAATATATGTTTTTATTACTAAACACTCTCTACTAACCTCTTTATGAGATTAGAGAACAAGGCACACCATATTACAGTACTAGAACGACAGTAAATAGCACAATACACAGTGGGCTCCCGCGGGAGACCAAACCATATATTAAGAAAGTGGTATAACAACCACGACTTGACTGGACACAGTGCCTAGAGCACGTAGAATCGCTGGGACCCCAAGGAACCACCCAAGGTAGTGACACAGGGGACCCACGGAGGACGGGTGCAGTGTGGGAACACAGACGCGAGCTCCGTACAACTCTATGGGAAAGTCGCGGTTGGAAATTTAGAGTTTAAGGACACTTCGGAGAGGACTTCAAGCAAACCCAGCTAAACATAGAAGGTTCTAAGGCCAGCACCCTTGTGAGTACCAAGGTACCCATGTTACCTAGCCCAGGGAAGCCGGGTGCATAGGGGTCAAGTGGTGTCGGAAACCCTCGTCGTTTTCAATGGCATGATGCGAAGAAGTACTGCTGCCGTGGAGAAGAAAAGTGTCCGGTGTGACCCAAGCCTGGATCGAAGATGAGAAGAACCTGAAATCAGAGGGGACAAAGTCTGGGTCACTTCACGTGACCAGGAGCGGAGCAATCGAATTCCCACCGATGTCGGGTGCTTCAGGTGCGAAGAGGTGAAGCTTGACTCTGCAGCCACGGGGACCAGGAGATGTCGACGCTGACCAGAGTCCACAGGCAAGCTGTCCCACAAAGGATGTCGAGTGCTGAGGTGTCAGTTTCCAGATTGGAGACCAACAAGCCTTGGCAACTGCAACCCACGCGGTCAGAGAAAAGATGCTTCGGTGAGGACCAGCAAGGTCCTGGGGACTCCCCAAGCAATGGAGAGTCAGGGCACATCTGGAGCAACGAGGAAAGCCCACTGAAAGTTAGAGTTGCCTTCTCAGGGACCCACAGGTCAACGGACCAGGGATCGCGAAGGGACCTCGAGAGGAATCACACAATACCAGCCCACGGAACACTCGTGGAGTGTAGGACAGGAATCTTCAGTGGAAACACTGCTCGGGGCTTGGACTATAAGTAGCCCAAAGCACAGCCTCAGGGATTGCCTAGAAGCCTATGCTGCTGCAAATGTGCATGGTGTCCAGGGGTTCGGGTTGCACGGTCCCCACGAGGGATGCAGGTCTCAGGTTTGCTGAGAGCACTAGTCGGCCTCGGGGAAACTTGGAAACCCACCTCCTGTGTTGCAAAATCTTCAGAGTCCGTCAGGAGCAGCATAGATGCAAACTAGTCAGATGTGTTGAGGTGGCTGGCTTGCAGGGGAGTAACTCCTTTACTCCAAGGGAGATTCTTCAGTCGTCCAGCAAAGCGTAGATCGTCGAAGGTTACTTTGTTTCTGTAGCAGAGTTTAGTCCAGGTAATATCTAAAGTCCTGTAGTCAGGGTTCCTACTTTATACCCAAGGAAGGGGTGGGATAAACTCTGGGGACCCACCTATGGGAGGGTCAGGACAGAGGGGTGGCTACACCCATGTCCTTTGTCCAGTTTCGCGCAAGAGCAGGGGCTGATAGCCCCTGCAACCGGTTTGAGCTGGACTATGCACAGGGACACCAAATGTGCCCCCAGTGCAGACATCAAAGCACTCTCAGAGTGCACCCACCCATCCCCAATACACTAAAGCCTGTCTGGGAGGTGGTCACACCTCCCTGTGACAGGAAACCTATTGTCCAGCCTCCCCTGCCGGAGTTTCATCCAGCAGCAGGAGGGCAGACTCGTGTCTGTGGCTGGCAGCATCCATTTTGTGATGCCAGGGCTCTGTGAAGCTGGTACCGGGTGTACCGGTGCTGTCATATTTCTCCCTCTAGGAGGGAGGAATCATACCTCCCACACCAGTTACTGGTGGGGAGGTATGATTCCAAGGTGTTTGACACCAAACACAACATAATTCCTTGCAGCCGTTTTAAAGTTAGCATTTACCGCGAGGTTATAATGCACTTAAGAGTATATGGTTGGCTGCATCACAAACAACCCCGGAATAGTGGTTCTGAAGGCTGCAGAGGGGCTCTGCTCATGCATGGGCACCCTCTCACATAAAACCCAGCACCCTGCCTTCAGGATTGATAAGGCCTGCCATAGGGGTGACTGATAGGCTTCTATGTGCAGTGATTAGGATAGATATAGTGAACCTATATCTAAGTAAGGGGTGCATGCACCACCTTACACAGGCTGCAGTAGCAGACCTGTTGTGTCATTTTGAATGGTCTCTCAGGGGTGGCATAATACATGCCTCTGGGGCAACTATGCCCTGGGTACATAGTATACCATATACTAGGGACTTATAAGGGTACCCCAGAATCCAATCTGGAGTGTACCTAAAGTACATGCAATCAATTTAAAGGGGAAAGCAGATAGGCTGGGGTCCTGAATAGCAGGATCCCAGCCAAACTAAGTCGAAAACCAGCAAAACACCAGGAAAAAAGTGGGGGCAACCATGCAGTCAGATTCCACCTTCCTACACCCATTATGGGCTTACAGAAGCCCAGTGGCAAGTATTGTATTGTGCAGGATTTACCAAAGGTCAACTCCATTGTTGCCCTTTGGTACCGAATCCAGGTGTGAATTTGTTTCAGATTCCATGTGAAGCGGGATGGTTTTCCGTCATTGATTTATGCCAGGCATTTTTCTCGAGTCCACTGCATGGGGATAGCCAATATCTCTTTGCTTTCTGTTTCTGCAGTCTGTTTTTGCATGGTGCCAAGTGCCACCAGGGTATACGGAAAAACCCTCAATATTCAACCAGATACTCAAAAAGAATCTTGAGTCTCTGGTAATGCCTTACCATTCAGTTTTGGTGCAGTATATTGATGACCAATGGGTGGCGTCAAATACGAAGAAACTTGCAGAATTGACACAATTGCCTCATTGAATCCTTTAGCTAATAATGGACAAATTGTCTCCAACAAAATTACAGTTCTGCCAAAAAGCGGTCTTGTACTTCGGACATCATATTCAGAAGGGAGCGATGAAAGTGCCCCAAGAAAGAATCTCTATAATTCTTAACATGAGTACACCAACCACTAAGAAAGAAGTCTGCATGTTCCTGGGAAAGGTGGGCTACTGTCGACAGTGGCTTCCCAACTTTTTCCTGACAGCCAAACCTCTTCAGAGGTTGACACACAAAGACATGTCTAATCTGCTACAATGGGATGATAGTTGTACAAGTGGCTTCACAGAATTGTAGAAATGTCTTTGTCATGCCTCGGCTCCTGGAATCCCAGATTACAAGTGCTTTGTGTTGTTTTGCAGTGAGAGAGAAGGCTGTAATCTTTCAGTGCCGACACAGATGCACAGCAGCGCATGCAGAGTAGTGGTCTATTTTTTGGCTACACTTGATCCTGTTGCCGCCGCGCTGCCTGGATGTTTGAAAGTGGTTGCTTCAACGTGTGTGAGTCTTGAGCAGTGCGAAAGCATAGTTATGGGACATGCTCTGACTGTATTTGTACCCCACTCGGTTAAAGTGCTGTTAACCTGTACTCGGATACAGTAACTCACCTATAGCCGACTCGCTAGGTATGAGCAAATCATCCTGGGTGCAAAGAATGTCACCCTTAGGAGGTATACAACTCTGAACCCTGGAACTTTATTGCTCCTTCCTGGAAAGAGACTATGAATGATGAAGCTGAACATGATTGCCTTGATGTGACTGAACAGTGTACCAAACCAAGACCTGACATACAAGATGTGCCTTTGCCTGAATCAAATCATGTGTTGTTTGTTGATGGCTCTTGTTTGCGAGATCATGAATTGTACTGTTACAGGTGTTTTAGAAGCTTCTAGGAGTGTTTTCAGCACAAGTGGTGGAGTTGGTAGCCTTGACAAGAGCATGCTGTGTCTCAGACCAGCTAAAAGTGACGATAATACCAATAGTCAGTACAGCTTTGGAATCGTACATGACTTCGGGCAATTGTGGTCGCAGCGTAGGTTCATGACTTTCTCCGGTTCGCTGATCCATAATGGGCAAAGTATAAGGAACCTTTTGCTGTCCTTACAATTGCTCACCCAAATTGCTATGGTGAAGTGTGCTGCCCGTAGGCTATGTGACTGTTGGCAATCGTTATGCTTATGAGATTGCCAAATTCTGTGCCGTGAATGGACGTACTTTTAATGGGGATACCAGTAATGAAATGTCAGATGTCACAAATTACACCTTGTTGTTAACTGCTGTTGATAACTGGGAAGAAGTTAAAAGACTACAGGAAGAAGTACCAGAGCCTGAACAACAGGGTTGGATTAGAGCTGATTGTACCAAAAGAGAAGATGATGTGTGAATTTATACTGATGGCAGACCTGGTTGTTTACCGATAGCTTGTTACTACTGATAGCAAGACATTAGCATGGTACCGCGCATGTAGGGAGTGATGTGTCTCTTCAGATAGACATGGGTTAATCAGAGATTCAGATTGATGGCTGAGAATTTGTGACATAGATGTGTAGTATGTCAACAACAAAATGCTGGAAGGAAAACGTAAGTTCCAATGAGTCACATAGGGATATCAGGAGGTCTCTTTAACCGAATGAAAATGGACTTCATTGAGATGCCTATTAGCAAAGGTTTGAGATATGTTTTGGTGATTGTCTGTATCTTTTCGGTGATTGTATCTTTTCAAGGTGGGTGGTAGCTTACCCTACAAGAAGAAACAACAGTCTTACAGTGGCAAAATTGTTGTTGAGAGTGTTGATTCCACAGTTTGGTTTCCCCAACTTCTCTTGAGTCAGACCAAGGACCTAATTTTAACAATAAGATCCTGAAGATGTTATGTGCAGCGTTACACGTTGAGCAGACTCTCCAATCCAGTTACCGCCCAGAGACTTCTGGGCTGGTGGATCAGATAAACAGCACATTGAAATCCAGATTGGCAAAGGTGTGCGCTTCTACATCTTTGAAGTGGCCTAATGCATTGCCTCTTGTGTTGATGAGTCTGCAAAGTACTCCAGATAGGAGAACAGGATTATCGCCACATGAAATCATCATGGGAAGGGCTGTGAGACAGTCAGCTGTGCCTGCAAATGCTCTTCTAAACATCATAGATGATTTGATTCTCAACTACTGCAAAGGTTTGGCTGATGTGGTGCATTTGGTGTCTCCCCAGGTTGGAGAGGCTGCAATTGCAACTCAACAGGAGGAGTGCCATGACCGCAGTCCCAGCGACCGGGCAATGGTGAAGAAGCATCTACAGATGTTGTGCTTGGAACCTCATTGGCATGAGCCTTACCAGGTGATCCTTGTTAGCACTACTGATGAGAAATGTGGAGGTCTCCCGAACTGAGTGCATGCTGCCTACACTTCCCGAGTCTCATGTCCCCTTGATATAACAGCTCCTGATGTGCCGGTGGTTAGAGTGAGAAAGAGGGAGCAGGTTAGTCAAGCTGTTTGGGACCAGCAAGCAGCTGGAACAGCACTTGCTTGGCCTGAGGGGGGTCAGAGAGTCAACTATTGTTGGTATAGAAGGGTCACTGCCAGTAGAGTTGACTACAAGATATATAGACCCTAGCGAAGGGCCTAGTGCAGAAAGAAAGTGAGTTGTACCCGGAGACTGTTGCTCCAGAAGGCAAGACATACTGAGATGCTGTCTAACTGAAGTGCAAGTGCTTCAAATCATTCCTGAGAGTTCTGCTCAGTCTGACTAGAGGGACATCGATGATGAAGGTCAAGCTGTAAGGAGATCAAAAAGAGCGTCAGTACCCAGCCAAAAGTACTCCTCTCCTGAATGGACTTATTGGCAGCCAATGGCTGGGAGAGAGCGTTTCATACTTTCTGCCATAACAATTCAAGTTCACCTTAACCTCCTTGAATCGAACTTTGCAGTACAGTTAAAGTTTGAACTTGGTGTACCATTGAATGGACAGACAATTTATCCTGAACATAGTCATCAACAAAGCTGATCTGTGCATTTATTCCGCCTGAACTGTGCTTTGCTGTTGCGCTAAACTTTACTGAACTGCTAAAAACCAAATGCTGCTAATCTTCAAAAGCTAAATGGTCTGCTTTTTAGAACTCATGGAGTCTGTCACTGCAACCTCTCTTGGACACAAATGTATATATGTGTTAGAACTGGGGGTCTCTAGTTGGCAGAGGTAGGTACCCTTGTCCAAATAGTGACCCTTGGCTTCTAGTCAGGGTAAGGGGGATACACTACTAAAATAACCCCTGCTCACCCCCTTGGTAGCTTGGCACGAGCAGGCAGGCTTATCTCAGAGGCAGTGTGTAAAGCATTTGTGAACACATACAGTAACCCAGTGACAACACTACAGATGGACACCACACAGGTTGTAGTATAAAAATAAGTATTTTTATATAGACTTAACACAAGACACAAAACGACAAAAAACCACAATACAAAACGAAAAATATGACTGTCAAATGGTAGAAAATAGCTCAGTTTAATAAAGATGATAAATGCCACACTTTACTCTCAATGTACCTTTGGATGCGTAACGTAAAACAAACAAAAGGGTCGCAGGGAAGGTGATGCTTTGATTCCTTACACGCAGAAAGGAGGATGCGTCGGTTTCTTACTGCGGCCCGGTTACGATGCGTCGAGATGGCGCTTCGATGCGATGACGATCCGGTGTGATGCGATAAAATGGCGTCTTGCTTACGGTGCGACAACGTAGATGGGATGCGTGCACGCCTGACGGCCGTGCGGCGACTCGGCGATCTTCTGAGCCGCGACAGGCTCTGCGACATGCTTCCCCGGTGATGCGCCGGCGTCCTCTGTGGCGGCAGCACGCTTCTCCAGTGATGCGAGGCGCTTCGGTGATGCGATGGCAACAGCGGCGGCATGCTTACTCCTTGATGCGACGACAACTGCTGCGGCGGCACGCTTCTCCGGTGATGCGGGGCGCTTCGGTGATGCGGCAGCGGCGGCACGCTTACTCTGCGATGCGAAAACAACTGCTGCGGCGGCGACACGCTTCCTCTTCGTGGATTCGCGCTTCCAGCTCCCAGCGACACGCAGTCTCTCAGAAGGCCCAACAGCAGTAGGCACTTCAATTCCCAGCAAGGGAATTCAGGAGGGGAGCTGGGGGTGAAGTCTTGTATCCCTGAGACTTCAGGCAGGAGGCAAGCTCAATGTTCAAGCCCTTGGAGATCTTGGAGATCTTCCTCAAGATGATGAAAGCACACTCAGTCCTTTTCTCCTTTCTTTGGCAATAAAGTAACCACTGCAGGCCAACCCCAACAACACGCAGCATAGGGGTAGTCTCCTCCTTCAGCTTCCTGGTTCTTCTCCTCAGCAAAGGTTCGTCTTGATTCCCAGAAGTGATCTAAAGTCTTGGGGTCTGGGCCCCAATATTTATACTAGCAAATCCTTTGTCCTCTGAAGGCAGAGGGTCCTGTACCTAGTCCAAACCAGTTCTGGGTGCATTCTGCCAGTGCACAACTTCTTCCTTTGTCAGTGTGGGCCAGGGTCATCAGACACAGCACAGGAGGTGGAGCCAGCATTGTGGAAGGCAGGCACAGCCCTATTCAGGCCCAAAGCATCTAAACCAGCAAAAACATGTCAACAACAGAGGAGGCATAGCGAAAAAATGGAAGGGAGACCCACGCCAATGGTACCAGGTCTAACACGTGTCCCCTCCAGCTGAAATGTGGGGAGAACTACCCTACCTCCTGGGAGTTCTCATCACTAAGGCGGGAAAATCTGGACAGACCATCAGCATTGGCGTGTTCTGTACCAGGGCGGTGTTCCACCGTAAAGTCCATCCCCTGTAGGGAAATGGACCACCTCAACAGCTTTGGATTCTCACCCCTCATCTGCATCAACCATCTGAGGGGCCTGTGGTCTGTCTGAACCCGGAAGTGAGTCCCAAACAGGTATGGTCTCAACTTCTTCAGTGCCCAGACCACAGCAAATGCCTCACGCTCAATAGCACTCCACCTCTGTTCCCGTGGAAGTAACCTCCTACTGATGAAGGCTACAGGTTGGTCTAGGCCCTCCTCATTTAACTGTGCCAGAACAGCCCCTACACCATGCTCTGAAGCGTCTGTTTGAACAACAAATTCTTTTGAGAAGTTGGGCGCCTGAAGCACGGGGCCCGTGCACATAGCAGTCTTCAAGGCGTCAAAAGCTCTCTGACAGGTGTCAGTCCAAATCACTCTCTTGGGCTGCTTCCTGGAAGTCAGCTCTGTCAAGGGTGCAACGATGCTGCCATACCCCTTGACAAATCTTCTGTAATACCCGGTGAGTCCTAGAAAGGCTCTCACCTCTGTCTGGGTCTTGGGGGGTTCCCAAGCCAGAATGGTATCAATCTTGGGCTGTAGGGGCGCCACCTGGCCGCTCCCAACCTGGTGTCCCAAGTCCACCACGGAACCCTGCCCGATCTGGCACTTACTCGCCTTGATCGTGAGGCCTGCCCTCCGCAGCGCCATCAACACTTCCCAGAGGTGGCGCAGATGTTCTTCCCAACTGGCGCTGAACACTGCGATGTCATCCAGGTAGGCGGCACTGAAATCTTCCAGTCCAACCAACACCTGGTTGACCAACCTCTAAAAGGTGGCAGGGGCATTCTTCATCCCAAAGGGCATAACCCGGAATTGGTAGTGCCCATCTGGTGTGGAGAATGCTGACCTCTCTTTGGCCCCATCAGTCAAGGCGATCTGCCAGTACCCAGATGTTAAGTCAAACGTGCTGAGGTACCGGGCAGCCCCTAACCGATCAATGAGGTCATCAGCTCTGGGGATGGGGTGCGCGTCAGTCCTGGTGACTGAATTGAGTCCTCGGTAGTCCACACAGAACCGGAGTTCGGGCGTGGCACCAGGCGCGGCAGCCTTTGGGACCAAGACCACTGGGCTGGCCCAAGGGCTGTGAGAGGACTCAATCACCCCCAATGCAAACATCTTGGAGACCTCCTCCTTGATGCAAGCTCTCACCCTGTCAGTCACTCTGTAAGCCTTGTGCTTGACAGGAGGACTGTCCCCAGTGTCCACATCATGGACGCACCAATCAGTGACACTAGGAGTCAGGGAAAACAGGTCAGGAAACTGTCCCAACAGTTGGCGACAGTCTTCCCGCTGCTCAGGTGTCAGGGAGTTAGAGAGGTTCACACCCTCCACTGACCCATCTTGCTCTGTTGCAGACAGGAGGTCAGGAAGAGGTTCTGTCTCCTCTTCCATTCCATCATCTGTTGCTAGGAGCATGCCCACTTCGGACCTCTCAAAATGGGGCTTTAGGCGGTTGACATTTAGGACCCGCAAAGGGTTCCTGGGAGATCGCAAGTCCACCAGGTAGGTGACCTCACTCTTGCGCTCCACCACCTCAAATGGTCCGGTCCACTTATCCTGGAGCACGCAAGGCTCCACGGGGGCCATGACCCACACTTTCTGCCCAGGCTGAAACTCGATCAGAGTGGCATTCTGATCATACCACCGTTTCATCTCCTCCTGGCTGGCTTCCAGATTCGCCTCAGCGAGTTGTCTGAATCGCCTAGTCTGGTTTCTAAAGGCCAGCATGTAGCTAAATACATCCTGGGGAGGTTTACTGGGAGCTTTCTCCCAGCCTTCTTTCACCAGACTCAGAGGTCCTCTTACCGGGTGACCATAGAGAAGTTCAAAGGGGCTGAACCCTAAGGACTTCTGTGGCACCTCACGGTAAGCAAACAAAAGGCATGGCAAGAGGACGTCCCACTTACGCCTCATGGGTTCTTCCAGACCCATAATCATGCCCTTCAGGGTCCGGTTGAATCTCTCAACCAGCCCATTACCTTGGGGGTGGTAAGGAGTGGTGAACTTGTACGTTACACCGCACTCCTGCCACAGGGACTTCATATACTTGGAAATGAAGTTTGTACCACGGTCAGACACCACCTCCTTGGGGAACCCCATGCGGGAGAAAATCCCTATCAGTGCACGTCCCACCACGGGGGCCGTCACTGTCCGAAGAGGGATGGCTTCCGGGTACCGGGTGGCATGGTCCACTAAGACCAGGATGAACCTGTTGCCCATGGCTGTCTTGGGGTCCAGTGGCCCCACAATGTCAATACCCAACCGTTCAAAGGGGGGTGCTGACCACAGGGAAAGGCTGGAGGGGAGCCTTGTGCTTCCTCCCACTTTTTACACTTGTCTGGCAAGTCTGACATGTCCTGCAATGCGTGTCCGAACTCTTGCGCATCTGGGGACAATAAAAGTGGGTGACAAGCCTTTCAAAGGTCTTGCCCTGCCCCAGATGTCCTGCTAAAGGCACATCATGAGCCAAACCCAGTAGGAAGGCTCTGAAGCGCTCGGGTACCATCAGCACACAGGCTGACCCAGGCTCAGCAACCTTAGGCTCGCTATACAGGAGACCATTCTCCCAGTAGATCCAATGTGATCCAGACTGATCACCTGCTGCCTGGTTTGTGGCCTGTTGCCGCAAACCCACAAGAGAAGGGCACTTGTTCTGCTCCTCGCAGAACTCCTCCCTGGAGGGTCCTCCTTCTTGCTGCCAATGGGTCAGCTCAGGCAGGTCCCCCAGTTCGGCCACTTGCTCCCCTGTAGGTTCTAGAGCATCCCCCTCAGGTTCTGCTTCCTTCTGGACCGTGGGAACTACGGGGGTCGGTTTGCCGCACCCCCTGCCTCTTCTCTTCAAGGCAGGCACCTGGGCCACCCTCTCAGTCTCCAGGTCCTCTTGAACACCTCTACTGGCTGCCATAGACCGAGTGGTCGCGCACGCCCACTCAGGCAGACCCAACATCTCTAGATGAGACCTTCTCTCCACCTCTGCCCAAGGTGAGCTTTCTAAATCGTTGCCCAACAGACAGTCTACAGGCATGGCTGGCCTCACAGCTACTTGAAAGGTACCTGAGACCCCCCCCCCACTCAAAGGGAACCTGAGCCACTCTGCAGTGGCTCTCGGAGTTGTCCGCGGCAACTACTGGGCAGAATGCATTGGGGATCACCTGCTCTTCAGACACCAGCCGACAACTGACAGCTGTCACACTGGCTCCGGTGTCTCTCAGAGCCTCCACCCTTTGGCCATTGATGGTCACCCACTGCCTGTATTTTTTAGTGTTATCAGGCAGTTGGGTCCTGGGGACCATCTCACTGTCTCCTAAAGAGACCAAGGACATCGCTATGGGACCCCACCCACCTTGGGCACCCATCTCCTCCCCCAGGGCTACACTAGCCACCTGCCAGGGTGGTGCACCAGTGGGTGCTGTCTTCCCATACAAGGGACATTTAGAATCATAGGAGCAGTGGCCCACTTGACCACACTTAAAGCAAGTCCTGGGCCCCCTGTGAACAGGCTTATCTGTCGGGGCCCCTGGCTTCTTCTCAGGGGAGGCTGGGAACCTTTCCCTTGGTTCCCTTGGGGATTACTTTGGGGCCCTTTTTGGAACTCCTTCTGTTTACCCTTGTCCCCCCCACTCCTCTGCTGGGGACCCTGCCCACCTTTGGCGGAGTCTCCCACGTGACCCTTGTGGACCCGGGTGCTCACCCAGCGGTCCGCCTCCTCAGCAAGCTTCCTAGGGTTAGTCAGCCTACTATCAATAAGGTGCTGGCGTAGCTCTTGAAAACAATTTCCTGACAAGTGCTCCCATGCAATCAAATCAAAGAGCGCGTCAAAATCATTCAATTTGCTACCCTTCACCCAACCATCCAATGCTCTGCAAAAAAAGTCACATATTCCACCCAAGTACTGGACTCCAACTTTTTGCAGTTTCTAAACCTCTGCCTATACAGTTCAGGAGTCAACCCATACCTAGACATCAATGCTTCCTTCATATGGCTATAAGAATTGTGGACTTCAGAGGGCAAGTCTAACAAGGTATCCTGCCCCTCACTAAGGAACCGTCCCCACAACCCCGCTCCCCAATCCTTCTCAGGGACCCAGTGGGAGGACATAGCTACCTCATAGGCCTTGAACCACTGACCAATATCATCATTCTTATAAAACTCTTTCACCACATCTTTAGGTATATACACCCTGGCTTCAACAGGCATGGACGGTGTGCTGCCACCAGAGGGAGTAATCTCTAAGCTCCTAGCTTTCAACTCCAACTCCCTCAAACTTCTCTCATGCTCCATTTGCATCCTCTTTTCCTCTAGGGCCAATTTCTTAATTTCCAATTCCAACTGCCCACCCATCTTAAGCTTGGTCAGCTCCATTTCGTGCATCCTACTTCTCTCCCTGTCCTCCAGCTCTCCTGGGGACAGGCCCTTGGAAGAAACACTGCTACCTGCGGGGGAAGGTGCTTTCCTCCCCCCTGGACCCAATGGCCCATCTAGCTGCCCTTCTGCATCCTCATCCCCCTCCACCTGCTCTCCCACAGGCTCAGGGGTATTTCTTGCTTCTACCCAGGCCCTCAGCGCCTTTTGGTACTCATCCTTCTTGGTGAGACCTGTAGTAGCAACTTTAAAGTTCCTGCAGAAGTACTTTAGCAGTTTCACATTGTAACTTTCCAGCTTTTCTTCTTCAAAATCTAAATCCACAGATGCGATGGATGCTGTTTTGCTCATAATGACTAAACTTGGCAGTTCTTGGCAAAAAATAGAAATCCCAGGAAAAACAATCTACCAGAAATGTATGTGGTTGCGTTTGGTCTGCACTCACTAGTAGTGTACACCAATTACTGTATATGAGTCACAAACGCAAGTCCAGAATCCTCACCGCTGACCACCAATGTTAGAACTGGGGGTCTCTAGTTGGCAGAGGTAGGAACCTTTGTCCAAATAGGGACCCTTGCTTCTAGTCAGGGTAATGGGGATACACTACTAAAATAACCCCTGCTCACCCCCTTGGTAGCTTGGCACGAGCAGGCAGGCTTATCTCAGAGGCAGTGTGTAAAGCATTCGTGAACACATACAGTAACCCAGTGACAACACTACAGATGGACACCACACAGGTTGTAGTATAAAAATAAGTATTTTTATATAGACTTAACACAAGACCCAAAACGACAAAAATCCACAATACAATACGAAAAATATGACTGTCAAATGGTAGAAAATAGCTGTTTAATAAAGATGATAAATGCGACACTTTACTCTCAATGTACCTTTGGATGTGTAACGCAAAACAAACAAAAGGGTCGCAGGGAAGGTGATGCTTCGATTCCTTACACGCAGAAAGGAGGATGCATCGATTTCTTACTGCGGCCCGGTTACGATGCGTCGAGATGGCGCTTCGATGCGATGACGATCCGGTGCGATAAAATGGCGTCTTGCTTACGGTGCGACAATGTAGACGGGATGCGTGCACGCCCGACGGCCATGCGGTGACTCGGCGATCTTCTGAGCCGCGACAGGCCCTGCGACACACTTCCCCGGTGATGCGCCGGCATCCTCTGTGGCGGCGGCACGCTTCTCCGGTGAAGCGAGGCGCTTCGGTGATGCGATGGCGACAGCGGCGGCACGCTTACTCCGCGTTGCGACGACAACTGCTGCGGCAGCACACTTCTCCGGTGATGCGGGGCGCTTCGGTGATGCGACAGCGGCGGCACGCTTACTCTGCAATGCGACAACAACTGCTGCGGCGGCGACACGCTTCCTCTTCGTGGAGTCGTGCTTCCAGCTCCCAGCGACACGCAGTCTCTCAGAAGGCCCAACAGCAGTAGGCACTTCAATTCCCAGCAAGGGAATTCAGGATGGGAGCTGGGGGTGAAGTCTTGTATCCCTGGGACTTCAGGCAGGAGGCAAGCTCAATGTTCAAGCCCTTGGAGATCTTCCTCAAGATGATGAAAGCACACTCAGTCCTTTTCTCCTTTCTTTGGCAATAAAGTAACCACTGCAGGCCAACCCCAACAACACGCAGCATAGGGGTAGTCTCCTCCTTCAGCTTCCTGGTTCTTCTCCTCAGCAAAGGTTCGTCTTGATTCCCAGAAGTGATCTAAAGTCTTGGGGTCTGGGACCCAATATTTATACCAGCAAATCCTTTGTCCTCTGAAGGCAGAGGGTCCTGTACCTAGTCCAAACCAGTTCTGGGTGCATTCTGCCAGTGCACAACTTCTTCCTTTGTCAGTGTGGGCCAGGGTCATCAGACACACCACAGGAGGTGGAGCCAGCATTGTGGAAGGCAGGCACAGCCCTATTCAGGCCCAGGTGCTACTCCTCCCACCACTCCTCATGCAGATAGGTCTATTCAGCCTAGTGCTGACTCACCCTGTCTCCTGGAGTCCCCCAGCCCCTGTCACTCACAAACCCAGACATACAATACACAAGCTAGCAGAGGCAGGCTGGATGGTATAGGCAAGAAAATACCTACTTTCTAAAAGTGGTATTTTCAAACACAGAATGATAAAACCAACTTCACTAAAAGATGTATTTTATCATTCTGAGTTCAGGCATACTAAATTCGTTTTTCTACCATGTTCCCTGGGTCAGTTAGGATTATAAGATGTTATAATCAAACTGCCCATTCTGGCCTATGGGGACAGGTAGCCTTGCAATAGTGAAAAACGAAATTGGCTGTAATTCACTATCAGGACATGCCACACACATCAGGGCATGTCCTACTTTTTACATACAATGCACCCTGCCCACAGGCCTACTTTAGGGGTGACTAACATGCAGAAAAGGGAAGGTTTGGGGACTGGTAAGTGGGTGCACTTACCAAGTCGACATGGCAGTACCAGACTGCACACAGGCTCTGCAATGGCAGGCCTGAGACACGCTTTCCAAGCTGCTCCGGTGGGTGGCACAACCAGTGCTGCAAGCCCACCAGCAGCATTTGATTTACAGGCCCTGGGCACACGCGGTGCTCTATACTAGGGTCTGACAGTAAGTCAAATAAGCCAATCATGGAGTTACTAATCCATACATCATTTTATCATAGGGAGCACTTGCACTTTGGCACTGATTAGCTGTGGCAAAGTGCCCAAAGCATCTAAACCAGCAAAAACATGTCAACAACAGAGGAGGCATAGCGAAAAAATGGAAGGGAGACCCACGCCAATGGTACCAGGTCTAACAATATGCAAGAATATTTTTCTGTTATTACACTAATGTCAGTTCCTTTGCTTATTATTCTGAATTTATCTAATTATTTAACTGTAGAAGATTTGAAGATTACAAATCCTTTCAAAACTTCTTCAACCACTTGTACTAGTGTTACTGCATTAGATGATAAAACCTTACACTTAGATTCATCAAAAGGAGATTATTCACTGAATGTATATATTAAGTCTAGGAAGGTAGGATCCTTCTAGCATGGTTACCCCCTCTTTTTACCTGGTGTCAGTGTGTTTTTGACATAGTCTGCTGGGATCCTGCTAAGTAGGACCCCAACAACTGTGCTTTCTCCCCTAAATTGACACAAGAAGTACTTTGGTACCTCCACAATTGGCTACTGGTGTACCTTTGTAAGACCCTAGTATATGGTACTAAGGTACCCAGGGCATAGGTACACCAGTGGTCTCCCTTGGGCTGCAGCATGTATTGTGCCACTCATGGGAGTCCACTTAAACTGTGACTACAGGCCTGCCATTGCAGCCTGTGTGAGTTGGTGCTTGCACCTCTCGTGATACAGATATGTTTCCTTATATCCAAGGTCACTGCACATTAAACTTATAAGTCACCCCTATGGCAGGGTGCTTGGTTATAAGTCTGATGGAGCCTCTGCATGAGCAGGACAGCCCTACAAACCCTGGAGTCAGTTCTCCAGGCTATGTAAGTGCGGTCAGACATATAGTGGACATCAGTCATTACGAGATGTCTAACTATATAGTGGCTGCACTGAACCCAGTCATATTTGGTATCAAATATGTTGAAATCATACCCCAACACCGATTCCAGTGTTGGAAGTATAATCCCATGTACTGGGGGAGCTCCTTAGGGGACCCCCTGTACTCCTGGTAACAGCTTTTCAGGGTCTGCAAGCAAGCTGGTGCTGCTGATGACCACAGATACGATTCTGCTCTCCCGCTGCTGAGCCAGGCTCGAGCAGGGGGAAGGTAGGACAATAGGTTTCCTGTCACAGGGAGGTGTGACCTCCTCCCAGACAGGACTTAGTGTATTGGGCTGGGGTGGGGGCACTTTCTAATGCCACCAGACTGATTTGAATGTCACATTTGGTGCCCTCCTTGCATACTCCAGTTTGAACCAGTTGATGGAGCCCTTGGCTCCCGCTCTGGCGCAAAACTGGACAAAGGACATGGGAGTATCCTCCCCTCTGTCCAGCCCCTCCTCTGGGAGGGACCTCAGAGTAGTTCCAAATCTGTCCTTAGGGTACTTAAGGGCTTACCTGTGGGTGGGTCCTTAGATTTGTCGTGGGACAAGACTCAACCCTGAAACTACGTTGCTTTTCAATCGTCTGGACATTTGGACTTTGTTAGACTTCAACTGGAACCAATACTGCAGCAAGGAAGACTCCTGCTGCTCCTGGTCTCGTTGTTCTACAAGTCTTCTTCATCATCTGTACTTCATCCAGGTTCTTCAACAGACCTGTGGGCATCAAGGACACCCAAATAAATCTCCCTTGCAGTGAAGGAGTCACTCCCCTCCATCTGCAGGCACTGCAACAAAGCTGACTGGTCTGCTGCGCCTGTCGTCCTATGGATTTCCTGAGGCTCAGCAACACAGGTGGTGGTTCTGCAACTCCCTAGTGGCCTGCCCTTTTCTTTCTGAAATTTTCAGGCCAGTATCACGCGTCAGAACCACTGGGACCGAACCCCTGTGTACAGCATCGACCTGCTGTTGCCAAGGCTTGTTGGCTCTGCACTTCAGAGATCTTCAGGCTACAAAAAGCTCCAGCCTTCAGCACCTCTTCCTTCCAAGATCAACATCCTCACTGCATCCTCTGCACCGTGGGCCTCCATCTTTGGTGAGTTGCTTGAGGTCCTCTGGTGACTACTGTGCCTTTGGCCTGTGGGTCCTTCTGAGGATCTTCTCTTGCTTCAGTGGGCTCCCCTGCTTGCTCAGGGTCTGCTCCAACTCTCATGCTGTTGGTGAGTCCCTTGGATCTTGCTGGTCCCAACATTGCTCCCTTTTTGCCTTCCACACCAGTTGCAGCTACCAAGGCTTGTTGGTGCTCCTGCCAGACACCGACCACCTAGTCACTGACATCCAACGTGGGACAGCTTGTGCATGGCTCCTGGTCTTCCTCAGTGTCGCCTGGTCCTCACAGCTGCAGCAACAAGGTCACTGTCAACTCATCAGAACCTCCGACATCGGTAGGCATTGTGTCTCCGTGCCTCCTGGTCACCTCCGAGTAGACTAGATTTGGTCCCTCTGCTTGAAGGATCTTCACTTCCGGAATTGATCTTGGATTCCACTGGACTCCTTCACAGTCTTCTCTAGAGGCATATTCTTCGAAGTCGTTCATTGTTGTCTACGGCAAGTCCTGACTTCACTTCACTCCTATGCACCCAGCTTCCCTGGTGTAGGTAACCTGGTTCCCGGGGAATCCACAGGTGGGGTGGCTCTCCAACCTTCTGTCTTCCAGAGGGTTTCTTCAGGGTCCTCGGGGAGGGGTCCTTCTTCAAAACTGCATCTGCGACTTTTCATTGACTTCTATTAGACACACAGCTGTGTTTCCATTCTACACACAGCCTCTGTGAGGTTCCTGGGTACTTACTTTGGGTGGTTCCTTGTGTCCTCTGGTCTAAGTCCCATCCTTCGTTGCAGTTCACATTCCACTTTCTTAGTATATGGTTTGGTCTCCCCCGGAGACCACTGTATTTTGTGCTACTTTCCTGATTGCTTTTAAAGTATTATTGTGTATTCTGTTGATATCTCCGGGTAGGCGATATACCAATGTGTTAGTGATAGAGTGTTGTAATAAATAGACTTATTTTTGCTAAACACTGTGTGGTTTCTTTTCATCTAACTTACACCACAGATTAAGTTGGTAAAACAAGCTGCTTTACATTCCTCCAAGATAAGCCTGAAGGCTGCTCTCAACAGCTACCACTTTGAGAGCTTTCTATGGTTATCAAAAATCATCACAAGGGTTGCCTGAAGTAGTGCAAGGTGCACCACTTGAATAAGTGTGCACCATATACTAAGCCAGCCTCCTACACTAAGCTTTGGTATGAATACATTGACACTATGGATGCTAAGGATTGCTACGTATGTATGCAATTACCTGCGTTAGTTGCTGAATGTATAACTTACCATAATATTCTTTTAACATATGGAATTTCCTGTAGTCTACCAACAAGTTTATTTTACGGAACTGATCATTTACAGTATTATTACTCAAATTATGACTTAGTCTTTTCAGAAATTCCAGTGATGAAACGTTTAAATCCACATCCGGAAGCTACATTAGCCGAGCCAATGGGATATTTATTTAGACCAACTCAGTCATTAGATATGGCTTATGCACGCAGAAATAACCTGACTTGTGCTTTCGAAGGAATAGAAAAGAACTTCATGGATTCAGTAGAAGCTAGACATAGAAATGCAACAATTAATGCTAGAACTCATTCAAATGTAACCTCTTGGGCACCTCAAGAGGAAGAACATAGATTAGTGGGAAACATGGCTGATTTAGCTTTAGACTGGCAACATAAAGAAAAACTTTTTTATATATAGAAAAAGGTCCTCTACTAACACAAATTTTGCAGGTACTAGTGAATGTGAAAACATGCTTGCGATTTATGAAAATCGTGGTCTTTATTTAGAAGGAGTAGATCCTGTGTTTCCTGGAGTGTATTACATCTGTGGGAAGCGTGCTTTGTATAGGTTGCCTAGAAGATGGGATGGAACCTGTTATGTGGGGGTAGTTTTTTCAAAAATGTATCATGTGAGACAAATGGATGATTTAACAAAGGAGTTGCATGGGAGAGTGAGAAGAGGCGTACGTGCAAGTGAAATTGTAGGAGACATTTTTGGTGCTTTCATACCATCTGTAGGAGTAGTACTAAATTCTCATAAGATTAGAACACTTTCCACTGTAGTTTATAAACTAGCTACAAGCACAGCTGTAAGATTTTTAGTTGTAGATACTGAGATGATTGCCATCTGTTCGATGGTTATTCAGAATCGACTTGCTTTAGACGTCCTTCTCGTGGAGGGCGGAGTCTGCCAGATGTTGAAGGTTCAACAATGTTGCTTCTTTATACCTGACATGAGCAAGGATTTACAAGGTTATATTAAAAATATTACTGATTTAGACAAAGATCTGAAAGGGTTGAAGGCTGAGTGAAAAGAAAGAGAGCAGAGGTAGAACTAGAAGATAAGCAATGTCAATACTGTGATGAAATAAAAGATTTGGAAAACTCCAGACAGAAAAAATTAAAGACAACTAAATTGTGATCTGTGGCATCTGATAAGTAATTAATGTGATGGCTTGATTTGCCATCAAAGGGGGGATTGATACAGCTTAAAAGCTGGTGAATATTTACACGACACGAAAATAAAAACATGAAAATGAAAAAGTACATAACGTGAATGTGCACCTTGCACACTTTTTAGAAACAACAGTGATTTAGAGAAAAATATAGTACAAGCACCTTATAAAGGTGTGCTTAGATTTCTAGAAATCGAATAAAATAACACATTATGGGGCACATGCATCAAGGTAGGCTTTTGCGATTCCTTAATTGCGATTATTAAGGAATCGCAATTAAGGAATCGCAAAAGCCTATGCATGTAGGAATCGCTATAAAAATAGCGATTCCTAAACATTCCTTAATTGCGACTCGCTAATTGCGAGACGCAATTGAAATGCCTCCCATTAATTCCTATGGGCCTAGAGGCCCATAGGAATGAATGGGAAGACATTCTCAATTAGCGATTCGCAATTAGAGAATCGCAAATTGAGAATGCAATTTCAAGGGTGCCAGGGTGTCAAAATGACACCCTGTTGCACCCTGAAATTGTGATGTGCACCCATGTTGCGCACACACATGCCCCAAGGGCATGTGTGTGTGTAACCTAAAACTTAAAAAAATGCATTTTAGAGCATTTTTCGAAGGTATTGCAAATTACAGACAAGTTTGATTTGTCTGTAATTTGTGGTCCCAAATAGCGAAATCGCTATTTGAAAGTGCTTCTAGCATTGCATTTAAGGAATCGCAAATTGCGATTCCTTAAATGCAATCGTAATTTAGGAATTCGCAATTAATTGCGAATTCTTAAATTGCGCATAGGAAACTACTTTCATGCATCTCCAAAGGCCAATTTGCGATCGCAAACGGCCGATTTTTGCGATTCGCACCGTTTGCGATCGCAAAAACCTTTGATGCATGTGCCCCTATGTGCCTACCATGCTTAACAATTGAAGTTCACATAATATTTGAAGACATGTTGAAAGAAAACTTACAAAAATGTAGTATTAACAATTACGCAATTAATATGAGATTAATATATGGCAACTGAACATTAATGAGTCATTTGTAACTATATAAATTTACATATTGAATATGAATACATAATGGCTCAAGAAACTGTTTTCTTTTACTCTCATTGTAGTGCACCATTGACATTGAAAAATTGGTGCAATATTTGTAACATGTAGTTAAGAAGGTGACATTTTCTAATCTGACTTTATATTAAAAGAGACTTAGATTTTTTTAAACGAAAATTCTAAAGCAAATTATAATAAAATGCTGTACATATATACTTTGAAAATGTGGAAGTAGGTTGTACCTACTGATGAATATTTTCATGAAAACTTTTTGACACTTGACTGCTTGGACAAACTTAGTAATTGAATCACAACTGCTTATATCTGAATTATATACGTTCTAATTAATTATGATGAAATAGTCTCTAAAATGCTTTAGCTTGATTTTTATTCTTTGGGTCTGCACTTTCTCATGAGGTTTACGTAAAAGAATCATGCTTTAGCTCACTTGTAACTTTCTTTTACTTTCTCATGTCATTCTTGAATAAGTTGAAATATATTGATACAGAATATTGATACTACAGTGAGACATGAACTTTTGCTACGAGTACATGAAATGTTTTAGCAATGAATAGCTTATTGTGGACAAACCTGTATGACCAGGCTGGACAATTGATTCTCATGAGCAGCATGGAAAAGTATGCCAGTGTAACAACCTTTTCACCTTGTGAGAGGATGAGAACCATGTGAAGACCGAACGATGATGGTGTGACAATCAATGTCATCTTCGGACTTATCGAACTATATTAGTAATTTCTCGCACCCATGGACTGGCTGTCTGGCTTGTACTTCACACCCTATTCTTCTGGTTTTGGACAGAATAGATCCTGAACAAACCACAGAGATGAGCTCTCCTTTCCTATTCATGTGGCTGCTCCTTTAGCCTTTGCCCCATGGATTTATTGGTTGCAGACTCTGACCAGACCCTATGCCCATGCTAAGAGAACTCTGGCGGACTGTTCTCTGCCCTTGCTGGTGGCAGGAACCCCTTGCCTAGCAAACTTTCTTTGGACTCTTTGGCCAAGCTCTAACTTTGTAATGGTCCTTTTAGCTTCCCTTAACTCGATTTATTAGATTTTTACTTGAATGATTGAACTTATTTCCATTTTGATGTTACTCAATATGTAGTTTAGACTACATCTGCATGCTGAGACTCATGACTGACCTTTCGGAAGTGCTGATTATTGCCTTAAATGCTAAACTACTTAATACAATAACCGTAGGTAAGTATGATCTGCGTATATGGTTCCCCCCAATTTTTGCCTGGTGCTATGCTGTTTCTGACTAGTCTGACAGGGATCCTGCTAATCAGGACCCCAGTCTCTGGGCTTTCTCCCCTAAATTGGTTATGGTAAGTACTTAGGTACATCCCAGATTGGATACTGGTGTACCCTTATAAGTCCCTAGTATATGGTACTGAGGTACCCAGGGCATAGGTACACCAGGGTCCCCCATGGGCTGAAGCATGTATTATTCCACCCATGGGAGACCACTCAAACTGTAACTAATGGCCTGCCATTGCAGCCTGTGTAAGCTGGTGCTATCACTACTTACGACAGATATAGGTTTCCCTATATCTAAGGTCACTGCACTTAAAACCTATAAGTCACCCCTAAAGCAGGCCTTACAATCCTGAAGGCAGGGTGCTCAGTTCTAAGTGTGAGGGTGCCCCTGCATGAGCAGGACACCCCTACAACCTTCGGAGTCCCTTCTCCCGGGTTCTAAGTGCATCAGCCATTACGATACATAGAGTGGCCATGCGTTATTAAGCGATGACCATCTCAAAACTGGCTGTAACAAACCCCGTCATGTTTGGTATCAAACATGTAGGTATCATACCCATGTGGGAGATATGATTCCATGCACTGTAAAGCTCCTCCGGTAGGCCCTCAGTGTTCCCGGTACCGGTATTCTAGACCCAGACAGCACAACATGGCTGCTGCCGACCAGAGACACGATTCTGCCCTCCTGCTGCTGAGTCAAGCTCGAGCAGGGGAATGCAGAACAATAGGTATCCTGTCACAGGGAGGTGTGACCACCTCCCATACAGGGTTTAGTGTACTGGGGCCGGGTGGGAGCGCTTGCCAGCGCCACTGTCTGCTTGAGGGGCATATTTGGTGCCCTCCTTGCATAGTCCAGTTCAAATCAGCTCAGGGAGGTGTTGGCTACCACTCTGGCACGAAACTGGACAAAGGACATGGGAGTATCCTCCCCACTGTCCGACCCCTCCTCTGGGAGGGAACCCTGAATCGTCCCAACCCTTTCCTTAGGGTACTTAAGGGCTTACCTGTAGGTGGGTCCCTAGATTCATCGTGGGACAATATTAATTTCAAGACATCACTTTGTTTTCGACTGTCTGGGCACTCTGGACTTTGCTGGACCTTGCTCTGGGCTCTGAGACTGCAACAGGGATGACTCCTGCTACTCCTGGTCTTGTCGTCCTGCAAGTCTGCTGCAACGTCCGTGCCTGTGCTCCATACAGGAACCTTCCAAGGCCTGTGGGCATTTAAGACACCTGAAGGAATCTCCCTTGAAGTGAAGGAGTGACTTCCCTGCATCTGCAGTAACTGCAACAAAGCTGACCGGTCTGCTGATCCTGGGCTCCCACGGACTCCGAAAGGCTCAGCAACACAAGTGGTGGTTCTTCACATCCCGCGAGGCCTGCACTGTCCTCTCATCAAGTTTGAGGCCAGTATCCCTCGTCGGAGCCGCAGGAACCAAACCCCTGTGCACTGTGTTGACTTGTCGTTGCAAAGGCTTGTTGGCTTCCTTCCTCCAAGACCTTCGGGCTCCAAGTAGCCCCAACCTCAAGCATCTTCTGTGACCAAGATCTTTGTCCTCATCTCATCGCTTGCACCGTGGGCCTGCATCTTTGGTGATCTGCTCGAGGTCCTCTTGAGACTCTCCAACCTTCTGTCTTCCACATGGTTTCTTCAGTGTCCATTGGGAAGGGTCCTTCTTCTTTAAAATTGCAACTGCGACGTACCCATTGACTTGTATTGAGCCCGCAGTCGTGTTCCCACTCTGCACACGGCCTCCGTGGGGTTCCTGGTTACTTACCTCTGGTGGTTGCTTGGGTCCCCGGCACTTTTACGTCTCCTGGGTATAGTCTTGACTTGAGTCGTTTTTCGCATACCACTATTTTAGTATGTGTATTCATGCTACTTACCTGTTTTTCTTGCAAAGTATTGTGTGCATTGTATATATCTCCAGGTAGGAGATATCTATATGTTTTTTTGAGTGTCTTATAATAAATACATATTTTTATAAATACACTGTGTGGTTCTTTTTCACTTAATCTAAAGCAATAAGATTAACCTCTGGTAAAACAAGCTGCTTTACACTTCTTCTGGACTAAGCCTGAAGGCTGCTCTCCACAGCTACCACTTAGAGAGCTTTCTAAGGTTGTCTAAGATCACTAAAATCGCCATCAGTGTTGTCTGGATTGGTGCAGGGTGCCCACTTACATAATTGTGCACCATATAACAAGCCAGCTTCTCACAATAACTAAACTTAAATTATCTGAGTCTTCCTTTAAATTTTACTCATGTTTTCCTCACAGAGACTGTGCATATAATACCTGGGTTTCTAATGTATACCAACGATAGTCATAGATTATTTTGGGAACATAAGGTTCTATTATTGCTGTTCCATATTGCGCTAGCAGAACTACTGGTTTGTATGATTTTGGCAAAACTAAACTTCTTCAGGATGTTTGGACTTCCCGTTGCTATTCTATGTTTCTACAGCATGGTTTTGAGCGTTATATATTTATGTTTACATCTATTTCTAATTCGTAAGTTGGTTACCAATTCCTGGTCCTTATTGGGTAGACAACGGTTAATACCTTAGTTCCCCACCCCTCAAAGCGACAAGCAAGATCCATCGGAGGACCAAGGCCTCAATGGGTATGTCGAATAACTGAAAGGTATTAATGAGATACAGTTAACAAGTAAGACAGTTAAATATAATTGTGGGCCCAGTACCACCGATGGATCAGCAGCATTCAGGCATAACTAATATGGTCACCATAACTTATCTAAATGAATCCCTGTCTCCAACTCCCTCACTTCAGTGTCTGGGTCTTTACCCTCCAGCCACAGGAACGCAGGCAATACTTCTACTGTCTACGGAAAGCTGACCTCATCCTTCAACTTGTGCCATGTTAAACTAGGACATCCAAAACGGATCACACTGGCCCTAGTACTCAGACTCACAAAACACAAAGTTCGACTACCATATACTCCATTGCTAGGATATAACCTTCCTGGTGGGATCTTGAGCAACTGGGTCCATGTATAAGAATTTGACCCACCCTATCAATCCTGAGCCAGATTTGGGGTACTGATCCAGCGCGATATTAGCAAACAGCATTCATACACCAGATATTCACTTGGGCCCATACATTCATACTACGCTAATACTTACGCTGGGTTTTATCAGTTGTTACTCTTTATCAAAATCCCTGCTACCAATTACCTTCCGATTGAAGAGTAATGACTTACCAATGAATCCTTTGCTAATTGGGAAGTTTAAAATGAGTGACATTATTTATAGTACATAATCCTGAAATAACCACTGAGTCAGGAAGTTTTAAAATGTTTATCTAAAGATTTAGCAGAGTAAATTACAGAAACACATGGTACTTAGTCGCACATCATAGGTGAAGTAGAGAACAATAATTATTGATTAATGACGGTCCCTCAGAAAGGAGAAGATGGAGACAGCAGCGCAACTAAAGGTTGCATTTATATTTACCTAAATGCGAGAACCCAACCCTTGGCCAAGGAGTTGGAAAGATTAGGACCCAGGAAGGATGAAGAGCAAAGACCTCCTCCAGGATCAGGACAGGACCGGTGACCTCTCTACAACGACGCCTGCATCGTTCCCCTCTCTGATACTCGACTTCTCCTCGAGTCTCCCGTGCCTTTCTTCTAATGGACTCCGCCGCCCCCTCCTCAGGACCTCTCTGGACAGCGGTTCAGCATGCACTCGGTCAGCGTCCTAATGCTAATGCAATGCCTTTTTTAATTTGCTAATACTATATCTATTATACCCTTCTACGCCCATGTACCTCCCCTTAATGTTGCTAAAATATGGGACCACTACTTCTGATTGGACAGGGACAGGGGGTGGATTCTCACACCATATGATTTTAGTTCATGTTCTGTAGGCCATTGTCTTAAAACTACCGCCCATCCAATTTTATACATTTGCTTTATTTCCCACCCGTCTCACGACAAATGTTATATATTTTTCATATACAAAGTTTCAATGTTCAACAGGAAAGGCAAGAGCACATCAACTTCGGCCACCAGGTCATGGCCTTGGACGACGTCTAGGTTGACTTCATTCTTTGGCAGCCAAAGAGGACACATGCGCAGAATCATTGTCTCTCGAGTTTCAGATCACCAACCCCAGGCCCAAGTTTACGAACTAATAAAAGTCAAAGAAGAAAATATTAAAATCACAAATAATATGTTTCACTGTATACCCACTCTTTCTATTCTATCCCCATTTACTTATAAATCTATCCCGCATTAGTAGCGTTAAGAAAACGACAAATTAATAATAACACAAGAGCAAGCTGAAGCATGTGAAAACATCAAGCAGCCATTTTAGAGCACACTGCGCAGAAGCAGAAATTTCCCACCAAGCAAAGAAAGACGTCACACCATGTGATATGGATGAGACATGCGCAGTAAGGTTCCCGCGCTTTAGCGGCCATTTTAGAAAAAGACAAGCGTTACTTGTTAGTTAGAACACATAGGCAAGCTTCCTTGCTATTCGTGTAATGTATGCAACGTTAGTATAAACAATACATAATTAATAATTTAATATTGTGAGGTGATTGCATTCAAGCAAGTCTCATTTTGAGTCCTTGCTCCATCAATCCCCTCTCTGATACCGTTTAAGAGCCATCAAAATACTACCCTCAATCAGATGCCAACTTCTAGCAAATAGTTTCATTCTCATTTTTACATTTTCTATTTTTAACATCCCCTTTCAATTTCTTGTATAATTCACTTCTCACATCCTCAAGTTCAATTTCATCAATCTTTCTCTTCTTTCCTCTTCCTGTCACAGTATATGTTCCATTCTTTCTACAACATTTGCACCATATTATCATTGTCAGTACTATTATTGCTAACCCTGCTAAAGGTACTAATATCTGACCTATAAGCCCTTTTCCTACATTAGAAAACCAGGTACCAATTGACGCAATACTACTTGTCAATCTTTCCCATACACTATCAACTTCCAGTGGTTTAAGTTCCTTCTCAAGTTTAGTTATATTCTGTATATACGTTCCAATTTCTGCACTTTTATCTGGAATGTAAGTGCAACAATGTTTCGTCTTCAGTAATTTACAGACTCCGCCCTCTTTTGCCAATAAAATATCAAGAGCAAGTTGATTTTGCATAACCATAGATCTAATCGCAACCATTTCCGCATTAATCATTAGAAATCCTCCAGCAGTATCCGTTGATAAACAATCAACCACTGTAGACAATTTACATATCTTCCTTGAGTTCAGAATTATTCCCACTGAAGGTATCAATGCACCAAATATATCACCTACAATTTCAGAAAAACTAGCTCTTTTACTACGTATTAATTCGCCATTGTTTTCATTGCTCCCAGTGTTTCTTTTTACGTGGTATATCTTTGGAAATACTATTTCAAAATAACTTCCATACCACCGTGCAGGAAGCCTAAAGTAAGCCTTATTCCCGCATACATAATACATTCCAGGAAAAACTGAATCTGTTCCTCCTTTTATTCCCCAACCTCCAAGAATTAAGAAATTGTGTTCACATTCACTGGTACCGATGAAAACATTGTTATAATCAGTCCTTAGTCTATGTAGACAAATTTTCCCCGTCTTTACAAAATCCAGAGCCATAGCAGCTTGAGCCTTGCCAGGTGTGTAACTCTCTTCTTTCTCAGCCCAAGGTGGCAAATGAGCCTTATGCTCAGAAGCTTTCTTTTGAAAATCTTGTCTTCTATTTTCTACTAAATTCAAAAATACCTTTTCTTCTTCATGTAAAGAACATGTTAGATTGTGTCTATGTGCATGTGTTATGTCTATCGATTTCATTGTTAAGAAACATTCTCCCATAAACTGTGCGTCTTGACTACTAAGCACTGGGTTCATACTCTTGCGAATCGGAACCTCTGAAATTATCACATCTATGTTTGAATAATAATATTGAAGTCTCCCTGTTCTATAAAATAAACTAGCTAATACACTACATGATATGCCATATGTCAATGGTAAATGATGATATGTTAATCCTTCTGCTACTGATTCAGGTAACTTCATACAGACATAACAATTACTAACTTCCATGGTATCTACGTATTGAAATAATAACTTTGTGAAAACATTTAAACTAGTGTCGTTATCAGTTATTTCATGATGAAATTCTGGTTCATTTTCTGCCATTAGTTCTACTCTATTTCCCTTCATGTGTGCTGTCTTTCCTTTAGTTTCGTTGTTAATCTTTTTATCCATTATCATAAGGTAAGGGACTGCTACGATCAGAACTAACCATACTATAAGCACCATTACTAGACTACATATGCATATTGCACAGCATATTCTACAACATCTCTGTTTTGGTCTCCCAGCAACTCTATCATCAGGCATTTCGACAAGGAAGATTGCTCTTCTTATCTATTTTTCGTTTTTCTTTTATGACTCTTTGCGTAATCAAGGTGGTCTTGTTTCTCTCTCGTACGTCAATTCTGCACTTGTTCCTTCGTCACCACTTTCATTTGACTCTGAGCTCTCGTAATCTTCAAGAATAATGTAAGTCCAATCAGGACCCTTGAATTTGTTATTTACAAGTTTCAGTCTCTTGCTTCTTCTTTTCTTAGTTCTGTTTTCTTGTTCTGTTTGACTTGTTACTTCATTTACTTGATCTGGATCTTCGCTTCTGGTTGTTATGTGGTATTTTACTCTTTTAATGACACTAGGCCAATGATCACCTTTTCTTGTTTTCTTTGTTTGCACTGTTTCTTTATTTTTGTCTTCAGCAATCTCTTTATTTTCACTGTTCAACACCTTTTGTTTTCTGCAATTACTGTTTTTCTTTCTTGCTCTTTTTCGGGCTTATTTGTTTTTCTTCTGCAGCTCCTCCGTGAGTTTCCAATAATTGACCTTGTTCTTTGTTTAATTCTTCATGCTCATGTTTCTCGAGATCTTTTTCTTCTGTGTGATTTTCTAGATCTAACTTGTTCTGATCAGGGCTTATTGCACTTTGTACTTCTGCAGCCTGACCGGATTCTTCTAAACCTGTCTTTCCCTGCTCAAAACTTGTTGGTTCTTCGTTATTTTGAGTCCAATTTCCTTTCCCTATCTGGTCTTGCTCAGGTTCTTTTATTGTTTGTTCTTCTTTTCCCTGAGCTGCTTCTTCTTCACCTATCTGATCTTCTTCAATTTCTTCCAATTTTGCTTGACTTCTTGTTCTGTAGTAAACTTCAGGAATTTCTACTACCGGTATCCAGTCCTGACTTGTGCTCGGTTGTTCTTCTGCAGCTTCTCTTGAATCTCGAGCCTGAGATTCTTCCGCTGGGCAACCTTCAGCCTCCTCAGTGATTGATGCTGACTGAGGATTTTCTTCTTCAGGGTCTGGTACTCTTTTGGTGTGGCTTACATGAATCCAATTAGGAAATCCTGCACACTTCACTGCTGTATTGGTAGTCAGTATGACTTGACAAGGTTTTCCCGATCTAGGTGATAGACACATCTCTCTGGTGTGATTCTTCACTACCACCCAGTCACCAGTATTCAGATCATGTTCTTGTTCAGGCTGCCTCTACACTGCGTCTTCTCCGACCTGATGAGAGACAGAACGCACTAGGTCAGCCAATCCTTTGCAATAATCCAGAACCATATCATCAGATATATTCAGCAGTTTGTTTATGGGAACATGTGCTAGTCTCATTGCTCTTCCCATCATTATCTTGTGTGGGCTCAATCCTGTATTTCTATCAGGAATGCTTCTCAGTCCCATTAAGACAAGTGGCAATGCATCTGGCCACTCCAATGATGTTGATGCACACATTTTTCCCAATCTGAATTTTATCGTGCCATTCAATTGTTCAACCACTCCAGAAGCCTCTGGGCGATATGCACAGTGCAATTTTTGTTCACTTTGGAATGCTCCGCAAATTATTTGAATCACTTCACTGTTAAAATGTTTTCCTCTATCTGATTCCAAAGTTACTGGGAAACCAAACCTAGGAATGAGTTCTCGTAGTAACAGCTTTGCGACTGTAATGCTGTCACACCTTCTGGTAGGGTAAGCCTCCACCCACTTTGAAAACAGACATACTATGACTAGTACATATTTCAACCCTCTGCATGGTGGCAACTGTATAAAGTCAAACTGTAGTCTTATAAATGGACCTTCTGCCTTTCCAATTTTTCCAAACCCAATTATTGTTTTTCTTCCTGGATTATGCAGCTGGCAAGTCAAACATCTCTGGCAAAGGCTCTCTGCTACAGCCCTGAACTTGGGATTGTACCAATTCTGTCTGAAAAGCCTAATCATTGCATCTCTCCCTATGTCGGCGTCTCCATGATACATCCTGGCCATTTGAGACAGTAGACAGTCAGGCATGACTGGCCTGCCATCAGCACAAATCCATACTTCATCATCTCCCCTTTGGGAACAACCCACTTTGATCCATGTTTTCTTTTCACTTTCATCAGCACCATCTTGTAATCTTCTAACCTCATTCCATGTTTCAGGTGGCATATACAGCATAAGTTGGCAGCTGATTCCCATTCTTTCCACCCTTTTATTGACTGACAACCTATTTCTGGCACAATGTTGAGCCACAAGGTCTGCGTATCTGTTGCCGACTACCACCCAGTCATCTCCTGACTGATGTGCGGCACATTTCACCACAGCCAATTCTTTTGGTGATTGTATTGCCTCCAGCAATTCCCTTACAAATTTTCCATTTTTAATGGGGGATCCTGAAGAAGTCATGAAATCCCTCTGCATCCATAGTTAGCCAAAATCATGCACAACCCCGTAACCATATTGGCTATCTGTAAATATAGTCACTTTTTGATTCCTCCCAATTTTGCACGCCTTTATCAAAGCAATCAATTCAGCTACTTGTGCAGATTTTACTCCTGGTAAATAGGATGCTTCGACTATTCCAGTTAATTCACATACTGCATATGCTGCAGTTTGTTTACCATCTTCATGCCTCTGGCATGAACCATCAACAAGCAGCTCCCTGTCTTGCTTTCTAAGTGGCTGTTCTTCAATATCAGGACGTGGTTTTGTGCAGAACTCTGTGACTTGTAAACAATCATGTTCCTCTTCTTCGTCATTTTTAATTTCCTCATGATATGGGTCTGGTCGTAAGGTTGCAGGATTTACTATTGTACACCTCACTATGTTCACATTTTCAGCACCCATTATTATTCTCTCATACTTAGTCAGCCGACTAGGAGTAAGATGCTGAGTTCGAGTTCTTGGCAACAGAATCACAACCGCATGTGGAACAAACACCTTTACTGGGTGTCCCATCACAATTGACTCACTTTGTTCAATGCTTAAACAGGTAGCCGCTACTGCTTTTAAGCAGCCTGGCAATGCGGCTGCCACTGGATCCAATGTGATACCAAAGGGGATGATGGACGGAGCGTTAGAGCAAATCAAACACTCACCCCCAGTCAACTGATCTGGGTTTAATCCATCATCATTCTTTAGCTCACTCCACCACCCCAGTTCAGACATGGCCATATGCAAATCAGTCTGACCCTGTGCCTCATGGGAACAGTCCAGCCCGAACTGCCAAGCCATGTCTTCCCTGGACCAGAAACAAGCATCCTGGGACCGGTTTCGGGTTCAAAACCCTCATCAGCCAGGCTATCTTGAATCCAGTGGCAAAGTGAGCAAGTGACCCACGTCTGGGCATACCCTGCCAACTTAGGGCGAACAAAGCGATACCAAAGGGGATGATGGACGGAGCGTTAGAGCAAATCAAACACTCACCCCCAGTCAACTGATCTGGGTTTAATCCATCATCATTCTTTAGCTCACTCCACCACCCCAGTTCGCTTTGTTCGCCCTAAGTTGGCAGGGTATGCCCAGACGTGGGTCCCTTGCTCACTTTGCCACTGGATTCAAGCTAGCCTGGCTGATGACGGCTGAATAGCCAGAAACCGGTCCCAGGATGCTTGTTTCCGGTCCAGGGAAGACATGGCTTGGCAGTTCGGGCTGGACTGTTCCCATGAGGCACAGGGTCAGACTGATTTGCATATGGTCATGTCTGAACTGGGGTGGTGGAGTGAGCTAAAGAATGATGATGGATTAAACCCAGATCAGTTGACTGGGGGTGAGTGTTTGATTAGCTCAAACGCTCCGTCCATCATCCCCTTTGGTATCGCTTTGTTCGCCCTAAGTTGGCAGGGTATGCCCAGACGTGGGTCCCTTGCTCACTTTCCCACTGGATTCAAGCTAGCCTGGCTGATGACGGCTGAATAGCCAGAAATCGGTCCCAGGATGCTTGTTTCCGGTCCAGGGAAGACATGGCTTGGCAGTTCGGGCTGGACTGTTCCCATGAGGCACAGGGTCAGACTGATTTGCATATGGCCATGTCTGAACTGGGGTGGTGGAGTGAGCTAAAGAATGATGATGGATTAAACCCAGATCAGTTGACTGGGGGTGAGTGTTTGATTAGCTCAAACGCTCCGTCCATCATCCCCTTTGGTATCGCTTTGTTCGCCCTAGACTGATTTGTTCACCCTAAGTTGGCAGGGTATGCCCAGACGTGGGTCCCTTGCTCACTTTGCCACTGGATTCAAGCTAGCCTAGCTGATGACGGCTGAATAGCCAGAAACCGGTCCCAGGATGCTTGTTTCCGGTCCAGGGAAGACATGGCTTGGCAGTTCGGGCTGGACTGTTCCCATGAGGCACAGGGTCAGACTGATTTGCATATGGCCATGTCTGAACTGGGGTGGTGGAGTGAGCTAAAGAATGATGATGGATTAAACCCAGATCAGTTGACTGGGGGTGAGTGTTTGATTAGCTCAAACGCTCCGTCCATCATCCCCTTTGGTATCACTGGATCCAATGTAGCAGAAAAATATGGTATAGGACGTCTGTCCAAACCATGTCTCTGGGTTAGGACTGAAAGTGCACAATTTTCTCTCTCATGACAGAACAATGCGAAGCTTCTCTTATAGTCGGGCATGCCTAGGGCTGGTGCTGAGCACAAAGCATTTCTCAATTTTACAAAAGCTCCTACACTCTCATCATCCCATTCAACTGGGTCTTTTGCTTTCTTTCTTGTCATTTGAATTAGGGGCTTCGCTAACAAGGAAAATCCTAGTATCCATTGTCGACAGTAACCTACTATTCCTAGGAACATTCTCACTTCTCTTTGGGTTACAGGCATTTGCATTTTCTTAATCAATTGTACTCTTTCCGATGTTATTCTCCTTCTGCCCCTCTCAATTTGGTGTCCTAGGTACTTAACTGCTGTTGTACAGAACTGCAATTTTTCTGGTGAGACTTTATGTCCTTCTTCAGCCAAATGATTCAATAGTGCTATGAAATCAACAACACAGTCTTCTCTGTTGTTTGATGCCACCAATAAGTCGTCAATATATTGGACTAAAACTGAGCTTCCTGGCATCACTAGTTTCTCTAAGCACTTTTTCAATATCTGATTGAAGATGGAAGGACTTTCCGTGTACCCCTGAGGAACACGATTCCATACATTGACTTTGTTCACAAATTTAAATGAAAATAGATACTGGCTGTCTGGATGTAATGGTATTGAAAAGAACGCTTGGCATAAATCAATCACTGTGAACCATCCTGCATTCCAAGGAATCTGGTATAGTATTACTGCAGGATTGGGTACTATAGGACAACAAGGTTCCACAATCTTATTTATTTTGCGCAGGTCCTGAACAATCCTATATTTTCCACTAGGTTTCTTTAAACCCATTATTGGTGAATTACATGGGCTACTCATCACTTCTTTTAGTATGTTTTGTTCTACCATTCGGTTGATTTCTTCTATTACTCCTGCTTTTACTTCTGCACTCATTTTGTACTGTCTGGTATTTGGGAAAATCGCACCTTCTTTTACAGTAATTTTAACTGGGTCTATTTTGGCCATAAGTCCTACTTCTTTTCCTGTGAAATCCCATACTATAGGGTTTACAGTAGTTTTTAATTCTTCTGGCAACTCATCTTTTGTTATCAATGAAAACATCTCATCTACTTCTGTACCTTGTTTTGCAATCATAAACTTATATACATGATCTTCATCTGGGGTCTGAACTGCCACACCATCCGGTGTGCAGAAAATTGTACAGTTCATTTTACAAAGCAAATCCCTGCCCAATAAATTTACTGGACTGGAATCACATACTACAAATTGATGCATTTCTCTGAAATTTCCAATTTTAACTTCCATTGGTTCTGTAAGCGATGTTCTAATCTTTCTATTAGCTACTCCCACTACTTGGATAGCTTCTCCAGAGAGAGGAAGGTCTGGAATGTCTGCTGTTCTCACAGTAGACCGGGTAGCACCAGTGTCCAAAAGAAAAGTAATATCATTACCTTTTACACTCCCTTCAACATATGGACCCGACTGATCTACCGATAAGGATGCGCCAAGTACGCACTTCTTCTCCCCCTCTCCCAGGCACCGTCATGAACTATATTGACAGAAATCGTCCTGTAAAAGAAACTGTGATGTTACATAATCATTCTTACCACTTCCTCCTTGATATCCGACGTCTGTACCGTGTTTTGCTCTGCTTACATTACCCTGAATAGGTGGAGGTGGTAACTGACTCTGAGGATTTACACCCTGCTGTGAGTCATTCTGCGTCTGTGGATTTAAATTTTGATTTGGGCCATTATTATTTCGAATCTTTTTACATTCATCCTTCCAATGCCCCAATTTTCCGCATCCATGACAAGGAAATTTCTTTTTAGTTTCTTCTCTACTCATTCGTCCTCTCACTTTCCCACCATTCCCAGTATCTCCATTCGTTCCAGAATCCTTTCCTTGACTTTCACTTGAATTTTCCAAATTAATCCCCTGTTTCTCGGCCATTTTCACCTGTGCCCACATCACTTTTTCCTGCAATTTCTTATGTCTATCCTCAATATCGTCTCCACAATACTTTGCATATTTCAAAATTTCGTCGATGGGTTTCCCTTGCCAACACAACATGTGCTGCTTAATCATTTGACAAATTTCTGGCTTCAGACCATAAACAAATCGATACACAAACTGACTCATGTTCTTGTCTCCAATGTCCTCAAATCCACTATACTGCTTGAATACCTGCAATAAACGCTCATAATAGGCATGTACTGATTCACTAGCTTCTTGGGTGGTTCGGTCTATTTTCACCCAATCTGTTTCTTTCGGTGGTATTTTGCCTTTCAGGTAAGTTATCACCTGCTGGTACTTTTTCATTACATCATTTGACGGGGCACCTGTTTTCGGATCTCTAGGATACTCATCACTAGGCCAATCAACTGTAATTTTACAATCTGTCCATAGATCGGCAGGTACCACTATGTCAAACAGACCATCTAAATCCTTCAACAATACCTTTGACACCTTTACAAACCTTTCAACCTGCTTGTACCATTCAATTGGTTTTTCTCTCAATTTTGGAAAATCATTCGTAAATGACAAAATATCCTGTCTACTCCATGGGACATGTACATAACCCCCTCCGGGAACTTCTCGCATCGGGTACATTTGATCTGTCTTCCCTGTTTCTTTTATCCCATATTCAGAGGCTGTTCTACTGGATCGTGCCTCTTCCTTTTTCTTTGCCCATCGAACTCTCCATTTATCTAGGTCTCCCCATTTTTGCAAAACTGTCATTAACTCTTTTACTTGTAACTTTCTTCCAGATGCATTCATATTTTCTAAGTCTTTGTCTGAAAAATCTGCTCTATAGGGTTTCTGCAACACCTTTGATCTCCCTATTTCAATTCCCATCTGCAGAGCCAAATCTGATAATTTTTCATGAAATATTTTTACATTTCTGGTGATACTTCTGCATATGAACAATAATTCTTCTTCATTGTAAGCATTTAGGCGATCTAGTCCCACATTTCCTGCTATTATTTCTTCTAATTCGACCTTTAATTTATAAATATCCAATATTTTTGGTGGTGTACACTGCTGATCTGATCCTTGTGCCCACCTTTCTAAGTCTTCTGGACTAACTACAGTAACACTTTTTGCTTCTGACGAAGTTATCAAATTTACCTCTTTTGAGCACCCAGGTGTAGTTCTTCTGGGAGTACTATTGACAGAATCTTGAATTGGTAAATCCATTAATGATATCGTAGATTCACAATCACTAAAATGATCCTCAACCATTACTGGTGCTTCAGGTTTAGGAATATTCACAGGAGTAGGCATAACTAACGGTGGTGGACAATTTCCCTGATTACCATATAATGGAACTACTGGACAAATTGTTACAGGTATGGTCAAAGAATCAGGATGTACTTTTATCTGCGTTATCTTCTGTATTAATTCTGCTCTGGTCTTCTCTAGGGCTTCTTTCTCTTTATCGTGAAGGATCCTACTGGGGGTGAAATCATGCACTACCTGTGGTATTAAAGGAGTTTTTAAGACTGGGGCACTTGGGGTACATCCACTTGTCCCTTCCTGATAAGGTGGGGGGTTCCTTAATATTTCTTCTATAAATTCATCTTCCGAATCTCCATTTCTCATGAAATGTTTTGTCTTTTCTGTGCATTTCTTCCCTAACAGTTCTTCTTCCGTAAATATTGGATATAATCCTTCTGTAAGCATAGCTCTCCTCCACTGTTTCATCTGACCGTCCCTATTCTCATGTTGATATCTGGGAAAAAATCCTCGGTAACCCCTATTACTCCTGGATCGGTCACGTTCAAATGCCTCGGTTTCCCATTCCTCTAAGGCTTCGTATTGAGTTAATCTAGGTCTGGGTTCTAAGTCATTCATCCTCAATCTTACATTTTTAAGAATTCTTCCATTGAAGGTACCATTCTCGGGAAATGCTAATATCCCATCATTTTTGGTATATTCTATCCAATTCTCTATCCATACACAAGTATGATAACCTCTCTCCATCATCATGAATGAAGCGGGCGTTTTAGCTGGTGGAATGATAATTCCTTCCCTAGTTTTGATTGGTTTATCCTTTTTAAAATAATTCTTAATCTTTTGCAAAAAGGACATTTTTCTCTTTTCTCCGTACATCTTGGGCAAATCTCGATGTATATAATTATATTCTGAAAAACCCAGGAATCTCCTATCTGGACGAGTTCCTGTTAAAGTCGGATCGCGTTCTACCATGTAATCTCTATCCACTAAGATTTTAGCTTCTAAAATATCAACCAATCAAGTGTCTGCTAACTTTTATTTCTGAACCAATCCTAACGCGGCCTTTTGGTGACGTTTGTCTGTCAACCCCTCCTTTACAATCTGCGTTTCTCTGTCCCTCGCTGTTTCAACCAATCCCAGCGCGGCACCTGTGACGTCAGTACTGCTCCTGACTACTGACCCCTCCTTTACAAGAGTCGTTCCACACCCGCTGATTCAACCAATCCCAGCGCGGCGTTTGTGACGTCAGCTCCCTCTCCGGCAGCTGACCCTCCCTTTACAAAAATCTTACGCAAACTTTATTTTCTCTATAAATCTTAATTTAATTTCAGTAACAACATAAAACATTCGCTATCGTGCCAGTTTCTCTAAAATAGAAAAGATAGTTTTCTCTCACACTTAGTAAAACCTTTCCGTTTACTAAACATACACTACGAGTAAAAACCCTTCTGTTTACTCTTCACACAAGCTCCAGAAGTACCTGTTACTTCTCCAATGTTACCCTTTCTAGGTGATATAACATCAAATTTTCACCAGCGTACTCTTTTGCTATTACTCACACGCATAGATTCCCTAACCAGTACTGATAGTCCTGCTTAACTTTTCAGTACTATTTCTGCCTGACAGATAACCTCACTGCAGTATGGCTTCCACTTACCAACCGCTATTCAATTTTCCCCGGGGATTCTGGACAACATAAAACAAACTTTGAATACACGGATGTTAGTTCATAAAATATAAAATTCTCATTACCCAATTAACAAAGAGTAACCATCCTCTGATTACCAGAAAACTGATCCAGCGCGATATTAGCAAACAGCATTCATACACCAGATATTCACTTGGGCCTATACATTCATACTACGCTAATACTTACGCTGGGTTTTATCAGTTGTTACTCTTTATCAAAATCCCTGCTACCAATTACCTTCCGATTGAAGAGTAATGACTTACCAATGAATCCTTTGCTAATTGGGAAGTTTAAAATGAGTGACATTCATTATAGTACATAATCCTGAAATAACCACTGAGTCAGGAAGTTTTAAAATGTTTATCTAAAGATTTAGCAGAGTAAATTACAGAAACACATGGTACTTAGTCGCACATCATAGGTGAAGTAGAGAACATTAATTATTGATTAATGACGGTCCCTCAGAAAGGAGAAGATAGAGACAGCAGCGCAACTAAAGGTTGCATTTATATTTACCTAAATGCGAGAACCCAACCCTTGGCCAAGGAGTTGGAAAGATTAGGACCCAGGAAGGATGAAGAGCAAAGACCTCCTCCAGGATCAGGACAGGTGACCTCTCTACAACGACGCCTGCGTCGTTCCCCTCTCTGATACTCGACTTCTCCTCGATTCTCCCGTGCCTTTCTTCTAATGGACTCCGCCGCCCCCTCCTCAGGACCTCTCTGGACAGCGGTTCAGCATGCACTCGGTCAGCGTCCTAATGCTAATGCAATGCCTTTTTTAATTTGCTAATACTATATCTATTATACCCTTCTACGCCCATGTACCTCCCCTTAATGTTGCTAAAATATGGGACCACTACTTCTGATTGGACAGGGACAGGGGGTGGATTCTCACACCATATGATTTTAGTTCATGTTCTGTAGGCCATTGTCTTAAAACTACCGCCCATCCAATTTTATACATTTGCTTTATTTCCCACCCGTCTCACAACAAATGTTATATATTTTTCATATACAAAGTTTCAATGTTCAACAGGAAAGGCAAGAGCACATCAACTTCGGCCACCAGGTCATGGCCTTGGACGACGTCCAGGTTGACTTCATTCTTTGGCAGCCAAGGAGGACACATGCGCAGAATCATTGTCTCTCGAGTTTCAGATCACCAACCCCAGGCCCAAGTTTACGAACTAATAAAAGTCAAAGAAGAAAATATTCAAATCACAAATAATATGTTTCACTGTATACCCACTCTTTCTATTCTATCCCCATTTACTTATAAATCTATCCCGCATTAGTAGCGTTAAGAAAACGACAAATTAATAATAACACAAGAGCAAGCTGAAGCATGTGAAAACATCAAGCAGCCATTTTAGAGCACACTGCGCAGAAGCAGAAATTTCCCACCAAGCAAAGAAAGACGTCACACCATGTGATATGGATGAGACATGCGCAGTAAGGTTCCCGCGCTTTAGCGGCCATTTTAGAAAAAGACAAGCGTTACTTGTTAGTTAGAACACATAGGCAAGCTTCCTTGCTATTCGTGTAATGTATGCAACGTTAGTATAAACAATACATAATTAATAATTTAATATTGTGAGGTGATTGCATTCAAGCAAGTCTCATTTTGAGTCCTTGCTCCATCAGTACCAAGAAGGACGCAAATCTTTTGGAACCAAGTAACTTTCTTACATTACATTACTTGTTTAGAGAATAGTTCATTTTAATAGCAGAGTCTTAGGGCCAGCTGTACGACCCTAAATTGCATGCGCAACTGGGTTTGCGACCCGTTTGCGCATGCAAAAGGGCCCTGGGCCATGTACAATTCCTAAATAGCGAGTCGCAATTTATTTGCTATTAGGAAGGGGCGTTCCCTTCCTAATAGGGTCCGCAAAGCAATGTATGAAGGTTTTGTGACCGCAATTGCGGTCGCAAAACACTCGCAAATTACCACCCTCTTTAAGAGGGTGGTAATGCAGCCGCAATTTGGAAGGGGACCCCTTCCACTTTGTGACTGTCTCTAAAAATATTTTTTAAGGGCAGGCAGTGGTCCCAGGGAACACTACCTGCCCTTAAAAAATGAAACGAAAATGTTCCTTTAAGGAAAACGGGCTGCATTTAAAAAAAAAAAAAAACTGCTTTATTTAAAATCAGTCCCAGACATGGTGGTCTGCTGAGCCCAGCAGGCCACCATCCCTGGGAGTGCCTGTCATTCCCAATGGGCTCACAAATTGCGAGAGGCTCATTAATATTCATGAGCCTCGCAATTTCTGACCCCATTGGGAATCGCAAACAGTGTTAAAAACACTGTTGTACATGCAAAATAGCGCCTCGCAAATTGCGAGTCGCAATTTGTGAGGCGCTATTTTGCACGTCGTATATCTGGCCCTCAATGCCCAAAATAATAGCTGTGAAGAAGCGAGTGTACCTACTTCAGTCTCCTTCCCAAATATTTTGCAACTTCGGTCTGAATCATGGTGTTGAGGTTGATCTAAGAAGCTCATGCAGCGTCACGGTGATGGGAAGGTAGGGTTAGCTTCCCTACAAGGCGACTTCACTATTCTAGACCTTGGAATTGTACTTCCCAGTAGTTGGAACCAATGAGCTGCACACTGACTAAATACGAGCCCACTGTTTTCTGTGGAAATTAAGCGTGGTGATGTTTACCAGCAGCGTTGAATTCTGATAACTTTTTTCTTGCCTTGTTGAATGTGACCTAACCGCACCATTTGGGTATATATGCCTTTACCCATAATCATGTTTGGCTTGCCCTCTCCTGCTGTCGTATTACAGAGAATGGAATTCAAGGAGGCCACCCAAGTAATATATTGATGTTACAGGTAAATATAAGCTTATAGACCTCACAGAACCCTTCTCCAGAGATGAAAGGAAGTTTGCCTCCAAACAAAATCGTCACTTTCATTTCCGGAGCCAACAACATTTAGAATTTTATTTTCTCCCATATCTCAATTATAGGGAAAAAAACACAAAATGATATCAAGTTTATACTTTTGATCTACACCTGTATCTGGGAACCAGTGAAAGGAAACGTAGGCCGACTACTCACTGATAAACAATCAGTGACTCTGTGCAAATTAACAGACAACCTTTCGATTTGCTGGGCCAAGTTTAATTCTTTTCAAATGAGTACATCCCACCCAGCTCAATTTTACAAGGTAGATAATGAAATATTGAAAGGATGGCGGGCAGGCATTGTAGGTGAAGCAGGTTTTCTATGTTTGACCTTGTCACGTGTGGGTGTTGGAGCATTCTGCAGAAAGATAAACGACCACGCTCTCTGAGGTTTTGGGAGCTGTGAACCACCAAAGTTTGAGCAGCTTTCTAAGGATTTTGGGATATAAAAGTAGTTAAAAAAATTGAGCTGAGATCCGCCACACTATTGACTTGAAATGTTGCTGTCGATGGTATTTATTGGCTTACCTGTAACTATACTCATCGATCTGATTGGCTCCAATAGTGCCCTATAAAGGTAAACCAGATGAATCAATGGTGCACTTTTCCACCAAAATGTCTCTACTAATTGGCTAATTTGAATTGTTCTGCCCACACGTGGGAGAAGTTTGAATTTGTAGTCACTGAATGATTACAATAGCAATCCATGTCTCTTGTTTGCGTTGTTGCTTATAACAAAATATTATATAGACCCTTCACAAAATGAGCATAACTACAACAAATTAAGATGTTGATTTAATAGAAAGCTTCAGATATGAAATATGCTGTGGTCTTATTTCAGATCCATCAACGAGGCTGGAAATAAATGCACTTGGGAAATAGTACTAAGTAGTACTGCTTCAACTACAGAACCCGAGGATGTTGTTCTGTAAATGCTAATCAATGACAATCAAAGGTTTTTGTGTGGCTTTCACGCACAAAAGCAAAGACAAGGAAGGAAGCTGACTTTATCTGTGGCTTTTACTGATGGGATGGCCAAGTAAATAAGCAGATTAGTAGGGACAGAAGGCCCAACTGAAGACTTGGAATATGTTCTCTTGGGTTGCCCCCCTAGAGTTGCAGGGTTTGGCTTTCTGACACCCTGCACCAAGGCCAATGTGCCAACATGAATCAGAAAACGACTTGGACTGTAACCCATACAAAATTCACTCAGCAATGTTGCACAGGAAGTGTTTACTGATAACGATCAGTTCATAAGATACCTTCCGGGACAACCTTTGAACTCTAAGCTCTCTTTCATAAATGAGTAATCCACTTAAAACAGCACTAAAAAGCAGGATATGTATTTTAAGATGTTTATTTTAAAATCCTAGCCTAATGCACAAAATGTAAATAGTAACCACACAGAACATGAACCGTAAGGCAGCTAAGCAGGTAATGGATGACGAGTAGGATAGGAAGAGATAAATGCAACAGGTAATGCCAATAACTTACAATTTAAAACTGGCATCAAAGGCATACAAGATCCGTACAGAATAATGCAATTGCAGAGGAGTGAATGACATACAGGATTAATACATCCAACTTCATGCAAGATTGCCTTAGGGTAACAAAAAAAGGGCAAATGGAAACTCTCATATCATCCCAAGGGTCTGTATTTCTGACAGTCATGGAAGTGAAAGGAGGTAAGGGGTCATGTGATATATGTGCATCTTCGGCCTCAGAAAACCCGGGCACTTTCTATTTCCTCAGTACTTAAAAGGGATTCTTACAAAGCCATAATTTTTTGTGTGAAAGTCATATTATAAGGTTCAGACAGGGCACTTGCATTTATCAGCTGCCATGGCACTTAACCCAATTTTAATGTTTGTAGCGCCCGACTTATCTCTATAATAGCTCACATCTGAGCATGCACATGTTGTCGAAGACTTAAGTTTTCCTTTAGGAGATTAAGGACTAATGACATTATAGCACTTTAAAAAAATATATATATTTTTTAGAGTTTTATATAGCGCGAACTAGACCCGAAGATATCAGGTATCAGAGCGCTTTACATTAGCACCAGTTTCGTTACAAATGGACACGGGGAGATTAAGTGATTTGCCCAGAATCACAGAATGTTGAGCGTCGTTGCTGAGACTCGAACCCGGTTCCCCCAGCTTCGAGGTCGACTGCTCTAGCCGTAAGGCTACATTATGGTAAACATTTGTTTTGAGACTGTTTGAAAGCTGTTGTCGATATCGTTCAATGTGGTTTGCATTATTTCTCCGTCAGTTTCTGTAATTCTTTCTGCAGCTTCCCTTTCTGAGTAAGTCTGCACTTCTTTAGGAATGGCATATCCCAAGAAGAACAAAGCACCCTTATTTTTGACAGGATGAGGACCCAGGAGAAATCATTGAAATGCATTCCTTCACTAATTGTGGACAGGTGCTCCTTCACAGCCGCTATGCCGGGAGGTGCTTTCCACCGTTTGCACAGTTTACAACACCATATGTGGAAACAGTCATAGGTGTATATTTATTATACCTGTATGTTGGGCGATTATCTAAATGACCAGTTGCCTTGGATAGAAAGAGATTCATGCAAACATTAGTGTCAATTGGCCACAGTACTACCCCTTCGGACTGAAACATAGTCGAATTATGAGTACAAGTCGGGATCGGTTCATTCAATTCAGCATTTGAAACATTCCTTGTCTGTTGCCAACCGAAAACTTTGTTCAATTTACTTTTGGAACACAGGGTTTTTTCAAATTTCTAATAGACCAAAATCCCAAGCAGAGTGTTTGCTGAACTGTTTTTTTAATGAATTTCAATATTATGCACATTCTAAATAAGGCCACTGTACCTTGACTTTGCCAAAATTTTGTTTCCCAAATAGGTATTACATTAACGTTTTCTTTCCATTACTCATAGCAATGTATAGCAACGTTCTGAATAAATTGGGCAGAATACAGAAGTTGGTGATTGGCAATCAAGTTCTTTTGTAGCTTTTCTGGCTTCTGTAAATATTAAAATGCAGATGGATCTCACCTGACAGCACTGTGGAAATAAGGAAATCTTTCTTGAAAACTTTCATGACTATTTATTGGCGGTACCATGCAAGGTTCCCATTGTGCATAATTCTATATTTCATGGGGACTACTAGCTCTGTAAAGGTAGTGATGAAAACAATGCATTTCTTAGTTAATCTCAGCATTTTAATAAGGCTCTTCATTATCAAGTGTAGCATAGGCATACAAATTATTCATCATTTGTTTAACAGCATTAATGTCCCATCGACATTAAAAAGAACATGAAAAAGAACCAGGAATTAATACATCAAGTGATACTTAAAAAACATATGTCAACTGCAGAAGTTCATTCGGCTGCAAAACTTGATAGTGGACCTTTACTCAAACTACGCTGTCTAGCACAGGATACGCAGTGATGTTCATAGCAGAATGGTCGCAATATGCTCTTTGAGAAAAAAAGAACGGTTGCAATACCTGAACCATAGGAAAAGGCACAGTTTCATCACCCATATAATATCCATTTAACAATACAAAACTGTAATCCGCATCAAAAGGAAAATATTCCAGTTGCAATTCAAAAATAGGACTATGGTGGGGTAAGATATCTGTCTCGAAACCAGCAGCCAACAACAAACCATCGGCGAGGTTGAGCAATTGTGGATTGTGTTGAAATGTTATGCAAATCAAAATATGTATTAGAATTGTTCTCATACACTGCAATTTCTTGTAGTGAGACCATCTCAATTGATGTTGGTTCAGCTGGTGGCTCATAGTAAACTACAGCAGTAGTTTCAACTGTTGGAATTGTTGAAAGATCACATCACGTTCTTCTAAGTAATCTGGCATCTGGTGCAAAAATGGAGAGACACAGGCACTGCAGTCCCAGGAATGGACACAAGATTTTAGTGTGGCTGCACTGTTCGAGGCGTAGTTTCTTTGGATTAAGGAGAGGGTGTGTGTTGTTCTACTCCCAAGGCACCCTGGTGTCACGGGGAGGGGGGGTGGGATTCAGTTTGGATCTGACCTTTTGAGCTTTCTGCAAGAAATGTGAGCAGGTGTCCTGGTTAAACACTGTTGCTTATGCATCCTTTCCAGGGAGATCAAGATCAGGCACAGATACTCAAAAGAGAATCTTGTATGGAGTGTGACCACCTAATACTACCCTAGGTAGAATCTTTAATAGTCTCTGAACTCCATACAGATTAAGCAACCAATTTAGTCCTGCAGTCAATACCTTAGCGGTCAAGTCATGTTTGAGCATATAGTTGGCACGCTCCACAACATTGTTAGATTCTGGGGGGAATCGGTGAGAGTATAGCAGTCGTACTCCCAGAGCAGACATAGTATCCCTGAAGGCCTTAGTGGCGACACAGGGCCACGGTCGTCTGAATGAAAAGTATGAACGGCTCCAATTGCTACTAGGCTCTGCAGGTCTTTTATGAATGCTCAAGACCCCGCATTTCTTTGCAGCCAAACTCATAGGAATTTGAAGCATGAATCAACAGCAACCAGTATAAATCTATATCGGTTTACTACTATAACTGGCCTGATGTGATCAAGCAAAATTATTATGAACTGGTGATTACCGATACTAAGGCAAGCCAGTGCTGGTCTTGGAACAGCAGTGTTTTATCTGTTGGGAAATATTACGTTGCTATGTGCAGTTTTAAGCCTGTTTTGGTAAATATGGCCACCGGTATCATTCCTGTAGCATCACTACAGTAGCCTTTATCTCAGCATGGGAAGACGTTCTCCTTTCATGAGTTGCCTTAATTAGGTTTAATCTAGCTCTCTCATGAGGAACATACCCATTTCCCACAGAAGGCTGAGTCAGACACTACTAGTGAGAGAACTGAAGGATCAGCCTTTTGAAACACAAGTAGTAGGACATGTATTACTGTGAAGTCACCTAAAAGTTCAGTGTGTGTGAATTCATCACCTTCGAAAATTCCCTACACTGCAACACAAGCCGCCGAGCATTTCTGTTTAGTACCAACCGCAGGCTGTGTAGAGCCATCCGTGTATAAGACATTCTTGTATGTTTGTATGGGTAAAACATTAGGCGTTTGTTGAATATTTTGTTTATACTGCAGGAATATTTGTGTGTGGAGGATCGGGTCATATTCAAACTTCAAATCAAATGCAATTATAAGTGTTCCACTGCACCCAACGCAGGTGTACAGCGCAAGCATCAGGTATAATTGCTTTTGTAGCCACCTTCATTGTAGCAATAAAAGAGACTATAATATTTGTTTCACCTGCACCAAAGGACACTCTTTTAATATAGCTGTCTTCACCACAGTAAGCATTTTCTCTGTGGGTGTGAAGCATACTTCAGCAGTGGCATACAAATGTGATTTGTACGCTATGGGAGTTGTCTACCCTTTATTAAAGGCAACGTGGCTTGAGGAACTAGGAGTGATTCTAATTACTAGGTTTTCTTTATTATCCCTAATATGTAAATATTAAAGGCCGAATTTAGATCTCTGTGGATGTGTTACTCCGTCAAAACAGTGACGGATAACCCGCCCGCCGAAATCCCATTGCATATAATTGGATATATATTTCGGCGGTCGGGAAATCGGTCACCCGTTGTGACGGAGTAACTTGTCTGCCGAGATCTAAATCAGGCCCTTAGACTCTAAAATATCTGCTTACATACAGTTCAAGTATGCTAGCTTTGTGTTTTTCTGTCCAATGTTTTCCAGCAAACATATGAGAAATCATACCATGCAAGGGGTTAACTCATTCAGCATAATATGGTAAGTAAGCTCTCTCTAAGTTAAGAGTTCCTATCAGGGCTTGTTATGTTCTTAACATATTTGGAGGTTGAAATGTCACACTTCTACAGGAAGTAAGCTGCCACACCCTTAGCTTCACTGGATAACTTGCATCCAAGGAAAATCAGATTTAAATTTCCAAGTTTGGATTTTTTAAAGTTAGTTTTGCATCTATGTGTGGCAATAATGTCACTACCCTGTCCACTTTAGTCAGATGTTCATTCAAGTCATCATCCATGATGTAAGTATCATCAATATAAGATAGAGCCTCTGAATCTTCCTCTAAGCTCTCCATCATTCTTCCTCAAAACAATCCAGGACTAATCTTATAACCCATGGGAAATTCAGTATAGCAGTACTGGAACCCATTGAACAAGAAAGTGGTTAGATACTGATGTTCAGGTGCAATGTTTTGACTGAAAAATCCCACTGGCAATATTGAGGGTTTTTTTGTATTTTTTTCGCACTAAGTTAGTCATCAGTCCAGTGCGATGAGAATTTTGTACAGCATAAGTACATACATGAGTTCAAATTCCTATAATCTAAAACAATTCCATATGATCCACCAGGTTTTAAAACCAGGAAAAGAGGGAACTTCATTGTAGAACTCACAGGACATTGCTTGATGTTTTTTCAAAACATTTTTATTGGCATATAACTTACCAGCAGTAATACATACATATCAACAGTGCTCTTGCCATATTTCGGAATGTAATACAGAGTTAGGGGAATACTCCAGTCCCATTCTATATCCATAACCCCCTTAAGGGTACCATATATAGTGCAATGACATTACTGGGCATTCCCAACACTGACAATAAAGGTCATAGCGCTGTAATGTATAATTTGAGTCTCGTGCACCGTTTCATTTTCATGTTTGATCAAACAAGCTCACGAAAGTGCCATCTGTTTGAAGATTAACAAAACTAAAACCAACCAATCAAACAGATTTATGCAGGGGGGTAGTTATTACTATAATTCAGGAGGTTAATCGGAGGGGGTTAGATCGCAAAGGTGGGGGGCCAAAGGGGGGCTCATCTTACAGTACACTACCCCTCGTATAGATGTATGGGGAAGAGTAGAGAGGTGACAAGTGTAAGTGTGGGGCACTCCATCTCTCTTCGCTATTGTCCCATCCAACTCTCATAATTCTCGAATATGTTGTCCTCACAATATGTGGGTATCACTAGAAGGGGCAGTACACACCAGGGGTTCTTAGGCCACGTCAATGTCCTCCCTCACTGATTCGTTCCTGTCCACACACCCCCCTTTATCACCATGAGCCTGTGCCAAGTGCTCCCAAATGGCCAACACTTCACTCCACTGCTCAGCCATGGGACAACGTCTCAGACCTCTGGAATCTTCACCGACTAGAACTCTGCCCTCTGCCCCAGCCCAATAAATTATGTCTCGTTTCCAGAGTCCCACCATGGGCCGGTTAGGAGATTTCAAGGACAGGGCTATCCTTCTTCTAGCTAGTGCCATGGCCAGGTCAATAAATCTATTTCCCAACTTCCATTTAGGCGGTCGGGAAAAGAGCCCCAGCAAACAGACGTCAATCGTGGAATCGAGTGCGCGCCCCAATGAGGCACTTATCATTGTTAAAACCTCGTCAAAAAAATGGGCGCAGCCCAGCCCAGGTCATGTGTATAAAGTCCACGTCACTGTGATTACACCTTGGGCATCTACGTGCTTCACCTTCATAAGTGACCTGAAGTCGATAGAAGTCATATACACGTAGTTGAACTGTATATATATATTTTTTTTTAAATCTTGTTATTGGTAAACAAAACAGTAGACCACATATCGTTCAGCAGCAGTATAGTTAGATCATTACACATACATCTTTATCTTGGTGCCACAGAACCCCCTATAATACTCAATCCAGTTGAATTATCAAGGTGCTTTTACGGTCATATCGTTTGGTTCACTTGGTGTACCCCACAGTTACCCAGCACCACGAGCAATCTCTCTCCCGCCCCACCACCCTAATTCATGTAGTTTCTCCAGTCGCCCCATACTCTCTCCCATTTCTTGGGACATCCTCTGGCTGTGTAGTTCACTTGTTCCACTCCCTGGCACCAATCTAGGTCAGCTTCACAATCCTCGTTTTGCAACCCCCACCGCCAGTATCAGCCAAATTTCTTTTGATTTAGGCCAGTCATGGTCCCCTTTTATTCCTAATAGCAGCCATCCAGGTTCCACCGGGACCGCCGCCTCCGCCACCCTTGCCATTATTGAAGTGATCTGGGGCCAGTAGAGTTGGATCAGCCGGCAGTCCCACAGGATGTGATAGCAAGACCCTTCACTCCCACAGCCCCTCCTGCATAGTGGGGAATCTGCTCTGCCTTTTTTGTGTAGAAGGGTTTGTGCATAGTAAGATCTATGAAAAATCTTGAGTTGGACCAGCCAAAATCTCACTCTGGCGGAGATCTCCCGTGGGGCCTGGAGGGCCTCCATCCAATCTTCATCATCTAGCGCTTTACCCAGATCTTCCTCCCACACCTGTTTAAGGGGGCCAAGTAGGTCGGGGAAATTGTTAATTAGCTTCTTGTAGATTAATGATATTCCCTTATTTGATAGTGTCTCTGTGAGTAGACGGTTCTCTAGTGGCGAAGAGTCGGGGAGTTGTTCCCCCGTTGGTAAATGACAGTGCAATGCATGCCCTAACTGGGCGTGCTGGAATCTCTCCGATTCAGCTAAGTAAAATTCTGACTGCAGGTCATGGAACTGTATGTAAGACTTGTTTCTCCAGACGTCACCCAGGTGCTCTATACAAATAAGTAAATTTCTGGAATCCACCTAGCCCTGCTACCTCTGGTAGAAGTGCACTGCACCACAGTGGAGTCTGGGCCGTCAGCCTACCCTTCCAACCCAGAAACCCGGCAGCCCTATGCCATATATGCACTACTACTTGTGTATGTTGTGGCCAATTGTCTCTGGTCATCCTACCGTATATAGTAGTCTCGCCCACCCTCCCTGGGCCATGTGCCCTCTTTCTACCCTGTATGCTGGGTCCTGGTGGCTCGCGAACACCCAGTCGTTGATTATCAGCAGCTGCGAAGCCCAGTAATATTTCTGAAGGTCGGGGATTGCCAGTCCTCCGTCGTATACCCCTTTTTGTAGCTTGGCCAGACCAATTCTTGGGTGCCCCCCTTTCCACAGCAGTTTACGGACTGTCTGGTCAATTCCGGTGAAAACTGTTGGTGGGATCTTGTAGGGAATATTCTGCATTACATTGAGCAGTCTTGGAAGGGTCATCATCTTATAGAGGGCAGCTCTGCCAACTAATGTCAGCGGCAAAGAATCCCAGGGCTTCACATCTGCTTTAAGCCTTTCGAGTTGCGGGTCAAGATTTTGCCTAAGGAATTCATGTGGATCTTGCGTGACATATATTCCCAGGTATTTTAACCCGTTTGGACTCACTGGGCCAAGCAGTCATGTGGCAAGCGAGGGGCTTCTCCCGACAGGGGTATATAACTGATTTGGCCCAATTGGTTGCATAGCCCGAGTGTCCTCTAAATATTCGAAAGATTTGGATTACTCGGTTTATGGAATTCTGGGGTCGAGCAACGTATAGCAGCACATCGTCAGCATACAAGGAAATTCTTTCTTCCCATACTCCTGCTGCGGGTATACCCCAGATTAAAGGATCACGGCAGACCCACGCTGCTAGGGGTTCGAGGGCCAGGGCAAATAACATAGGCCACAGTGGGCAGCCCTGTCTGGTGCCTCTATGAAGCTCAAAGCTGCGCAAGATCGTTCCATTTACACTGACCCTGGTCATAGGGGGCCGTGTAAAGGAGTTTGACCCAAGCTCTAAATTTGGGGCTGAACCCTAATTTATCCAGAATTGCAAACATATAGTTCCACTCCACTGAGTCAAACGCCATTCTCGCGTCTAAGGCCATTGCTACTGTTTGTACATCCCTACAGGATTTAGTTAAGTGGAGGACCCCATATAGGAGCCTCAGATTGAGCCGCGTGCTCCTGCAGGGAATAAACCCAGACTGGTCAGGGTGTATTATCGAGGGGAGAACCACCTTCAGTCTAGTGGCCAATATTTTGGCTAGCACCTTGACTTCCACATTTAGCAGGGAGACTGGCCTATATGAGCCGGGCTCGGTTGGGGGGGGGGTGGGGGTTTCCCTCTTTTAGTAAGGTCACTATCTTTGCCTTACTTTGGTCAAGTGGAAGACAACCTGTGGAGAGCGCTTCTTGGAACATTGCCAGCATTGGTTTGGTCACCACCCCCCATCAGGCCTTTGTATAGCTCTATCAGCAAACCACTGGGCCCCTGTGCCTTGCCCAACTGCAATTCTCTTAGTGCCCCTTGCAGGTCTTCCTCGGATAAGTCGGCTTCCAGGGCCACCTGTTCCTCCCAAGTTAATGGGTCGAAGGGTCACAGCTCTTAGAAAATCAACGCAGTCCGCATCGGTCATTAAGGTCTGGGATACATACAACTCATCATAGTAAGAGGCAAAGGCTTCGGCTATTCCCGCATTGATGAGTGGACCGTCCCATCTTTGTCTTTCACCTCAGGTACCCAGGACCTCTCCCTATCTTGTGATTCCAACCACGCTAGGAGTTTGGCTGCCTTATCTCCGACGTCATAGAGACGTCGTTGCGTTGCCAGAGCATGCTTACGGACTAGGTCCTCCGTCAATGCTTTCAACTCCTGCTGGCAGAGCAGTAGTTGGTGTTTGTCCAGTTCCTGACTCGTCTTGTGCTTTACTCTCCATCTGTAGTATCTTCTTCTCTAGTTCGACGCATTGTCGTCTGGTGTCTTTTTTCCTCCCCCCTATTATTGCCTGAGTAGTCCTTCTCAACACAGTTTTGAAGGCCTCCCACAGAGTCAGTGCTGAATCGACCGACCCCTGATTTTCTTGAAAGTACCATTCCACTTCCTTGCGGATTTTGTCCCTTGTGTTTTTGTCTTTTAGGTACCAGGCATCCAGCCTGGGAGGGCACTGATAATCTATCACCGAGCCTTGCAATTGGACCTCGACCGGGGAGTGATCTGATACTCCTCTGGCCAACTGCACCACTACCGTGAATCGTGGCAGCTGGGAACGGGGAGTGAATAGTCAATTCTAGAGAAACTGCCATGCAGTGCTGAGAAGTACGTGTACTGCCGAATGCTTGGATATCATTCTCTCCAGAGGTCCGCTAGGCCCAGTGCTGATGCAAACTGCGAGAGCGAAGTCCCTCCTCCCGGTCCCCTAGAGCCGGCACCCGTTCTACCCATTTGAGGGTCAAGGACTGCATTAAAATACCTCCCACTAGGAGGATTCCCGTGGGGAGTCCCAGCAATAGGTCCCCGAGATCGGGAAGACTCGTGCTCAGGAGTCGAGGCGGGGCATAAACAGAACAGAGATTAAGATCCACCCCATTCCAGGTCCCACTAAGGGTCAAATATCGTCCGTGGTAATCTCTCCACACTTTTGGGGAGTGAAAGGGCAACGACTTTTTGGTCAGGATTCCAACCCCCGCGAGCCCGAGGTGTATCCCGCGTGAGCTTTAAGAACGTAGCCCATTCGGTCTAGCACCTTATAGTAATATCCTCTCAAATGTGTTTCTTGTATGAGTACTATGTCTGGACCGTGTGGTTTTAGGTGCTGCAGGATCAACGTGTGCTTAATACTACTTCCCAGTCCACTGACATTCCAGGACCATATTTTTAAACTCTGTGCAGTATCATGTGAGGTAGCCATCCCCGTCTTCTGAATAGTGTGTCCACCCGCCGCACACCCGGGAGGATCCATGTGCCTAGCACCTTCCACCAGTTTTTGAGGCACTCGCAACAGGCGGAGCGCCGTGAAGACTTCGTTATAACTAGCGTAACTAACAATACCCTAAACTCCCCCCACCCGCTACCCTGCTTAGTGGAATTCGAACTTTCCACTTCCCATACATGCAGAGTGCCTGTCGCCCCAAACTCAGCATACAATGGCGGGTTGTGGTGCAGCCGCCCCGTTGGAACTTGTCGGATAAGAACTTTCATATATATCAGAAAAACAATCCACTCAGACTTGAGAGCCGCCCCAGCCCACGCCCAGCGCTCACCCCCCTCACCCACCCAGCCATGTCATGTCTCACAAACATTTGAATCCTCTCCCATGCCCCCGAAACAACGACTCCCACTCGCCTCTTAATCTCTCAAGATAGATGCTCACATGGTTCTCTCAAGGGGATGTGGATCTCCAGGGTAGTCCAGCGGAGGCAGCCCCCTTCTCACCAGGGGCTCCGCGTCCGCCCCTTCGTCTGTCGGCAGCAGAACCTTTACCCACCACTCTCCACCCATCCAGCCAGTCCCAAGCTTCTTCAGGTGTGGCAAAATGTAATGTCTTTCCATCTGTGATCACTTTCAGCTTGGAGGGGTAGAGCATCATGTATTTCAGTTCCTTTGCTCGTAGAGCTTACTTTACTTCATCAAAACTTCTGTGCTGAACCTGTAAAGTGAAGTCTGGAAAAAAGCGGATCACTGCGTTGTCTATGTACAAGTCTCAATGTGCTTGGGCAGTTTGCAGGATCACATCCCAATCACTAAAGTTCAATATTCGGGCGATGATCGTCCATGGGAGGGCTCCCGGCCTCGGCAGCGGACCAAGCGCCCTGTGGGCCCTCTCCACAGAAAAAAGTTAGACAACCTTTTTGCTTTAAGTTTATTAAGAATCAGATCCTCCAGAAACAGGTCAGCGCTGGGGCACTCCAGGACCCCCACCACTCTAATGTTGTTGTGCCTTGCCCTTCCCTCCTGGTCCTCCAGTCTGGCCGACAGGATCCCATTTTGTTTTGTTAAGTTCTGTACTTGCTCTTCCAAGCGTTTGGTTGTGGAGAGCCACCCATTCATTTGTGTTTCTGCAGCTGTCACTATTTCCAATATTTTATGGAAGTCAGCCCGGAGTAGGTTTACCCTGATTGTCACCACGTCCAGCTTAGGTTCTATGGGGACTATTGAGCCCCTGAGCTCCTGAATGGCCGCCATTATTGTCCGTAGGGAGGGTTCCCCCTCTAAATGATGGTCTCCCAGGGATGCGGACACCTCGGTTTCCCGGGACCTCGACCCAGACGCCGACATCTTCACTGCGTATTTTCCAAACTGGTGTGCTTTATGGGTCTTTGCTGGCGACCCTTCGTCATTTCAGGAATCCCTTTTCCCAGAGCTCCTTACCTTCCGTCCCGCGATGCAGAACCCCCGCGGCACTCGTCCTGACCCCAGGGCCAGCCACTCCAAGGCTCTCTCCTGCTGCTATTCAGTCAAGCGTGAGGGATGGTTGCCAGTCCTCACAGTCTCAAGCCACCATGGTCATCCCACAGTGTACCTTGCCCGCAGGTCGGCCTCTATTGAATTCAGGCCCTCAGTGTGTGAGCAGCACTCGGTTCCTCGATGGTCTGGGGTCACCCCCCCCCCGACAGGACCCCTTGTGGGGAGAGAGGCAGGGGGAGGGAAAGGCACGGGGCCCAAGCAGCCACCCCCCCGATTCAAAGCATCAGCGCCATCCCGGCACCTCCAGGTCTCACTGCGTCAATATGCCCAGCCGGTGGGCTATAGCGATCGCCTCTGGGCTCCCTTTCACCTCAGGTCGCTGTTGTCGCCTCGGTCTCGGCTGAGCATGGGCTGCAACGCCCTGTAATGGGGAATTATGACCCCTCTGGTGTGGGTCACCGACTTCCCCCCCTGTCTTCCTTTCGGTCTTCGCAGCTCCTCCGGCGTCCTCACCCACCTGAGGGGTTCTCTTTACAGCCAGGCTCCCTTCTCTTCTGTTGCGTCTCAACAGACCCCAGCCATGACCCCCACAGGCTGCCGCTGGAGCACAGGAGGAGGCGAGGGCGCAGGGCCGGACGAGGCCACCCTCAAACCCGGGCCACGGGACCCTCTCAGTCGCTCACCAGCCCTGCAGAGTAGATCTCCTCTCCGGAGGGCCCGCAGTCTCCGCTAACTACATTGTGGGCTGCCCGTCTCCCCCAGCATTTTCAGGGCAAGGCGGTGCCCTCGCCACAAGCAGTAACTCGCAATTATGGAGCAGTCGGGGGGCAGATGCGGGCCGGTCTCCCTCAGTTCTGAGCTCCCGGCCGCCGCAGCCCTTCGTAGCGAGGCTCAAGACGCCTGCGCAGCTCCTCCCCCTGGGCTCAGCAGTCCACCCGTCACTGATGTCCCACTGGGATCGAAGCGGCCAACCATGCTCTGCCGCAGGTCCGGCAAGGCGGTCACTGTCGTATTGGCGACTTTCAGTTGGTCAGGGGTGGGAGGGCATGGGAAGCGCCTCCAGCTCTTCAAGCGGTCACAGCACAGGCGCAATTTTGCATGCCGCTTCGTTTCACGGCGTCTCGCGTCCTCCAGTCACCAGGCTAGTTTCAAGGCTCGCCGAACACCCCAGGGTCATAGGGGGGGCCGCGCCGAGCCGGCCCCTGCCAAGTCGACTCACAGATGAAAATGACTGAATTTTAGGGGATTAACTCCGGGCGGCACAGAGCCCTCTCAAGGAGCCGCCATGTCCTTCGGCTGCAAGCCATGCCTGAACCGTATATATTTCAACCTTGTGTTACGGGAAACCCTCCTGGGGGAAGACAGAATTCTGCCCCATTCCAAGTCGGTTAGTTCTCTGTCTAAGACCATCCCAGCGTCTCCGTAGTTTATGTAAAGGGGTAAGGGATGTTCCAGTCAGTGAGGCATAAAACCGCTTCACCTGGTGTCTGGCCGTACCCAATGTGAGTAATGACTGTAGAACCACATGTGTCTCCGGTTCTTCCCGGCCCTTCCCCCACAGCGCCCCAAAGGTGCGGGCCAGGGCTTCATACTGGAGGAACTGCCCAGGTGGGAGGCCATAGCCTTCAACTAGGTCCTCAAAGGGGGCTAAAACTTTCTCCTGATTGCAGTCAACTACCTTCTCCAGCCCCACCTCCGACCAAGCTGACATTTGTTCAGTTGTAAATATCGACAGAGGGATGCCGTGGGGCAAACCGACCAAGGGTAGCACTTAGTGTGTAGCGAGGGGCCCTGCCATCTTGGTCATGCAGCGTTTCCAACACTGCAGGGCAGCAGTCTGTAATACTGACCTGTAAGGGACGAACACTGTTGGGTCCAGCAATATAGCTAGTAGTAAGCTGGGGCGCGCTCCAAACCAAATCAGGAATGTTCCCTCCACGATCGCTCCCTCCAGCCACTGCGCTAGCTATTGCATCTGGGAGGCCCGGAAATAAAGTTCCAAATTCGGCACCCCCAGGCCGCCCTCCATAATGGAGTGCTGTAGCGTCCCTGATGAGACCCTCCATGGTCCCTCCCCCAGATTAGATCCCGCAGCAAGGAATCCAATTGTCGGAACCATCCTGTGGACAGTGAGATCGGGAGGTTGATGAAAAAGTACAATAGGTGCCGCAGCATATCCATTTTAGTCGGAGGAATTCTGGCCATAATGGGTAATCGCTAAGAGCACCAAAAAGGAACGCAGGATTTAAGGGACCGAAGAGCCCTGTCTAGATTACCCTTGATGAGATCATCAAGAGAGTTAAAGATATGAATGCCCAAGAACTTAAAAGTAGTGGGTGCCCAATTAAGGTCTACTGGGAGATCCATGGGTCGGGGCAGGGCTCCAGCCACAGGAAACAGGTAAGTCTTGCACTTGTTGACCCGCAAGGTACTCAAACTGTCCCAGGAGACCCAGCACCGTACTGGAGCCCACTACAGCGTTTTTCAGGTGAAACAGTTGATCATCCGCATATAAGAAAATTATATGGTTTCGCCCATCCACCTTCAAACCCATTCCCTCGCCCTCTTGTCAGAACAATGCAGCCAGAGGTTAGATTGCCAGGGGAAATAAAAGGGGCGATAGAGGGCAACCGTGCCGGGTGCCGCGAAAGATTGCACACTGGTTAGATACCGTTTTATCCATCCTAACCCGTGCTGTAGGGCAATCATATAACACTTTTACATGCATTACCCAGCCCACTTCAAGACCCATGCGTGCCATTGCTTTGAATAGATAATCCCAGCCTATAGAATCGAAAGCCTTTTCCAGGTCTATTGACAGGAAAGCCGCTCGTGGGTGGGATCGCGCCCCAGGATGGTACAGTACCGAATACAGTCTGCGCAGGTTGAAGGAAGTATTCCGGGACGGGATAAACCCGTTCTGATCCTTGTGGATCAAAGCGGGCATATAAAGAAGCAGGCGTAGGGCCAAGATCTTACTTAGTATCTTAAAATCCATGTTGAGCATGGAAAGGGGTCTATAATCCACTACCCGAGCTCCCGAGATCGTCGTCTTGAGGAGAGGAAACACAAGTGTGTCCCGCGTGGATGCAGGAAGTCGCCCAAGTCTCAGAGATTCTGCATAGAGAGTCACCAGTTGGGGTGCCAACCTTGAGGCACATACTAAATAAAATTCTGCGGGGAGTCCATCCGGTCCTGGCGTATTGCCCGTGGCCATTTTGGTAATAGCCTCTTGAATCTCCTGTAATGTCACTGGGCCTCCTAATGTCTCCCGCGTCTGTCTATTCATCACTCAGAGCTGTAAAGGGGAAAGAAAATCTCTAAGCTCTTCCTGTGTGGCCGGTGGCGGAGCAGTATACAGAGCTTCATAGTATATCCGATATAGTGCATTAATCGCCTCCCGATCATAAACGGACATGCCGGTTCCAGACCGGACATGAGTAATCAGTGCCCCTCAAATTTCAGGTCTGATCAGCCCTGCCAACAAGCAGCCGGGCTTCCCTTCTTCCTCCTGTACCTTAGTGAGGTATCTCTTATGGTCATGGCATCTTAACGTTCAAGCATTTCGTTATACAATGCACGTACTTCCAGTAAGTCTATAAGGGTAGAAGCCTCCGGTCCCTGCGCATTGTCCAGTTTATGCAGTTTGCCCTCCAAGTCCTCCAACTCCCTGTGCAATTCTCTCTGCACCCCTATCGACTGCCCCAGGCAATGTCCCCGAACCACCACCTTAAACGCCTCCCACTCCACCAGGGCCATAGAGGCTGTTTGTGCGTTAAGAAAATAAGTATCGATAAAGGTGCCAAGGGTTTCCCTGAAGGGGGCATCCTCCAGCAACAATGGATTAAGTCTCCACAGGGGAATCAGAGGGCGTCTCACCGAGGGTTGGTGAGTCATCAGTAACGGGCTGTGATCCGAGAGTGTACGTCCCAGATATTCAGTGTGTGTGAACAAACCACTAAAATTAGGGGAGCACAAGAAAACATCCAGTCTTGTATGTAAATGATGTATGGGAGAGTAGAAGGAGTAATCCCTATCCTCCGCGTGTTGTGTCCTCCAGATATTCTCCAGCCCCCAGTGGCTCCTCCATTCCCGAAATCCCGCAGCCGTGCAGTGGGCTTGAGCCCCAAGCAAGGAGGGTGTGAACGGTCCAATGAGACATCCACCACACAATTAAAATCACCCCCTAATATCATGGTCTCTGTCGTCAGGGCAGCCATTTGGGCTGAGAGATCATGGAGGAAGGTTACCTGGTCAGGGGCATACACACTGCCGAGCGTAACGTCTCAGCCAGTCTCTCATTGAGCAACACATACCTGCCCTCCTTATCTATCAGGGTGTGTACTAGTTCGAGAGGACCCTGCCCATATCCAAATTAACACACCCCGGGCATATGCTGAAAAAGAGGTCGCGAAGATCTGCCCCCCTCCATCTTCTACGTAATTTCTCCACCTACTCCTGCAGGTGGTGTGTCTCCTGCAGCAGGGCCACCTGTACACCCCGCCGTCTCAGATATCTGACGGGCTCTAAAGAAGCAACTTCTCACGCAAGTCGTGCCGGCCCAGACTTTTCCAATGCACCGCCAGGCCATAGATCAGTTCCAAAAGGCACAACCCAGCCCGAGGAGGACCAAGCACCATGTTCGTGTGATCTGTTTTTCAAATAATGTCGTCTGCGGTCTCTGGGGTAACTATTGGAAAAATGACGCTGTCCCCACGGGAGGAGTCCGAACCCCCAGTCCCCTTGGCCGAGTTGGAGCCGACCTCCAAAGCAGCTCCAGTAGGTTGCATAATCTCAGCCTCTGCCTGAAGTGCAGCCGCCCTCTCCCTCTCGGTTTGTGCTGGGTTTCTTCGGCAGGCCCCTTTTGGACCTCCTTCTGGATCTCTTCTGTGGTCCCGGGGCACCGCAGCAGACCTCAAGCCACTCCTATGCCATCTTGGGGTCCTCACAGAAGTATCTCTTCCCTTCCAACGCTATGCGGAGGCGGGCAGGAAACATCAAGGAGTTTTGTAGACCCTCCTCCCGCAGGGCCTTCTTGACTTCAAAAAAAGAATCTCGCCTCCGTTGAACTTCAATTGTGTAATCGGGAAATATGGAGACATTACAATTGTCTACAACAAATGGGCCTTCGGTCCTAGCTCTTTGCAATAGTACTTCTCTGTCCTTGTAGTGAAGAAACCTGGCTACGACCGGCCGCGAAGGACGACCAGGCACTGGCAGACGGGTCGGGACACCATGAGCCCTCTCAAGGGTGTAAACTGTCGACAAACCCTCTGGTGCAACAACTGAACAAAGCCAGGCGATCATGTCTCCGCCCTCCACCCCCTCAAGCAGGCCCACCACGCTAATGTTGTTTCTTCGATTGCGGCCTTCTGCATCATCAGCCCTGTGTTCTAGTGTACGGACCTTATCCGAGAGCTCTGCAACCTGGAGCGATAATTCTTGCTGTGCAGGGTGGAGGTCCACAATCGAGAACTCCGCTGTTTTCACCCTCTCTGCTAGCTTATGGTGTTCTGCTCTGAGGAGTCCTAGCCCCACCGACACAGTGCTAATATCCTGGTGCAGGGTCGCTTTGGCGTCAGCGATAGCTTCCAATATTTTGGTCAGCTGCACTCTGTCTGCCGCAGCCGACAACCCAGTTTTCCCTTGCTTCAGCGCCATGGGGTCATCCTCTTGGTCCGGTGGCGCCCCCGCTGCTTTCGCTTTGGCCATACCCATCTCGGCCCAAGGTGTGGACTTGTTAACTGCAGTGGTACCTCTCCATGGTATTGCTGCAGGTGAAGGCAATCCCAAAGCCAGGGATCAGGTGGTGCTAGGCTGTGCCAAGGCCACCTTTGTACCCAGTTCCCAGTAAAACAGTGGTCAGCTCTTTTCATTAGCCACCAGCCATGGTGGGTCCCACAGCAGATATGGTTCGGAAAAGGAGCAGCCCCAGGGGACTGCTCCAGCAGGGCAGCCCTGCAGAGCAGTCCTATGCCTCCCTCTGCAGCAGAGTCAGGCCCAAAGTCAGTTCACAAAACCATGCAGGGGGAGGGGCTCACCCACAAAAGGAGGGGGGAGGCTCGAGAGGCCCCCACTAATTTTCAAGTTGGGCCGCTATAAGGGCGCGTCTCAACCAGGGGTCAGCCCTAGCAGTAACTTGGGCCAGTCACGAGCGGTACCAATGTCCGGGGCGGGCCAGCTCTCCACAGCTAAATGCTGTCGGGGTCCGCCACCTAGCTCGTGGTCCTGGGCGGAGTCCCTCACATGCAAGAAGGGGAGCACTGGGAGGAGCCAGGCCAGGCTGCACCAAGCGTCACACCTCCCACCGGGCCCCGAACTAGGCCCTGAGTATCTTCCACATTACTGGCCACCCCCACTCACCGCACCTCCTTCCGCCACTGCTGCGCCCACTCCGGCCAGGCGATAACACAATACGCTGCTCCGCAGCAGCAGCAGGTCCGACACCGGGCTCACCAGGTCGGTCTCCTTCACCCGCTGCAGCTCTGCCAGCGCGCGGGCCTCTCAGCGTTAAAGCGTGGCCCCCACCACGGGGCCGTGGGCCCCCGGCCACAAAGAAGTCAACACCAAGACCCTCCAATATCGAGTGGGCCCGGTATCTCTCAACCTCTCGGGGCCGCCCTGGCTCCGTAGATCAAGACACTGTGAGGGTGCGGGTCCGGCTCTCCAATCCCATATTCTGGTGTCTACTCCGCTCTCAGATGGCTCTCCACACCTTTCTCGTTTACCTAGGCCAGGGGGCTCGTTCTGCTTTCAGTCGCGGGCCAGGTCTGTGTTAAGAAGTACAGGATTGAAATCGGGCCGGCTCGGAGCAGCTAGCTCACAAGTCAGCCATCAGTGGCTGCCAAGCCACGTCCCCTTACAAGACATAGCTTGATAATGTAGCTAATCTAATGGACAAGTTACTTACCTTCGGTAATGCCTTATCTGGTAGAGATAGGATCTAGATGTAGATTCCTTATCTTAGAATCCTCTCCATGCGCCAGACTGGATCCGGACATTTTCCCAGCAGTACCTCCATGCGTCAGCAGAGGACGTCAAGCGACTCCGTAGAGACACCGTCTCCCAGATGTGAAGTCACTGGAGTCCATATACGCCCAGTGTGCCAAAAGGGGAAAAAGACATATATATCAACAAGTACAGAATGAAAGAACATAAGTAGCATGCATGAGGAAACCCAGGAGACAACAGGGCCCTCAGTTCGCAGAGCGGGCGGATGGGTGGGCCGATAAGGAATCTGCAGCTAGATCCTGTCTCTACCAGATAAGGCGTTTCCAAAGTCACTTGTCCATCTGATAGTGACATCTAGCCGCAGATTCCTGATCTTAGAATCAAATACCCAAGCAATATCATACTCGGAGGAGGGGCTGCGAACAGACCTCACTAAAGATCCCCAATAGGAGAAGGTGCCCCAAGGGAAGCAACCTAATATCGGGGTGTGCAGCGGAACCAAGGACAATAGTCCATAGAGCCAGGCTCAAAGCCAAATGGAAGGAGCAGACACAGCGTGCTCAGCCACAGTGAACACATAGAACGAATAGAGAGCACCCATCGATCGACAAGGAAACTATCCTGAGAAACAGATGTGTAACAAGGGACCTCCCATCATAGAATGATGGAGAAAAGTGAAAGATAGAACAATGAATGCTGAAGAGCATGGCTAGAAAAAACAACAAGAACAGTAAGAAATCGCTCAATTAGTGAGAACCTTGATAGATTTATCAGGCATCCATCGGAAATCTGTAACGGAATCGCTCACTGAAGAGATGGAAGGAAACAGACAAGTACAGCCAAGAAGCTTGAACCAGGTCACCAAGAAGGGTGTAGGTAAAATGCAGTGACGTACACTGTATAGAAGGCCAGACAACCATATGTGCAAACACACACAAATATATACCTGAAGCAAAAGACATCTACAAGAGATCCATACGAGAGATAGGTATATACATGCAGAGACATATACATCCAAGATAATGTATAAGAGGATAAACATGCATATAAAAAACAGATATTCCCGTAGACACACAAGTCATACAGGGTACAGTAAAAGTATATCTACTCCTCCGAAGGCCACCCACATACTCCGCTAGAGAGCGGGGGGACAAGAATTGGAGGAACGAAGGGTACTCCAAAAATAGAGGTAACGAAGGGAGGACAGAAATAACATGTCCCACCGTCGGAAAGAAGAAGTTACTACAAGAACTGAGGTGGAGACAGAAAGACAAGGATGGAAAACAGCAAAACAATGCAGCCTAAGAATATGAAATGGAAGGCAGTGCCCACTATAGAAAAACAAGAGCAACCATCCAAGAACTAGCGCCACTGGCTGAGGGAGGATGCCAGCAGGTGGCAGTATGAGAAGCAATGAATAACAGCACATGGAAAGGCCATCAGGAAGAAAAAACTGAAAAAGAAGAAGGCCGCCACAGTGAAACGAATGGCCGGAGACAACAAAGGGCAACAGTTAGTCTATTATGACAATCACACATTGTCCAACGTACGGAAGCTGGAGAAACAGGCAAGAAACCTGACCAACGCTTCAGGGAGACATGAGAAAAGATAGGATAGACCAAAATAAAAAAGTAATGAAAGACCGCCAACAAGGAAGGGGGTGGAGATGTAACCTCTCCCATAGAAAAAAGGGGGGGATGCCAAAAAGGCGGGAGTGAAGGGAGGAAAGGAAAAAACCCAGCCGCTAGTGAAAGTCAAGGACCCGAACAAGGAAGAAGACCGGTGTACCAGGTGAAGGGGACCAAAAAGAAGAGCAGACACAACAGTTACCCCACTAATATGATGGGAGATACGTATAAAACGGGCACAAGAACACTAGACTCCTTGAGACGAACAGTCACAGGAGCACGACAAGGCTGGAGTAATGGAACCCAGGCCTGAACCAACTGGAATCCAAAGAGGTTGCCTGCCTGTGGCACCAGTAGAGCCCATATGGACAGAGAAAGTGGAAGGCAAAGTCCCTATAAGGGATACAAAAGTGAAAGAGTAGCTCAATAAGATGCCTCCGAGGCATACAAATAAGTTACCTGGAAACGGGGAATATGGCTATAGTGCAACCGCACAACAAACAGAATACCTGCCAAAGAGTAGCAATTGGATAGGAAAAATCCAAGCTGTAAAAGAAGTCAAGAGGACAGACTCCAGGAGACAGCAAAACAATAGAAGATCCAGACGGCTGGAAACTAAACCTGTCACCGACAGCATAAACGAGACAAAAGGTACCTGCAGAAAGCAGGAACACCACACCGGGTGTATCCCTGGAGGGGAGAGAGAACTCTGCCCTAGGAAGGCGAGAAAGAGTCAAAACAAGGAGAAACAACTGTCCACGACAACCGTAGTACAATAACCAAGTTAAGACTCCGTACCACCATGACCATCCCTGAACCAGCAAAGCCGAATCGGCGTGCACGCCAAAAAGGGCAGTGCCATCAAATGTCGATCAAAGCAGCTTGCATAGCCTCTGAAAACCTGGAAGAACGCAACCACGACCGCCATGTAAAGGCAGACGGAAAGGGACTTTGGGGCCTCTAGCATGCCCCCGTCCCCTGTGGGCCTCCGCCATGGGGCCCGTGGGGCACATGTGCTGCCCCCCCCCCCCAGAAACCACATGATGCCTGGCACACGGTGCATGGATGTTTTGCAAAATGCCTTTTTCATTGCAGCTTGTGCTGCAGACCTTCTCCGGGCCACAGCACAAGCTGCAATGTAAAAAGGAATTTTTGCGGTCGCATCATAATTTGGTGGGTGGAACTGCCTACTACATGTCAGGTGGTTCCATTCCCGTGGCGGGTGTCCGACCGCCATCATAATCAGGCCCATAATGAAAACAGCTAGCAGACATTGATGCTATGGTTAACTTAGCAAGAAGGATTTCTTCATTGGGAAAACATAGGCATTTCCGTGCTGGGGGATGTTTGGTCTAACACCCAGATGTGTTTTTTTCAAGAACTTCAAACTACATATGCCCCATCACATACACCATTTCATAAATACCTACAGTTGCGGCACACGTTGAGGACATACATTCCCCCGGGAACAACACTCCCTGAATTTATTCCCTTAGAAGCAAACATCCCGATGGGTGCATTATCGAAGGGAGGCATCTCCCAAATTTATCGCTCAATGGTCCTTAATGCGCCCGACACGTAGACACACCTGCGGATTCAATGGGAGGAGTGGGTGAGGCAGCTGGAAGATGAAGATTGGTGTGATGCTATGATGGCCCCCGAACTATCACGATTTCCTCTAGACTGCGGCTGGTCGAGACATCTTACCTGTTCAGTGCCTACCTCACCCCCAGCCGCCTCCACAAGGCACACCTCCTTTCAAGTCCAACATTCTTCAGATGTTCAGTGGCTAACGAACCGTCTTAGATGCTAGGGTGGGAGGTTGAACTTGTGCCGAAGTTGCTCCTCCTGGGAATCTTTGAGCTAATGGGAGGCGCTGGGGCTGAATGAGTGTTGCTGGGGGTAGCCACCATTATGGCAAAAAGAGACATAGCAAGTAGATGGAAATCTCCCAGCCCGTTCATGATGTCTCAGTGGCGTCGTGGGGTGGACTGGTGTGCCCAACAGGAACAACCGGTATATGAAGGCAGAGGTTGCCCTAATGAAGCATGCAAAGATATGGGGTAAATGGTGGGGCCACTTTGGGCTTGTTATGATAAATGTGTTGGAAATATCTCCCCTGATGTGTTGATCGTGGACTTTTTGCCTGTCTGTAACAGTGATGTTATATTTTCTTTTTCTGAAGACCAGCGACAGCTGGAAGTGAAGTGGATAATTTTGTTGCAACAAAAAAACTTAGCAAGAGGACACCACTCCTCAATGTAAATGTTTTACCCTGATTATCACATTTATCTGATATATTTTAGTTAGAACAAACAATCCCAAAGAGCAGGTGCACATAATGCAAGCATGTCTGTGAATATCTAACTATTTAAATGTTTTATAAAGGAAATAGAAGAATTTAAATGCATAGATTGATGGAAATAGAAAAGAATAAACTCAGTGTTTACAACAGAACCTGGCAATGGCCAACATTAAGAAGTCCAGAGATTAGAGGTCCCCGTCTATGGGAGTTAATAACGCAAACACCACACACTGGTAATTATTTACCCTCTACCAAATGTATGCACCAAGGTTACAGTCAGGGACCTATAATATATAACACTTGCAATGATCAGTAGAGTTCTTTGCAGAATGCCTACAATCCTAGAATGCTATTTGAACATTCCAGCTATTGATAGCAGGAGACCATACTACACATTATAGGTTTACATAACCTATATACGCAACCGAGTTCATGCACAACAATAACAAAAACTGATCTAAAGGCCCGGCTATTAGCCCACTTTGATGAGAAGAGATTTGATATTAATTTTAAGCTCTGTACTGTCAGACAATGTCATATGGTACCTAGTATAAACAATATGAATTTTTCTTACCTATCGTTCGTTACTAATTTACAACATAGATATATTTTATTAAGATTTCGATTAAATTATATCCCTTTAATGTTAGGTCATCCATCGAAAATATATGTGATTGATGCACTCCCACTTTGTCCCTGTGACATGCAGTATCGGCAGAATGACCTACATTTTATATTTTTTTGTAAATATTATATTTATGAAAGAAAGAGATATATTCTCCCTCTTATGCGTAACCTGAATTTTAGACAATGTCGCCCAGCCCTCCATTACCTCAAGATATTACCGGATCCTTTTACGTGTTTTTGCTTGGCTTCGTTTTATTTATGTGTATTCAAAAAGAGGAGACTAACTGCTTAAATGCGATCTCTTACATGTAGCCAAAGGGTACATAAACTAGGAGTAATTTTAACGAATCAAGGACTACTACTTTATTTTTTATATCTATATTGTTAAATTGTCTTTTTACATTTGATTTTATGCGTTATTGTGTGGAAATTATTGATGAATCTAGAATACTTTTTATGCCAGTTTTTGACTGGCAAAATAAAGTTATGTGACTTGATAGCAGGATATTCTTATTAAAGTTCTGAGGCAGTATTTGTGCCCTGGAATGCTAGATTAGGTAATATATGCCACACGTATGGATACATACCAACATTTCAGTATTCTATTACTGCTCAGTATGCACAAGCCGAGGACTATTTCACTGCCTTATCCCTGAATGATAGTTCTGGTAACCAGGCAAAAGCCTTTAAGAGAAGGTCAAAGGCAGATCACACTTGCTCTCAGAGGAAGGACAACAGTGCGTTCAGAGCATTCCGCTGAGGCAATGTACCAGCCATTACTGTACCTGGAGGAAGTCAACAACGTTAGTTACTGAACTTCACCCAACTTTACTGGTTCTACGTTCAATACAGTCATTATCACACTAAGAGCTAGCTCAGTGTCTCACTTCCTTTGCTACGTTCCACTGGTTAGTTCTCTATTTGAAGATCTGAGGAAGAGGGTATGCACCAGCAGATATTGATTTCATTCTGAGACATCTGATTCCCCGTCATTGGGTCACCCTTCCAATGAATTTGTCTGTTTCCATTTTAAACCTGGGAAACTTGCAGACTCGCTTTTTACGGAAATTAATTGCATACCATCTTTAATACTGAATGAGTTGCAGACATCTGCTGTATATAGCATTTGAGGGAATAAAAGTTAAGCATTAACACAAGCCACTGAAATACTAGTATTCTATGGTAATATTTTAATTCACTAATGTTTTATTCAGTTAGTCAGCTGTTCACCAGAAAATACACTTTTAATTAAATTATTTAATGTATACATCCTCCAAAATATAAAAGAATATTCAGTGTAAAGATTTTAGTAAACCAAAAGCCCCAGAATTCAGCATGTTGAAAAATAATAACACATTTTAAACATGAAATTAAGAGACAGACATGTTATAAACAATGCAATCTTCGTGGAATTCCTGCATAGCAGGATATATAAACTCTTACTACTACAGAACAAATGACTATAAGGACTGCTAGAACTGTCAGTTGGTAGGTGTAATGAATATTAAATGTCATACATACAATAGAAGCTTCTGTGGACAGTTCACTGCTGCAATTTATTTGTTGCCTCCAAATAGAGGAAGACTTCATTTCTCGATTATTTATGCAAACTTAAACTCGATTCAATTTGGTATGAATCAAGAATTCTCAGATTCACTGCAAGTTACCCTTCAGCTATTTTGGGTTTCCTGTATATACCTCATTGGGCATCCCGTTTATCACTATTTTAGCGTAACAACTACTTAACATACACAATGACCATACAAACTAAAGAGAAGTGTGACAACAGTATACTGAGAAGAATTGGGCTTCAACCAAAAATGGAACAGTAGGTTACCCAGGTTTATCCAATGTGTTTTGTACTGGTAACAGAGGATTTAGCCTATTTGCTTTCCCGAGTTACATCAATTAACAATTAAAGCACTTTAATATTATTAATTTCGCAACAGCATAATTTAATCACATAACCACGGCAGCTAAAGCATGAAATTAAGGAAGCGTCTCTTATGGTAAAATATGTTTGCTTTGAATACTTTTTCTTCATGGATATTTCATAATGCATTTCATATCTCCTGCACCAGACCAGAACTCTGGAAACCTGTGCAAACTGATAAAGTAAAGTAGCAAACCAATAGCTTGGCAAGGGAATCAGCTAAGTTATGATGCACAAAGAAAGTTGCCTTAAAGGTTATCACTAAAGAAGAGGTAAGAACTTTCCATGTGAAAAACAATTTCAAGGGAAAGTCAACAACATACCAATAAACAATTTAGTGTCTGTGTGAGTGCTCAAGATTAGTACTTATGAGGTATCCCCATGTTTCCACGACAAAAGTTTCTACTCTGGCATGATGGAAAATACTTCCAATTTTAGTTGATTACAACATCTGATAAATATAAGAAACTGTTTGACAAACTACACTACACTTTGTGATTGTGAGATGAAATGAATGCAATTAGGTCAATCATCAAAAGATGGCTATGTGAAAGAACTTGAAAAGGTAGTATTAATAAGTAGACTGCAAGAAGCAGCGGTGATTTTTCTGGATTAGCTTTTTGTAAGAGGTAGAATACAGACCAATATAAGGTCCATATAGTTTTTCTACATGACAGCAGACATTAGCCAACACTTACTGCACAACTATAGTAAATGGACGGAAAGAAAGGTGCCGAGATCATGATGGCATGCAGATCTGTACAGGACGGCCGTTTCTCCCTTTGAATTCAGAAGAACAACTACTAAACATTATAGCGGGTTTGGATTACTATATCTTATTCTTGTATGGTGGCGGGCTATAAAAGAGATCACGAAAAGGCCACATATAGGAAATAGCCATCCTCTTTAGGCGCAGGGTTTACATTTTCAATGAGGATCAACGTGGGTGGACCTTTGTTTCTTGAACAAGATTTATGTATATTTGGCTACAATAGTTCAAATTTGTACAGGACTTCTATTTGGAGATGGCAAGCTTGCAACATACCAGCTCTATCCATAACTTTGGAATTGGTTAGCCCTTGTTAAATTCCCATGGACTGCTTAAGGCTTTAAGGGGCTAGGTCTGGCACCGTGGGATAGCTGCAATTAAAGATTACATGCTAGTTCATGAGTTCTTTAAATTGTCTCTGTGAGGCTTTCATACAATTGGAAAAACCTTAGCTTTACACCTAGAAGTGAAATATAAACAAACTGAACAATACAACTGTAAATCAAACACGCAGGAAAGACGTACGAAGGCACCAGCTAAGTGAGATAGCAATTTCAAACAATATTTATTTCATGTATATTTCTCAATTCAGGAACAAATGGGAACAAGTGGTATGGACGGAGATTAGAAAAAAACAATTACGACAGCCACTTTGTGCTTTCTTCAGTGACATGTACACAGGATGCCATGTTCCCGTCTTAAACCAAACTACCAAAGAGAAATCAATTAACAGTAAAAAAAAAAAAAAAAAATAGATCACATGGGCAGATGAACGCAAAATGTTTTGTCTCAAAATGTATTCATACATACAACTTCACCCATGTAAGACATAAAAAAGTTATCCATATCTCTGACTTCTCCATCATTAAACAAAAGTCTGAGTCACCTGAATCTCTCCAAATCTGTCATGCTACTTCTTACCAAACAATTATGGTTGTACTAGCTTGCAAACCTTTGTTGTCGTGTAAGGGTTTAAAGCTGTGTTCATCCACATACCGTCTTTTAATAACAGAGCCTGTTTTCACATCATAACATTGAAAGCGTTAGTATTTATTCTTAATCATTCCCAATGCAGTAACTGCAGGCTCAGTGAAAACAGATTTAAAAAAATGTACTCCTGCCAGACAAGTGAGCAGCAAATGTCATGTGATTTTAAAGGAGAGGAGTTATTTGTCAAAAACGTAAACGAACTGACACCTACATGAGGGAGTACAGAGTTAGATTAACAAAAGATACATTCAGAAGACAGATGTGTGCCACAGAACGTACAAGCATGCAGGATACCCAGATATCTACTGGAGTGGCAATCAGAGTGGACAGTTTGCAGCAAATATCCCTTGCATGTGATAACAGAAAATAAAAAATTGTAGGATCTATTTTTCTCATTTATTTTTCTTTTACTTTAATACCAATTGCGAGGTCATGTGTTTAATATTTCTAGCAGACTCTTTCTTGACATGTCATCTGAATTTAAAAGAAGAAAAGAAAAACCTGGGATAGGAAGTATGGCTGTTGCGTGGAAAATATATTTAGAAACAAAAACATTTTGTGTCAATTAACATAAAAGGACAGAAATTTACTGCAAGATACTTTTGTTTTTAACACTATAACAAGGTATTAGCAGGATTTCACCAAATTGTTTGGCAAACAAAATTGCAGACACAGACTTTTACCTGTAAAGAACTACAAAAGAGCACAAACAAGAAGCAGAATACTACTTTGCAAAGGTTATAGACTCTTATGATCTGATATGCAAATGTAGTGTTTGTGGAGCCTTTTCCAAATTTGAAGATCGAGTCTAAGAAGAGAGAGAATCATAATTTAAATGTTCACTGACTTCGCAGCCATTTGTAATACTATCATACAATGATCAATTCAACATAACAGTGACAGAGGAAATTGTTCTGTGCTCTTTCTTCATTCTGATATGTATATATAGTTAAAAAAAAAAAAAGAAAAACCTTGGACAGTTTACATAAAAGGTACCAAACATAAGATTGGAGTACGAGACAATAAATATGCTGCATGCGACAGAGTTCTCAAATAAAGTGCAATGATCACAAGTACGCAAACCTTCAATGTTGTTTTAGTATTGACTACAAAACTAAATACTGCTTTAAGAACTTTCAAATTAAATACACAACCTATATTGTTCATCGTGGTGTAAGGGGAAGGTTAAAGTAGCTTTTATTACAAGCCAACATGGGTGCACAGCTGCAGAGGAGATTCAGTTAACTTACATATGCTACATTAAGAGCACTGCATATATGCACAGATCTGCTGAAACATCAGCAAAACTGGGCGGGCGGACTCTTCAATTAATTGTGTGGGAACAAGTGCAGAAAAACAGAACCACACATTGTGTTACTTCGGAAAACAACAACATTCTCTGGCAAATTCTCTCCAAGCTAGGATAGCTCTTAGTAAAGTTCCGACTCACTTAATGGCAACACTAGAGAACTGCATGGTTTAAGTCGGGCGTAAGGCAGAACTCATTTTGCCCGTAAGTGGCAGTACGCCTGGGTCCTCACGGTAGGCAAAGCTTACACAGAGTATATTGTGGCATCTCAGGGAGGGGCTTGCCCCTTATCAGGTACATGTTTTTTTGATTTCAAGAATTTGCAGCAGGAGTTGTGTAAGTGTTGGGGAGTGCCAAGAGGCTCCTGTGAGGGCAAACCCTGTGTTTCATAAGAACAAATGGAGCATAACAATCCCAGAATCTGGAAAAGCCTTTTGTCAGATGTGCAAAAATATCTGTGGGTTAGGCCAAACCCATATATTTATACGGTCCCCAAATGAATGATTCCCCTTCTTTTTACTGAATAAATTCACTTGTGTTGAGTATTACAAATTTATTATGTGGGGGTAATAATTATACAGTAACAGATTGAATGTGTGACCCAAAATGATTCAGAGAAACATTCCTGAATATGAAGCTCTACACTTCAAAACTCCATAGTCACAGAAAGTGGGCAGTCATGGGCAAAGGAGGACTAGGATACTGTACCTAATTTAGGATGTAAAACTATTTCTAACACATAATACACCGCTCAGACGTAGGGCTGCTACAAACTAGCTCCCTACTATCGCATACTGGGTTAGGAGGAACAAATGTTAAACACAATGGGTGAGGAGGGAATATAAGTCCATATAAAACATCAATAAAAAATCTATTTACAAGTTAAAGTGTCTCAGACTTCTCCCACTGTTCCTTCACTGGATACTTGGCTTCATGTGATGCCTGCTGTGTATCCAAATGTCATATTAAGAAGAACTGCAATAGAGTCAGATAGGTTATTAGGTAGATAAAATAGAGTTAGATGCACAGAATATACAAACCACGCTATGCTGTTTTTTTTATAGTATATTGCTACAGACAACTTTAGATGTCTGTCGGCATGATAATGAGATCCATGCTACCAAACCACATCTTATCACGGATGTGTACATTGTGTAACTGACCCATTAGATCATAGGTAAAGTGGCTACAGTTTGGAAAACATGGACTAAGGGGGCCACCACATGTCTGATGTAAGCATTACAGGCAAGCCAAAAGAGTTGGCATTGCCAAGGTTTGTTATATCTTGCCATGGAGCAGAGCACTATGACAGGATACATTGCCAGATTTGTAGTTTTGTTGGGCAATGTACAAGGACAAAGACTGAAATATCAAACATTTACAGTTGCTCAAATGACATCTTAAATCAAGTATAAAAAACTGGATTGCCGTTCAACTCCCAAACTTTTTTTACACGAAAAAAAGTTCAGTTAATAAATTGTTCAAGTTACAACAGATTTAAAGGACAAAAGACTTAACATCAGAAAATATGCATACAATCGTAAAGTAGAATACAACACTGTCACAGAAACATTAGAAAGATGGCAGACCAGAGGTCCAACCATACATTCTCCAGCATCTCCCAGGATGTAATTAGGTTAATATGGGGTTTTGACCAATAACCCAGGCAACTTCTGTACCATGTAGTTTTTTAACAGCAGGACCAAGACAAATATGCATTTGGCACAGTAGGCTAACTCCTATAAAAAAGAAAATTAATATTTAACACAAATCAGCCAATATTTGACATGTGGATGCAAGGGCATCATACAGCCAATGGTAGCACTAATTGACAGCAATTTGTATTGTAAAACAGCTCCACTCTACATAGTGCAGTCACTTTAAAAATAAGGTCATATATTGTTCACCGAAAGCTGCCTCACAATGAATGCATATTGATAATTTTTTCACTGCCATATAAATAATATTTACACGGCTTAAACATTCTGAGACATGCATTACATTTCAGGCTGCACAATATTTCTTCATGTTTATAATACACAAATGCTAATATTTAAAGTATCTCAAGAGACAGTCCTTACACAGGGCCACGTCGCGCCCCATCGTGTAGATGTAATGGCGGTTCAGAATCATCCATGGGGAGAACAAGGCGCGTGCCCCGTATGACAAGTTCATGATCCCCGAAGGTGAGCTCCCTATCAAGCGCATCTTCTGAAGAGTTTCCCACTCCTCTTCTGGTGATGCCACCGTGGGTGGGATCTGTGCTCACCGTGGTGTCTCCGTATGTCAAACTGATGTCTCCGTCATTCAAGATGAGGTCAGAATCATCATCCTTCAACTGTTCCTGATTCTGTAAGAAGGAAAAAAAAAATCAAAACACCAGTTTATTTTCTAAAATTACTCATGCTAGAGCCCCTTACCCTCCTAGTGCTAGCGCCCTCTTCTTCCAGACTAATGAATTTATAAGAAGCGTGTCCAACATAGGCGCAAGAGACTGGATCCATGCCAGACTTTATGGATTGCCCCTTACTATGTAATTTATATAATTTCATATTCATGGGATGTAAATTGTGGATATCCTGAAATTCTGGCCTGGATCCGGCCCTTCAAGACCTAGACTGAGATGACCCACCTACTAAAGGAGAGGATCAGAGCATTTTTGCACAACATAGGTTGCTATTCCTTTTAAATTGCTAAGACTGGGGACACACACACACTGCCTTTTCTTCAAGTCCAAGTACTTCTGGCTATTACCGTTGGTAGGACTGTAATCTAACATTAATATTGCACGACGTACAAGTACTGCAGCTCTACAAATGTAGTCCTACATTCCAATTGTATATTGTATACTTGACTCTGCAGTGGCTGGGAAGGGCTTCTTAGGGCAGTGTCCATGCACAGTTTGAGATAATATCACAAAAAGACTTCTTTAAAAAGTATCTGATTTTATTTATATTTGAGAGATTTTCGTACCTTTAAACAGATCAGCAAAACAAACCAAAAGTGCACACAAGTGTTCAAAAGGGCTAAACCTTGTCTACGACTCAATGAGCTGGCACGACTACCTTCAAATGAACTCGGAGGTCTGAAAGCATAGCTGTGCGTTCTAGCATTATTGTAGTAATGGCTTTATGCACCAGTCAATGAAAGTCACAATGTACTTTGGTACAACTCTCTGGACAAGATTAATGAACAGTATAACAAGGTAACTCAGCAGGTACCTCCCTGAAACAGAACACAAGAAACCCAGGACCGGTTGGTTCCAGACTGAGGTGGCATGGTGTGCAAAAGAACGATAGATTGGGATGTGGCTGAGATTAATTCAAACATTCCATCCATCACTGGTTTGTATACTTATTGTGTCGCCCTAAGTGGGATGGGTATGCCCAGACGTGGGTCCCGTGCACACTGTCACTGGACCCAAGCTGTACCCAGCTGATGAGCCCATAACTAGGATGAAACCAGTCCTGTGTTTGTTTTCCAGTCCATGGAGGGCCTGGCTTGGCAGTTTGGACTGGACTGGTTGCATTGGAGCAGGGTCAAACTGATTTGCATATAGCTGGGTCCAAAGTGAGGTGGCATGGTGTGCAAAATAACAATGGATTGGGATGTGGCCCTGAGTGATTACCAGTGGCTGAGATTGATTCAAGTATTCCATCCATCTCTGTTTTGTATACTTATGAAGGAAATAAGGCAGTGGCTATGCTCCGAAAAGCATGGACCTTCTCGGCGCCAGAGTCGGTCGGTGCCGCTTCGTGTTGGGAATAATGATGGTGGCGGAGCCGCCTAGGGGAATCAGCAGGCCCAAGGTCGGCATATAGCTGGGTCCAAACTGAGGTGGCATGGTGTGCAAAATATCTATGGATTGGGATGTGGCCAGAGTGATTACCAGTGGCTGAGATTAAGCCAAGCATTCCATCCATCACTGTTTTGTATACTTACTGTGTCGCCTCAAGTGGGACGGGTATGCCCAGACTTGGGTCCTGTGCACACTGAGTGACTGGAACCAAGTTGTACCTGGCTGATGAACTTATTACTAAGGTAAAACCGGTCCTGGGTTGTTTGTGTTCTGGTTCAGATACAGCAAGGAATCAATGGGGGCCAACTGGCACTGAGGACAAAACCGCCAGTGTGGATCCAGTAGAGGCCCCTCCCAAGCTCATGGGGCCCAAATTGCTCCAGAGGGGCTAGGCCGCCCAAATGTGAGGCGCATGACCTCATATGACTCTTTTAGATGGGCGGGGACGCTCCGGCAAAATCGGGGAAATGCAGAGTGAACCTGGATTTAGGTTCCGCTGAGTACGGGGCCTGCAGTGCTGACGCTCGTCAGAAGACTTTGACAGTCGTGATGAAGTAGAAGATCGCTTCGACTTCTTGGCCTTCTTGTGTTTGTGGGACTTACCTGATGATTTTGAGTGCAATGACCACTGTCAGGACAGGCTCTGCAAACAAGACCTCGTGGAGTCAATCGGCAAGGAACTTGAGGGAGCGCTCCATCAGCACCTTGGGGCGCTGTAGTCCTCGCAGGCCTTGGAGTTGTGGTACCACTCCAAGCACCACAAACACACCAAGTGGTGGTCTGTCACCGACATCTGCCTGTGACAGGCCCCACATGGGTTGAAACCAGCTGGCTTGTTTGGTGACATACCTACACACCATGAGAGATCTCAAAAACGTTTGACAAAAAGTCGCAAAAAGCCAGTCAAAAAGTGACTGAGGGGGTAGCTCAGTCAGGATCAGTGCTATCAGGTGAGGAAAAATGGAACTGACGTCAGCGAGCCAAAGTGGCACCTATATGCTACAGCGCATGTCACTTCCGTTGCGGACAATGCCATGCGGAGCCAAACTATGCTACCTACCGGAGCACAGGGGTACTGCTCGAAAACATTTCTGGATCCAGTCTGATGCCTGGGAATAATTCTAAGGTAAGGAATTTACAGCTAGAAGCCTCTATCAGATATTCTGACTAAGCCTATAGTGAAGTCCCAAAACTTTCTCCGCAAGAACAAGCGAAGCCAGATCAAAATAGTGCGCTCTACTTACGATTCAATTTTTATAAAAACTGTCCTGTTATCTTTCTAACCATCTGATATGTACTTTCAGCCAAGTCCCCTTCACTATTCAAACTACTTATCAAACCCTCAAACCTCCCCCCCCCCCCACTGCAACCATTGTGCGTGGGGATTGAGGGGGCTGCTCCCTTTAGGGGGGCTCCATTCAGACTAAAGCCTACGAACACCGGGGTGGAGGCATGTCATTTGAGTTAGGCCACCGCCCCACACCACTTTTTATGGTCTCCTTATCTGGATATTTTAGGTTTGCGTGCAAAGAAATAACCCTTTGGAACTCAATTTCCAAAACACTGAGGGACGATTCATTCCTACTTCCATTCAGGAAAAAAAATAAACATTCTGGTAGTTTTGAAAAGCAGTTGTTTAGCGTTATTATCCTTATCTTGTTTTCACTGAAAATGTTGTATGCATTTATTACCACCGTTTTTCCCTTTGTTTGCTATCACAAATAAGTAAACATGAAACTTATGCTCAGCTCCATGAGATTTGAGAAGTGGAACTGACAGCCCCATTGGGTGAAAAAACATATCCACACTGGGCTATTTTGTAGCTCGTGAATCACCACGGTGTATGGAAGGGCTAAAGTAAAGGTTTAGAGGACGTGAAACATAGCTGAACGTCCCCATACCATAAACAACATGGACATCTCATCATCCCACTGGCGTGAGGTAGATGTTGAACGTATTTGTCTATATACTGTGAATTCCAGAAAGGTATTTGCCTTGTTCTGTAAAGAGGAAAAGACAGGCTTTCAACACTAGAAATATTGAATTTGTAATGCTTGGGACCGCCTCCTAGTGCCAATGGCAAGCAAGCGGGCACAAAGTACGGTGCTACATTATGCATGCATTTTGTAGTACATTACCACTCGAGGCCATAAGATTCAGTGCTCTCACAACCACCATGCAATAGAAAGAGAGCAAGTCCTAAAATCTACTGCTGTAATATTCGTCGCAAGATACTAGGTGGCCTTTTCACAGTTCTGTGTCTTGCAGGGTCCTGATTAATATAAGTTGCTGGGCCAGAAGAACACGTCTCCAGCAACAAAGTGCTGATGGAGAGGAAGAGTCTGCGACCAATACCTAAGTGGATGGTGTGTAATACACTACACTTAAATGTATCCTATAACCTTATTGCCTACAGAATCAAATTATAGTTCACAAAAGAATATCTGGAAATTCTCCCACGAAAACCTTTTGTTTTTTATTTTAGCCAAGGTTCTGTGCTTTTTTGGGGAGGATTAACGGATATTTTGTTGTAACCTATAATTTAAGTCTTTAGGCTGTAGGATGCCTTTTAGCGTATTGTATTCAGTTATGGAGACAGAATCTTATATTCTTTAATTTCTCTCTTCCCTCCCCGACTAACAAGCGTTGTAGTTACATTCAGGGCTTGTAAGAGCAACGATGAAGTGTAATACTCCGAGGATGAGAAAAAGGCACAAGTTGTTGGAAAATCAAAGTAGCCGAAGAGTTAAACGGGCCAATTTGGGTATTATGGATTTACCAAATTATAAACCAGCTGAGTCCCAGAAGGAGAATGTGGCTTTGGATTACCAGTGGTACTTCACAAGTGTTGAATCCTGGGAATAGAAAAAGCTGATAATCCACGTAACCCAATTACCAAGGAGGCAGAGGTGGGGACAGAAAACCTGCCACAGTCCAGAAGGAGCTATTCTCCTAGACCATTTACCCCCGAGGGTAGTGCTGGGGGACAAGTCAGAGAAGCTCTAGCATGCTCTTAAACACCAATGAGGACTACATTGTCCTTAAGTGTTGAAAATCGTTAGTGGCAATCCCAGTCAGAAAATGGGTAGAGACCAGGCTTGTCTGGTACCAAACGTCTTAAGTCAAAGGTACAGAACAGCAGAGAATCTGGGCCACTGGTTGCACATATCATTCTGGAGGCTTCAACTGTGGGTCCAGAAGAAACATCCACAGGAGCAGACCTGCAGCTCACAGAACCAAAGTAGAGTATAAAGAGTGCATCTTTTTCTGTACCCGACAGGTTTAAAGACTGCTTTTGGGTAGGAAACAGTCTGCATTTTTCCTTTATTCAGTCTGTATGCTCCATTTGCCATACAAAATCTTTTGGAAATGATCTGTTATGACCACTGAGTTTGTGTGCCGTGTTTCGCTGAATATCTAGCAGCAACAAGGAGGTGACATGACATCAATGGTTGGTAAAGGCCTAAGAGTTTACGTTATGAAGTATGCAGCAAAAAGACCCACTGCCAGGGCTCATTGGGGCAGACCTAGAGCTAGGTCAGGTAAGCATATTGAGGAGATCCCGTTGTTAGGCCTCATGGGTCTAGCTGGATAGCAGCTGGTTTCAGACTTTTTAAGGACCTCTCGTCAGATCCCATTGTTCGGCAGTAAAGGCATACTCGTGTCAATCCTACTAGAGGTTTCTCCAAGTATGCAACTTTTTCACTGTGAGAGTCTTTTCCTGTGCTGGCGAGGAAGAAAAAGCAGCAGTGTTTGGAGACGAGGCAGGAAATCCCCTTGACAGATGACCAACCCACCTTCAGTTTCTGTCTAACAATTTTCTGGAAAATCCTGAGGTGGACACAAATATTTCAAACACATTCCTATAGCAAAGTAGCCAATTCTTTACTGTCACACATGACAATACTTGTAAAATCTGTTTCCCAGAAATAGGACCAACAGGGTCCATACGCCTTACAACCTTTGCCCCGCAGCAAAAGTGGGGGACCTAGATGAAAATGTAAGGTGATGGAAGGAGCATCAACCCCTTGGCTTTCAAAAGGCAAGTGCCAAAAGTCCAAGAACACTGAATCAAGAAAGTTGCAGCTTTTACTGTGCAGAGACAACTGATCTCCAGCCACACAGAGAAAGGATTACAATATTGGGAGGCCAGGGGTTTAATTAATAGTAACTAGGGAGTGCGGGTTAATTATTTAGGCAATAGGATACATGATTCAGGACACTTATTTTGAAAGAAATAGATACCTGTGCAGAAAAGGAACATCCCTTAAATTTGAAGAAATTAGAGCAGGGTGTAGATTTTTTTTTTTATTTCACGGTCAGCGCCATTCAATTCTACCTCCCTTACTTGGACTGACAAACATCCACATGTCATTTTTTTTTTTTTTGCTCCATCGTGAACGTGTCCAATTTCCTACTCTTTCCCTTTTGAAAGCCAGATTTACACCACACTGTTTTCCAACTCCTCATTTTACTTTTCAATGAGAGACAGAAAACGGCGTTGCATATTAAGGGAAGAACCAGGTAAAAACAACTGAAAAAGAATCATTTTACACAGGTAAGTATAAAAACACAACAGGGAAGTAAACATTACTGGTTTAACTTACCTCGTAGGCCTGAGGGCTTGTCAAGCATTTTGCCAAAGGTCCACAGCAACTCGGGAGCGTACTTGTAAGCGGAGGTCCGCTGTGAGTCAATAATGGTTTCAGGTAGCTATGGTACATGCATTAAGGAAATACCCATGTTTTCAAAACTGTATGGTATATAATTACATAACTGCATAAAGTTCTAAATTACAAAATAATCTCTTTACATGAAAGCTGAATGTTGCTTTTCCAGCATGGCCTTTATCAGAGTGCTAAATGGCTCTACAACTAAATGAGGACTATGATGGGGCAGCCATTGTTGAAATGGTAAACGGGGATTTCAGTGTGTACTTGAATTACCAAAATGGATCTGAAAAATGCTAAGCGTGTAGAATAGAAATAAACTGTTGCAGCTACTGAAGAAGGCTGAAACTCAGCTCAATGTCCAATTTGGTAAGGAAAAGTTGTTGTATAACAGAAGTAATGGTTCTTTAAGCATGAAAGCAATGGACCTATCCAAGCAACACACAACACTTTTCAGGCCTCCCCTGCTCACAGCTTTAGCCAGCTGTTATTGAAGATATACGGAACGGTATAGTGGTGATGGGGCACTAATTCCACTTTGTCTCCACGATTGGTTTTAATACCATGTGTCATCTCTAAAACATATAAAGGTCTGTTTAGGATGACACATTGGTTTTTAGCTTATTTAGATCACAGGTCCGGTCTCAGATAGAAGTGCCTCCCTGACTCCAGGTGAAGGCCCACTCTCCATCAAACCGGGCTTTTGGAGAGCGTGGGTTGTCCTATGATTAAGCATGACACCTGGTGGTGTGTGAGGACATCCCGTCACATTTTTGTGTGTGTCCGGCAATAGATGCCATGTTGAGTAGAATTGTGAGGGATATATAATTGAAAAATAAAATCTCGGGTAGCTATTTTGCCTTAAAACATTGAAGATCTATTGTCTACTATTAAAAATATAGTGAGCTTTGGGTAAGACCCTTGCTCCTTAATGGATGCTTTCTTGCCTATATCAGTTTCCTGCTCCTTATTCAATGGTTTTCTTCTCTATTCCTGTGTTTGTTCCATCGCTGGAGCATTTCTTCTTTATATTGTTTCTGGCTGGAAGACTCGTATTCTTCCACTGCGGAAGCGAGGGGAATACAATTTTTTCCTATTGTAGTTCTCCCTGAGAGTGCACCGCGTTCTTCACTTTTACTTGCTGTCCCACACCCCCTCCCCCACTGCATGATTTACGTAGTTTATTTATTTAAATTCTTATTGCGAGGGCCTGGCAGCTGCACACTGATAACTGGCTACTTGCTTCTGTCTGTTTGCACAGTATCTCGCTTATTCTTTTTTCTTAATTGACAGTTCAAAACTGGCTTGGAACCGTAAATTAAGAATACATTTGAACAGAAAATTGTGAAAGATGGCTATCCTGCAAAAACACGGAGGCGCATGGGAAGCCAGCTTGCAATTATTTTTTGTTATAGTTTGACAAAAACAATTCCAAGATGGCCGCTCGTGCGTCCACAAGCATGCAAGGACCACCATCTATAAATGTGTTTTTGCAACAAAGTTTTCCAAAGCAAACAAACCTTGGCAAAGCCAATAGGTCTGCTGCTTATATTAAAGGCGAGACCAATTGGCTTTGCAAAAGCTTGTTTAAAGAGGCATTGGATCTTTCAGACTAAATCAGAAGACTTGTCATTTGTCAGTTTTGGACCAGCACAGAGCTTTGCTGCATTTTTAATTTACGTTTGAAACACAACTGTCTCGTACGTACAGTTAATCACCTTACAAGCAGTGCTTTAAATGGGCCGGTACTCACCGGTACTGAGTACCGGCACTTCTTAGATTTATCGCTCTGAGTACCGGCACTTCTCTACTGCCCTGGAGAGTACCGGTACTCATGAAAAGGTAGGCTCATGGGCTGTGCTGGTGTGCAGGAGTGGAACGTGTCTCTGGCAGCCAAGGCGCCGCTTCTGCAGCCCCGATCTGAGCCCCAGCTGAGCTATTCAGCAGGGCTCATTTGAATAATGTCCGGGTGCTCACCATCACGCTGTGCTTGACAGAGCAGGGTCCATTCAGGCCCTGTGCTGTCAATCACACTCACACTATCCTGTGCGTTCGTGCAAGCACAGGAATCATGTCAGTCCCCTGGCAGTGGCAATCAGGCTACGGCCAGTCCGGCCCTGGTGGCAATTAAAAAAGCCAGGGTAGGTGAAGAGAAAAGATGGCTTTCATCTACCTTTAGTCTTTTGTGTGTCTGCTATGTTTGTGTGTATGCCTGTTTTTGTAAGAAAAAAGTGAAAGAAAGAGAGAGAGAATCAAGACACTCTCAGGAGGTATTTTAAAGAAAATGTGTGGCACTTTGTTTGTACATGTCTGCTCTGCGACAAAGATTCATAAATAACGTAAAAGGGAGGGTTGGTGGGTGGGTGGGTGAGTGGATGAGTGAGTGGATGGATGAGTGAGCAAGGGTGGATGTTTAGATGGATGGATGAGTGAAAGCATGCATGGGTGAAAGAGGGTGGATTATTGGATAAAAGGGCGGATGATGGGTGGATAAGTGAAAGTTTGGATGGATGAATGAAAGGTAGGGAGGATGGATGAAAGGGTGGATGATGGATGAGTGAAAGGAGGGATTGAGTGAAAGGGTGGATAGAATAAAGGAGTGAAAGGGTCAATGGATGGATGAGCGAAAGGATTGATGGATGAGGAAAGGGTGGATAAAGAGATGGATGAGTGAAAGGATGAATGGATAGGTTTGGAGATGGATGGATAGGTTTGAATATGAAGGGAGGATAGACGGAATGGTGAAAAACTGAATGATTGATGAAAGACTGAATAGACGATAGAATGTAAAGGTTAAATGGTGGACATCAGCAGGTAAATGGTAGGATGAAAGGATGAATGGATAGATTGATGGAAGAGACCAGAGATATCTTCTGGGGAGGGTCATGATGAGTTGCTTCATTTGCTTGGTGCCATAAGAGCTTTGGTGCGACGTGGGGGTATTTTCAGTTTCTTCCTACTCGCGTGCTCAAAAATATATAGTATTGTGCCAAACAGCAATTAACAGTATGACATTAAGAAGGTGCAACTATTGCAAAAAAGGAAATGTTAACATATTATCGCATTTCTCTTTCATTTTGTGTAATGAGTTAACCTGCTTTGTTTATATAAACACATTTCTCATGTGTTTTGGTATGTGCTGCAACTAATATAGAAGTTAAGTATCATCGTGTCTTGCCCTTAGCCCCGCCCCTAGCCCCGCCCCCTCAATACACCTCTAGCTCATTTTAATGAGTACCTGCACTTATTTTTTCCCATTTAAAGCACTGCTTACAAGTACAGGAAACATGTCAAAAGCAGGCCTGCTCAATGCCACTGCAGTGCACGATCACTTTCACATTCGGTTTGTGAACTTTTTGTTGAAAGGATACTATGAATCGAAGTTGTACCAGCGTCTAAACAGCCACGCACTTTCTGTTCTTGTACATCTTTGTTCACATTCAGGTACGCCCTGTTGATGGATACAAAAGATTAGCCACAATCATTCAAGTGCATGAAGATCCTAAATATAACATTCAACATCACAGGTTCAAAGAGATTCACCAGTGCACGCGAGCCTTACTCCACCCATTACGCCACCAGAGTCTAAGGCAAGAGTGTTCTCAAGGTCCTCGAGTCCATTACCGAGCTCGCGACAGCATTTGTATCAGCATGAGAGGATTAGCCACTAGACGAAGGGCTTTTTTGTTTGATAGTAATTTAGGCTCCGTTTGATTTCTCTGCATGAAAGAGGTATCCAAGCATGAAGGCTTGATGGTTTATAGTTTCAAGCAGATTGGTCAAAGTGTGTGAGGGGGTACAGAGGTGTGTGTGGGGGGAGAGAGTTCTAAGACGTTTCAAAACGTCTCTTTCTTATTTACATAAGATGAGTTCTAGTGAAAAAATAATTCAGAAACCACTGGGGATTTACAGTCCAACTTGCACAGCACCTAGAGGGCAAGATATTTTGTGAGCGCCTTCTAATTCACTATAAATCAGTTGTCCGCCGCCATTGCCCGCAAATTAAGAGATATATAATGTTTTTAAGTAAGATGAGAGCCAATCTGGTATAAGCCAGAGGGAGCCAGCGACACAGCACTGAGTACACCCCTTCAAACAAAACTGCATCATGCATGTAACAAAGGCAGTTACACAGGTACACATAGGACACAGATGACCAGAAAGGCCTTGGGTCAGATGTGTGTGATCAGTCTTATTACGAAAGACGGTCTAAAGATCTGTATGAAAGAACGTGAGGAATGGGATATGGTTGAACTTAAGAAGAAGCATGTTCCAGATTTTCAATGTGTTGCCCCAAAACTCTGACTGAATGTTCAGTGCCTTTTTAAAGTGGGGATTTACACTGCAGAATCACTCCATTAAATAGGGCCAGAATGCCCCCAGGAAGTAAGAGCTCGTCTGTGAGACACTGTAGTGGATAGCTTTGCAAGATGAGGAGGGCGTCTTGACAACACAGTGATTTTAGTGGGAAGTCAGTCTTGGAAGAGAAGACTGGCTGTTATGGTCGATTTTCAGAAATCTTTCTCTTTTATCTTTAATAATACATAAGGCAACATTTCAGCATGCAACTTCAACATACTGCTACCGAGAAGCACACCCTGATAGGCTAAATGTACAAAGAGCTGAAAAAGTGCCCTGTTCAATAAGGAGTCTGCAGCTTGCACCCCTCAGCATAGCTTGACCGGCAGTGGCCTCACAGGATCAGCTGCTTCTGAGGAGAACATGCCGTGCTGGAAATTTAATTGAGTATGAATTTGGTGCTCTTAATCAGAAGGACCGGGAGGCGTTTATGTTTACTTTATTTATAATTTAATACATCATATCTGTTGTGGGTATTCAGCCAACCCCGTAAAGAAAGTTCACGCAAACAAAGTTATGCTATTTAGCGTGTACAAACCATAATCCTATATTGTCGCAGTTTTGGTTCCAAAACATTAATAAGATAATGGTTTCGTCGCCTGAATAAATGAGCAGTAGTTTTCATGTTTGTTGCACGCAGTAGTTTGTGTAGTACAATAACGTTATAAGTCTCACTCATTCAGACATGAGACATTGTGATAACAAGTACAGAATAAGGGCATTAATACATTTATGAAATTCAAGTGAGATGAGTCATTATTTTTCAGCAAGAACGGACTAGATGCATCCCAGAAACCATGTGGCCTGGCCACGGGATGGACCATGGCTGAATCATTATCTACAGTGTCATTGCAGGATTCAAGGCCGAGCAGCCAGTTCTTTTGAAGGGCACAGAGGGTCCCCCTGACACTTTGCCATCAGCAGTGCCATAGTGGCAATCCTTCCCCATAGGGAACTCAGGCCGCGCAACCCAACAGGGCATTGGAAGAGTAATGGTACGTTCACATGTATCATGTCCTGTAGCGGGGTACATTCTACCTCTCAATATTAGGCTGCTGCTGAGCAGTGGCTTACAAGATGTCCTCAAGCATCGCTTACCCGCACTATCGGTCCCGAGAAGACTTACAACAGGGCAAGGAGCAATCTTTGTGCAGGGGGAAGTTACAGTAACAGGTAATTGTATGGGCATTGTCACATTGGGAATGATGAAATAATGGAAAGGATTACTGGAAGTGGCTATTGTTGTATGTAAGACCTAATAAAAAAAATGTACATAAAATGTACTGTCTGCCTGTGTTCGTAAAAAGAATTTACATAAAATTACATTGTCCGTCCGTGCTCGTATCGCATTTAGCGACTAACTTGGGATACGATAAAAGTGCTGGAGGCATTTAAAGTGTATTAATGTGTGACTGCTATCGAAGGTGGACTGTGTGAACTGCGGTCAACAATGAATCCAACATTCGCCCAATATATTCACACCCAGTGATGCCTCGCGTCTGGGTGGTCTCTGCCATGTGCACTTTTGTCTTCAGTACCTACATCTAAGACACCATTAGCCTTTTGTCCTCCCTCTTAATTCGTGTGGTCAGGAGGCTGTAGAAACATCTGTATTGTATTTTCACCTTGTTTCATGGTCTACAGTACAACAGCGGGGCAAGTGGGGTGTTGCACCGTTTTCTCGAAGTGTGGAGGGAGATAAATGTCCTTCCTGGAAACAAATCACCAAGTTGGTCAGTCCTAGTGTGCGTAGGATTCGCTCTGAGCGGTTGTCCAGTGTGGGTGGTAAACATGATCAATGGATGTATATCCTATCTATTCTCTTATCAGGCGCCCTTCAGTTTTACACTAAGTGCCGCCAGTAATGCACCCATCTCAGTTCTTTTCTATTATTACATATTTACAATAAGGAGGAGGATAGAAAATGAAGAGCTACAGCCTCTGGAACCTGACTGACCTCCCTCAATCATACCAACTAGGGCTTGGTACAGTGTGTGTAATTTTGAACACGAACTACTGTCTACTTTATTGCTCTTTGGACAAACAGAAATAAATAGTTTTAAAAAGGAATAATTACCACTTGGTCTTGGTCAGAATCAACACCAACCCTGTGAAAACAAAACATGAAACTAGTTAAAACAAACTTTCAATCAGCACCTAAATATGAACCAATTCAGGAAACTCTGAACATCGCTTGAATAGTTATTGTTATTTCTTTTATAAATAGACAAAGATGTACGCATGATCAACCACATATAATCGGTATCGAAGATAAAAATCCTAGACCATCAGAAAACAGGTTGCAGCCACTTCCCCCACAAACATATTACATTTATTAAGAAGCCCAAGAAAGGCTAATTGCAATATAGATCAATTTTAACCCCGTAGCAAAATCCGTCACCTGTCCCTTCTACAGCAGTGGCATGCCATAGTCAATTCCTCATTAGCTGGAGACATAGTAAAAACCTCAAAAAGGAATTGTAAGACCAATCCTAAAAAAGACAGTGCAGCTCCCGACCTAAATGAAAACTAATCATCCAATCCTACATTGCCAAAATCCTCGACAAATGTGTAACAAACTTTAGTCCAGAAAACGCGATACATATCTGTGGCATTCAACGCTGTCAATTACAGGATAATTCTTAAAACACCGTTCATGAGATACGAGGCCAAGATGAAAACTGGCTTGAATCCTACCCGACTTATCATACCCAGATGATCAAAATCAAAGACCGCCCCCAATATCCCCACTATTGCACACACCTTTTGATGGTCCACGGCCTCCACCTTAGTTTCCATACTTTTCACACACCCTGAGAAATTAATGGCTCCAATAACTCATTGGCCATTACCTACCACCAATATGTAGGCGATAACCAATCATTCAGGTAGTTCAAACACTGCTTAAGTCACATGCAAGTTTGGAAAACCGAAAACTGTTATTAGCTCTGTTCCAACAAGAAACCTTATTCTCAAATGGCAGGAGATTGTGCTGAGATTAGGCATCCCATCAGAAACCAAATATTTAGTTATCACTTCAGACTTTACAAGCAACATGGAGAAACTCACATAAAAAAATGGAAATCAAGCCTCCCACCACATGAGTAAGGCTCCTTAAAGCTAAAAAAAACCACTTTCATTCCAAAAGAGGACCTCAAACAAGCTGTGGAAACGACTATGGGAATTTACTACTGAATTGAGTTGGTACCGCTCAAGGAGGTGAAACAAGACCAATCTCACAAACCAAACATGGGAAGACATTACTCTGGTGATGATCTCTCTTAAATGGCTGTGCCTTGTGGCAAGCTGGTCTATAAGCCAGATGATATACATAGCCCTTAAAAACATCTAGCTATCTAGATAACAAACTTTTATTTCTGGCAGCTAGAGATTTATCTAGAAAAGCCTCAAAAGAATAACTCTGATGTGTTCCTTCTGTGGAAGTTCACTGAATGTTTGGAACACTGGCACTCTTTTTCTACATTCAGAAGAGGCTTGAAAGAGTACCTCTTAAGGATACGAAACTCCGATTAGTGCTAAAATATTGTACCTAATTTACGGAGGTCTATTGCGCATATGCAGTACGCAGTTCACACAACAGGTGAGGCAGAGACTCAAAACAATGCACATGTCCAAGATTCATCAACTTAACAAGCACGTAGTAGGACAGCAGGAGGATATATGACAAAGGATCGGTCCCATTATCTAACTTGGTGGAGGAACAGGGGTCTGCCGACAAGGGCAGGTCCTCCAGGTAGAGGTAAAGAACATTTTAAAGGACAGGTATTAAAAAGCCCATCCTTTAAAATACAAACAATTGAATTTCTGCACCTGATAAAAAAGGAAATGTAGTTGGATACACCAACATGGAGTGTATGGGTCAGTTCAAAAGCCACAATACACAACGAGAAGATACTATATCCATGTGTGCATCATGCCTTTCCCTGCAACAGATCTTACGCGCAGAAGGGACCATTAAATGCTAGAGTGGGTGTAGATGCAGGCACCTCTTGCAAATCGTTGCAGCACGTGTGCATGTGCTTTACTACCACACAGCAGTGCCCCAAGTTCAAATTCAGTGAATTTTCCATGTGCCTCTGCAGTATCCATCATGCTTAGGCAGCCTTTTGTGAATTCGAACACATGGAAAATAGATTTTTTTGTCCAGACAGAGGCTGTCTGCCTTCAGAGTAAGATCTGCTGTGGATCCCAATCATGTTGCTTCCCTGATAGCCACACCCTACACTAATCTGTCCTGTAAGGGCTAGGACTATACAGCGTGTCTTTGCAGGCTCAAAACTGCCGCTATTTACAAGCTCAGGCCAGGTTTTTTTCAGCTATCTAGCTAATTAGCTAGATAAGTGGCCCCCATTAACTATTTAGCTAATGGGGACACTTATTTTGGTGCCCGGGCTTATTTACTGTCCCAGTCCGACCCTGTGCACAACTCATCTCTGACTTTCCCTTTATGTTCCCCAATAATAGAGCTCACCATTTACTCTGCATACATAAGACGATCAGGGTTCAGCTTGGGGCAGACGTGGAGAGGGATGCACAGTTCTTCATCTACGGCTGCTTAAAACTGTGCTTATTGTAACGCAACATTTATATAGCGCTTACTACCCCTATGTGGGGAAATTAACTGCTTGCCTACACAAGTAGCACGCTACACCAGGTACGGTGTTTGGTTGGAACGATGTTGTCTTTGTTTTGATCCTGTATGGGAAGTGTTTACATGTTGAGTGTGAGGACCACCGAGGTGCAGTTATTGTGTTACGGAAGAAGAAGTGCAAGAGTTAGGCATGCAGTTTATGGTTTTCAATAAGCTGGCAGCTTTGAGCAGTTCTGCAGGTCTCTTTTTGGTATTTCCTATGTTTATAGCGCCCTTAGTATGTCCTTCTACATGTTTCCTCTATACTGTTCTTTCCCCTTTTTTAGGGTGTCTGCTAGGTTTCTTTCTCCGCTTGTTCCGAATTTTCAGCGCCTTCGCCTTCGGGTAGTAGAGTGCTCAACAAATCTCTATTTCATTTAATTTCTTAGTTGGTTAGTGTACTGGGTTGTCCATTATGTGATATTCTGTTAAAAGTTTATGGGCCGGACAGACATAGGTTAAAGGGAGAATTGGTGAAGAGATCTACTGGAATGGGATGTTAATATCCCAAATCTGATTTGTGGTCCCTCAGTACCCCAGCTGGAGGGGGTAGCTAAACAAAGAGTTGGACAAAAAAAGAAGTACCTTATCGAAAAAGTGTGTGGAAAGTTATCCGAGGGCACAACAAAAGGTTTGATATTTATTCAAATAATGGCAAACCGATTTAAAAGAATTCACAGATGAAACATTCTTACGAGTATGCCTAAAATGTTTCATGGTCAGACTTAGGACTGTAACTGCATCACAAAGATTGTTTCATGGAGAAAAGTACAATTTGGGTGGGGGAATTAGTTTTAAGAGCATATAGCACAGCAAATTGGAGTTTTATTCTATAATCAAATATTTAGTGCAAACTAGAACAGGTTACTGTAAATTTATTAACAAAGTGCATTTCTTTATGAATGAATAGATTAACACATTGTGAGGCTCGTCTCTAATGGCCTAAGTCTATCAAAAAACACAGGTTACCTCAGGGCACAGACATTTATTAATAAAAGATAAAGCAACTACATTTACAAAACACGAATTAAGAAAGTAGAATAGTTGTGCGGTATCCTGGCTACCAGCTCCCAGGTGACGGGATGCCACAGACAGGGCCGGTCCTAGGATATGTGGGGCCCCGGGCAGAATAGGAACATGTGAGGCCCCTAAGCAGATACGACGCGGGATCGGATCGGGCCGGCTAAGAAAGGTATTTTTTTCCTTTAAATTAAAATTACACCCCGCCCCCGCCCCCACAGTTAACAGCTAACAACCATTGACAAAGCGCAGCCGCGGCCGACTCATGCCGGCCGCAACTGGGTTTTGTCAATGGTTGTTAGCAGTTTAAGCTAAATGAGTAACTACAATAAATGATTTTACTTTCACCTTGTTGTTTTGACCAATAAGTAGCTCCTTCACACACACTTGCATAGAATCACAACTGCAATGCAGGACCATTGCTCTTTGTGCTCTGCAGAGAGGCCATATTTTGAATGGTCATGTAATCTGAACACCTTTTTGACCCACAGACAGGCACAGTGTGAAAGTTGTACTGCCTGCAGCCTCAACTCCAAAGTGCTCAACTGTAGCCTGTTATAAACACCTGGAGGCGACTCAGTACAAAGGGTGCATCATCCAAGAGTAATATACTGTGAAATAAAATACACAAACACACATGCTGGAAATAGCTAGCACTCTTGGGGAATGCAAGATTCAGTAAAGCATGGGAAATATAAACAGGAACAACATTACTGCCATGGATTACCCCAACAGCAGGACTACTGGAATTATGTGGCAGGAGAGGGTTAAATTATGTGGTAGGGCGAGTAAATTATGTGGCAAGAAAAGGCAAATTATGCGGCATAACCGGCACATTTTGAAATAGTATTACTTCATTTTTTTGCCATTTTTAAACTTGGTAACTCTGTTTCGGCACTGGTTGCACCCCATTAGTACCAATTTAACACCCAAATTTAGTAGTGGGAAACAAAGTTGACTATTCCAGCTTTTCAAAGGGCCTACCCACATGCGGCAAGACGTGTCGCTGCATTTTTAGTAACTTTTGAACTGTTTGAGATAGAAAGCAATTTTGTTGTTAAAATCTGTAGATTATGCAGCAGTTGATGGATTATGTGGCAAATGCGTCAAATGCATAATTATGCAGAAATCGCCGCCACCGCACAATCGCATAATTCCAGTGGCCCTGCCTAACATGCAGCATCAGACTGGACCAGAAAATAGACCCAGTACCAAAATAAAAGGGGCCCCCATTAGGGAGTTAGTTAGCTAGAAAAGTGTCCCACGTTTGCAAACTAGGGCAATTTTAAACTTGTAAAGACCTGCTGTATAAGATTTTTGTAAGGTATGGCAGACTGCACTGATTTGAGTTTGCTGCAGGCAATGTTTGCTTTAATATCATAAAAATCAACAGTAAAAACCGGCAAACCTGACCATAAGGCAGGTCAACAACTAGCCAAAAAAACGGCCTACATACTGACCCAACAGCAGGGCTTTAAGTGCGGTGAAAAAACCTGTCATTGCCTCCAGATAAATATTGCAACAAGTAAAATTACACCTAGAACAAGCCAGTACTATTGGCTTTGTCAGTGGTTATTAGTTGCATAAGATGAATAAGCAGCATCTACAGCTTCCTTGTATATAATATTGAAAATGCTCCAGTTCTGACATGATGAGATTGTGAAAGAACTATAACGAGTCTCACTGAAGTTGCATTAAAGGTAGCGAAGGGTGGCACTGCTGCAGAGTTAAGATTTGTTTTTTCCCTCTGAGGCTGACGGCAAAAATGGAGAGCGGGCCCGTCTAATCACCTGCTTTTCAGAACTTTCATTCATTGTGCAGACACTGGATCAATGTTTTTGCAGGCAAAGTTAAGGACATGAATATAGGGCCCCTTTTCAATGTCCATTTTAATTTACTACCGGGTCTAAGACTTGAGTGACCCAGCACACTTTAAACCCTGCTCCATCCACTTTTGCATGCGGATTCTGCTCCTCTGCCTGCACCTCTTGTCTCAATACCGCGCACACACCTATCTGCTCCCCCCCACTGTATTCCATTTGTCTTGCCCCTTTTATTCGCCTCTCTGCTCCCTTTCCACTTGTCCTTGGTGAGCAGTTTCCATTGTGATGCGCCGCCATCCCCACTCTATCCTTTGCTGTGCCCCTGCAGGATATTCTGTCTTTTATTCATACAGGGGCAGGGCCACTTCACAGGCAAGGGCACTCAAATTACCTGTCTAATTGCTATCATCAACATGCAGATGCAGCCATTAAGCCCACAGAGACGGGCCAGCAGGGGAGATTGACATAAAAAAAGAAAATATAAACTCTCAGGGGGCCTCCTGGGCCTCGGAACTCCTGATGTCTTTAAAGGTGCGAGGCCCCATGGCTGCGAGCAGACGCGGGGCCCTGGGCAGCTGCCCATGCCTAGCGCCGGCCCTGGCCACAGGTTCCAGAATGTCGAAAGTAGGAATGGGCAGTTGAAGTGAATACAGCTTGTGGCTGCGCGTACCTGCTTGTTCTCCAATAAAGTACTTACTTTCCTCTACTTACCTGCGTGGAGTGGTCCTTACAAAATGGAGACGACAGGAAGAGGAGCGAATTTGGCGTGTTCATCCACGAGAATATGGTGATGCTTCAAGGAACCGCAGGAACGGATTATGGATGGAGAGCAAGTAGAGGAAAAGAGGAAACTGGCCGCTGTGTTGGTGACTAGTGTTGCACGTCTGCAACGTCTCTGTGAGCTGGATAGAGGAATTGTAGAAGTATTGGAGGATTTAAGGCCCGAGTTTACGGTTGGGGTCCAGCACGAGAGCGGCAGGCGGAGGAGGTTCGAGCGGCGCTCGCAAGGAAGTTGGCTATTATCCGGCAACCCGTGTTCTTTGTTACGTCACGAGCGTCTGGCGTTGTTAAGGTGAAGTAGAGAAGACTGCTTACGTCCCTCGCGTCCCTCGTTGTCTGGCAACCTTGAGAGCGTTTCTTGAGCAACGTCGAGTACGTTACTACGCGTTACACGCTATGTGACACCATTTTGGGCAAACCCTCCAAGAGTTACAGGAACCATTCTCTCGTAAGTGGAGACCGGGAGGATTGTCAGCACGCATGTCGGTGATGCGCACACCCGCATTTAGGGAGCTTGTGGGTGATTTTCAGGGAGTCAACGCACATTTCGGTGATGCGCACACCAGACGACAGTAACAATTTTCGATTGAATTAAGGAGTTGGTTTGTTGTGCATCCGGTGATGTGCACACCATAAATTTTACCGCAGCTATTTAGGGAATGTAATTCCATTGACACTAACCTATTTAATTGACAAACATTTTATGGTACCTTAGGTATCTGTATATTACCTTTCTAATTTAGTTATGTGCAGTGCAGATCATTAATTATCGTTATACTTCCTAAGCACATTGGCAATTGATAGTGTAGGTTGGCATTAGCCAGAGTAACAGGTTTTGTTGTTACCTACCAACATTTTCAGTAAACCAGCTTTATACAATGAATATGAGCTCGCAAAATTAGGGACTCAAGCCACCAGTTCAGTTTTTACCCCATCCTGGTGAGCCTGTTTTGAAGTGGCCAGACTGGAAGGATTATCTTTAAAATGTCTCAACTTTAGAAGAAGAGAATGAAGATGAATTTACGCCATCTAGGAAAAAAAAGATTCTTTTACAGAGTTTGGGGCTGGAGGGTTTACGTGTATATAATCAGATAGAAAAAAAAGTAAGACTAGATAAAAATGTAAACTAGTTTTTACAAGCGTTGGAGGATTTAGATGTTCATTATCACCCCACTGTTTGTGTAGCCATTAATAGGTACTCCTTCTTCCAAAGGAAGCAAGCTAAAACGGAGTGTGTAGAAGATTAATGTGCTGCGCTAAAGAAATTAGCAATTACATGTAAATTTGGGTCACTACATGACGATCTTATAAGAGATCAACTGGTTATGCATTCTAACAATACTGGTATTCAAGAGAAATTGTGGGTGGGTGGAGAGTCTCCTCTTAATTAAATTATAGCTATATTAAAGAAAGCAGAAATGTCTAGGAGGTGTGCTAAAGCAGCCTTAAAAAATGAAGGTGAAGTAGTAAGTAAGATGTCTACTTCCAAAAATGATAGTAAGAAGCGTGAGAAACGTAATTACAGAGATATGAATTGGAAAAGTACAAACAAAGGGAAATCTGATTCGGAGGATAGACGCCCAGTTTGCTTTAGAAGTGGGAATAAAGGACACATGGCTAGAGATAAATGTTGTCCTGCAATGAAGTCAAAATGTCTCTTTTGTGGAATTATAGGGCATTTTGCCATGGTATGCAGGCGGAAGTTAAACAAGGCAGAAAAGAAACATGTGAAAAGCATTGGGGCCAAGGAGGATGAAGAAGATGGGGATACAGATTTGTTAAGTGATGTTGTTTAAGGAGAGTGCTCCAAATCTAAAAAAAAAAAAACCTGTTGACATAACTATAGGGGGAGTGTAGCTACAGACTGTTCCAGATTCAGGGTCTCAATACACCATCATTCAACGATCAGTGTGGGAGGACAAATTTGCCAATGTGTTGAACAAATGTTTGAGGCCAATGGATATTCATCCAGTTAAGTTTACCGGGGAGGAGATTCCCATGGTTGGATTTGTAGAGGAGTAATTCTGGTTTAAGTATAGGGTTGCCAAAGGGAAACTATATCTGGCTTAGAAAGGTCGATCTGTGTTAGGGTGGATTGATCAAGGGGCTTTAGGTATTATTCTTAATCCCAACAGGATAGACCAGGCCATGTTTCTAGGTGACCATGACCAATCCATAGTGAGGGAGGTCAAGGAAAAATTTCAGAGTGTTTTCTCAGGGATGGTGGGAAAATGAGCGGATTTGTCCATAAAATAGTACTTAAAGAGGGGGCAGTGCCTGTGTGTCACAAGGACAGGAATATTCCCTTAGGAGTGAGAGATGGAGTGATGGCTGTGATGGTTGTCGCACGAAAATCTGATGGACGTCTTAGTTTGTGGATTGACTTTAGAGATTTAAATAAAAATAGTGGTTGATAAACTTCCCCTGCCTAGGATCGATGAATTGTTGGCACAGTCCAAGGGGGTGAAGTGGTTTTTCACCATTGACTGAACCTAGGCCTATCACCAGGTTCAGTTACATCCATCCAGTAGAGATTTGACAGCGTTTGTCACCCCCTTCGGTTGCTATAGATTTGTTTGCATGCCTTTTGGTCTTGCCTCGGCTGCCTCTGTATTCCAGCGGTTGATGCACAGAATTTTCAAAGGCATGAAGGGGGTGACATACTTTCAAGATGCTATCCTGGTGAGGGGCCGAGATAAATCAGAACATGATGAAAGATTGAATGTAGTTCTTGGTAAGTTGATGGAAAACAGATTAACTGCAGAGTTAAAGAAATGCAAAGTTGCCATGAAATCAGTCACATATTTGGGACATGAAGTTGGAGGAGATGGTATTTCATCTAAGAAGGGGCTAATTATGGCAATTAGTAATGCTCCCGTCCCTCAAGCAAAATAGGAGTTGAGATCTTTCTTGGGTTTGGCATAATTTTATTCTAAATTTGTTGAGAATTTCACAATGAAGATGCATGCACTGAGGCAAATGTTAAAAGTAAGGCAAGAGTTTGTTTGGAATGGGGATTTACAAAAAGATTTTGACAGGATCAAATGTGATTTGTGTATTGCCCTTCCCTTATAAGGTTTTGATTCTAGGGCTCACAGCATAACTACAGACGCCAGTGGGAAGGGGCTCGGGCTGTGTTAACTCAAAGGAAGGACTCTGGGGAGGAGTCCACAGTAGCTTTTGCTTCTAGATATTTATCTCCTGCTGAAGAAAAAATTTTGTTATTGAAAAGGAAATGCTGCCCACTGTCTGGTCCATGGAGAAATTTAGACAATATGTATGGGGGGCGAATTTTACGTTACGCACAGATCATAAGCCCTAGGTGAAAATTTTGACCTCAGAAGGCATAGCGAAAGCTACCCTTAGGATAGCGAAAATGACCCTAAGATTACTGGATTTCATGTATGTAGTAGTATACTTACCAGGAAAAAGAAATCAAGTGGCGGATTATTTGAGTAGATTGCCATTACCTTGGGGTGATACAGAGTGGGAAGATTATAGTGTGGCTAGCAGAATGGACTATAACAATGCAATTTCTAAGGAGGAATGGGAAGAAGAATGTGGCAAAGATATTACCTTGAATGAGGTGATGAATTTTATTGTTAAGGGGTGGCCGAGTAAGAAGGAACTACAGGAGAAGTACAGAAGATTTTGGGAAATCAAAGAGTTGTCTATTGATGATGCTAACTATGTTCTTAGAGGTGGCAGAGCAGTGGTTTTGGTACGGTTAAGAGCAATAATTTTGGATATCAACCATAGAGGACATCTAGGCATTGTGAAATTAAAGAAAAGGGTGAAGTCGTTACACTGGTGGCCCGGTATGGACAAAGAGATTGAGGAGGTGGTTAGAATGTGTCATGTGTGTGTTAATTCTGATAAGGTGCAGTTTTTGTTGAGACCATCGTTAGGGGATAGACAGATTCCTGAGCGTCCTTGGGATGATTTGAGTATTGACTTGTTAGGCCCCGTTTTGGATGTCAGAAGGGAGTACAAGCATGTAATAGAGGTTACTGATAATTTTTCTAAGTGGCCTGAAGTGGAAGTAGTTGACACAGCTGTAAGCAGAACGATAATTAATTTTCTGGAAAACTTATTTCTGAAGGAAGGTATTCCTAGGTTCATTCTGAGTGACAACGGTCCACAGTTTAGGTCTGATGAATTTGGTAGCTTTCTTAACAGGAAACAAATAGTTGGGAAGAAAACTCCAGTTTATCATCCAGCAGGTAATGGCGTCGTGGAACGCTTTAATAGAGTGGTGTTGGGAAGCATAAAAGCTTCTATAAATTCTGGTAAGGACTGGATGAAGGAACTCTACCGGACAATCTGGGCTTTTAGGATAACTCCCACAGGGACTTGTTATAGCTCAATAAGGATTTTGAGAGGAAGAGAGCCTTTCACTAAGGAAAATGTGGCATGGAATGACAGGAAAATTTGTAGTAAATGGCCTGCGGTGGTGAGATCAAACTTGAAGAAGATGCAGGAAGTCTATAAGACTTATTACAACAAAAACATGGCACAAAGGATATTTAAGTCCTGGTGATTGTGTTAGAGTGAAGTTGGGTTTTAAAACCAGGACGAGAGAGTGTAAGGTTTGTGATCCTATGCAAGTGAGGGAAGTGTTTTCAAAATCAGCAAAGTTGAGTGATGGGAAAGTGTGGAATTTTGGAAGGATGGCGAGATGCAATAAAATTCTAGACTGGAAAAGTGTCAGTGGAAGTGACGCAGATACTTCTACAGATTGCATGTGGGTGGCAGTTACCGATACAGGAGGTAGGGTGGTTCCTCCTTCGCCTGAAGGGGGCACGAATGGTGTATCTTCGTCACTTCCTTCAAGTCAGGATGGTGGTGTGACGGCCACACGTAAGGGCAGACAAATAGTTTTACCCAAGAGGTTCGAAAATGTTGTCATGTAAATAATTGTTGCAGGAAGGGGATGGTATGGAAGTTAGGATATTCTTATATTCTTGCATTAATTAGTTTTTGATTTTCTGTAATGTGAGTTGCTGTTTATTCTTTACCTTTTCTAAGCTATCAGTTTTATTTATATTGGAATGTCAGATGTCATTTGCACTGTAACGTTGTTGCATATATTTTTTCCTTATGTTTAGTTATCCTCACAATGAGTTTCATGTGTTATTGACTTTTATAATGACTATCATTGTTAGTTGTAAAGAAGGGAGATGTGGTGTCCTGGCTACCAACTCCCCGGTGTTGGGATGCCACAGGTTCCAGAATGTGGAATGTAGGAATGGGAAGTTGAAGTGAGTACAGCTTGTGGCTGCACCTACCTCCTTGTTCTCCAATAAAGCAGTTACTTTCCTCTACTTACCTGCGTGGAGAGGTTTACAAGGTGTCAAGGCAATCTCTGCAAAACACTAAAAATGCATAATGTTGGCAAGAAATATGAAAGAATGTTAAGAATATTTCCTGGATAGTTTGCTTCACTAATCGTAGGTCACCGACACGGTCTCCAGTCTGGCTTCCCCGAGCCCAGCTAGTGTCCAATCTAGTCAGGAATTATGTGAGGAGATTGCCAAATTCTTCCTTAATAAAGTGGTGAGCATATTCTCAGTCTTCAGCGGATCTAATGATGATGGACTGAATACGGCGAAGGAGGTTTTTGAGCCCAAGAGGATCCCTCCCCTTGCCTTGGACAAATTTATGCCACTGACCGTACACGATACTCTTGAGCTCCTAATGGGAGCCAAATCGGGCTCACCTTTTGATCCATGCCCGGTGACGGTCGTAAAACTGGCCCCCGGTCCAATTGCTCTTTTTCTCGCATCCATTTTTAATGGTATGTTTGAAACAGGACAGTTCCCCAAGCTTTGGAAGGTGGCTTCAATACTGCCCCTTCTGAAGAAGCCAAGCCTGGACCCTAATGATCCCAATAACTTCCGCCCGATCTCTCGTCTTCCTCTCCCTGCCAAAATGGTTGAGAAAATTATGAATTGTCAACTCAGTGCTTTTCTGGGGGAAGTCCAAGCATTGGATCCCTCCCAATATGGTTTTAGAGAGGGACACAGCACTGAGTCGGCACTCATCAAGGACACGGAAGAGATCAGGGAAGCAGTGGATCAAGGAGGCAGGGCAGCTCTGATCTTATTGGATCTGTCCGCTGCATTTGATACGGTCCATCATGATATTCTGATGGACCGTCTCAAGGACTGTGGGGGTACAGGGTAAAGCTTGGGACCTTCTCAAATCCTTTTTATCAGACAGAGGACAGATTGAATCCTTAGGGAAATTTCAGTCCAAATTCTTTGCACTGCCATGTGGTGTACCGCAGGGGTCATCACTGAGCCCAACACTCTTCAATGTGTATGTCTCGTCATTGGCCCCCGTTATCAGTGCATTTGGGTTTGGGATCACGTCCTATGCTGATGACACACAAATTGTGGTGTCTCTATTACCCAGCCAAGAGCTGGGAATAGATAATCGTTTTCAGGCATGCATGGAATCGGTTGGGAGATGGATGGCAGATAATTGCCTAAAACTGAATTCTGGTAAAACCGAAGTGATGTTGTTCGGGAATGATCTTAACTTCTGGACTCCTAACTGGTGACCTGCTTCCCTGGGGTCACTCCCTATACCCTCTAAAAAGGTGAAAAATTTGGGAATAATATTAGATGAGAAACTCTCCTTTGGGGCCCAAGTTAATGCAGTAGCTTCAACAACAGCGCATGTCCTGAGAGCTGTTAAGAAGGGATTGCGGCTTCTTCCTTTGGGGAGCCGGCAAACAGTGGTTACAGCATTGGTCTTGTCGAGGCTGGACTACTGTAACAGCCTCTATCTAAGCATACAACAAAAACTCCTGTATAAACTTCAGCTGCTACAAAATGCAGCGGCCAGATTACTTACGGGCACATCCAAGTTCTCCCCAATTTCCAAAGAGATAAAAAAATTGCACTGGCTCCCGGTGAGGAACCGGGTGCATTTTAAATCTCTTTGTATGGTCTTCAAAGCACTTCAAGGCTTGGGACCAGATCATTTAAGACGCCAGTTTCAATGGTATAGTCCGACAAGAACTCTCAGATCACTGGGAGCCAAACTGGTCGTAGTCCCACCCACAAAAAAAGCTCAGTGGGGTGGCAGAAGCTTCTCTTCATGCGCAGCAAAAGCCTGGAACGGCTTGCCATTCCATCTGAGAAATGCCACCAATCTTCTAGCTTTCAGGAAAGGGCTGAAGACCTGGCTTTTTGATAAAGAAACCTTCTTTTTTTCTAGCTCTGCATTAGGGAGAAGTAACTAGCGCCAGGACACCTCCGGGTAATCGTGCGCTCTAAAAGTTTCCATAACATAACATAACATGACCAGGGAATTGCTACCACCTTGTGGTCGTTTTAGGAATCTCTTATAAGTTGCTAAAATGTAATGATTTTGCATTAGATCCATGCGTGAGCAGGCCAAGTCACTATTGACAGCCGAGGTAGGGTGGAAGTTAACAGAAGACAGCCTATCGAAGAGTACCGGAGCTTCGATACAGACCAATCACTGAGAACTAATTATCAAAAATAGCCGCTAAGGCACAGATCAGGCTTCAGAACAACGAGGTTGCGATAAACAGCTTCACTAAACCGCTCATTCCAGAGAGATACTTCCAGAAGTAATGTGGTACAATTCACAAGGCGGTGCCGGACCATCCCTGGCTGATCAATGCCATAATTATAACACCAATGCTGCCATCGCCCTCGACCAATAGGCATGCACCTCTTCTAGCACAGGTTCTCGCGGCATTCCATATGAGCACGAGAATACTGCGGAACGTATAGCACTGTAAACACATCATTTGAGCACTTCTGGCGAAGCTCCACTGCTGGTAATGTATTGCAGTGTAGCATTTACATAGCACTTTATAACTCTAGAGGGGTCGCGAAGGGATCCGATTTGCAGCAGAATCCCGGGTGCCAGTGAAGAACAAGCATTTGCAATGCAATAGGTCTCGCATTTACGCGAGTTTGAGCTATTGACATTGCAAATAACAATGCCTTTTATTTTTGTTTTCGTTTTAAAAACAGAAATAAAAGGCATTGTCATTTACAATGCCAATAGCTTAAACTCGCGTAACTGCAAGACCTATTGCATTGCAAATGCTCGTTTTTCGAAAGCATTGCTGTAAAAGGTCCAGCAGGGTGCGCTCACACCACCCCAACCGATATTAAAACCAGGAAGGAAAGACAGGAAGTTGAACATGACAGCTGGCCAGCACCCCTGTGCTCTGGAAGTCGCACACGGACGTTCCCTGTTGAAAGGTGAGTGAAATGAAAAGTTGCTTTGCCCACCTGTCCGTTTTTCGACTGGCCACGTCGTGAGATTGTAGACGAGTGATCCCTTATGGTATGAATGTGGCGGCAGACAGGGCTGAGGGTGGAGTTTGACTCCACAAATGTTCAGAGACTTCCGTGTATGGTGCTTGGCATAAGCGTGCCTTCTCTTCATTGAACATAGCGCCTAGCATCTTGGAGTACTTGGTTTCAAAGCACTACTAGTGTTGCATTGAAGGGGGGAATGGGCAGCAAAAGAAGGAACCCCGGGTGTTCATATGAAAGAAAGTATTTTTAGAAGTTGCTGCACCGCTATAGCAGGGAACAACGAACTATGGGACGGTATAGGATTTGAAATCATGGCCGGCGGAGAGGGACATGCTCGGCGAAATGGCACCAAACCGAAAGTGAACAAACACAATGCGTTGTAAGTAGATTATACCATGTATTCTCTCGCCTGTCAGCACCACCCGTATCTTCCTTAAGCCGCCAATTGCTCATTTTTGTTTAGATATCCTTTTTCTGGGCTTCTCTCGCAATAAGACATATTCCCCCAAAATACGTTCATTTTATTTGTCGACTAAAAGTATGAGTTTTCCATCACTGTACGCAAACACACTCTAATTTGCGATCTGTTCCCCCGGGAATGCGGTCTCTAAATAACCCTTACCTAGAGGGTAATGTTAGAACCACCTTTGAAGTCTTCCTAAACTAAGGGACATTACCTCATCGTACGTTTCCCCCCTAATTAATTACTTACTGAGGCCACCGCGCCTCACAGACACACTCAGTTCCCTTCCCAACAAGCACGCCAGGCGGAAACAAAGCACCAGGATCTCTTATCTTTATGGGGCCATGTGTTTCTAATTAGCGTGGAGGCGCGCACTGCCCCCGACCTCTCAAAGGAAAAAAATCTTGACGAAACCAAGATCTTTTTCCTTTGACAGTGCGCTCTTCCACGCTAATTTGAAACACATGGCCCCATAAAGATAAGAAAGTGCTTTGCGACAGCAGCAAAGCAGACGACCCAGTCCGGATTGGCCGGACGAAAAGGTGAAAGGGCGTCAACAAAAAAACCTTATTTCCAATGGCAGGCCACCGTTTAGCATAAACGGTGACACGAGCCAATGAAAATGAGGGGCGGGGCTTCAAGTCCCCTTCTCAAATCTACTCTCTTACAATATCTCTCGCCCAGCGAAGCAGCGCTTTGCGCTGCATCGCCAGGCGAGACCTAAAAAAAGTAGTCTTTTTGCTATCAATTCTCTGATCTCGCTCCAGAGTGTGTCCGGCTTCCTGCTCCTGGCTAGCACCAAGTAATTTAATAAACATGAACGGCATCTTCACAGTGGCTTTCACCATGGGAAAGCGGTCATGATAACTTATGATTTTCCGAAGGATGTGATGGGCTTCTGTAAATGCATACTTCAAGTCACTTCCCTGACGCACTCATCATTAGGCCTGGGCGAAATGTTAATTACGTCAACATAATTTTGCACAACGAAATTTACGCAAAATTACTGTGATCACGCCATGTCACATAATAAGACTCCCACTGGGGGAAGATTGTAATGAGAGATGTTCAGTTATTTTCAGTGTTTCGAACGTGAGCGGCAGGTCCTGTAACGCGTGCAGTCAACAAACATTTCAGATACATTTTTTACCCGAGCGGACCGGCTGGGTAATATTTAAGCGCAAAACTACAATTCAGAATGCAAGCGACAGTATTTTGAAGGCAAGAGAACAGAAATCAACTCAAAATTACATCGTCAAGTTGAATTTTTACACAAACAGAACCGTTGGCTTAATATTTGGAGTGAAAAATGCATTTTGCATAATAAATACTTTTGTGTAATTACGCACGTTTTGCACCCCTATTCTTCATAAGATTGGCTGTTATGGTGGAGTACCAGTTCTACTATGTGGCTTCACTGAAGAGAGTTAAGGTATTTTTGACACAATGAAAAGGCTATAATACTCAGGGCTCCCAGACAATAGGTGTTCTGAATTAGCGAAACAGACACCTACATTTATATACCCATCTGCAAAATCATGTAATATGAACAGTACAAATGTAATGTTATTATTGAAAGCATGATTTCAAAGTTATTGACTTTGTAAATTCAATGTTATAATTGGCAGTGCAAATGTAATGTTAAAAACACGTGTTTTGAAAGTTGTTACCCACTTTCTAAATTCAATATTATCAATATCATCATTGGAAGTGGGAATTTAAAGTTATCAATGACAGGGTGATTTTGATATCATTGACTCTGTGCTTTTAATGCCAATATTGACAACATGATTTTAAACTGACATCAATGTAATACCAATGTTCTTACTGACAGTGTGATTTTGGTATTGATATTGCTGTTTGATGCATTTTTTGGTTACCACAGTCATTTCAAAGTTATCTGAATAAAATGTTACTTTTCCAAACAATTTTTATTGATTTTCAATTTTTATAGAGAAAAGATTTGACCAGCAGTAAGTTATCCATTCCTTCATAGAATACACAGTTTATCTGTGTCAAAAAAACTGCAGGAGGAAACAACCCCCAAAAAAAAATCCAATATCAGCCATTCCCTTACAAATGCATACAATTAAAAAACATTTCCCTGACCAAGGCTTGTGGCCACAACTAACTGATGCAGCCATTGTAACGCTTCATGAGTGATTTACATATAATGAGACTGAGGCAAAACAAAATCGCACTTGTTACTTCTAGTGAAATAATTTAATTTTGGGCCGAGGGTTTGGTCTCAATAGATTGCGCGGTGAATTGATGATGTCATCTTCACTTTATATTAAAAAAATATATATATAAATATATATATATATATTGCCCCGTCGTGGTACTAAGCGGCAATTTGGTTGAGAGAGAAAAAAGAGCACAGAGGGTTGTGTTTTTTTAGTGTATGACACAATTTGTGCTATTTTTAAACTGGTGGAGGTGGTTGGTTTGTCTCTTTCGAGATGAGAATATGCTGAAAGATGATTTTTTCACATTTCCGTGTTGGGAATACATGGGACAGTATTGGTGTTTCTTTTTACGGAGAACCACATTGGGAAGGTCATCACTGACTCCATATTATGAACATGCACGAGTAAATTTCTGTAATTGGAAAGTACATCGCAAGGAGACCATTTCAGAAATGCAATTGCTTCTCTCGGTCTTTAACTTTAACAGATCTTAATGCCAACATGGGCTTTGAATGTACATATTGGTAAACCAACTTTTGGTCGAGACCTGACGGAATATGACACAACAATAAGAGATAAACTATTCTTTAACTGATTTTAAAAGACCCAATGATGGTATTTTGGTCAGAAGGAGAACAGATCATTTAAATTTTCCAATTATATTTTTTTGTCTTTTGACACTAGGAATTGAGCCATAGACGTCAGATGGTGCAAATCAAATATATGCATTAGTTCTGATTGGAGACCAAATCTTTCATTTGGACATTGGTTTTCTTTGGAGGAGAACAAATACAATCCACACTAATCATGAGAGCCAACGAAAGAATAAGGTACATATGAAAACATATACAATAAAATATTCTCTCCGACTTATATAACACATTTTTTAAAGGACCTAGAAAGGATATGCTCTGTGGAAATATTTTTTTTTTTTTTAAATAGATCTAAAAAAAAAAAAAAGGTTATAAGGTAAACCTTAATCAAGAATTATACATTTCTCTCTTAGAATGCATTGTGTATATGGATGAATTTGAAATGGCACATGATCAGTAGAAAATAAATGAAAGAGAATCAACTCGAAAATAAGATATTTGGTCTGTAAAAAAGTATGAACATGACAAATGAGAAGTGTTGTATTCCTCTTAGGGTGTCCGTATATAGGTTTTCCTGTATCATGTCCTTATATAGGCACAATTCGCCCTGCCCTTATATAGGCATAAAATCCCAGTCCTTATTTAGGCATTAAACCGTGCACTCCAAATACAGGCATGGTCTCCGACATCCGTCCACCCTAACGTCACAACGAGTTCTTGAAGAACAGACCCTTAGGCTTCGGGAGTTTCCCTAGCACAGGACTATTGATTTCTTCAAGGACTCATCTATTATGCATGAACCGTTATACCTTAACGGTTCATTCAGGACGTCTTCCGCTGTCCGATGCACGTCAATACTAACATTCTGAGGTACCTCTCAGGTATAAATATACCTTCCCTAGCCCTGGTAAATCGGAGGAGACCTCGACTTCAGAGGAGCCCGTTTCCCGGCCTGACGCACTGAGAAGACGCTGTCATCCCTGCACGCAGAGAGTCCTGCTTCCAGTGATCTGACTTCCCTTGCGGGGTGTTGGAGTTCGAGTCTGGCAAGAGATTCCTACCTCTCTCATTCTTAAGGTATGGAGCTGACTAGAACCTAGAGGGACTCTTGGCATACTAGGCATACTAGGCGTAACATACTCTTAGTATACCATAGTAAGGAATACTCCACCTACTTCATACCTCTCCCTACACCTAGGTTAGGTTAGGTACATTGGGGTAGAACTAGCTTAGAAACGCATCGTACGAGTACTCGCATTTTTACTATGTGTTATTTATGTAAATGAATATCTACTAAAGATCATGCTAGCGCAGTATTTATTTCTACTGCTTACGCTGTACATTATTTAACTTGCATACTGTCTTGTGATCGTAACAGCACATATTACTTACACGAGAAACAAGACTGTTCAATAAATCTTTTATTGAAACGCCCGTCTATTCTTTCTGTGTAACTTTGAGGAAAACTAAGCATGCACGATTGAGCTGAGTGAAACGGTTATCTATTGTTTCCACGACTCTGGGCCACGTTCTGATTCTAAAGGGAAACAAAGTGGTCATGTTTTGCGGCTGCCAGAAACTACTCCCTTCTTGTTTGTCAAGGAGTTTCTAGTGGCCTCTGAGCTAGCTGGCACAAGTAATTAAGTTTAATATACTCGATAGGGACATACCGACCTCAGTCCTATGTCAAGCCTATAGGGTATATTATTCCAATGCGCAGAGCCTATTAGGGAAATAGGAGCTACACTACATGGCGCCCAACGGTTTGGTAAGGCGGTAATTTAACGTTAGATACTGAGTAACTCAGCCGTGCCTTTTCTCTCAGAGACCCCTACCCATATACTCCAAAAGACGTCTGGAGTGGGCAGGGTTAAGTTTCCACCACGGCTACATAGGGAAACACCCGATGTATTAGCTGTTTGGTTTGCTCAACGTTGAAGGATTCAGTGTTCCAAAATATTGTGCACCTTATCTTTGTTTCCTTGAAACTTGTTCTGCATTTTAAAAAAAACCAAAAAAACCAAAAACAAATGTCCAACAGGGAAAATGCCACCGACACCAATGGAGCTGCGGCTGATCCAGCCCTAGCAACAGCTTTTAACATTATAGGTTTAAATGAAACCGAGGCGGGTGTTATAGACATCCCTCCAAACTTAAGAAGAGCCATCACTCTAAAACTCATAAAACACAGCCTACCACCAAGAGGCGGTAGAGCAGTTTTCGTGATAGAGGCACACGAATCCTTTCAGACAGGGGTAATATTTCCTGAATCCAATCCAGTTACAAAACTGTTTCACTTCTACAAAGAAGATGATCCACCAGAGGAATATATTCCTTTCGAGGATATTGAAATTCCACTAACATACCAGGAGCATCAGCTCTGGTTTAAAGGCGCCCTAAAACATCACAGAAACATTACCAGGCTCGGTCCACTAGGTAGACCAGGAGCAACATGGCCGATTCTAGCCGGCTACACACCTCATCCTGAACTGGATATAATGTCAGATGAGGAATTACTTACTCAAATCACAGAGTTAATAAAAATCTACAGACAATTGGTCCAATATGTCATGCGGACTTTCACAGTCCAACCACCATTAACCATTCCAAATCAGACCCCTCAATCGGGGACTGCACTAAAAATTACACCACAGACTCTATACGCAGTCATGGGTAAAATGCCCACAAAACGTGAGCAAATTCCATTCTGGATAGCTCAAAAAATTACTCAAATCGAAGCAGTATTTCCAAATACTAGCCCGTATGAGAAACACAGAATACTAACAATCAGTTTACCAATGGGGATCACACCACAACTGGAAGATTGTACCACTTGGGGCTCAGTCTTTGCTGCATCTATACTAAAACACATGGTATTCCATCAATTGCGGTAATACCAGATGTCCTGAAACAAATTCAAAACGAATACGGGGCAGAGCCTGCTCTGAATTTAGGTATGAAATTACTGAAAAATTTCGACCAGGTCTCAACAATAATATTATCTAATATTAAAGGGGAGGCAGCAGCAGTGGCGATCCGCCAACGATTAAGGGAATTCAATGTTACAGAACATCAAACTGAGCTACCCAGAATAATTGAACAATCATATGCAGAATTAGGCAGAGATAGTTTGGGTGGAAGACCAGTGAAACCAAAACTATCTGAAAGTCCTGAGAAGGACTCTATTAAACAAATTCCTACATCTTCTAAAAAGAAGTGGGAAACTACTAAACAAAATTCAAACGAGAAACGTTCTCAATCCCGAGGTAGGTCTCCTCAAAAGGAGCCCTCTGAAAGGAGGTATAACCTCAGGAATAGGGATAATTTGAGAAAACCTGACAGGTATCAAGATACTGATACACGTTCCTCTCGTACCTTTCAGATCTCGTTACGGACTTCGGAAAGAAGAGGACGGTCAGAAAATAGAGAAGAACGAGTGAAATCCAAGGAAGATAAACACGCTCCAAAAAATAAAACAAAACCTCAATTCTCCAAAAGAAAGTAGCAGGTCTAAAGATCAGACATGCCGAGAATACTGAGAACACAACTCAAGAACGGAGAATGGGCCCAGACAATGCTGGACAGTGCAGCAGAAGTCACAATAGTTCGCCAGAACCTGAAGGAACTTCTGGAGATAGTGGACTTGAATGAGTACATTACAGTTGAGACTGTAGACACCAGGGTTAGTACTCCACAAAGGTTATATGAAATAACACTCCGAATGGAGGGAGACATACCTAGACAGGTGAAAGCACTCTTTTGGGAAAAACTTTCAAGGGGCTATGACATACTTCTAGCAGAAAAAGACTGGCCACCACAATTTGTCAGGGAGTGCCCACATGGCGAGGACATTATTATGCCTGCCTTCTCTAACCATATTCCAATTCATCTAAAATTAGTAATCAGTAGCCCAGGCCCCAGCATTATATAAAAATCATGTAGGATGGGATGAGGACTCACCTCACCATAAAATACATCTGAAACATGAACCGACTGCACAAAGGCAGTATCCAATAAAGCAAGAAGCTAAAAAACAGGTCAGGGAGATCTTAGATCAACTTGAATACCAAGGGGTGATTGAAACATGCACCTCCTCAATGAACAATCCTTTGTTTCCTGTCTCCAAACCAGACAACACCTATCGTCTAGTTTTGGATTACAGACACTTAAACACTCGTTGTAAAACATTTGCAGTGCAAAATGCACATAGCACAGCATTAATGAATAACATTGTGCGTAAAAAATATAAAACCACATTGGACATCTCAAATGGTTTCTTTTGTCAAAACATAGCACCTGAAAGCAGGTACTTAACACAGCATTCTCCATAATGGGGACCCAGCGTCAATTTTGTCGACTCCCACAAGGGTTCAAGATCAGCCCGGGGTTATTCTCAGCGAGAGTAACAGAGTTACTACAAATTTATGACAATGAGGCATTGTCATATGTCGATGACATCTATCTGACGGACGATGACCTGGACAAACACTTGAACAGGGTAAGCACCATTATACTGGGCTTCGCCTCTGAGGGCTACAAGTTCAACTTTAAAAAGTCCCGAATTGCCCATCTCAATGTCCTATTTCTAGGATATGAGCTTTCAAGTGAAGGCAAGAGCTTGGCAGCTAACTTTTTAGAAAATTGTGCGCTGCTCCAACCTCCAAAAACGCAAAAAAACTTACAATCCATCCTGGGTTTCCTAAACTTTGGAAGAACATACATTCTAAATTACGCAGAAAGGGTTAAACCTCTCTACGCATTAATCAAACCTGATTTTTCTATCAAGAATTGGACACAAGAACACACAGAAATCTTGCGTTCACTACAGGCTAACATGTTAGCCACAAATCACTTACAAACACACGTAAGTCAACGCAACCTGGTGATCCGAATAATTTCGGGTCAATGCGGATTCACCTACTTAACATTTAATGAGGGTGAAAAAATACCAATCGCATACAAATCTCATTTGTACACACAAGCGGAAATACGCTTCACTTCAACTGAAAAAATTCTGACAGCAGTTCAAACCGCCGTAGCAAAAGAAAGAGCCCTAGCCCAAGGGAAACGCATTATTGTCGTAACCCCGGTACCAGCTTTAGAAGCGGTCACAAAAGCAAGCATTCCAAATGCTAAAGCATTACATCCAAGATGGATACAGTGGGTTAATTCTCTTGCTGCAACAGATGTTGAATATGTTTTTGATCCTGATTTAAAAACACAAGCATTCCTGCAATATGAACAAGAATGTCCTCTGCCCACTGAAATTCTGCCTCTCGATCAGTACGAATTCATAATTTACACTGACGGATCCGCACAACCCGCAACAGGGGGTAAGCAAGCTTACAGTGCAGCGTGTGCAATCGTTAAAGGTCGCATGCGAGATGGTATCTTCAGACCTATGGTCACAAAAACTCAATCTCTAGGAGATTGTACAGCTCAGCGAGCTGAACTACAAGCATTCAAACAGGCACTTGAAAGTACAGATCGAGAATTCCCCACACTAATAGTGTGCGATTCCTTTTACTGTGTTCAGTCGTATAATGAATATATACAAAACTGGCTTGAAAATGGATTCAAAGATGCGAAAGGTGGCACAATAAAGCATAAAACGCTTTGGGAACAAATAGTTCAGTTAAAAAACGAACTACCAAAGGCTCACGTGATCCACACACTGAGTCATCAACGTGATGGCGTTCACGCTGCAGGGAATTCATTGGCTGACGAAGCCGCAAAGGGGGCTGTTCAGACGGCTTCCGTAGCTGCGATCACTTGTTCAAAAACAAAAATAGACAGTGATATAATGTTGGCTGTCAATGCTACAAGCAAAGGCAGTGGTGCAGCGTTACCCAAAAAGTTTCCACTCAAGTACTCTTATGTAATTGATGCGAACAACGTTCCTTTTGCTTGAATCCCTGGAGTGGGGGATAGGGTAATTCCAAACAAGGAACGTAGATTAGGATTAATCCTAGCAGCATACAAAGGGATAGCTTCTGCCCATGCAGGTGTTTCTGCAACAGTATCTTTACTCAAGCAAAGATATTGGTGGCCTGGCATTAGAAAACAAACAAAGAACTATGTTTTAGAATGTGATATATGCCAACAGATGAAGGTCTCCACAGTGAGACGCCCTGCGCAGACACCCCTGTTAATTTCAGACAAACCATTAGCTTGTGCTTACCTGGACCACTGCGGTCCCTTGCAAAGGGACGGTAACTATAAATATATCATGGTTGCAGTGGATTCATGCTCTAGGTTCCTATGGATATGGCCTCAGCGCTCGGCTGACGCTCGAACTGTTATAAAAGATTTGCGAGTCATTATCGGCACATACGCAATAGGCACGCTACATTCTGACCAGGGCCCTGCGTTTAGCTCTCGGGCTTACAAAGAAGCCCTGGCCAGTCTGGGCGTTGCATTGCGGTACTCCTCTCCATTCCATCCTGAGGGAAATTCGGTTGTGGAAAGGATAAACCGGGACATAAAGCAGTCTATAACAGCTAGGGTATTAGGTTCGGGTGATGGGTGGGTCAAACATCTTTATGGGGTCCAACGTTCATTGAACAACCTGCCAAGAAGTTCTCTAGGGGGGGTCACTCCATATGAGGTCCTATTTGGGACAAGAATGTGGGTACCAGACCTCGATCACGTAGGCACAGTGGTGGAAAATAAACCCTTTGATATCAAAGATCGTTTGGCTGTTTTACAGGCACTCAATGAACTAAGATCGAAACAAAGCAACGTATTCCTGCAGCCAACCACCACTGGGGAAAAACCGCCGGTCCCAGCAAGGCCTGTCTGGATTCCAAAAGTTGGGGATCTAGTCAGAGAAAAGATTGCGGACAAGAAGGAATTTGGACCTTCTTACAGACAACCAGTACCTGTCCTAGCAGTTCAAGGAACAAGAACAGTACTTCTGCCGCCCCTTGCTGGAAAAAAGATTTGTGTCCATCGACCTCATCAAACCACAGTATGTGGCCAATACTAAAGAGTAGGCCTCATGGACTCCGACCTAGTAGCAGACACACTCCTCTCGCTACTATCCAAGAGGTTCAGACTGAAAGACTGATAACAATCGAGACTTCAGCAGTAACAGATGAAGGACTAAGCAACAATGCAATGGAACTCATCCCTCTTGAAAATCAAGTAACAGTTCGTCCAACTGATCAACTGGTTCCAGCGATTTCTACAAATCCTGATGCAATTTCAACAATTGACAGAACTGCTTCTGGCTATTTCATTAACTTTGATACGTTCTCAGAAGATCCGAGTGAACCTGAAACGACGCCAGCATCATTAACATTCAAGCAGCAAGTATAAGACTTTCTTCACTTTCTGAAAAAGACTTATTTGGTTTCTCCATGGATTGAACTCTGGATTACATCTGGACTTTTTGTTTTCCTGCTCTGGCTTGCTTTGGTTATGACTATGAGCGTGCTTATAAATGGCAGATACATCCATGTGAACACTGAAAGAAAAGTTGTGAACTTACTTTTGAAACCTCATAAATCTTTCCATCGTGAAGCAAGAGACTTGTCAACAGTGAACATCACAGCCGTTCTTATACAGGATGGTATAGTGTGGGGCAAAACAGATTTTGATATTTTTGGCCCGACGGAACAATTGAACATTCCACATTTGTTTAAAATTTCACTAAGTGATCTCATTTCGTCCAGTACCTATTCTGATGATTGGGACTTTGAGACTGTTAACGACATAATGTTTGACCTAGAAAAATCTGCTGCATTTTCTAAAAATGAATATTTAGAGGGTTCATCAGACTATGAACAGCTGTATTGCTATAACCACTATGGTCATCATTATTTGCATAAATCTGCATACCTTAGAAATGTGTTTATGTTTAACCAATGGGAGCATTGTCCTACACTACCAAAAGGTAGTTCAAAAACATTTGTTAATATGTTTCCATATTTTTCAGGTTACAATACATCTGATCCAGAAACGTTTTACTATAAAAATGTAAACAAAACAGGACTGAAAATTATGTTAACAGATACAAAACAGATTTATTCTGCAGCATTTATTGCCCAACTGTCTAGACAGGGTTTCGTCTTTTGGAAAGACACAATAGACACAAAAACTGTCTGGGGTACTAAAGATTGGCAAGTGCAGGGGATAGAAGCTTTATTTAGAGCCTGCATCATCCCTGAACAAATAATGTTTTTGAATGAAACTGTCCAACAAACATCTTGTCGTGGACTAGCCAAGATCAAAGAGATGAAAACACCTTCTGTACCAACACCTGCAAGTGATAATACACAGGCAGCGGTTACAGTTGACAAAATACTACAACTCAACAGATCTAATCCTGATTGGAGAAAATGGTTGATCTGGCCCACAGACACGAACAACTGTCAGGAAAGATTCCTGAATAAAACTCAGGGCTTTACTATTCATAGGCCAGACCCAAGATACGTCCAAAGACAGCATCCGGGGGTAGTAACAACATACAGTGTAGGTAAATTATGCCTCGATTGGCTGCAGAAATCTACACTACAGGATGTGAAACAACACTTATCCTTACTTAAAGAAGACGCAGACCTTAGGGAATTCTTGCTTGGACCAAGAAAACCGCGTCAAAAACGTTTCCTATATGCCGGCATTTATGCTGCCTATAATGAAGCATGGAAAGTGTCACAGATGGAGGCCGCAGAACGAATACGTGAACTTGATCGTATTCATTTAGAGAAAACTCTCTCTGTGGTCGACAATGGGTTAACAACTTTGTCCTCCAGAATATATTCATTGGACGGCATTGTATCCTCTGCTATCGACATACTGGAACAAGATTTGGCGATGTTACAACAAGGCCAATCTCAATTACGTTCTATTGTGTTATTAAGCTGGACGCTGCAATCTTTGCGTGCGGGCTATGTGCCTTGGCGTTTTATCAACACGTCAATTCTGTTTGCAGAATACAATTTAACTGATAAACAGATCGAACTGGCACAAAGAGGAGCAAAGTATACAGTGCTGGGCATTGAAAAACTGGAAAAGTTACCATTCACAGTGGCAGAAAAACCAGCTACAGAATGGCTTATTCATGGCAAAATCACACTACCTGTGACTACTTTTCAGTTTCAGTATTGCCTCAAAAAAATGCAAGCAGGCAAATATGAAAGGTTGGGTAAGGAATACATTAAGACATCTTGGAATTTACCATACACATATAGATGTTGGAGTGGGGATCGTGAAGTGTTTCTGAGCGGTACACACTGTAAAAATGCACTGAGCGGTTCACTAATATGTCAGGACACTTCTTTACACGGGGCTTGTAATGGTTCTATGGCAAATTTGTCTTGCCACCAGCAGGGTACACCAGCTGCTGTGATTAATCCAACGTTTGGACAACTTTCTAATGGGAGTTACCTCATGTTGAATGATCAGAGTTGCTGCAGCATGTTGCCAGGCATCCCATATCTAGTAACGGTCAACTCCAGGGTCACTTGCTGTATGCAAGTATTGTTTGCCCCAATAGACACAGTCAGGGAGTCGCCTTTGTGGCTTTCGCTGAACGTCTCTTTTATAAGATTTGATACTTTAAGCAGAATGAAAGCCATGCTTTTACAACAAACAGTGCCTTTGACCTCGGCCAAAGAAACCTATGATCTACAAGTCGCAAGGACTTCGGCTGAGATACAGACTTTAATACGTACAAACTGCCCTATACATTTCGTGGAAATGATAGGACATATCTTTAACATGTCTGATACAGGCGGAATTGTACATGTATTTAAGAGCATCTGTTCCGGTCTGTTAGCACCTTTCCAGGCAATACTCGGAATAATCCCGAACTTTGCACATTCGGTGTTTGGTGGCATACCATTAATTCTAGCACTTGTTGCCGGAATTCTATTTCTCTTCCTGCTATTACGCTATGGCCAGCCTATTCGCAGACATCACTCCGAGCGAAGTGGAGAAAGCTCTCCTTGAACGAAAGTGCCGTGAGCGAATAGTACAGCTTTTGGGCATGAATCGTCTACGGGAACTTAATACCACGTGGTTCCTGTCGTTCAGACCAATCTGGCAAGATTGCATCTTACCTGTTCTACGATGCCTGCTATGCGGTGAAGAATGCGTGTTGGACACCTGTCTAACATTTCCATCAGCTACGCCAACGGATCTCGATACTCTGCTGGACCCGATAACGGCCCATGCTCTGTGTTGTCCCCAGAGGTTACCAATCCTTATGACGGCATTCATTGAGATCTCACAGACGCTTCCGGCTGCTGCTGAGGTACGAGATGGATCTACATGCACACAGGTAACAACGGACGCGAACATTGCTGCGGCATCCTATGCTGAAAGCGATGCTTCACATCTCTGTGCAATTAATCTACTACACGAGGTGTTCCGAATGTCACCAACTACAGTGGACGATATTTTGTCTACAGAAATAGATGATCTCGTTTACACCAGACCCGTACACTGACTCTGATTCAGCCCACAGTGTTCCAGAGATGCAATAACAATTTGGCCTTCATAATTCAAAAACTTGGAACTCGTCCCATATTGAACTTTTTTCAGTTTTTTCAAATTAAATGGCAAATCAATCTGCTTGAAGTAGAACTATTCTTATAGTACGGACTTCGCGGTGCTTCCTCAGACACTTTGTCATCTTGTTTGTCTAAAAAGTTCATTAATTTCCATGACATGAAAAGATTTTGAACAAATCTAATCGATCATTTTTCTGTCAAATGTAAATATTACTGCTTATTTCATTCAATTTGCATTTTTTTTCTTCTTCAAATATATGCCTGAAATGAAAAGCAATGCTTAAAATGTACAGTACCTTTTGCATTTTAATGGGTTTTTAAAATACTTTTTAATGCTTTTTATCTTTAGCAATATGCGGTACTCCATTTTATGTTTAGCATTTATGTTATTATCGTACACACGAAAGTGGAGTGGGTGTTGTATTCCTCTTAGGGTGTCCGTATATAGGTTTCCCTGTATCATGTCCTTATATAGGCACAATTCGCCCTGCCCTTATATAGGCATAAAATCCCAGTCCTTATTTAGGCATTAAACCGTGCACTCCAAATACAGGCATGGTCTCCGACATCCGTCCACCCTAACGTCACAACGAGTTCTTGAAGAACAGACCCTTAGGCTTCGGGAGTTTCCCTAGCACAGGACTATTGATTTCTTCAAGGACTCATCTATTATGCATGAACCGTTATACCTTAAGGGTTCATTCATGACGTCTTCCGCTGTCCGATTCACGTCAATACTAACATTCTGAGGTACCTCTCAGGTATAAATATACCTTCCCTAGCCCTTGTAAATCGGAGGAGACCTCGACTTCAGAGGAGCCCGTTTCCCGGCCTGACGCACTGAGAAGACGCTGTCATCCCTGCACGCAGAGAGTCCAGCTTCCAGTGATCTGACTTCCCTTGCGGGGTGTTGGAGTTCGAGTCTGGCAAGAGATTCCTACCTCTCTCATTCTTAAGGTATGGAGCTGACTAGAACCTAGAGGGACTCTTGGCATACTAGGAGTAACATACTCTTAGTATACCATAGTAAGGAATACTCCACCTACTTCATACCTCTCCCTACACCTAGGTTAGGTACATTGGGGTAGAACTAGCTTAGAAACGCATCGTACGAGTACTCGCATTTTTAGTATGTGTTATTTATGTAAATGAATATCTACTAAAGATCATGCTAGCGCAGTATTATTTATTTCTACTGCTTACGCTGTACATTATTTATCTTGCATACTGTCTTGTGATCGTAACAGCACATATTACTTACACGAGAAACAAGACTGTTCAATAAATCTTTTATTGAAACGCCCGTCTATTCTTTCTGTGTAACTTTGAGGAAAACTAAGCATGCACGATTGAGCTGAGTGAAACGGTTATCTATTGTTTCCACGACTCTGGGACACGTTCCGATTCTAAAGGGAAACAAAGTGGTCATGTTTTGCGGCTGCCAGAAACTACTCCCTTCTTGTTTGTCAAGGAGTTTCTAGTGGCCTCTGAGCTAGCTGGCACAAGTAATTAAGTTTAATATACTCGATAGGGACATACCGACCTCAGTCCTATGTCAAGCCTATAGGGTATATTATTCCAATGCGCAGAGCCTATTAGGGAAATAGGAGCTACACTACAATAGGAATTTGCAAATTAGCCTCACATATTGTGATATGCTTTTATTGAGCTTAATGAATGATTAAACAAATGGGACGTGTGCAGAGAGTGAAAATGTCTAAGGACGTGGATTAGAAATGTAAAATAAGGAGAAGGGAAACATGTAACAGTCATTGTATAGATTGGCAATTTGCCTAAAGAATGTTTTCTTGTTATAAATGGTTTTGGTAATTGATCTTAATAGTGTATTTATTTTCTGTATTTGGCAGCCCTGAAGAAGTCTTATGTAAAGAGACAAAACGCGTTGACTACATTGGGAAAAGTGTATTTTAAGAAGATGAGAATAAAGAAATATTTTTATGAAAGCACGTAAATGGAGTTTGTACATCCCATGACTTTACTGATTTGTACTTTTTGTTATATGAGAAGCTGTGTGTGCTGATCATTCTCATGCAATTGGCACACTTCCTGTCTATTTCAGTTCAATTCATAACATTGCCTTGAAGAGTTCGAGACCTTTTTGAATTTCTTGGGGCACCCTCTACACATGTAAACTACAGTCTTGGCAGCAATATACAAGTTCATATCAGAACACCAGGTGCTGGCTATGGGTACGTCCCGATTATCCAACAATCAAGTAATGTCCTTTATCATAGCAAATAAACCAAATCCCACAGTAGTTTAGAGTAATTTGATGAGAATACCTCACCTTATACCCAAGAACATCAGCCTGGGATAGAGATAGTAGGATTTTTGGTGACCACGCCTTTGTGTCTAGAATACTTCAATCTTGGTACATGTCCATAGTACGTGAATGTAGGTACCCTCCGATTACAAGCAGGCGCACATTACTACTTGCTCTACTAAACTATAACAAGTTTATCCTAGCTGCTGTCCTGGTAGGTTCTGGGAGCTTTCTATATTTTTTGCCTTCACATAACAACTTCACATATCTCCCTCTGAGTGGCGATCAATCATTAAGGATGGCTCACCCGGGGGAGCAAAGCCACAATCATTTATTATTATTATTCTTACTAACTGAGATGCTCAGTGATATCTACATACATCAGGTAACGCCAAACCCCATCAAACACCACCATTTTCCACTGTAAGGATGCTGTCAAGCGTCCCCATCTTACAATGAAGTGCAAAGGGTGGAGTCTAGTTTAGAGAATAGGTCCTCAGACACCCAGAACGGTGCATTACGTAACACATACAAAAGACTGAAGAGGGTAACAATTGTATATATTGCCACCCAACCAAGTAAAGACAGAGTAAGTGAGTGTACACCAATGTGTCATGTCCATTTTAAATTTGGATAGGACCCATGACAGACTATATTCAGTAAACCTATACCTGTCCTTTGATATGTACAGTCCAAAATATTGGAATACCTGTTTTTTCCAACGCAAAGATGATAGCCAGTATCCATAGTCGGACCACAGTCAGTCAAAGGGAAAAATAAATATTCAGTCAATTTAAGGGCAACATCAGATTATCTCCCAAACATCCCAACAATGGAAAATAACTCTTGGGCCTGGCACTTCTGCAGGGTTATCCCCCAAACATTTCGCCTTCCTCCTGTATTTTTTCTGGCCTGTTTTTGTTGGCTGTAGGACTCTGAGCACTTTACCACAGCTAATCAGTGCTAAAGTGCATGTGCTCTCTCCTTTAAACATGGTATGATCAGTTTACACCTGTTTGGCATATTTAATTTACCTGTAAGTCCCTTGTACAGGGCTATCCCATATACCCAGGGCCTGTAAATTAAATGCTACTAGTGGGCTTGCAGCAGAGATTGCGCCACCCTTAGAAGTAGCCTTTCAAACCTGTCTCAGGCCTGCCACTGCAGGGCCTGCCTGCGCAGTTTACTGCCACATTGACTTGATATTTAAAGTTTCTTGCCAAACCTAAAACTCCCCTTTTACTACATATAGGTCGCCCCTAAGGTATCCCTATAGGTAGGGTGCTGTGTAGGTAAAAAGTAGGACATGTGCCTTTATTATGTGGCATGTCCTGTTAGTGACAAACAGCCTATTTGGTTTCTCACTGCTGTGAGCCCTACTCCTATCATAGGCTAACATTGGGAATTCCCTTAAAAGTCTTTAAGTGGTAATTTCTGATTTGAAAGGAGTAGCGTTGCCATGTTTGGTATGTTTGGAATAGTGGTGATAAATTATGCTTATTGGTGTAGGTGGATTTTATAATACTATTGTAGAAATGTCACTTTTAGAAAGTGGGCATTTTCCTGTGCTTATGACTCTTGGTGCTTTGCAGTCGGACTCCATTCCACGTCTAGGGTAGAGTGACAGTTACGCTTTGTGCATACTTTTTAAACCGCCATCACACAGGGAGGGTTGGGGTGCAACAGGGTTACATCTGCATATGGTCTTTCTGGGTTGGGAGAGAGGGAGGCGGGGAGCACTTACATTTGTACAGGCTGTGTCCTGCCCTCATACAAAGGGCTCGTTTACTCCCTACTGATGTCTGGAACCAGGGCTGGGGTTGTAAGGGGGTGCTGTGCACTTTTTTTGAAGTTACCTCCACTTTAAAGACATTTTGAGCATAAGTACAGGGGCTCTGACCCGATAATTTTAGACACTGAATGGGAATTGTAACCAGATTCTGCTGGCTCTACATGCTGCACCAAAGGACTGCTGTGCTGCCAGAAAATATCACTACTTGGACTATTTTTGCTCTGTTGTGCTGACCTCCTTGCCTGCTTGAGACTCTGACACTTTGCTAAGAAACCCAGTGTGCTGGTCTGCTGCCTGCTTGCGTCTTGTGCTACCCAGTGTTCTCAAAGTACTGGTGGCTGCAATCCTTGCTCCTGTGGGGTCTGGAAGGTTCCAGTGCAGACCCAAACTGGTCGTGGCTCTGGGCTCTGAAGAGTGGTGTTGGTTGCCCTGTGCTTCGTTGCCAGGAACTGCTGCCATCGTAATGAGGTCCTTTATGTGTTGCGGGCCTGCGTATCCCTGTTGGGTTACTCCTCCTAAATTTCTCGAGGGAGCCATGGCACCCACTTCTCACTACAGAATTATCAACAATGTATGTTTGTCATATATACTAATATGTTAGTTACGTCATTGCCCCTGGGTGCTATTAAGCGCACCATAGTTTTGACATCTCTACTTGAGTATATCTGTTGTATGTACGTTTTTATGTCGGTTCCCATGTGGACTATGCTGTAAGAATAGTTGATTCCTTCAACTGTGACGATTATACGACACTGAACTTTTTTAGTCCAGGTATTATTTTCACCGTTGGCGTACAAATCTGGACCAAACCATGATTTTCACATTTCTGTTTTGAATCCTGGGTATGTGATGGTTTTTGTTCATACCATCTGTGGTACAGAGGTTCTATTATCATTCACCTGGCTGTTCTTCATATTGTCAGATATTCTTTACTGAATGGTCGCTAGTCATGTGGCACGAATCATGAAGCTCAGATGCACCCTACAATAGGGTAAGTGGTCATATCAGCCAACAGTACTTTCATTTGCATGTAAATTCACAATGCTTTTATCATACAGTTACTGTTGATATACATGGATCACTCACTATTGTTTTATAGAGGTTCGCATGCCCAGGAGTGTGTTTTATACTGGTATCGGGGAATACACTATTGTTAATGGATCACTTTTTTTAACATTAGTTTGCAAACATTTCGGGATATCTTTCAATACTCAATGATTTTAAATATTGGTTTTTGCTCCTTCCTATAGGGCTAATTGCTGAGTGATAACAATATGGTATGAGAGCCTTATGCCTAATTTTTCTGCATGCATTACATTAACAGGCTAGGTAGGGAGTTATGTGGCCCTGAAGAAGACAGTTGAGCATGTTTTAGCATTTAAAACAGTTGAAACATGGCGGGGGGGGGCGTGGCCGACAGCTGATGGAGTAGGAAGCAACCTCCAGCGTCTCCGACCGGCTAAGCCCCAATCGGTGCCATCCTGCAGAAATAACCTGACCCGGGGAACCCTACATGGTCCCCAGGCACTCCTCACAACACAGGGGACCGGGACAGTGACAATATTGAAGAAAGTGGGCGCGCGCGAGAAACTGTGCCACATCTGGAGAAACGCATCCAAAAACCAAGATGGTGGACGTGATGTAGGTCGCCGAGATTTGTGGTGGACCCGGGCTGCTGGGACACGTTCGAGACTGGCAACGAGGTGAGGCACCCTGACGCCGGTGCAGAGGTCGGCGCACTCCTGATCCGCAGGGGGCGGACATGCGGCGAAGTAGGAGCGACCAATAGCAGCCGCCAGCACCAAAGAGCGGAGGGGTGCAGGCGACTGCGACGACCTGCCCCAGAGCGGAGGGGCTGCAGGGAAGACGACTGGCCTCACATTTTGATAATCCAGCGGAGGCGCTGAGCGTTACGGCCAGATCCGGCCTGTCAGCGGCCCGGGACGTGGGCTGAGAAGACAGAAAAGGTCCGGGGGCGGATCCCCGAACTGACAACTAGGCCTCCCACCAGAAGGAGAGGTTGCAGACTGCCTCCCAGAACAGTGAGTGGAAGCCCCCATATGAAGAAGGTGAGTCTTCCCTGAAGAGGGGAAGCTATCGGTGTGGGGGGGGGAGGGGCGCTGAGCCCATGTAGAATAATGCCCTGGACTAGTGAGCTGACAAAGAGGGAGGAGACTGTAAAGCCCCCTGCTCCTCTTGACCAAAGTGGAGACCCGGAATACAACCACCTGAGCCTAACAGGGGGGGGGGGTGCACGCAAAGCCTCCCTCCCAAACAAAGCAGAACTGCCCAGCCCCTGGGACAAGCGCAGAGGAGTCCCGGAGTGGGGGCAGAGAGGCTAAATAAGGACGAGTGGGCTGAGAGGGACGCCCCCTACACTGGGAGGAGAAGGGCCCGCAAAATGGCTCACGGCAGGGGAATTTGAGGCAGCATCCAGGTTTTGCTTGGGGAGGAGAGGTGCCAAGCCTGCCACATCTCCAAAGACTAAGTAACCGGCGCTGGGGCACCCAGGACATACACAGCTAGTTCTAGCAAGGGAGTCCATACCTGGAAGAGGGAGACGGCCCTAGAATTATGCCCTAGCTAGACGCTAGTACCAGCAATATAAGCAGGCTGGGTCATACCCTGGGCACATATGGCACAGCACGCTGAAAATAATTCCTAAGTGACTGCAACATGGGGGAACCGGAGGAACATAAAAGACGGCGGCCTTTCTCAGGAGTTGCATTGACTCCCTTCCTGAGACCCCAAGAGTAGCAGGCAGTTACGGAGATTCCCAAAAGCGGGGACTCGCAGAGACGGGAGTGACTGCGCCGAGCTGGGTGATCGCTGCTGGTGCCATGGGGAAGACGGGCAGGAGGCGGGAGTCCAAACCCCTGACTCAGAACCAGACAGAGACAGAGGATTATACCTCGACCGCGTCAAATAACTCATCGCAAGAAGGTCCGGACAGAGCCCAACGTTGCAGAACATTCTACACGCTATAACCAACTCTAGGATGGCCGTCAAGGCCAAGATTGACACTGTAAAAGAAAAAATTGGACTGCTAAGGGCTGATCATCGGTGGCTGGTGGAACGTGTTACCGCAACGGAAACAGGGATAGAGGAGATGAAATCGATTGACCACATTAGAGCCGAAAGTGTGTGTACTAGAGGCGAGGGCTGAGGATGCTGAAAACCGCTTCCGCTGCAACAATGTAGGAATTATTAGCCTGCTGGAAAAAGTGGAAGGGAGACACATGGTGGACTACCTAGAGAAATGGCTCAAGGAGGAAGTAGCACCGGAGGGACTATCCCACTATTATGCCCTGGAGAGAGCACATAGGATGCCGGCTAGATCTCCTCCCCCTGGAGCCCTTCCAAGACCAGTGGTGGCGCATCTCTTATTTTACAAGGACAGAGACTTAATATTACAGCAAGCCCAACAGAAGGATTATCTAATAGTGGATAACAGCATTGTCAGAATCTTCCCCCGACTTCTCTAGAAAGGTCCCAAGGCAAAGATCCTCTTACCAAGCAGTAAAGAAAAAACTGCGCCAAATTGAAGTTCAATGTGCAATGGTCTTCCCTGCACGGCTCAGAGTGGCCACATCGACGGGCACCCGATTCTTCAATGCGCCTCAGGAGGCATGGGACTGGATTGAACAATGGAAACCCGGACGGACCCCCTCGGTCCAGGGACAGAGGGGCGGCACTCAGCAGCGGGGGGACCTGAAGAAATCCATTGCGGCCCCCTCCAGAGCTGAGACACAACAGGTACGGGAGAGAGTGGTGGCAGCGGTCGCATCACTGAGTGCATCCGATACGGCTGAGGCTTCCTCTTGTGCAGGGGAGGATGCGAGAGACTCTGACTCGTACCACAGTACCAGCACGATGGGGGGACCCAGCCAGGACCTCCCAGATGTCACCCCTGGAAAAAAAGATGAAATAATCTGACATCATTCTAATCTTGCAAGGGTTGGCGTGGCTTGGCGCCGATGGAGTGAGCAGCAATCTTGCGAGCTCCCGTCGGCCGGCCGCCATCTGATGCCATCCTGACGCCCTGAGCGAGATTGGACCCCCCTCACCCCCAAGTGCACCCCCAAGGCTGTGCAAGAGGAGCAGAGCATATCCCAGGTGAAGGGACCCTGGAAGTACGCAGAACTTGCCGAAATTGGCGGAGCCGATCGCGACCGCGCATCAAGCCAAGATCGTGGCCCCTGGTGGGAGATGACGGAGCCGGGGAGGAAAGCTAGACGGCAGCTCGGATCGGGCCGCGACTCGGTGCAGCTGCAGGTGCTACTCCTACTGGCCCAACACAGGACCTGGACTGAGGTCAGAGACTTCCCCCTACCGAGGCTGCACTAGGGGAACGGAGCGGAGGCCGTCGTGGGCTTGGCTGGGACCCCCTGCGTGACAAGCCTGAGCGCAGCGGAGGTGGTGGCCTGGCGCGTACAGACAAGTGCCGCACTGGCCCGTGAGAGGTGAGAGAACTGTGACGCTGATACCGGGCAGGAGCAGAGGCAGGCGGCTTGGGGGGGAAGTAGGAGCGGGAACCCCACCCCCCCTCGTCCGACCGCCGAGACGCGGAGAGAGAGGACATGGAGCCCGGGCTGGCCATTAGCAGAGGAGGGCAACAGTACATGGCTGGCTGGGAGTAGCGAAAAGAGGAGACCCGAATTGCACAGTGGGATGCCCTAACGGAACTGCACCCCCTGATGTCTGGTGCCTACTAGGCCGTGTCCGGCCCTGGTGACCCCGCGACAGAGGACTCCATTGAAAGACCCAAGTGAGCTGATTAGTGCCCCAGAGGAAGACTGGAGTGGGACAGCGGGGCGGGAAAGTGTCCTCCTCCGCGCAGCTGAAGCGCTTGAGACCGGAGGAAAGCAACGCGGGCCGGCGGGCCTAGGAAATCGGCTCGGATTGAGCGAGTGGGCCTCACAGCATTCGAAAGGCCAGAGGTTGAGCCCGGGGATGACCGGAGCAGAGGAATAGGCGGCAAACTCGGAGCAATGAGGAGCGGCAGCAGAAGCAACGGGGCGACTGGGATTCCCCAGACGAGCCCACTCCTGGAGAATTATAGCCTGGACGCTGCCTGAGAAGCTATGGTGGTGAGGAGCGTGAATGCCAAGTACGGCGGAAACGGCAAGAGTCGCAGAAACTGGGCCGTGTGCGTGCTGGGGCACATACCAGAGCGGCAGAGATAACTGAAGGCTCTAAGCGGATACAGGTAAGACCCCCCCCGCGCCTCTGGCTGGCGGTGATGATGAGGCAGCCTGAAGGTACAGAAGGTGGTACGGAGTAAAACAGATAGCCAAAGAACTAAAGAGGGGGCGAGCCTGGGCCTGGGCCTTGCGGTGAGCAGCGGCTGCAGGAAGCATCGGTGCAGTGCCGGGTGCAGAGGACAGGGGCGGCAGACCTGGAGTGACTGAGGACAAGACCCCAAGAGGGAGGCTTCCGTAAAAGGGACCTAGAGCGGCCTGGACCCGCAGCTGAGATCAGAGAGCAGACCTTGGGGCAGCCCGCGCTGAGGCCGAAATCACAGAGTGGCAGAGAGGTCATCCCAGAGCGCATAATGTGGAGAACTGCTTCAGGAGACAGAGGGCTCATACACCCGAAAACGAGACAGTGGCGATAACCTAAATTGGAGGTAAAGTGGTGTGTTGGGCCAGAGCCTAAGGAGGACCAGAGTCCTTGGACGGATCTGAAAGGGGGCGAAGCCAGACCCAGGCTGAGCGCCAAGACGTGCTGCAGGAGTTGGCGGGACAACAATAGAAAGTTGCTACAGAAGTAGACGGGCCTGGGTTGAACACGGGTGGAGGGAACCACCAACCCATAGAGCGCTGGCCAGATAAGACAATCGCGCAGACGGCGAGAGTAACCTGAAATCGCATAAGCACGCGTAGCGCCAGAAGTGCCGCAGAACGAGAGGACGCCATGGGGAAGCTCTCCAAAAAGAAAGAGAGGGCTTCGACACAGATGGAACACTCTGGAGACCCCACGCTGCAGGACTCACTGAGCCTTGACATGGGATTACTCCGAGAAGACCACAAAAAACTGGTGGATCGGGTCAAAATAAATGAGGGGGAACTAGCTGAAGCATTGCCGGCTCTCACAATAATGAAGCAGCGAATGACAGCGCTGGAAACCAAAGTGCGCGTCCTGGAGGGCAGGGCTGAAGACGCCGAGAACAGATCACGCAGAAGCAACCTGAGAATCATAGGCTTGCCGGAGAAAATTGAGGGTGGCAGCATGACAGACTACCTGGAAAAGTGGCGCCGTGAAGAAGTAGCGCCGGACGGCTTATCGAACTTCTTTGCCCTAGAAAGGGCACATCGCGCCCCTGCAAAGCCGCCTCTGCCGGGAACGCCACTACGGGTGGTGACTGCGAAGCTCCTCCATTACAAGGACAGAGATCATATCCTTACCCAGGCGCGCCTTAGAGGAGATATACAAGTACAGAATTCCACGGTGCGAATCTTCCCAGATTTCTCCCGAGAAGTGCAAAGGCAGAGAGGATCCTACCGGGACGTGAAGCAGAGACTGCGGCAACTGAACTACAAATATGTGACGCAATACCCGGCCACGCTGCGAGTCACCTCAGGCAAAGGTACGGAATTCTTCAGAACCCCCCCCAAGAGGTGTCGGACTGGCTGGACCGGCATGGAGAGACAGGGCTGCCAAGAGACTCAGAGAAGAGAAGACGACGAGAAAACCGCTCCAGGAACCGGCGGACCGGGAAAGAGTCTCTGGCACCCACGCAGGAAGAGGCACAGCTTGAGCGTCAGAGCGTGATGCAAGTTGTGGCACTGATCAGTGGCAAAACGAGGAGCCAGGCGCCCCCTGAGGACAGCGAGACTGCAGCAAAATCCGGTTCAGAGCATGGATCCAGCGACTCGGAGGCGCAAAGTGTGACACACGCAGACGTCACTCCGCAGACGGCGGATGACATTGTTTAGTAGGCGAGGACGATGGGCTGCGATGAACAGGTCTGGACTGCTACAAGGCGCTCTTGCCTCTGCAATAAGGTACAGGGGTTGATAAGAGGGGGTGCTGCGGGAGGGACCTCTGACACTACGGAAGGGGATGGTGGCTGCAGAGACTGGGAGAGCAACGAACAAGTGGCCTCCCCCCCTGTGATTGACTGTTCGAACTGCAAGCAGTCACTTGCGGACATATTATACTAGTTTGGATGCTTTTTTTTTTCCTGCTTGTCCTGGGGAGTGGGAGTTGGGGAAAATGTTTCATGTTGATTAGGGGGGGGGGACACATTGAGTTGCAGCACATAAGAAGTCATGTGGGTTCGAGAGGGAAGCGCACCCCGGCGGCGCAACACAATCAGGGAGGCGAACAGGTCATAGTAATACCTAAGAATGGCTGACAAACAACACTACAATTGTATGACCTGGAATATCAGGGGCATCCATACAATGTCAAAACGTCACACGGTCCTCTCATACATTCGGAGACGGGGAGTCCAGATAGCTCTTCTGCAGGAAATGCAATTAACGCAAAAGGAGGGTCAGGCACTACAGAGGCGATGGAGGGGGCAGCTCTTTTACACCACTTATTCGGCTTATGCACGGGAGGCACTAATATGGATTAAAGCGGGAGTCCCATTTCAGCTGATGAGCTCAATGGTGGATCCGGAGGGCCGATACGTAGCCACAAAGGGGCGACTAGAGGGTCGAGAGCTTAGCATAATCAGTATCTACGCCCCCAATGTAGAACAGCCGGCCTTTTTTGCGAAGCTGAGTCACAGATTAGCGCAATATCTAACAGGTACTGCTATAGTAGGGGGCGACTTTAACAGCGTAGACAATACACTTCTAGACAGATCCCACCCGCCATTGCGAAACTCTCAGGCAGCGCGCGCCTCTCATGCACTCAATACGTGGAGACAGAGTTGGGGACTGATAGATGCGTGGAGGACCCTATACCCCCAGGAAAGGGACTACTCCTACTTCTCGGTAGTCCACGAGGTACATGCGCGGCTAGACGCCTTCTTGTGCTCGCCAGATGCCCAGCGTCATGTTATTGCCGCGGAGTACCTTGCGCAAACAATTTCGGATCATAACCCACTAGTTCTGTCCCTGAAGTGGGCCCTCCCAGCAACTGCGATTCCTACATGGAGACTTCGCCTGGATACCCTGGAGGACCAGGTCTTTCGGGAAGAGATTATTGGCGAAATAGCGCATTATTTTGAAACCAACGCGGGAACGGCCGCATCGCCGAATGCGGAGTGGGACGCTTTCAAAGTGGTCCTGAGGGGCCAATGCATTACACGCGCCACAGGAGTCAGACGTGTCATCATGAGAGATGTAGAGGGGGCAGAGACAGCCCTCAGAGTTGGAATGCAGGAGACCAGAACACCCGGAGCTTCAACAGGCACTCTTAGAAGCCAAGGAAGAAGTGGCAAAGTAGACGGAGAGGCTTAGAAGCTTCGATTACAAGAAATACTTAGAACGCACTCACACAGAGAGGGACTAATCAGGGTCGCTTCTAGCATGGCTGATGAACCCGGTGAATAGGGGTCCCCCTCTGGTGGAGATAGAGGATGAGTGGGGGGTTAGACACTACACACAGGAAAAGATCAACGAGGGTTTTGCCCGCTACTATGCCAAACTCTACAAGAAGACGCGAGACGGCGAACCCACAGATGTAGGAGAATATCTGGCAGATTTGCGGCTGGCGAGGCTGAGCCCGGAAGAAGCGGAGGAGCTGGGAGCCGACATCGCGCAGCGGGAGGTGCGGGTTGCCATTAAGGGAATGGCGAGAAACAAGACCCCGGGCACGGACGGTTTCCCAGCCGAATTCTATGCAACGTATGCAGAGGAGTTGGCCCCTCGTCTGGCCACAATGTACCAAGAGGCCAGAGAAATTGGAGTACTACCGGAAAGTGCCAGGGAGGCCCTTATTGTCTAGTACCCAAGCCAGGGAAGGACCCGCACGATTACAAGGCTTACAGGCCGCTGTCCATGCTAATCATGGATTACAAAATCCTAAGTAAAATCCTTGCGACGCGCTTACTTCCCCACATGTCCACTCTGGTCCACGCGGACCAGGCAGGGTTTATTCCGGGGCGGAACACGGCCATAAATATTAGGCAACTCCTGGCTGTGATGGGCTCTGAGGGGTACGATAAACGAGAGGCGGCAGTGTTTGCAGTGGACATAGAGAAGGCCTTTGACAGCCTGGAGTAGTGATACCTCTATGAAGTCCTGGCTAAAATGGGTCTGGGGGAGGGATTTCTGGCATGGGTGCGGCTGCTGTACGCATCCTCTATAGCCCGAGTGCGCACTGGGAGGACTATCTCAGCTAGGCAGAGGGTGGAGAGGGCACGAGGCCGGGATGCCCCCTCTCTCCGCTCCTGTTTGCACTGGCCATGGAGCCGCTGGCGAGCAGGTCCAGGAGCGGGCAGGACTACGAGGGCCTAGGGACGGGAGAGATGCAACATTTCATAGCATTGTATGCTGACGACCTACTGCTATTCTTACGGAATACGACGGACGAGCTGAGCGGAGCGCGAGACATGCTGGCCCGATTTGGCATCGTGTCTGGCCTTAAAGTCAATTGGCAAAAATCCAGCTTATACCCAATGACGCCGGATACCCCCCGCCACCTGATTTAGAACATTTGAAGTGGGAACCTAGCTGCCTACAGTACCTGGGAGTTAAAATATATTACGGAGCGGCGGAATTGCTGGAAGGTAATGTGGGCAGAGTGATATGATCAGCGAAAATAGCGATGGACTTTTGGGGTATGCTGCCGCTGTCGGTGGCTGGGAGGGTAGCCGTCTTTAAGATGGTAACACTGCCGCGCCTACTGTACTACTTTGGGGCTCTCCCGGTGTGGATCCCGCGAGCGATATTCAAAGAGCTTGACTCCATGATTACGACATTCCTTTGGGGTGCAGGATGTAGGAGTGTGGCGTTGGCCTCATTGCGACGCCCCATGAAAGAGGGCGGGTTAGCGGTGCCTTAGTTTGAGGGTTACTACTTAGCTGCACAGCTATATTGGCTGATCCAATGGCTGGCAGCGGATCGTAACCCGGAAAGGGAACAATACCCAGCCCCGCCGGATGCCACAACCCTGGCGAAAATCCTGCTACGAGTGCGTCGGAATACGTCTGACGACACAACCGAAACTAGGGTGGTGGTGCGCTGTTGGGCTAGGTACCTGAGAAGAGCGGGCGCTGCGACCCCCTATTCCCCTGACATTCCTATCGCAATGCTGCGCTATCTTCCGCAGGGAGAGCACTGGGCAGGGCTGGAGGACTGGGCTGAGGCAGGACTGAGAGTGATGGGGGACTTATACCACGATTCCACGCTCCTATCATTTGAAGAATTGCAACCTGCATACGATTTGCCCGGGGGTCACTTCCTGAAGTACGGGGCCCTCATACGAAGGATTAGAAAGCACTGGAACGTTGGAGGTGCGGAACCTCGAGCGCTGGCGGGGTGTAGATATGTCGCGCTATCAGCAGGGAGAATTAAGACGGTGTCCTGTCTGTATAAGGCAATGCGGGGGGGATACGCAAAAGCCGTTAGAGCACTTGCAATTACAATGGGAAGAGGACCTGGGTAAACAGATACCGGAGGGAGATTGGGACAAAATCCTAGAGCGAACCCCGAAAGTGTCTAGAAATGCGAGATTTAAATTGATTAACTATTATGTGCTGCATAGAGCGTATCTAACGCCGGCCCGAATTAGAAGATATTTTGGGGCAGGAACGGCAGTGTGCCCGAGATGCGGGGAGAGGGAGGCGCACATGCTTCACATGTTTTGGAGCTGTCCCACATTGCAATCCTTTTGGGAAGTGGTAAGACAGGTGGTAGGTGGCCTTATTGACAAAGAGCTTCCGCAGACCCCAGAGCACTTCCTATTAGGGTGGTTCCCCCACACGGCCAAAAATAAAGTAACGGGAAAGTTCCAGGATCTCGCCTATGTCCTAGCCAAGAGAGCGATAGCCAGGAATTGGAAATCATCGGGAGGGCCACGGTTTGCCACCTGGAAAAAAGAGCTTGAGAAGTGGGCAGGAGCAGAAGGCAGGTTATTGCTCAGAGAGGCCAGCCGGGGAATAGGCAAAATGGAGAGGGGCTAGGGCATGGGAAAGCCTAGTGTGCGAGTTGGGAGCGAGTGGGCAGGACAACAATAGTGGGGCAAGCACCCTGAGGTTGGCAGAGCCAGAGCGGGAGAATGGGCATGAGGGACATACCGCCTAAAGAAGTCTGACGGTACAGCGCTACAACGCACGGACATTGAGAGATCGATGCACGAGAACCCAACAGCACGTAGACACATTAACACGTTTACATAAGCGCAACTCAAGTGAGGAGGGGGGATAGTTTGGTTTAAAGAGGGGATGTTGAAGAAAATACGCCAGAGAATGAACGCAGAATACCATGTACAATAAGTGCTAAATACGGAACTGAGAATACTCAAATGTAATGTACTGATGTTGTCTAAAAGCCAATAAAATATGGTTAAAAAAAAAAAATCATTCTAATCTTGCAAGTATAAAGTGGGACTGGGGGCCTGAGGGGTAGATTATCATATACGGGGGGCGCTTTGGAGTGAAACGGGAGGGGACTGGGGGGAGGGCCCAATTGGAGAAAGGAAAGTGCATAATTTGAGACAATCACCGAGGGGGGAAGAGACCGATGGGGCCGGGTAGTTGGACGATATTTGAGCGAAGGAAGCTCGCGCTACCCCGAGAGTTAATGATGATCAAAGAGTTTGCTTTTGTTTGGATGAGGGGAATCTACTCCCTTGTCCTGGGGAGGGAGAGTTGGGTTTGGTTAAAGTTAAAAAGTTTGGGAATTGCAGACACCATAGGCCAAGGAACGAAACAAGGAAAGGGGAGGTTGTGCTCCCACCAGTATATAAAAACAAAAAAGAGCATTGCGCTGGGGGGATACCCCGATCTCTCTAGAACCTTCTTTAATGGCTGGTCACGTATCGTATAAGATTATTTCATGGAATATCAGGAGGATGCACACTAGGCCAAACGATACAAAAAAAATTCCTATTTGAACAGGCGTGGGATCCATATAGCCCTCCTACAGGAGACCCACCTACTGGCGGGGAAGGAGTGGTTCTCCAGCGCAGATGGCGAGGTCAAGCGTACTATACATCATACTCCGCCTTTTCCAAGGAGACTATGATTTGGATCAGAGTGGGGGTCCCATTCAAAGCACTGGAGAAGTGACAGACCTGAATGGACGGTATGTGGCAGTCACTGGCAGACTAGATGGGAGGGACATAGCCATAGTCAGCATATACGGTCCCAATACATAACAGGGGACGTTCCTAACTGGGCTCTCACACACACTGGTGGCATACCTCCCAAACTCAGTAGTTATTGGAGGTGATTATAACTGTATAGCTGACCCTTGGAGGGATTGCTCCCATCCCGCGCATAGAACTGCACCAGTCCACAAAACGGAAAGAGCATTTAAGGACTGGCAGGAGAAATGGGGCTTAAAAGACACATGGAGAAGTTTAAACCCAGAAGGTAGGGATTACTCGTATTACTCCCCAGTCCATGACCTCCATGTCAGGCTAGACACATTCCTGTGCTCCCCGGACATTCATGCCCAGGCTCTTACGGTAGAATACCTGAAGAATACGCTTTCTGATCATAACCCGACCCTCCTTCACATTCACTGGGGAAACCAGCGTCAGCGTATATCTACCTGGCGTCTTAAAACGGAAGCATTAGCGGATCAGGCTTTCCTAGAGGAAACTAGGGGGTATATGAGGAATTATTTTGCTGAGAATGCAAACACGACCTCATCTAGGTTGACTGAGTGGGACGCCTTTAAGGTAGTGTTCAGGGGCCGATACATGGCGACCACTGTGGGAGTTAGACGCTCGCTTGAAACAGACTTAGAAAAAGCAGACCAGGCACTCCGTGAGTTAGAACAACAACGACCAGGACACCCTGAGCTCGGCCAGGCCAGCCTAGATGCTAAGGAGGATGTATCCATGAATACGGAGCGATTGAGGTGCTTTGACTACAAGAAGTACATGGAGCGCACTCATGCAGAGAGGGACAGAGCAGAGACTTTATTGGCCTGGTTGGCTAACCCGGCACGAAGAGGAAACCAGATACTAGAAATTGAGGATGCAGGAGGGAATACATTGTGCCGACAGAAGGCGATAAACCAAAGATTTCTCGAGTATTACGCTAGCCGCTATAGAAGTCGATTGAGGCAGGGTGAGAGACTTAAAAGGGAATATTTACTGGCAATACCATTGCCCACGCTAGGGGAAGCAGAAGCGCTAGGAGCCCCCATAGACATACAGGAGGTACGGGCAGGTATCAAGGGACTTGCCAGAGGCAATACACCTGGCACGGATGGATTCCCTGTAGAATTTGATGCTGCCTTTGTGGAGGAACTGGTCCCCAGATTGATAGAGTTGTTTGGAACAGCATTGGACGAGGGACATCTCCCCAGTACTACCCGAGAGGCGTTGATGGTTCCCCTTATCAAACCAGGTAAATCCCAGCTGGATTGTGATGCCTATAGGCCCCTCTCTATGCTCAACCTAGACTTTAAGATCCTCAGCAGGATATTGGCAATTAGGCTACAGCCGTTAATGACAGAACTCATACATCCAGATCTGGCTGGATTTAGCCCGGGCCGAAACACCGCGCTCAATATAAGACGCCTCCTGGCGATCATGGAGGCATATGGCAGGGCAGGGGGTAGTATTTGCAGTGGATATCGAAAAGGTATTTGATAGCCTAGAGTGGGAATTTTTATATGGTGTCATACAACGAATGCGGCTAGGACAAGGCTTCTTGAGGTGGGTCAAGCTGCTCTACAAGGCCCCCTTAGCCCGAATTATAACGAGTAAGACCATATCGGAACAGTGAAAAAGGGTAAGAGCGTACGTGACCATGTGGTCCGCTCACTTCTGGAGACTCCCCCACAACCCTCCATCCAGACTTTATGGCACCTACCTGAGATCTTGGGCCATTACAAATGTGGCCACTGTAAAGCATGCAGTCTGACTATCGAGACAAGGCAACTGAGTTACAAACAGCACACTGTTGGATTCAAAACCCACACAAATTGCAACACTACTGACGTTATTTATGCCATCATTTGCCCGTGTAATCAGATGTATATCGGACAAACACGCCAGAAAGTGAAGGTTCGCATCTTACAACACTGTAGCAGGGTCAGATGTGGCACCACTGGGGCACCTTTAGTTGAACATTTTCAGAAACGGAGTCATTCACCAGAGAGTCTCAAATGGGTGGTCCTTGAAAAGGTCACATTGGGTATCAGGGGCAGGGAGATAAACTCAGTCCTCAATGTTCGGGAGTGCAAATGGATGCATTCCCTAGATACGGTCCGTGATGGGTTAAACGAACTTGATGCCACCACTGCACAATTGTCATGCCTTAACAATGAATGAACTGAATGGGACATGCACACGTTAACCTCGTTGTAAACACCAGGACAATATTTATAACTGTGTAAATGTGGTTGCTATGTACATTCATTATGCACAAGCCAACATCTAGGTGAACACCAGGACATATTAACAACTGTTTAAATGGGATTGCTACCTGTACTCTCCTTGTTTGATTAAGTGCCTCCCAGTATCATGCACCTGCATCCTTTCTAAAGTCGTTGAACAACAAGAATGATTTAAATTACCATGATATCTGTGTACAGAATTCCATGGAAATGTGCTTTTCATCTATGTGCAAATATGACTGTATTTTATCACTGAGTGGTTGTTGCCGTTATGTAACACTTTTGTCGATCGACCTTGGATATTTGATCAAGTAACCTTATTATTGGATAAATGTGAAGACACCTCTTCTTCCACAATACTGTTAAAACTGTGTGCTGGATATCATCTAAGGTAATCTGCTGGGATTATGCCAACTCCTCGGGTCACAGTCGATGTTGACAACTGGTATTGAGATGTAAACATGTATTCAATGGTTGACGCTATATATTTCTTAACAAAAAGACCCCCTTGATTGACGTCGTCCACGCGGTGGTGTAATACTTCCCACCCACTGGCCATGACCACGGGCATCTATTGCTCTTTATCCTCCTTCTTTCACTGTTGATACGTCATCCTTCACGCTAACACCCGCCACGTCGGGCGGGCAATGTCCGCATCCAGCAGAGGATCGCTTTACGTGCTGTTTCATCGCGTGCACGTTGACCGCTCTGCTGTCTGTATTTAACAAACAACGAAGCAGCCCCGCACGCCAGAGATCCGGTGACTTTGATTGAGCGCGGAGGTATGCTTTCGCTTAGCCCCTGTAATTGTCCTTGAATATTTCCGTTTTATATTTTGAGGAGCAGCTTGAGGCCCACTCCCTCTTCTTGTGTTTCTCTCCAATAGATCATTTTGGGATTAATTCCATTTTGGAACTTTCGAGTAATTGAGACTCACTATCTCGTCCATTAACAAGACTATACACTGAGTAAGTGTGCTAACGCGTGTTAGACCCCTTGGGACCCTGGATTATTTCACATCTAAGGGCATACATTTGCGAATACATTTTCAACCTTTGGTTAAGTTACAGCGCGTACGAAGCCGCAACCCTTATGCAATCGCTCGCCTTCTCGACATAGGAGCCTACAGGCCCACCTTTTCGAGTGGATCCACCAGATTTTTCTAGGTGGAACAAAGGTTAACATGTGGGACCCACAACCTCCAAAGAACTTACAAAACCACAGGGTAACTACGAAGCTTGAGAAAGAGACAGGAGTATTCCCCGAGTAATGATAATCTGTCTCCTGAACAATCGTTGGCAAATACGTTACTGTTGTATTCCTCTTAGGGTGTCCGTATATAGGTTTTCCTGTATCATGTCCTTATATAGGCACAATTCGCCCTGCCCTTATATAGGCATAAAATCCCAGTCCTTATTTAGGCATTAAACCGTGCACTCCAAATACAGGCATGGTCTCCGACATCCGTCCACCCTAACGTCACAACGAGTTCTTGAAGAACAGACCCTTAGGCTTCGGGAGTTTCCCTAGCACAGGACTATTGATTTCTTCAAGGACTCATCTATTATGCATGAACCGTTATACCTTAAGGGTTCATTCATGACGTCTTCCGCTGTCCGATTCACGTCAATACTAACATTCTGAGGTACCTCTCAGGTATAAATGCACAAGTTACTAACTTGTGTAACGATATATCTGTAAGAGACAGTAGTTAGTGACAGATTCCTTACCTTAGAATATCCCCAGGCGTCAGGCTGGATCCGGAAAGTTTTGCGTAGCAGTACCCTTGCGCGTCAGTAGGCGGCGTCGTGCGGCTCCGCGTTCGTCGGCATCGCCGGAATGACGCGCTGACGTCAGTTCTGTACACGACTTTCCGCGCCAGGAACGCAGAGCCATGCAAGAAGCTGACATTGGTGTCTGAAAAAATACTAGGGCCCTGAAAGGGATGTCCTTAACCCTAGAAATCAGTTCGCAGAACGGGAGGATGGGTGGGCGGTAGGAATCTGTCACTAACTACTGTCTCTTACAGATATATCGTTACACAAGTTAGTAACTTGTGCATCTGAAAGAGACACGTTAGTGACAGATTCCTTACCTTAGAATAGATACCCCAGCAATACCAACCCCGGTGGTGGGTCTGCGAACAAAGATCAGACAAGGAAGTCTCGGAGGACAGAACGGCCAAAGAAGCCGTCTCTCCGGACTTGGCTGTCAAGGCAGTAATGCTTGGTAAACGTGTGCAACGAGGCCCACGTAGCTGCCTGACAAATGTCCTGCAAAGGGACACCACGTCCTAAAGCCGTGGTGGCGGCTGTCGCCCTGGTGGAATGGGCACGCAACCCAACAGGGGGCTCCTTTTAGCCAAAGAATAACAGGCCTTGATACACAAGACGACCCAGCGGGAGATGGTCCGCTTGTGTACCGCCCGACCTTTTTGGTGCCCACGTAGCCAACAAAGAGCTGGTCGTCCACCCGGAACTGTTGTGTGCGATTTAGATAAAAGGAAATCGCACGTTTTGGGTCCAGACGGTGGAGCCTCTCTTCCCCTCTAGAAGGATGCGGAGGCGGAAAGAAGGTGGGCAAAGTGATGGTCTGCCCAATGTGGAAAGCAGTAACCACCTTTGGCAAGAAGGACGGACGCGTCCTGAGAACAACCTCGTCTGGATGGACAGACAGAAAGGGAGGCTTGCAAGAAAGAGCCTGGAGCTCACTCACCCGCCGAGCGGAGGTGATAGCCACCAGAAAAGCTGTCTTCAGAGTTAGAAGACGAAGAGGACAGTTATGCAGAGGCTCAAAGGGAGCGCACATGAGAAAGGTAAGAACCAAGTTCAAGTCCCACTGAGGCATCACAAACGGAACAGGACGGAAGAGGTGTGTAATGCCTTTTAGGAATCTGTTAAAAACAGGGGACTTGAAAAGGGAGGGCTGATCAGGAAGCCTGAGGAAGGCCGAGATTGCACAAAGATAGCCCTTGATGGTACCCAGGGCAGAACCCTGCTGGGCCAGAGAAAGAAGGAACAGAAGAACCTCAGAAAGAGGGGCAGAAAGGGGATTCACAGCCTTTGCTGTGCACCATGCCACAAATTTGTTCCACCTGCAGGCGTATACCACCTTAGTGGAGGGACGCCTGGCTGCCAGAATCACATCACAAACTTCGGGAGGCAAGTCGAAAGGAATCAACTGCCGCCGCTCAATCTCCACGCAAGGAGGTGGAGACTGGACAGGCTCGGGTGGAGGACCGTCCCCTGCTGCGACAGAAGATCCTCCCGAAGAGGCAGACGGATCGACGCTCATACTGAGTAGCTCGGGATACCAAACTCTTCGAGCCCAGTCCGGAGCCACAAGAATGACTTGGGCCCGGTCGCGCCGAATCTTCTTCAACACTCTGGGTAGAAGTGGTATAGGCGGAAAGGCGTACAACAGACCGCAACTCCACTCACGACGAAAAGCGTCGCCGAGCGAGTGCCACCTTGGAAATTCCAACGCGCAGAACTGATGACATTGCGCGTTCTCTTCGGTGGCGAATAGATCTAACCAAGGCTCTCCCCACTGTAGAAAGAGTCCTTGCGCCACTTCCGAGTGAAGACGCCATTCGTGATCCATCATGCACCTGCAGCTGAGCTCGTCCGCCCTGGCGTTCAGGGAACCTGCCAGGTGTTGAACTATCAGGAATATGCCCTGATGTTCCAGCCATGTCCAGAGGCGCAGAGCCTCCTGACATAGGGTCCACGACCCCACCCCGCCCTGTTTGTTGCAGTAGCACATGGCGGTGGTGTTGTCTGTGAACACCTGCACTACTTTCCCTTTGACAGAGGGAAGGAATGCTTTGAGTGCAAGTCGGATCGCCCGGAGCTCCAGAAGGTTGATATGGAGCCGGGACTCCGCCGGAGACAAGAGGCCTCTGATCTCCGCCTCTCCCATGTGACCGACCCATCCCAGAAGGGACGCGTCCGTCACAACTGTGTGCTCTGGCTGGGGAAGGGAGAGGGATCTCCCCAAGACCCATTGCCGGTTCGAGAGCCACCACTGCAACTGTTTTGCAGTCCCCTCCGAGATCTGGACGTGATCGGACAGGTTGCCCTGATGCTGCGCCCACTGGAACTTCAGGTCCCACTGCAGAGCCCGCATACGCCATCTGGCATGATCAGCAGGATGCAGGAGGCCATGAGGCCCAGCAGCCTCAGGGTCATCCGTACCGAAACCCAGGATAGAGGCCGAAAGATCAGAATCATAGCCTGAATATCCCGGACTCGCCGTTCGGGAGGATAGACCTGAAACTGCGTCGTGTCCAGAACTGCTCCGATGAAAAGGAGCTGTGGAGAAGGAATCAGGTGCGACTTCGGCACGTTGATGGAGAACCCCAGCGAGTGCAGGAGCTCGGCCGTAGTCTGGAGGTGGGAGACGACTGCCTGGGACGAGCTCGCCTTCAGCAGCCAGTCGTCGAGGTAGGGGAAGACTGGAACCCCTGCCCGGCGCAGATGAGCTGCGACCACCGCCATCACTTTCGTGAACACCCGAGGGGCGCTGGCAAGGCCAAAGGGGAGCACGGTGAACTGAAAATGCTCGAGGCCTACCGTGAACCGCAGGTAACGCCGGTGGGCCGGCAGGACGGGGATGTGAAAATATGCGTCCTGCAAGTCCAACACTACCATCCAGTCTCCAGGGTCGAGGGCAGTCAAGACCTGAGCAAGGGTGAGCATCTTGAACTTCTCCTTCCGGAGGAAGCGATTGACGTTCCGGAGGTCCAAGATAGGACGCATGTCCTCCTTGTCCTTTTTGGGCACCAGAAAGTATTGGGAGTAACAACCACGCCCTACTTCTGGGGTCGAAACGCATTCGATGGCCCTCTTGGCCAAGAGGGCCGCAACTTCCTTCTGAAGAAGCACCAAGTGATCCCCTGACATGCGGTGGCATTGAGGTGGTATGGCTGGGGGAGTGGTCATGAAGGGGAGGGAGTAGCCCCTTCGGACAATGTCCAAGACCCACTTGTCCGAGGTGATGGCACGCCAGTGGGGAAGGTGATGGCGGACCCTGCCTCCTACTGGCGTGCTGTGGACCTGAAAGGAAGGACTAGGAGGGCTTGGAGGCCGCGGACGGGGCGGGGGTGGTGGCCTGACCCGCACGCTGGTTACCCGACCCGCCTCGGCGGGAGCCACGTCCTCGGCCACGCGTAGACACCTGCTGCGCGGGCCGGTGCGGGAAAGCAGTGTCTGGACCTCCTCAAAACACTGGGGCAGAACCTGCGCCACCGAATCCCACAAACAGTGGGAATTTCGGCCCAAGAGGCAAGTGGTGTTGACAGACCGCAAGCCAGCACTGGAGGAAGTAAAAACCTTCTTCCCAAATTGATCCAGTTTTTTGGATTCCCTATCCGGGGGAGCGGTAGGGAAGGCGCTCTGGGATGCAGAGGCTTGGACAACCAAGCTCTCAGGGGTGGGGTGTTGGGAGAGAAACATGGGGTCGCCCGGAGCAGGGCGATGGCGTCGGGCTACGTTCCTATCCACAGGAGCCCCTGTGGTGGGCTTGGACCAGGTGCCCAAAAGAATGTCAGAAAGTGCCTCGTTGAAAGGCAGCAGTGGCTCCGAGGAGGTAGCCGCCAGCTGAAGCACTTCCGTCAGGATGTTAGTCCTGACAACCACTGTAGGTAACTGGAGGTGTAAAGCCTCAGCTGCCCTACGCAACACCATTGCAAAGTTTGCTCCCTCCTCCGTTGCCACAGAAGGAGGAGACAGCATGCCAGAGTCAGGGGAGGTGTCCAGTCCACTGGCATCCCCAAGTTCCTCAGCCCAGTCCTGATCGAACTCACATTGGGCAGTGAGAGGGCCCTCAGACCCCTCCCAGTCCTCTTCGTCCTCCAAAGCAGGGTCAAAGTAAGGAGGGGGGACATGCGGAACCCAAGGCCGCATCGGCACCGGGGCCGGCGTCGTGTCCAGAGAGAACCGGGGTACGATGCCGCCCGGAGCCCCGGGCGGCGTCTGGAACGGCACCGGTGAAATCGGCGCCGGTGGAGGTGTCGTCAGGTCAACCGGCGTCGATGGGGGTTGCGGCAACGCCGGAGCCGAGGCCGGGGCTGGAGTCGCCGGCGGCACCGTAGGCCCCCAGAAGGGCCCGCGGGGCCCGAAGGCGCACCGGGGGGACCTTGAGGCCTGAAGAGGCGGGCCATGGCCGACAGGAACTCCTGTATTTCGGCCGGAGTCGCCGCCGAACCCGGATAAGGCGGGTAATGCGACGGCGGCTCCACTTGCACTCCCGGAGCCGCGGGGACGGTGCCGACAGGACCCTCAGCTGAGTCGCGAGACCGGCGAGGGGAAGTCGTCGAGCGATGACGCTTCTTCGACTTCTTGTGCTTCGACTTACCGGAGGAGTGCGAAGACTTGGACCCCGACGACCGATGAGGACTCCGCGACCGGCCCCTCGACCTCTCACGTGACCAGGGCTTGGGTTGGCGCGGAGCAGACTGCCGGACCTCGAGGAGCTTTCGAGACCGCTCTCGCAAAGCCTTCGGATGCAAGGCCCGGCAGTCGGGGCACGACTTGGAGTCATGGTCGCGTCCGAGGCAGTAGAGACAGTCTCGATGCGGGTCCGTGATCGACATCATCCGACCACAGGCGTCGCATGGCTTGAAGCCGGGCATCCCTACTGACACCGTCGGAGTCGAACGACTCGAGAAAAAACTGTGATAAAAATCACAAAAAACTTAGTCAAAAAATGACTAGGGCACTGCTCTTCCCGGATATGCGCTTACTGGCGCGGAAAAAGAAAAACTGACGTCAGCGCGCAGGGGCGGCGTCTAAGTACTGCCCGCGACGTCATTCCGGCGATCCCGACGACGGACGCGGAGCCGCACGACGCCGCCTACCGATGCGCAAGGGTACTGCTACGCAAAACCTTCCGGATCCAGCCTGACGCCTGGGGATATTCTAAGGTAAGGAATCTGTCACTAACGTGTCTCTTTCAGATATACCTTCCCTAGCCCTTGCAAATCAGAGGAGACCTCGACTTCAGAGGAGGCCGTTTCCCGGCCTGACGCACTGAGAAGACGCTGTCATCCCTGCACGTAGAGAGTCCAGCTTCCAGTGATCTGACTTCCCTTGCGGGGTGTTGGAGTTCGAGTCTGGCAAGAGATTCCTACCTCTCTCATTCTTAAGGTATGGAACTGACTAGAACCTAGAGGGACTCTTGGCATACTAGGCGTAACATACTCTTAGTATACCATAGTAAGGAATACTCCACCTACTTCATACCTCTCCCTACACCTAGGTTAGGTTAGGTACATTGGGGTAGAACTAGCTTAGAAACGCATCGTACGAGTACTCACATTTTTAGTATGTGTTATTTATGTAAATGAAAATCTACTAAAGATCATGCTAGCGCAGTATTATTTATTTCTACTGCTTACGCTGTACATTATTTATCTTGCATACTGTCTTGTGATCGTAACAGCACATATTACTTACACGAGAAACAAGACTGTTCAATAAATCTTTTATTGAAACGCCCGTCTATTCTTTCTGTGTAACTTTGAGGAAAACTAAGCATGCACGATTGAGCTGAGTGAAACGGTTATCTATTGTTTCCACGACTCTGGGACACGTTCTGATTCTAAAGGGAAACAAAGTGGTCATGTTTTGCGGCTGCCAGAAACTACTCCCTTCTTGTTGGTCAAGGAGTTTCTAGTGGCCTCTGAGCTAGCTGGCACAAGTAATTAAGTTTAATATATTCGATTGGGACATACCGAACTCAGTCCTATGTCAAGCCTATAGGGTATATTATTCCAATGCGCAGAGCCTATTAGGGAAATAGGAGCTACACTACATGGCGCCCAACGGTTTGGTAAGGCGGTAATTTAACGTTAGATACGGAGTAACTCCGCCGTGCCTTTTTTCTCAGAGACCCCTACCCATATACTCCAAAAGACGTCTGGAGTGGGCAGGGTTAAGTATCCACCACGGCTACATAGGGAAACACCCTATATATTAGCTGTTTGGTTTGCTCAACGTTGAAGGATACAGTGTTCCCAAATATTGTGCACCTTATCTTTGTTTCCTTGAAACTTGTTCTGCATTTTTTTTTTTTTTTTAAACAAATGTCCAACAGGGAAAATGCCACCGACACCGGTGGAGCTGCGGCTGATCCAGCCCTAGCAACAGCTTTTAACATTACAGGTTTAAATGAAACCGAGGAGGGTGTTATAGACATCCCTCCAAACTTAAGAAGAGCCATCACTCTAAAACTCATAAAACACGGCCTACCACCAAGAGGCGGTAGAGCAGTTTTCGTGATAGAGGCACACAAATCCTTTCAGACAGAGGTATTCTATTCATGGGTAATATTTCCTGAATCCAATCCAGTTACAAAACTGTTTCACTTCTACAAAGAAGATGATCCACCAGAGGAATATATTCCTTTCGAGGATATTGAAATTCCACTAACATACCAGGAACATCAGCTCTGGTTTAAAGGCGCCCTAAAACATCACAGAAACATTACCAGGCTCGGTCCACTAGGTAGACCAGGAGCAACATGGCCGATTCTAGCCGGCTACACACCTCATCCTGAACTGGATATAATGTCAGATGAGGAATTACTTACTCAAATCACAGAGTTAATAAAAATCTACAGACAATTGGTCCAATATGTCATGCGGACTTTCACAGTTCAACCACCATTAACCATTCCAAATCAGACCCCTCAATCGGGGACTGCACTAAAAATTACACCACAGACTCTATACGCAGTCATGGGTAAAATGCCCACAAAACGTGAGCAAATTCCATTCTGGATAGCTCAAAAAATTACTCAAATCGAAGCAGTATTTCCAAATACTAGCCCGTATGAGAAACACAGAATACTAACAATCAGTTTACCAATGGGGATCACACCACAACTGGAAGACTGTACCACTTGGGGCTCAGTCTTTGCTGCCATCTATACTAAAACACATGGTATTCCATCAATTGCGGTAATACCAGATGTCCTGAAACAAATTCAAAACGAATACGGGGCAGAGTCTGCTCTGAATTTAGGTATGAAATTACTGAAAAATTTCGACCAGGTCTCAACAATAATATTATCTAATATTAAAGGGGAGGCAGCAGCAGTGGCGATCCGCCAACGATTAAGGGAATTCGATGTTACAGAACATCAAACTGAGCTACCCAGAATAATTGAACAATCATATGCAGAATTAGGCAGAGATAGTTTGGGTGGAAGACCAGTGAAACCAAAACTATCTGAAAGTCCTGAGAAGGACTCTATTAAACAAATTCCTACATCTTCTAAAAAGAAGTGGGAAACTACTAAACAACATTCAAACGAGAAACGTTCTCAATCCCGAGGTAGGTCTCCTCAAAAGGAGCCCTCTGAAAGGAGGTATAACCTCAGGAATAGGGATAATTTGAGAAAACCTGACAGGTATCAAGATACTGATACACGTTCCTCTCGTACCTTTCAGATCTCGTCACGGACTTCGGAAAGAAGAGGACGGTCAGAAAATAGAGAAGAACGCGTGAAATCCAAGGAAGATAAACACGCTCCAAAAAATAAAACAAAACCTCAATTCTCCAAAAAGAAAGTAGCGGGTCTAAAGTTCAGACATGCCGAGAATACTGAGAACACAACTCAAGAACGGAGAATGGGCCCAGACAATGCTGGACAGTGCAGCAGAAGTCACAATAGTTCGCCAGAACCTGAAGGAACTTCTGGAGATAGTGGACTTGAATGAGTACATTACAGTTGAGACTGTAGACACCAGGGTTAGTACTCCACAAAGGTTATATGAAATAACACTCCGAATGGAGGGAGACATACCTAGACAGGTGAAAGCACTCTTTTGGGAAAAACATTCAAGGGGCTATGACATACTTCTAGCAGAAAAAGACTGGCCACCACAATTTGTCAGGGAGTGCCCACATGGCGAGGACATTATTATGCCTGCCTTCTCTAACCATATTCCAATTCATCTAAAATATACTTATGCCAGGAAATGGGAAATAGCCCAGGCCCCAGCATTATATAAAAATCATGTAGGATGGGATGAGGACTCACCTCACCATAAAATACATCTGAAACATGAACCAACTGCACAAAGGCAGTATCCAATAAAGCAAGAAGCTAAAAAACAGGTCAGGGAGATCTTAGATCAACTTGAATACCAAGGGGTGATTGAAACATGCACCTCCTCAATGAACAATCCTTTGTTTCCTGTATCCAAACCAGACAATACATATCGTCTAGTTTTGGATTACAGACACTTAAACACTCGTTGTAAAACATTTGCAGTGCAAAATGCACATAGCACAGCATTAATGAATAACATTGTGCGTAAAAAAATATAAAACCACATTGGACATCTCAAATGGTTCCTTTTGTCAAAACATAGCACTTGAAAGCAGGTACTTAACAGCATTCTCCATAATGGGGACCCAGCGTCAATTTTGTCGACTCCCACAAGGGTTCAAGAACAGCCCGGGGTTATTCTCAGAGAGAGTAACAGAGTTACTACAAATTTATGACAATGAGGCATTGTCCTATGTCGATGACATCTATCTGACGGACGATGACCTGGACAAACACTTGAACAGGGTAAGCACCATTATACTGGGCTTCGCCTCTGAGGGCTACAAGTTCAACTTTAAAAGTCCCGAATTGCCCATCTCAATGTCCTATTTCTAGGATATGAGCTTTCAAGTGAAGGCAAGAGCTTGGCAGCTAACTTTTTAGAAAAGTGTGCGCTGCTCCAACCTCCAAAAACGCTAAAAACTTACAATCCATCCTCGGTTTCCTAAACTTTGGAAGAACATACATTCTAAATTACGCAGAAAGGGTTAAACCTCTCTACGCATTAATCAAACCTGATTTTTCTATCAAGAATTGGACACAAGAACACACAGAAATCTTGCGTTCACTACAGGCTAACATGTTAGCAACAAATCACTTACAAACACGCGTAAGTCAACGCAACCTGGTGATCCTAATAATTTCGGGTCAATGCGGATTCACCTACTTAACATTTAATGAGGGTGAAAAAATACCAATCGCATACAAATCTCATTTGTACACACAAGCGGAAATGCGCTTCACTTCAACTGAAAAAATTCTGACAGCAGTTCAAACCGCTGTAGCAAAAGAAAGAGCCCTAGCCCAAGGGAAACGCATTATTGTCGTAACCCCAGTACCAGCTTTAGAAGCGGTCACAAAAGCAAGCATTCCAAATGCTAAAGCATTACATGCAAGATGGATACAGTGGGTTAATTCTCTTGCTGCAACAGATGTTGAATATGTTTTTGATCCTGATTTAAAAACACAAGCATTCCTGCAATATGAACAAGAATGTCCTCTGCCCACTGAAATTCTGCCTCTCGATCAGTACAAATTCATAATTTACACTGACGGATCCGCACAACCCGCAACAGGGGGTAAGCAAGCTTACAGTGCAGCGTGTGCAATCGTTAAAGGTCGCATGCGAGATGGTATCTTCAGACCTATGGTCACAAAAACTCAATCTCTAGGAGATTGTACAGCTCAGCGAGCTGAACTACAAGCATTCAAACTGGCACTTGAAAGTACAGATCGAGAATTCCCCACACTAATAGTGTGCGATTCCTTTTACTGTGTTCAGTCGTATAATGAATATATACAAAACTGGCTTGAAAATGGATTCAAAGATGCGAAAGGTGGCACAATAAAGCATAAAACGCTTTGGGAACAAATAGTTCAGTTAAAAAACGAACTACCAAAGGCTCACATGATCCACACACCGAGTCATCAACGTGATGGCGTTCACGTTGCAGGGAATTCATTGGCTGACGAAGCCGCAAAGGGGGCTGTTCAGACGGCTTCCGTAGCTGCGATCACTCGTTCAAAAACAAAAATAGACAGTGATATAATGTTGGCTGTCAATGCTACAAGCAAAGGCAGTGGTGCAGCGTTACCAAAAAAGTTTCCACTCGAGTACTCTTATGTAATTGATGCGAACAACGTTCCTTTTGCTCGAATCCCTGGAGTGGGGGATAGGGTAATTCCAAACAAGGAATGTAGATTAGGACTAATCCTAGCAGCACACGAAGGGATAGCTTCTGCCCAGGCAGGTGTTTCTGCAACAGTATCTTTACTCAAGCAAAGATATTGGTGGCCTGGCATTAGAAAACAAACAAAGAAATATGTTTTAGAATGTGATATATGCCAACAGATGAAGGTCTCCACAGTGAGACGCCCTGCGCAGACACCCCTGTTAATTTCAGACAAACCATTAGCTTGTGTTTTCCTGGACCACTGCGGTCCTTTGCAAAGGGACGGTAACTATAAATATATCATGGTTGCAGTGGATTCATGCTCTAGGTTCCTATGGATATGCCTCAGCGCTCGGCTGACGCTCGAACTGTTATATAAGATTTGCGAGTCTTTATCGGCACATACGCAATAGGCACGCTACATTCTGACCAGGGCCCTGCGTTTAGCTCTCGGGCTTACAAAGAAGCCATGGCCAGTCTGGGTGTTGCATTGCGGTACTCCTCTCCATTCCATCCAGAGGGAAATTCGGTTGTGGAAAGGAAAAACCGGGACATAAAGCAGTCTATAACAGCTAGGGTATTAGGTTCGGGTGATGGGTGGGTCAAACATCTTTATGGGGTCCAACGTTCATTGAACAACCTGCCAAGAAGTTCTCTAGGGGGGGTCACTCCATATGAGGTCCTATTTGGGACAAGAATGTGGGTACCAGACCTCGATCACGTAGGCACAGTGGTGGAAAATAAACCCTTTGATATCAAAGATCGTTTGGCTGTTTTACAGGAACTCAATGAACTAAGATCGAAACAAAGCAACGTATTCCTGCAGCCAACCACCACTGGGGAAAAACCGGCGGTCCCAGCAAGGCCTGTCTGGATTCCAAAAGTTGGGGATCTAGTCAGAGAAAAGATTGTGGACAAGAAGGAATTTGGACCTTCTTACAGACAACCAGTACCTGTCTTAGCAGTTCAAGGAACAAGAACAGTACTTCTGCCGCCCCTTGCTGGAAAAAAGGAGAAAAGATTTGTGTCCATCGACCTCATCAAACCACAGTATGTGGCCAATACTAAATAGTAGGCCTCGTGGACTCCAACCTAGTAGCAGACACACTCCTCTCGCTACTATCCAAGAGGTTCAGACTGAAAGACTGATAACCATCGAGACTTCAGCAGTAACAGATGAAGGACTAAGCAACAATGCAATGGAACTCATCCCTCTTGAAAATCAAGTAACAGTTCGTCCAACTGATCAACTGGTTCCAGCGATTTCTACAAATCCTGATGCAATTTCAACAATTGACATAACTGCTTCTGGCTATTTCATTAACTTTGATACGTTCTCAGAAGATCCGAGTGAACCTGAAACGACGCCAGCATCATTAACATTCAAGTAGCAAGTACAAGACTTTCTTCACTTTCTGAAAAAACTTATCTGGTTTCACCATGGATTGAACTCTGGATTATTTCTGGAATATTTGTTTTCCTGCTTTGGCTAGCTTTGGTTATGACTATGAGCGTGCTTATAAATGGCAGATACATCCATGTGAACACTGAAAGAAAAGATGTGAACTTACTTTGGAAACCTCATAAATCTTCCCATCGTGAAGCAAGAGACTTGTCAACAGTGAACATCACAGCCGTTCCTATACAAGATGGTATAGTGTGGGGCAAAACAGATTGATATTTTTGGCCCGACGGAACAATTGAACATTCCACATTTGTTTAAAATTTCACTAAGTGATCTCATTTCGTCCAGTACCTATTCTGATGATTGGGACTTTGAGACTGTTAACGACATAATGTTTGACCTAGAAAAATCTGCTGCATTTTCTAAAAATGAATATTTAGAGGGTTCATCAGACTATGAACAGCTGTATTGCTATAACCACTATGGTCATCATTATTTGCATAAATCTGCATACCCTAGAAATGTGTTTATGTTTAACCAATGGGAGCATTGTCCTACACCACCAAAAGGTAGTTCAAAAACATTTGTTAATAAGTTTCCATATTTTTCAGGTTACAATACATCTGATCCAGAAACGTTTTACTATAAAAATGTAAACAAAACAGGACTGAAAATTATGTTAACAAATACAAAACAGATTTATTCTGCAGCATTTATTGCCCAACTGTCTAGACAGGGTTTCGTCTTTTGGAAAGACACAATAGACACAAAAACTGTCTGGGGTACTAAAGATTGGCAAGTGCAGGGGATAGAAGCTTTATTTAGAGCCTGCATCATCCCTGAACAAATAATGTTTTTGAATGAAACTGTCCAACAAACATCTTGTCTTGGACTAGCCAAGATCAAAGAGATGAAAACACCTTCTGTACCAACACCTGCAAGTGATAACAATACACAGGCAGCGGTTACAGTTGACAAAATACTACAACTCAACAGATCTAATCCTGATTGGAGAAAATGGTTGATCTGGCCCACAGACACGAACAACTGTCAGGAAAGATTCCTGAATAAAACTCAGGGCTTTACTATTCATGGGCCAGACCCAAGATACGTCCAAAGACAGCATCCGGGGGTAGTAACAACATACAGTGTAGGTAAATTATGCCTCGATTGGCTGCAGAAATCTACACTACAGGATGTGAAACAACACTTATCCATACTTAAAGAAGACGCAGACCTTAGGGAATTCTTGCTTGGACCAAGAAAACCGCGTCAAAAACGTTTCATATGCCGGCATTTATGCTGCCTATAATGAAGCATGGAAAGTGTCACAGATGGAGGCCGCAGAACGAATACGTGAACTTGATCGTATTAATTTAGAGAAAACTCTCTCTGTGGTCGACAATGGGTTAACAACTTTGTCCTCCAGAATATATTCATTGGACGGCATTGTATCCTCTGCTATCGACATACTGGAACAAGATTTGGCGATGTTACAACAAGGCCAATCTCAATTACGTTCTATTGTGTTATTAAGCTGGACGCTGCAATCTTTACGTGCGGGCTATGTGCCTTGGCGTTTTATCAACACGTCAATTCTGTTTGCAGAATACAATTTAACTGATAAACAGATCGAACTGGCACAAAGAGGAGCAAAGTATACAGTGCTGGGCATTGAAAAACTGGAAAAGTTACCATTCACAGTGGCAGAAAAACCAGCTACAGAATGGCTTATTCATGGCAAAATCACACTACCTGTGACTACTTTTCAGTTTCAGTATTGCCTCAAACAAATGCAAGCAGGCAAATATGAAAGGTTGGGTAAGGAATACATTAACACATCTTGGAATTTACCATACACATATAGATGTTGGAGTGGGGATCGTGAAGTGTTTCTGAGCGGTACACTGTAAAAATGCACTGAGCGGTTCACTAATATGTCAGGACACTTCTTTACACGGGGCTTGTAATGGTTCTATGGCAAATTTGTCTTGCCACCAGCAGGGTACACCAGCTGCTGTGATTAATCCAACGTTTGGACAACTTTCTAATGGGAGTTACCTTATGTTGAATGATCAGAGTTGCTGCGGCATGTTGCCAGGCATCCCATATCTAGTAACGGTCAACTCCAGGGTCACTTGCTATATGCAAGTATTGTTTGCCCCAATAGACACAGTCAGGGAGTCGCCTTTGTGGCCTTCGCTGAATGTCTCTTTTATAAGATTTGATACTTTAAGCAGAATGAAAGCCATGCTTTTACAACAAACAGTGTCTTTGACCTCGGCCAAAGAAACCTATGATCTACAAGTCGCAAGGACTTCGGCTGAGATACAGACTTTAATACGTACAAACTGCCCTATACATTTCGTGGAAATGATAGGACGTATCTTTAACATGTCTGATACAAGCGGAATTGTAGATATATTTAAGAGCATCTGTTCCGGTCTGTTAGCACCTTTCCAGGCAATACTGGAATAATCCCGAACTTTGCACATTCGGTGTTTGGTGGCATACCATTAATTCTAGCACTTGTTGCCAGAATTCTATTTCTCTTCCTGCTATTACGCTATGGCCAGCCTATTCGCAGACATCACTCCGAGCGAAGTGGAGAAAGCTCTCCTTGAACGAAAGTGCCGTGAGCGAATAGTACAGCTTTTGGGCATGAATCGTCTACGGGAACTTAATACCACGTGGTTCCTGTCGTTCAGACCAATCTGGCAAGATTGCATCTTACCTGTTCTACGATGCCTGCTATGCGGTGAAGAATGCGTGTTGGACACCTGTCTAACATTTCCATCAGCTACGCCAACGGATCTCGATACTCTGCTGGACCCGATAACGACCCATGCTCTGTGTTGTCCCCAGAGGCTACCAATCCTGATGACGGCATTCATTGAGATCTCACAGACGCTTCTGGCTGCTGCTGAGGTACAAGATGGATCTACAGGCACACAGGTAACAACGGACGCGAACATTGCTGCGGCATCCTATGCTGAAAGCGATGCTTCACATCTCTGTGCAATTAATATACTACACGAGGTGTTCCGAATGTCACCCTACAGAAATAGATGATCTCATGTTTACACCAGACCCGTACACTGACTCTGATTCAGCCCACAGTGTTCCAGAGATGCAATAACAATTTGGCCTTCATATTTCAAAAACTTGGAACTCTTCCCATATTGAACTTTTTTCCGTTTTTTCAAATTAAATGGCAAATCAATCTGCTTGAAGTAGAACTATTCTTATAGTACGGACTTCGCGGTGCTTCCTCAGACACTTTGTCATCTTGTTTGTCTAAAAAGTTCATTAATTTCCATGACATGAAAAGACTTTGATTTTGAACAAATCTAAGCGATCATTTTTCTGTCAAATGTAAATATTACTGCTTATTTCATTCAATTTGCATTTTTTTTAATTTTCAAATATATGCCTGAAATGAAAAGCAATGCTTAAAATGTACAATACCTTTTGCATTTTAATGGGTTTTTTAAATACTTTGTAATGCTTTTTATCTTTAGCAATATGCGGTACTCCATTTTATGTTTAGTATTTTAAATGTTTAGCATTTATGTTATTATCGTACACACGAAAGTGGAGTGGATGTTGTATTCCTCTTAGGGTGTCCGTATATAGGTTTTCCTGTATTATGTCCTTATATAGGCACAATTCGCCCTGCCCTTATATAGGCATAAAACCCCAGTCCTTATTTAGGCATTAAACCGTGCACTCCAAATACAGGCATGGTCTCCGACATCCGTCCACCCTAACGTCACAACGAGTTCTTGAAGAACAGACCCTTAGGCTTCGGGAGTTTCCCTAGCACAGGACTATTGATTTCTTCAAGGACTCGTCTATTATGCATGAACCGTTATACCTTAAGGGTTCATTCATGACGTCTTCCGCTGTCCGATTCACGTCAATACTAACATTCTGAGGTACCTCTCAGGTATAAATATACCTTCCCTAGCCCTTGTAAATCAGAGGAGACCTCGACTTCAGAGGAGCCCGTTTCCCGGCCTGACGCACTGAGAAGACGCTGTCATCCCTGCACGCAGAGAGTCCAGCTTCCAGTGATCTGACTTCCCTTGCGGGGTGTTGGAGTTCGAGTCTGGCAAGAGATTCCTACCTCTCTCATTCTTAAGGTATGGAGCTGACTAGAACCTAGAGGGACTCTTGGCATTCTAGGCATACTAGGCGTAACATACTCTTAGTATACCATAGTAAGGAATACTCCACCTACTTCATACCTCTCCCTACACCTAGGTTAGGTACATTGGGGTAGAACTAGCTTAGAAACGCATCGTACGAGTACTCGCATTTTTAGTATGTGTTATTTATGTAAATGAATATCTACTAAAGATCATGCTAGCGCATTATTATTTATTTCTACTGCTTACGCTGTACATTATTTATCTTGCATACTGTCTTTTGATCGTAACAGCACATATTACTTACACGAGAAACAAGACTGTTCAATAAATCTTTTATTGAAACGCCCGTCTATTCTTTCTGTGTAACTTTGAGGAAAACTAAGCATGCACGATTGAGCTGAGTGAAACGGTTATCTATTGTTTCCACGACTCTGGGACACGTTCTGATTCTAAAGGGAAACAAAGTGGTCATGTTCTTGCGGCTGCCAGAAACTACTCCCTTCTTGTTTGTCAAGGAGTTTCTAGTGGCCTCTGAGCTAGCTGGCACAAGTAATTAAGTTTAATATACTCGATAGGGACACACCGACCTCAGTCCTATGTCAAGCCTATAGGGTATATTATTCCAATGCGCAGAGACTGTTAGGGAAATAGGAGCTACACCAATGGAAATCAGAGGGATTAGAAAACCACTCACACCGGAAGAAAAGGATCAACGACGAAAAACTGGTCTTTGTTTATATTGTGGATAAAAAGGACATTTTGTACGAGAATGTCCTGTGAAACCCAAAGGAGTGGGACCCACAACCTCCAAAGAACTTACAAAACCACAGGGTAACTGAAGAGACAGGAGTATTCCCGAGTAATGATAATATGTCTCCTGAACAATCGTTGGCAAATACGTTACAAAGTGCAGTTCCTCATCTGTCTCTTCATGTCCTCTTTGAAGTAGAAACCATTCGTGAAACCTTAACGGTTATGATCGACTCGGGAGCAACAGGGAATTTCATTGACGAACAAGTTACTTACCTTCGGTAACGATATATCTGTAAGAAACATAGTGTAGTTATAGCTTAGAATTACACACAGGCGTCAGACTGGATCCGGAAAGTTTTTCGTCAGCAGTACCCCTGCGCGTCAATTGTGGCGTCAAGAGGCTCCGCGTTCGTCGTTGGCGTCGTGGTCGCCGGGATGACGTTGCGGTAGCTACTTGGACGCCGCCCTCGCGCGCTGCCGTCAGTTCTGTACACGACTTTCCACACCAGAAGCGCAGAGCCATGCAAGACACTGACCACTGGTGCACAAAACTAGGGCCCTGAAAGGAAATCCTTAACCCTAGAAGTCAGTTCGCAGAACGGGGAGGATGGGTGGGGCGGTAAGGAATCTATAACTAACCTATGTTTCTTACAGATATATCGTTACCGAAGGTAAGTAACTTGTTCATCTGAAAGAAACAGTTAGTTATAGATTCCTTACCTTAGAATAGATACCCCAGCAATACCAACCCCGGAGGTGGGTCTGCGAACCAAGTTCACACCAGAAAATCCAGGAGAACAGAACGGCCAAAGAAGCCGTCTCTCCGGACTTGGCTGTCCAGGCAGTAGTGACTTGTGAACGTGTGCAGCGATGCCCACGTAGCTGCCTGACAGATGTCATTAAGGGGGACTCCACGTCCCAAAGCAGTGGTAGCTGCCGTCGCCCTGGTGGAATGGGCGCGCAACTCCACTGGTGGCTCCTTCTTTGCCAAGGAATAACAAGCCTTGATGCACAAAACGACCCATCTAGAAATGGTCCGTTTGTGCACGGCCCGACCTTTTTTGGCGCCCACGTAGCCAACATAGAGCTGGTCATCCACCCGGAATTGTTTTGTGCGATCCACGTAAAAGGAAATCGCACGCTTTGGATCCAGATGGTGGAGCCTCTCTTCTTCTTTGGAAGGATGCGGAGGCGGAAAGAAGGTGGGCAAAGTAATGGTCTGTCTAATATGGAAAGGAGTAACCACTTTGGGAAGGAAGGACGAGTTCTAAGGACAACCTTGTCCGGATGAACAGTCAGAAAAGGAGGTTTACAAGAAAGAGCTTGGAGCTCACTCACCCTGCGCGCAGAGGTGATGGCCACCAGAAAGGCAGTTTTCAAAGTCAGAAGCCTGAGAGGACAGTTATGTAGCGGCTCAAAGGGAGCGCACATAAGTTAAGTAAGAACCAAGTTCAAGTCCCACTGAGGCATTATGAATGGAACAGGAGGAAAAAGATGAGTAATGCCCTTAAGAAAGCGATTTACAACAGGGGACTTGAAAAGAGAAGGCTGATCAGGAAGCCTAAGAAAGGCTGAAATGGCTGAGAGGTAGCCCTTAAGAGTGCCCAGAGCAGAGCCCTGCTGGGCCAAAGAAAGAAGGAACAAGAGAACCTCAGAAAGAGGGGCAGAAAGGGGATCCACAGCCTTTGCTGCGCACCGTGCCACAAATTTGTTCCATCTACAGGCGTATACTGTCTTAGTGGAGGGACGCCAGGCTGCCAAGATAACATCACAGACTTCGGGAGGCAGGTCAAACGACGTCAACTGCCGCCGCTCAATCTCCACGCAATGAGGTGGAGGCTGGACAGGTTCGGGTGGAGGACCGTCCCCTGCTGCTGCGACAGAAGAACCTTCCGAAGAGGCAGTCTGAATGGAGGATCGATGGCCATGTGTAGCAGCTCAGGATACCAGACTCTTTGTGCCCAATCCGGAGTCACAAGAATGAATTGGGCCTGGTCGCGCTTGATCTTCTTCAGCACTCTGGGCAGAAGTGGTATAGGTGGAAAGGCGTATAGAAGACCGCAACTCCACTCGCGACGAAAAGCGTCGCCTAGCGAGTGCCGCCTTGGAAATTCCAACGCGCAGAACTGCTGACATTGCGCGTTCTCTTCGGTGGCGAATAGATCTAACCAAGGCTCTCCCCACTGTTGAAAGAGACCTTGCACCACCTCTGAGTGAAGACGCCATTCGTGATCCATCATGCACCTGCGTCTGAGTTCGTCCGCCCTGGCGTTCAGTGAACCCGCCAGGTGTTGAACCTGCCAGGGATATGCCCTGATGTTCCAGCCATGTCCAGAGGCGGAGGGCCTCTTGACATAGGGTCCACGACCCCACCCCGCCTTGTTTGCTGCAGTACCACATGGCGGTGGTGTTGTCCGTGAACACCTGCACTACTCTTCCCAGGACAGAGGGAAGGAATGCTTTGAGTGCAAGACGAATCGCCCGAAGCTCCAGAAGGTTGATGTGGAGCCCAGACTCCGCCGGAGACCAGAGGCCTCTGATCTCCGCCTCCCGCATGTGGCCGCCCCATCCCAGAAGTGATGCATCGGTCACCACTGTGAACTCTGGTTGGGGAAGGGAGAGGGATCTGCTGTAGACTCAATCCTGGTTCGTTAGCCACCACTGCAATTGGTGGCAGGGCCCTCCGAGATCTGGACGCAATCGGACAGGTTCCCCTGATGTTGTGCCCACTGGAACTTCAGCTCCCACTGCAGAGCCCGCATATGCCGACTGGCATGGTCCACCAGCAGGATGCAGGAGGCCATCAGTCCCAGTAGCCGGAGGGTCATCCTGACCGAAACCCGGGATAGAGGCTGAAAGATCGGAATCATAGCCCGAATATCCCGGACTCGCTGTTCGGGAGGATAGACCCGAAACTGCGTCGTGTCCAGAACCGCTCCGATGAAGAGGAGCTTTTGAGAGGGCATCAGGTGTGACTTCGGCACATTGATGGAGAACCCCAGCGAATGCAGGAGGTCGGCCGTAGTCTGGAGGTGGGAGACGGCAGCCTGGGGTGAGCTCGTCTTCAACAGCCAGTCGTCGAGATAGGAGAAGACTGGAACCCCTGATCTGCGCAGATAAGCTGCGACCACCGCCATCACTTTTGTGAACACCCGAGGGGCGCTGGTAAGGCCAAAGGGGAGCACGGTAAACTGAAAGTGCTCGTGGCCTACCATGAACCGTAGGTAACGCCGGTGGGCCGGCAGGACGGGGATGTGAAAATAAGGGTCCTGCAAGTCCAACGCTACCATCCAGTCTCCAGGGTCGAGGGCAGACAGGACCTGAGCTAGCGTCAACATTTTGAACTTCTCCTTCCGGAGGAAGTGGTTGACGTTCCTGAGATCCAAGATAGGACGCAGGCCTTTGTCCTTCTTGGGCACCAGAAAGTAGTGGGAATAGCAACCACGACCTACTTCTGGGACAGGAACTCGCTCGATGGCTCCCTTGGCCAAGAGTGCCGAAACTTCCTGTTGGAGAAGGGCCAGATGATCCTCCGACATGCGATGGTACTGAGATGGCATGGATGGAGGGGTACTCTCGAAGCGGAGGGAGTAGCCCCTTCGGACTATTTGCAAAACCCACCTGTCCGACGTGATGGTGCACCAGTGGGGGAGGTGATGGCGATCCTGCCGCCCACTGGTGATTGGTGGCCCTGAAAGGTCTGACTAGGAGGGTTTGGAGGCTACGCTTGAGGGGGCTGTGGTGGACTGGCCCGCCCGCTGCCCCAAGAACCACAGCGGTGGTTCCCACGTCCCAGGCCGCGCAGGGGCTGAACAGCTTGCGCTGGCCTGTGGCTCTGGGTGGGACGTTGTGGGGCACCCCTTCCGTAGCCACGAAAGGGGCGAAAAGCAGACTGCGCAGGGCGGGTGGTGGAGAGGCCCAAGGGCTTGGCCGTAGCCCGAGAGTCCTTAAAGCGCTCCAGCGCAGTCTGCCTTGTCGCCGAATAGGCGACAGCCATCAAAGGGCATGTCCATAAGAGTGAATTGGACATCCCCTGAAAAACCAGTCGACCTCAACCAGGCGTAGCGTCGAAGGGCTACCGACGTGGAAATCGTCCTGCCTAGTGAGTCGGCGGTATCCAGCCCACAGCGGATGGTAAACTCTGCTGCGTCTCTCCCTTCGGCAACTGCACGGGAGAGTACGTCCCGGGCCTCACAGCGGATGGTAAACTCTGCTGCGTCTCTCCCTTCGGCAACTGCACGGGAGAGTACGTCCCGGGCCTCCTCCGGGCACTGGGGCAGCACTTGCGCCACTGTATCCCACACGGAGTGGGTATAACGGCCCAACAGACATGCAGTGTTTACCGACCGCAGTCCCAAGCCGGAGGAAGAAAACATCTTCTTTCCAAGATGGTCCAGCTTTTTGGATTCCCTATCAGGTGGTGCGTAAGGGAATGCGCCTATGGAGGTGGAGGCTTGGAGTGGGGTGTTGGGAGAGGAAAGTGGGGCCGGGCGGTGGCGTCGGTCAATCATCCTATCCACAGGAGCCCCTGTGTTGGGCCTGGACCGGTGCCCAAAAGGATGTCAGTGAGGGCTTCATTAAACGGTAGCAGGGGCTCCGAAGAGCTCGCTACTGGTTGAAGCACCTCTGTCAGGAGGTTGGTCCTGACTGCCACCGTAGGTAGCTCGAGGTGGAGAGCCGTGGCCGCCCTACGCAACACCACGGCATAAGACGCTCCCTCCTCCGTAGCCACGGTAGGAGGAGACAACATGCCAAGGTATGGTGAGGTAGCCAGACCACTGGCTTCCCCCAGTTCCTCTCTCCAGTCCGGTTCGTAGCCCAACTGGTCAGTTAAAGGGTCTCCATACCCCTCCCAGTCCTCCTCACCTTCCTCTGGTTGCCAATTTGGTCTAAAAGAGCCAGGGTAGAACAAGGGCACAAAAGTACCCGTCGACGCCGGTCCGGCTCCGTGTCTACATCGAGGTGGACCCCAGGGTCGACGTCGGCTGGGGACACATCCGGCGCCGGCTACAGTCCTGAGGAAGACCCCATTGTAAGGATCAAGGTCACCTACTTCTATCAGGGGTCGAAACGTCGACATTTTGGTGTATATATATGCCAGTGCGGGAAACAGTGTTTGGTTCATTGTGCCTATTTCAGCGACATAATGGGTGCTAAATAAGTTTGTTGTATATATCTGTCATGTAAGAGACACAATCTCTATTGTGAATAATATTGTTGATGTATATATTGTCACTCCCTTTCCGCCCTCATTTAACCCTCACTTTGCACTTCCCTTCTCCCTTCCACACAATTGGGGCACTTTAGTATATTTATGTTCCAGATGTTCTGCTGGATTTTGAGCATTCAGATCGATGTTCAATATGAATAAATAATATTGAGCAGAATTTTATAGCATAAGTAATTCAATGGATGCTGCCGCATAAATATTTGTGTTCTTTAAAATTGTCCCACTGGGACCGCCTATCTTCTGTACTGTTCAGCGAAAGTCAGGCGGAACATTTACCCCCACATCGCACGTACGATTGTGAAATAGATTTAGTCCCAGGGGCTAAAATACCTTGCAGTCGAATATATGCCCTCACTGAACACGAAAATCAACATTTACGTGAATATTTAGACACCTATTTAAAAAACGGCTTCATCCGACCCTCGAAGTCGCCAGCTGCATCTCCCCTCTTCTTCGTACCCAAAAGTAATGGTGAGTTACGTACTTGCATTGACTATCGAGCACTGAATAACATCACAGTGAAAAATCGTTATCCTTTACCTCTTATAGAAGTTCTTTTAGACCAAGTGCGTAACGCCACCATATACACTAAATTAGACTTCAGAGGGGCATACCATCTGGTGCGTATTAGAGCTGGTGACGAGTGGAAAACAGCATTCCGTACTCGTTATGGATTGTATGAGTATTGTGTTATGCCATTCGGGCTTTGCAACACCCCTGCGGCATTCCAATTCTTTCTAAATGATGTCCTTAAGGATTACTTGGACCGATTCGTGATAGTCTATAGTGATGATATTTTAATTTATTCAAACACACACTGAGCATGAAGATCTTGTAAAAACAATCCTACAGACCTTACGTATCAATGGCTTATTTTGCAAATTGTCAAAATGCGAATTTGACACTGCTAAAGTAGAGTTTCTGGGTTTTATACTATCACCACTTGGTATAACCATGGCTGAGCGTAAGATAAAAGCAATACAAGATTGGCCTACTCCGACATCAGTGAAAGACATCCAACGGTTTTTAGGATTCGCCAATTTCTATCGACGATTCATTAATCACTTCTCTACCAAGGCAAGTGCATTAACAAAATTATTACAAAAAAAGGTCAATTTTCATTGGACAACAAAGGCACAACATCCATTTTCTGACCTCAAAAAAGCCTTCATAACAGCTCCGGTTTTACAACATCCAAATACCGAGCAGCCATTCATTGTAGAAGCTGATGCCTCTGACACTGCAATAGGAGCAGTTCTCTCCCAAAGAGATCCACATTCACAAGAACTCCATCCCGTGGCTTGTCTCTCAAAAAATTTCCTCCCAGCAGAACTTAATTATACAGTGGCAGAGAAAGAACTATTAGCCATCCGTTCAGCCTTTAAGGAGTGGCGACACTACCTATTGGGAGCAAAATTCCCAATAACGGTGTATACCGATCATAGCAATTTACAATTCCTGCGATGTGCTAAAGCTCTCACTCCACGTCATTTGCGCTGGACTCTTTTTTTGCCGAATTCAATTTTCTCATAACATTCCGACCTGGTACAGCAAACACGAAAGCTGACACCCTTTCTCGATTTGACGAACCACATAAACCAACAAGCATTTGCAATGCATCGGTTTCGCCTTTGGGACCTTATATGTATTTAGCAATGCAGCACATTAGCCTGGGTGCTGAAACATTTACTGTTCTAGCAGTACCACCTTTCAGTGCCCTTGATACAACTTCAAAGAGACTTGTTGTAGTTGTTTTAGCGTATCATGATGTCAGACCTAAAGCATTTTGAATGTTATATACAAGAAAGTCATATATGGTGCTTATTTATTATATGTAACTAACTACTATTGATAAAGCAAATAATTTAAACAACCTAACATGCTTACATACTTGTTTTTAGCCTTTCTAGCCCTGCTCAGCTTTCTACTTACTGCAGCAAGGCAGGGGGTTTGGGGGACCGGTAAGCAATGACGAGAGAGGAAAGAATGCAAAGCGAGTGGTGGGGGCAGGAACGAGTGGGAAGAGCGCTGAGGAGGAAAGATGATAGCCTGCAACTGCAGTAATATAGAGTGTTAGATAGTAAAAGAAACTTCACTGAGGGCACTGTAGCACTAAAAGAAATATTAAAGTAAAAAACTTCGATTGCAAAGCGTTCTGCCCAGTTTAATGAGTGCGTGTCATACCGGATGAAGGGGTTAGGTCACCCCTGCCAAAGTTACTGGTGCCGGTGTTTACATGTGAGAGCGCTGATAGGGTAAGCCTCACACACGTGTGTTGGTTGTATGCAGGGGTCAGAGATGCCTTGCACGTTTAACCTTAGCATTGTGAGATGAAGGAATATGTTTAACCACAGCACCAGGGTGATAGAATTAAACATGATTAACCACAGCACTAGAATTATAACATGGAATACATTGAATTAGAGCACCAAGTTGATAAACAACAGGTTTAACCAAAGCATTGGGGGATAAAATTAATGCTGAACCACAGCATCAGAATGAAAAAATGAAAACTGCTTACTATAGTACCAGGGTAATAACATGGAACACATTAAATAAGAAGACATGGGTGAAAACAAAAGGCATGTTTAACCACAGCATCACGGCGATGGAGTGTGTTTAACGACAGCACCAGGGCGATAGAAGGAAACGTTTAACCCCAGCACCAGAGTTATAATATGTGACACAACGAATGACAGCACCATGCTGTAATATAATATGTAACATGTTTAATCACAGCAGCAAGGTGATAACACGGAGCAAACAAAAGCACCCAGGTGATAACACAGAACATGTTTAGCCACAGGACCCGGGTGATACAATGGTACATGTTTAACCACAGAACCCGTGAACTAGGGCGATGACACAGCACCAGGGTGATAACACGAAATACAACGAACCACAACACCAGGTCGATAACACGGAACACCTTTAGCCATAGCACAAGGGTGACAACACTGAGAATGTTTAACCACGGCACCAGGGTCATAACCTCGAACACGGTCAATGTGATACCAGGAAACATAACCAGAGTGCAGCAGCACGGACACATTCACCACTGCGCCCGGTGTGTTTACAGGCGTGGGGCTTACTTTCTGCAGCCACTGCGTGTAGTTCTTCATGGTGTGCTCCAGGTGCTGCAGCTTCTGGGAGGGCAGCTCGGGCTCCACGTGCGTGGCGTTCCGCTGCAGCGCATTGGTGTTGTACTGCTCCGTGGTGGCGCTCTCCCGACAGCCCGCCTCTTGCTCCAGCAGGATGAAGTTGTAGATGCACTGCCCGTGCTGGATGCGGTTGTACCGCCTGCCACTGCTGTCCGTCCCCCTCCGCTGCATTCGAACAAGCGCCGGGCCCCGGAGCCGGGTTATCAGCGCAGCGGCGGCTCAGACAGCAGGCAGCGTTGCGAGGATGTTAATCAGCAATGCAGACGCTAGTCCGCACTCATAACTCTTCTCAATCCGAGCAGGGCGCGCGAGCTGAGGCCGCTGCCCGAACAACGCCCGAAGCAAGTCTTTTACGTTACAAGTTCCATAAGTAGCGTCCGCAAAAATAATACGGATAAACACGATCTTGATTGTTGCCAGGTAATCAATAAATTTGAAACAAACATGGAGACGCAAATGCACCCCACACGCATACGCATGCAAAAGTGAAAAGAAAAGTGCCAAGAGTAAATATTAAACACGCCGTCTCACGCCGCCAGTAAAACATCCAATCCCGGTGGGCGTGGCTTAAAGAGGACAGGGTGGCAACCAGGAGAGACTAAAAACCCTCCAGTGCAATCAGCGAAGTATGTTCAGCATAATTACTGGCGAGAAACTACGCACGCCAATGAAAATTGGAGGCGGAGCGGAGACACGACTTCTGGAACCGTATTGATTCCAAGAAGCCCTCGCATGGCGAGAGCAGCGCATGCGCGCTGCTATAGCCAGGCGAGACCTAAAAACCAACAGGATCCCAATAACCATGATTGCTCAGGATCATATCATAGGAGCAACTAGGTCCATGCAATTTTTGGAAGAACTCAAGAAACACATGCCTCTACAAAAAGTCAATCTGGCAACAACAAATTTCAAAGATACGCTCAGTTCAGGAAAATTTACTCTTCCAAGAAAACAAATGATATGTTCCAACAAAGAAATTACAACAACAAGTATTAAAATGGTGTCATGACCACCCCCTAGCAGGACATCCAGGTCAATCAAAAACCTTAGAACTGGTACAACGAAAGTTTTGGTGGCCAAATTGGAAGAAAGACACTATTCTTTTTGTGCAACATTGTGAAACCTGTGTACGAGCCAAATCTGATCATGCCAAAAAGAAAGGATATTTGATGCCCTTATCTACTCCAAATCAAGTATGGGAAAAAATCTCTATGGACTTTCTTACCAATCTTCCAAAGTATCAAGGACAAAACACCATTCTAGTAGTAGTGGATCGGTTATCAAAAATGGCTCATTTTGTGGCATGTCCAGGACTACCCACGGCTTCTGAACTAGTGACTCTTTTACTGCAGCATGTTGTGAGGCTTCACGGTTTACCTAGAAAAATAACCTCACACCGGGGCACACAATTTACCTCACGCCTATGGAAAGCTTGGTGTACGGCACTCCATATACAACGCAATCTCTCTACTAGCTTCCATCCCGAATCAGATGGCCAAACAGAGCGGGTGAACCAAGTTCTAAAACAATATTTGAGATGCTATCTATCAAAGACACAAGGTTCGTGGGTCAACTTATTATGGGAAGCTGAGTTTGCCTATAATAATCTCAATCATGCCTCAACTAATATGTCTCCTTTCTTTGCCAATCATGGGTATCGTCCTCAATTTTTACCAATCATAATACCAAACACACAGAGTCAGATACCACATGTGTCATCAAAGTTACAAGAAATGACGGATCTGGTGCGCCAACTACGTATCAATATCCTTAAAGCAAAAGAAACCGATAAAAAACATGCGGACCGCAAATGAAAGCCAGCTCCCAATTATAAACCAGGCGAGAAGGTGTGGTTGTCCACCAAGAACCTCAAGTTCAAAAATAAATACAAATTCCATCCTCGTTTTATAGCGCCTTTTGAAATAGTCAAGTGCATTAATCCTGTTGCATACAAGTTGAAGCTGCCAAAAAACATGGCTATACACCCAGTATTTCATACTTCCCTATTGAAAGCAGCCAAAGATGCAATACCTTATCGACCACCTCCCGTTCAAGTAGGAGAGCAATAAGAATATGAAGTGCAAAAAATTTTAAACGGTGTAGAGGAAAGTTATGGTACTTAATCTCATGAAAAGGCTATGGCCCAGAGGAAGATTCCTGGGAACCAAGTGAAGCAGTACATGCTCCCCGATTACTCCAACAATTTCATAAGACTCATCCTAATGCACCAACCTAAATGAGGGGGTCTCGTTTTGGTGGGAAGGACTATCATGGATTCCCATTAGTACCTTGTGCCTCCTTACGATATACGATCACTTACATCATGAAACTGAACACACTGTGATTCATACACATATGTGTAATAAGTTTTAAACACAAACTGAGGAAATTGGGACACACGACTATCTGTTGTGCTTTGTATGCTGTGTGCTTTGTTTCTTTTTGCTTCTTTGGCCTTTGTTTCTTTCAGGACCTTCGTGGTGTGTTCCTTTGGGACCTTTTGTTTTGGCAGGCATGGATCGATGTATGTGCCTGCACGGCCACTGTACGGCCCTCTCGCGGCTATAAAAGAAGCCACGCCCATCCGCCGTACGCAGATTATTCAGAGCTCTGTGTCCGGGAAGGTTATTTCCGGTGGCTCAGTCCTGTCGTCCTCGAGTGGGCTGAGGCTTCGCGAAGAGAAGGGCGTGTCGTGTCCAGAGTTCCCGCAGTCTTCAGAGAATGTTATTTGGTGCGCAGAGCAGGTAGGAGACTCCATTTTCATTCTGCACCACAACCAAGCATTGGCTTCTTTTGCTAGGAATACGAAGGAGTCTACAGGGGCTCACAGAGAGCGGTTCCCTTTATCGTGTTGCTCTTGTTTCCATATTGACAGACAATTGGTTTGATATTATGAACTCCGAACTTCAGAGGGGATACCATATCAAGAGAACTTTTTAAAAGGATAAACAATAAGGTTAACCCTTTAATGTGATGACATTTGATAAGGTAAAATCAAGTCTACAGTATGGAATAAAACAATAGTACTGATCAGAAGTACATAAGCTCATCAGTGTGAATCTGCCAAAAATGCTGGAATTTGTGTCAACAACAAAGGTGACTTGGAGATATTAAACTAGACTTTGTGTCAATAATACAGGTGATTAAGGACACCGGTAAGCTACGGAACACTTCATGGTATAACTCATTGTTCTTTCATGTAAAAACCACAAATTGGTTTTATTTTACAGGTCTCCCTCCCTGCAGTACCCTCCCTAAATCCCCTTCCCCTCGTCTGGCCATTCTGAACCTCTGTTTATTTTAATCAGAGTCGGAGCTGCCAGAAGGTGGGTCTCTTGAGGGTACTGCTCCCGATGAACCTACGAAGGTCCTGACACATACCCCTGCAGCCTAATAATACGTAATCTCCTTTAGTTCATTTATTAATCCAACCATATGCATGAGCTCACCACCCCCGCAACAACTAAATCCTATCAATTTAATACACCACAAAGTAACTGGAGTGAATGCATGAACTGGTTTGCTTGGGCACACAACGCTAATCCCAATAGCGAAGAATACTAACCTTGGGTTCCGGAATAGCATGCTGCCCAGCGTAAATCACTTTAATGCCTCGCCAGGGGTAGTAAGCTGAACAGAAATGCAATTACAATAAAATACAATATAGTATACCGCAATTCCATAATCCAACTTAGACTGAACCAGGGCATTAAGTATTTATATAATAAACTGCGAGTCTGCGATAGAATGCGCTTAAAGGTTTTAATATGGAGGAAGAAGCTGCTGCATACTTGCAACACCTAAATCGTCAAGTACAAGGTGGCATCTACCTGTACTCCTAAGCTGTGGATGGCCATGGCTGGGGATGGCAGAAGGCCCATGACATCGGGCCACGTTGAGGGATTCCAATGCAAGTGGTTTCACTGGTTATTAGGGGCGAAGATTTCACTGGGTTTAATTTTAGAAAGCTGGCCAATATCCACCATCGAGTTAGTGAGAGACAGTTATATAAAGATAGGGTAATGTTCCCTGTTTGCAGACTTATTGACTGCGACCATCCAAAGATCAGCTGGATGATGTCAGCATACCCGTAAAGGGATGTGTGTACAGACTAAATAACAGAGGTGGCAAGACAAATACTGAGAATCCCCCCAGGTGGTATCCTTTGGTAGTGAGTTAAAAGGCGGATAAAGTAACAGGCTACTCTCTGACATGAAAGATTGTAATTAAATTATGATGACCTCAGTCATCCCAACTTGACAAGTCTTGAGGTGAAAATTACAGGGAGTGCAGTGCTGACAACACCCTCTTCTATCAGTCTCCTAAAATCATCCAGAACAGAAAATAGCACCAGTTTGGTGCTCCTTCCTGATAGAAATCTGCCTAAGCACAGTTAATCAGCCCGTGTTAATCAGCACATGCTTCTGTACTTGGCTAAACACCAGGGTTGGATTGGAGTTCAGCCAACACTGGAGAGAAAGGATCATCTTCAGATAGTGAAGGCTTCTTTGGAAGAGGCTTGACTATGGCTGTGTTCCATGGAATTCAGGACTTCAGTAGAGCTAATAGCTTTCTTATTACGTGAAGGTTACCTGCTTCACATATTTGGCCGGGAGAACAATGTTTACTGTGTCTGAAGGTCTCCAATAGCTGATTGTCAGAGACAAGTGTGATGTGCACCAATAATGTGGTGGGTGCTTCAACAGGAAGCAAGAATTCCAGAAAAGAAAGAGCTAGAATGTGTTTAAGTTCTATACTTTAACAAAGTTTTTAAATTATGTTGCCACAAAATGATGTCAGATATTCACACAGTGCAAACACAAGGAGATGATGGATGGAGCGCTGAAACTTTTCAGACACTCACCCCCAGTCACAGATCTGGGTTGAATCCATCATCGTTCTTTAGCTCACTTCGCCACCCCAGTTCAGACACAGCTATATGCAAATCAGTCTTGACCCTGTGCCTCATAGAACAGTCCAGCCCGAACTGCCAAGCCATGTCTGCCCTGGACCGGAAACAAGCATCCTGGGACCGGTTTCGGGCTAACAGCCCTCATCAGCCAGGCTAGCCTGAATCCAGTGGCAAAGTGAGCAAGGCACCCAGGTCTGGGCATACCCTGCCAACTTAGGGCCAGCAAAGCAAACACAAGGAGATGATGGACGGAGCTCAGGATCTCAGGATGCTTGTTTCCGGTCCAGGGAAGACATGGCTTGGCAGTTCGGGCTGGACTGTTCCCATGAGGCACAGGGTCAAGACTGATTTGCATTAGCTGCGTCTGAACTGGGGTGGCGAAGTGAGCTAAAGAACGATGATGGATTCAACCCAGATCGGTGACTGGGGTGAGTGTCTGAAAAGTTTCAGCGCTCCGTCCATCATCTCCTTGTGTTTGCAGATATTCACACAGCCTACGTCATGCGGCCACCTTGGATTAAGATGTGACCAAACAGATGAGCTTTTGGGTCTTGCCAGCTTTTAAGTGTCTGTTGTCGAAAGACATTTTGCGCACCACATCAACATTTACCGTGGTATCCATTCTCAAATGGTAAATACAAAAGAAATAAAATGTCATCTGCGTAATGCGGGTAGAGTGCATGTGTGGTGACATTCATAAGTCATCACACTTAGCTGTCATAGCATCATGAGTCATATACACACGTGTGCGTGAACGTCATCATACACTTTCAGGTTTTTTTCCTGATGATGCCGCCATCGCCAAAAAGCATTTCTTTTTGCAGATGTTGCACAGCATCGGCATAAAACATTGGCAAAACAAATAAGTCATAAAGGTTTGGCGTACTGGATTTGCCAATGGTTGTTTTATTAAGCGTTTCTTCACTACAATTGTTCAAATTGAAAAGTTGTCTAAAACAAATGTAGCTTTTTAATTTTTTGGAGCAAAATCTTGGCAACAGCTTTCTGGGAGAGCTTCACCACAAATCAAATATCAGCAACTAGTGTCATGAGGACGAAATTACAACTAATGAAAGGTAGTATTGTTCTTCACTAGATGACCCACCATGTACGTAGGATCCATGAATGGGGTCCAAACCTGTTTCAATTTCTTTGTAACATGAAAATGAATACGCAGTGCTCACAACCCACCTGATATGCAGACACGACAACATTGCTGTAGTACCACCACCGAAAATCCAAACGGTGAAAAACACAATTAAGAGTGTTGTGCTGAACATCATCCGTCGTGCGTAGGTGGCTGTGTCTCGAATGGACAAGGCAAACGCCATGGCTCCTCGTAGACCTAGGAGAAAGAGACGGGTGAGAGGAAACATACGTAAAACTCTTTCATAGTGTCCAAGCTCTTCATGATGAGGCTTCTACAATGATTAAATCATCCCTCGTACAATTACCTGGCAACGTCCAGTATGGAGTTGTTGTTTCACACAAACAATACCAGGATCAGACAGCAATCTGAAAGTATAAATATCCATCCCTCTTTCCTTTCAAAGTGATGTATAGGAGGAAAGGTCAGAGCACATATACCTGCAGACAGGGCACTTTTAATTCAACATAAAGTCAATACAGAATTTCTGTGTTAAGAGCTCGCTGTGTTTTCATAAACTCCTCTGGAATACACCATGTGGAGGCAACACAATTTCACCATCAAATGTGTTTCAAACTTCAATATTGGCCTGCATGCATGTGTATTCTGTTATTGCACTTAAATAATCTATCACCCCTCAAATGCTGTGATCGGTGCAAGCTATGCCAGTTGTTGTTGCTGGTCTGCTGAAACTCAATAAATACACTATTAAAATAAAAAAAAGATTTTGGTACATGTAAACATACACAAACCAAACAGTTTTCGAAGTTGGACACATTTGAAGATTATCTTCCGATTGGGTGCATTCATAAAGAGAGTGACTTTATACATAGCATTTTATGCATCTATTCATACAAATATGAATTAGTCAGACTTATGGTGAATCCGTTACTCTTAGTCACCTCTTGAGGGCTGGACTGAAAACAGCATCTATAGCTACACATACAAAACTTTACACATGGGTGCTTCATAAGCAGCAGGCTGCCATGGCTACAGCAGTGGCTGGCACGGATCGGAGGCGGGGGGTAGGTGAAGAAAAAAAAATACACTTACTTCTTCACAGCCGCATCTCTCCTCCGCTTCTCTTCATGACGAGTCCCAGAATGGAAGCAGGACGCACACAGGCTCCCCTAAGCCAATCACGACGCTGCCGTCACCAGCAAGACAGCAGCTTCGTGATTGGTCTGAGTGCCATGGTTTGGCACTCAGACGGAGACTGGGAGCCTGTACATGTTCCCACCCAGGCTGTGCAATACAGCCAGGTGTAAAACATGCTAAGTGCGCATGATGGTTTGGCCGGCCCAAGATGGCCAGCCAAACCATCATGCGCACTTAGAAAGATCTCCAACCACTCCTTCACCTGCTCTGTAAGCAGCCCAGCCCCACCCCGCCCTGCACAACTGCCTCAACACGGAAAAATAAAATGATATTAACATTGTGTTATTTTATTTTTCCTTTTTTGCACTGCTGAAAAGCAGTGGTGCGATGCTCCTCTGCCTTAGTCTGACATTAGTCTGACAAATGGCTGAGGGGTTTAAAAACTGGAATGGGAAACTGCTAAGGACTAAGTATATTGGTGTACTGTAAAGGTAACTTTATCCTACTCTTACATCAGGGGTCTTTCCCAATCTCATCATGTGGGTGACTCCACAGCAAATGAGAAAGAATAGAGTAGTATTAGGCACCTAACACAACTAGGCGGCCAAACTTTGCTTCACTCCAGGAAAAAGTTTCAAGCACGTATTAACAGTATAAGGCATAAGGAATGTTCCATTTAGCTACCAGGCTTATATCTCTGAGAGGTATATGCCAAGCCCCAAAGCATGTGTTAACATTGGCTATTTGGGGCTCAATTTTCATTGGGTGTTATTTTAGAAAGTTGACCAATATACACCAACGAGTTAGCGAGAGACAGTGTAGTAAAGATAGGGTATGGTCCCCTGTTTGCAGACTCATTGACTGAGACCACCCAAAAATCAGCTGAATGTGGTCAGCATACTCATAGAATCTGGCCCCAGCTGAGGATAACTGATTGGGTAGAGGACGTATGTACAGACAATAACAAAGCTTGCAAGATGGAGCACTGATAATTCCTACAGGTGGGATTTTTTGGCAGTGAGCAAAAAGAGGGGGGGGGGGGAGTAACAGACTACTCTACTTTAGGAAAGACAAGATTGTATTCCTGGATAACCAGTGACATAACAGTCAGGCCCTGGTGGAACCTGCCCTGGCACTAGAAGAAAGTTGAGTTTCATATAATGTTGCAATAGGTGACACATGACTTTACACATTTGGCATTGGTGGCTGCAGCACCTGCTTGGCCATCATCCTTCCCTCAAAAGTCACACAAACTGGCCTGATTAACACATATTCCTTGTTTGAGCCAGATAAAAGCAAAAGGCATGCTTGATCGCCAGACTGTGCAGCCTCCTTTGCAGGGGACGCATGTTGATGTGAAAAACAATCCAGGAGAACACTCTCTTAGTTTAGAACAAATTCCATTGGTACTTTTGGTTTGAAGGAAGGCTGAAGCCAGAGAGCTACCTTGATCCTGTGAACACTCTAAAAGGCTCCGAGGTACTAAGGGCTTGTAGCTCACTTAGCCACCTGGCTGTTAATATAGCAACCAAAAAAGGAGGCCTTTGCAAAACATACTTTACCCCACAGGAAATCACTGGCTCAAAAGGTCTATGTATCAGCCTGACCTGGAGGCCTTACAAAAGGAAAGGGAACAAGTGCTTTAGGCATGTCAGAGATGTCTCAACATCTTGGTTTTCCTTGCGCAATGCCTCCACAAGCCTCTACAGTCACCATGAGGTAGGTCTTGTAAGTTTCCACCTGCAAGCCTCCCACAGCCAGCTGATGTATAAAACAGCATCCAATGTATCCACCAAGGCATAGATTCTCTCATTCTATGGAAAGTCCAGTAGAGAGTGTTTCCAAAGCCTTGGCCGGGACCATATGGCAGCACCTACTTCGGTGCCAGTCGTGCGGTCACTAGTACCTATGTCTCCATGTCAGTGTCTGGTTAACTGAATGAATCATCTTCTTACAAGGCGGTCTGGTAGATGGTTAGTGAATCATTGGGGGAATCTTCTAATCATTCACTTAGCAGAAGCAGCCAATCCTGAGGTTGGGAACGGCCTGTGAATCAGGACTGATGCTTTGGGCTCGTCCCGAGAGCAGTGCCTTATCTGCTACGCCGTAGGTTGGAGCTGCACCAGACTCGAGGCTGGTGTGCAGGTGGTTCCCCCTAGCCTCAACCTCCTCCTTGGAAAGACTATGTGCCAAGTATCAATGACAACATAACTGCTGACCCAGCTGCTCCTAGTTTAAAGGGGCACATGAATCCAATCTTTTGGCAATGGAATCTACAACTAATTAAGAGCGGAACCAGCAAGAGGAGACTGAGTCCTGAGGAACCTGACCATGAGACCCAGCTCCTGAGAGCACTGCAGCTGTACTTGGGAAACCGGTGCTAACTCTTGCTCCTGCAGAAAGTGGGCTCACAAATATGGTGGCTGGGTCTCTTACTCCTTGGTGCAGTTTACCTCCAGTGCCGGGAGACCCTCCCGAGAGGTCTGAGGTTGCCAGGGGGCCAGAGAAGCTGGTGTGGTGGAGGCCAGTGCCTCTCAGTGATTCCACTTCTTTTTATACATCTTCGATTTATATATCTTCTATCTCTTTGGGAGGAGAGCCAATTGTGTACAAAAACCCTGCAGGGGAGACCTCTGCCCAGCACCTCCACCTCTTCTTGCACAAGAATTTCCACTCACTCACTGATTGGCACTTATACTCTTAACTGCCACCTACACATTGTAGGTGCTGGGCAGAACCATGGGGCAGTGGAGGAGTCAGAAGACTGCCCTACCTGCACAGTCTGGATCGGAAAACGGTCTAAGTAATCATCAGTGGCCGAGATGAATTCCTTCTTTCACTTTGTTTGCTGCAGTAGATGCCCTAAGTCCGATGGGTAAGACATGAGTCCCGTGCACACTGTGCCATGAGACTGAAGCTGTGCCACACTGATGAGGTCCAATAGACCAAAACTGGCCTGGGGTTACTCATATTGCCAACAGGAGGGGAATGGGGCTGTCAGTTTAGACTGCACTATTCCTATTGGAACAGGACCAAGACTTATTTGCATATGGCTGGTCTCGGTCTACAGAGGACAAAAACAATGGAATGGAACCTACATACAGCGATTGCCACCTATTGAGAATAAGTCGAGCATTCATTCCATCACATCATTTTTTGTTGCAGTCTTGCAGTGTGAGAAACTACCCATAGGAGGAGCTGTGCTCAACTCAGTGCTAATTTCTGGAGTGCTCTGAGGCTTGGTCCCCTGATCCGTACACAGAAAGGAAAGGCTCAACCTTTCTGTGAAATGGCAGATTAGGACGTTTACACCCATGGTCGGTGTGCAACAACAGGACAAGTGCTGGAGAAGGGTGACGGTCTAGTGGCTCAGTGCTTTAAATTTCCCCAGGGATACTCACACCACTTGTATAGTTTGGCTGGGGGAGGAGTCTATTGGGAGAATGTCTTACTGTTTCATCAGCAGAACACATACTCAGTACCACGCCCAGTGACTCTGATCATGTGCTATCCTCCTGACTATTTTTACTGATAAGTCTCAATGTCTCTTAAGGGATTGTTCCAGCCTTGCTCTGCATGCAAGTCAGGTATTTGCAGAGGAACCCTCTACCGGTGGCAGCACACAAAGCAGGCACTGGATTACCATAAATAAAAGACCCACATGAAATAGCGCCCATGGCTTAAACCTAGTATTACAGGACAATTTAACCAGTCTGAAGGAAGAAGATTATGGAGGGAACAAACTGCAGAAATAGATCCAAACAGATCAAAGTATACATAACAAGAGAAGCAAGTTTCAAACTACACCGTTTGGTGAAATAAATGCAACAGACAAAGGTGTGCATAGGCGAAGTGATGGAGGAAGCGGCCTATGACATAGACATACATGAGTATTACCTGCACACAATGCTCTGTATTAACTTCTTTAAAAGCAGCTTTCAGTCATGCCACTTTGCAACAGTGATACTCACAAGTTTACAATGGGAAAGGTCTAAGACTTTAGAATATCTGCCTGCACCAAATGAGGTCTGAAAAAACACTGATTAAATTAACCACAAGTGATTTTGCAGCAACAGTTAAAAGGCAGTAGTTTCAATATTTATTAATCTACATCTTTCCTCAGCTTAACAGCATATTTACTATTAGTAGTACATATGAATTTAAAGCACTGTAGATGCGATTATGACAATGTGGCAGTAAAGTGTGATGGTTTACAAACAACTTCTAAGCGCTGTGGGCATGCGAACACACCTCGATGCTGTGACCAAAGGGAGACATTTAGTATATTATGTAACTACGACTGTGCCCTGAAATACAAACTTGAATAAATGTAAAGTCAGGTGAAAATATAGTTAGTTATTAACTTAGGAATGGCCATGTCTACATCGCTGTAGAAGATGCCACATACCTGCAAACATCATCATGTGCTGTAAACTGGATCTGATCTTGTTTCTTCTACCCAAATTGACCAGAAAGGACAGTGGGTAGATATTTGCCGCTCTTCCCAAGAACACAGCAAGCTACATTCACAGCTTTATTAAGGAAATTGACTGCAGTTCCTTTCTTTCATAAAAGCCAGAAGAATACATAGGTACAATACCAAGCAACAAGTAGGCTAAGACCAATCTGCAATGTTTTACTTCCCCTTTGATAAAAACAACAAATGCTAGACTCCAATTTCAATGCAGGATCTAGGGGATGCGCTACGGGCAGTAAATCATGAGAGACAAGTGAATTTATTTATTAAGACTTCAAAAAAGATCATCACATTTAACACTTCCATAAAGTAGTAAATATAAATGTTTTTGCAATGGCTCAATGCAGTCCAAGAAGTAGGTCACTGACCATGCCAATGCCCCCCTCGCACAACATTTAATGTGAGGGAGCTGGGCCTTGCTGAACAGTGCTGCAGAACGCTCCTGGGTCCCTCGGTGAGGAGAAATGTAAAGATGATATCCAATAAAAGTAGAGTTCAAGTACTATCTTTATTTAGTACAGGACAAAGCAAAGTACCTCCAGCTTGCTCTCCAGCTTCACAGCTCTAACCACCCTTCATCTTCAAAGCATAACATTCCACCCATCCAGATGGTTCCACATTCCATCTAGAAATGAAGACAGCTCTACACATCTTCCCCCTTTATACACGAAAGAAGAAAAAACAATTGCAAATCTATTACAATATACAACATAGAAAAATAATATCTCGACAGGTTGGAAACAAGTCATCTCCAACTATACATCAATCACAGAGACTTGGTTGAGGAGCATTACATTTAAAACATTCCCCATGCTCCAAGCTGAACCATCAGCTAAAATAAGAACATTCTTATTTACAGCTCTTACTTGAACAGGTTTAGAAAATTTGCTCTCACCTTTGATTACTACTCCACTCCTTCTTGTAGCAACCCAATCACCTTCCTTTATGTCAGGTACTTTAACAGCTTTCCTGGCATTATAATGTCCAGTAGCAGTCCATTGCTTTTGACACACATCACTCTCAACAGCAGCACGATCGACCCACACACACTCTTTATCCTTCAACCAACCCGGAACTTCCTTCACACCCGGCTCACGTCCTTTGAGAGAGATGAACGGTGACACACCAGTCGCAGAATGTGGTGTCACTCTATATGACCACACTAATTTCTTCAATCTTCCAACCAGGACAATCCATTCGAAAGCGAGAGTTGAATATTATCCATTATCAAGCGATTTATCCTCTCTACTAGTCCATTGGCCTGGGGCCTGAACAAAGCGACTCTCTCATGCTTGATTCCTAATTTACTCAAGAAATCCATCATCTTCCTCGATACCAACTGCACACCATTATCAGACACCAGGGTCTTCGGAATTCCATCATTCATGAACACTCTCTCCAGAAATCCCACAACCTTGTCAGTGTCAATGCAATCGGTAGTTTCGATAACAAACCACTTGGAGTGGTAGTCCACCAAAACCATCACAAATCTGTTACGAGAACCAAGCTTGGAAATAGGGCCCAAAAAATCAATTGCCACTCTCTCCCAAGGACGTTTAGGAAAAGCAGTGCAACTCAGGGGAGGTTGCCTTACAATCTTAGTCTTATCACTATTCGCACATGCACAACACTCCTTCACCACTTCTTCAATATCACTGTCTATCCCCGGCCACCAGAAAGACTGTCGAATTCTCCTCTTAGTCATGTTCCTTCCCAGGTGACCCTCATGAGCGATGTCAATAATCGTCTTCCTGATTCCCATTGGTGGCACAAACTGACTCCTCCTTAACAACCTCCCATGACACACACTCAACTCATCATGTACATGATGATAACCTTTAAAACGGACATCATTCTCACTATCACCCCAACCATCGGATACGAATTTAATAACTTGTCGTAAAATATCATCTTCAGATATGGCGGAATCCCACTCTACCTTGTCGAGAGCCAACTCTTCCTTTTCGCTCCCTACTACACTAATCTCCTTATCTACCACATCTTCATCCACCACAAACTCAACCTCATCAACTGGCATCCTGGACAAACAATCCGCTACTACATTTTTCAAACCCTTCACATATTCCACTTCAAAATTGTACTCCAAAACCGATAACATTCACCTAGAAATCCTGGGAGTTACACTACCTTCTAAACCTCTTCCCCCTTTAAACAAATGAATGAGGGGTTTGTGATCAGTACAGACTTTGAAAGGCAGTCCCCAAACAAAATATCTGAAATGATTTATGCCCCAACAACACGCTAGAGCTTCCTTTTCAATAACTGAGTAGGATGTTTCAGCACCCTGAAGTCTCCTAGATGCAAATCCAATTATTCTTTCTTGTCCATCATAAATTTGGGTCAACACAGCCCCAATTCTAACAGCGCTGGCATCAGTGGTAATAAATGTTTTGGCATTTACATGAAAATGACCAAGAGTCGGAGCATGAGCAATACAACTTTTCACCTTATTAAATGCTACACTGCAAGCCTCATCCCACACATATAGAACACTCTTCTTCATTAATAATCTTAAGGGTTCCACGATCTCAGTGAAACCTTCTACAAACTTTGAACAATATTCTGCCAAACCGAGGAAAGATTTTAATTGATCCTTGGTAAGAGGAGTAGGAGCATTCCTTACAGCAGAGACAATACTCTTCTTTGGTCTGATCCCCACCTTCGATATTTCAGGCCCCAAATATGTGTCACAATTTTTCTTCAGTTGACATTTCTCCTTCTTAATTGTCAGACTATTCTCCTCCAAACTACTTAAAACATCATCCAATACTTCATCATGATGTATTCCATCCTTTCCCACAATTAGCACATCATCTTGAAAGCAGAGAACATTTTTCAGTCCTACAAAAATTTGTTGCATAACTCTCTGGAACACCGCTGAGGCAGATGCCAATCCAAAAGGCATTCTACAGTAACGAAATGCCCCTAGCGGTGTGACAAAGGACGTGAGGTGCCTAGAATCCTTATGCCAATCGATTTGGTGATATGCAGATGACATATCGATCACACTAAATACATCACCCCCACCCATAGCAGTTAACATCTCAGAGATATTGGGTAACGGTTGCCTGTCGACCCAAATATTTTTATTCAGGTCACGCAAATTCACACATAAACAAATTTTCCCACCTTCCTTAGGTGCAACCACGATGGGTGCCAACCATTAAGAGGCTTCAATGGGTTCTATTATTCCTTGCGTTAAGAGTTTTTTAAGTTCTTCATGAAGAGACTCTCTCATAAGATGTGGCACACTTCTCACTTTATGAACAACTGGCACAGCATTATTCTTCAAAATAATTTTGTGAGAAAGTTTTTTAAGCTTTCCCAGATGATCAGAAAAAACCCTAGGATACTTCTCCATCATAGTCACCTCATAAATATCAATACTGTGCACAACCGAAGTCATAACTGGTTCTGTGGCATTCGGATTTAAAATGATGTTAAGATCCTTTTGGTGACGCCACCCTAAAAGGTCAGACCCCTGTTTGGTCAAGTATACTCGGCCAAAAACTTTGTTCCCGTTAAAGGAGATCACCATCCATCTCATGCCCAAGATTTCAATAATTTTCCCACCATAACCAGCCGCTTTAATATCGGGCTTGTCCCACACAAACTCTTCTTTTGTCCATATTTTAGAAAACGTTTCTTTAGAGAGTAAAGTATACAGACTCCCAGAATCCACCAACATCTTAACCCCACACTTGTCTAAACTTATAACACAATGAGGTTTCTCCAATTTGTTTGTGCTTTTTCTGACAACATTGTCAATTGGTAGATGTGGATTGATATTAGATTGCATTGAAGTTTCACAAACATCTACACTCAACATTAATTCATGCACACTTTCACAAATATCATGCACCTCCTGTACCCGAGTGAATTGAGTTTTGGTTCTACAAACCTTAGCAAGGTGACCCTTCCTACCACAAACTCGACACGTAGCATTCCTGGCCATACACATGGTACTGGAAGCAATATGGCCAGGAGCACCGCAACAATAACATTTAACTACTCTAGTATCAAATCTTGGAGTTGCAGAAGGAATTTGCCCAGAACCACTTGATTTGTTAGACGAATGGAAACTCGTAACAGACTTCACTTTCTTAGTTTCATCGATAACTGCATGTACATCTGGTGCTTTCAAAACATGTTCCTTGGTTAACATTGAACTATTGCATTTGTCCATCTCCTTAATCCACAAATCCGTATGCTCTAATCCTTTAGCGATTTGAATAGCTTTGTCTAGTGAGGGATCTTTAATCAATAGTTTTTCTCTAACTCTCTTGTTATTTGTGCACCTTACTATTTGATCTCGTATCAGAGAATCACTCAAATCCCCAAATTTACATGTTAGCGAAAGCCCCCTTAACAAAGCAACATACGTTGCAATATCCTAATCTACTTTTTGAACACGACAAAAAAATTTATGTCTCTCTAAAACCGTGTTAATTTTAGTAATGAAACGAGTTTCGAGCATTTGTAATGTCATTTCATAAACATTATTTGGCTGACCAGCCCCCATTCCCAAAGAAATTTCCAGAAGATTTTCATACAAGCGTCTCCCTTCAACCCCCAAGTGATGAAGTAATATGGCTTGTCTGCGCACCGGACCATACTTGTCAGCACCAGTTGCCAACACGTAAGTAAGAAATAATTATTTCCACTCCTTCCATGGGATCGGAGGTTCACCAGGAGTAGCAAGAAACGTAGGTGGTGCAGACAAACTTTGATCAGCCATAGTCACTGATAAATGCACTTATATAGCAGGAAGTATAAACTATTGGTGTTACATGTAACTCCCCCCTATAAGCATTTAAGATTACCTGTAAGGAAAATATGGGTTAAATAAAATAATGAATTAATATAAAAAACTAAAATAATAACAATGAAATAACAAACTGGTAGCAATCCGCTTTGATTGTAGATAGTATGCTCAAGTTCAAGCAGATCGAAGAATTTCCATGGGTACAAATAGTTTTCTAAACAATCGAGCAATAAAATCCACTTTAAGATGGCCGCCAGAAAAAACAAAAGTCAAATCCAGCCCAAAGATTTAAGATGGCCGCCGCGATGCGTGGCTTTACGTCCTCTTTCGTTAGAAAGTTGCAGTCAAGATGAGGAACTCCGTGATGCAGTGCGCGAGAGGCAGTGCGCGAGGGCTAAAGCTTGTGAAGAATGCACATTGCAGCAGGCACGAGGAGTCCGCAAGGTGAGCGTGACTAACGGTTTGCTACTAACTTTTAGAGGATCAGTATTTCTTCAGCATTATGCTTTTGAAATTCATATTAAAACAGCGTAGCCTCATTTCAAACGCATCAGCGCTCGCAGCGTGACTTGGAGCGCAACTTCCACATATGCTTCCACGGGTATAAATATATTCTTGCGCGTTCACACTCCGCCTAGCGCTGACAGAGATATCGTTGAAATAAAGTTTAACAGCAGTCCAGCACAGCTTCACAGCTTTACGAGCTTTGCTATTAGGTAACAGTAGTTGCGGTTACTCACATTTGAGGAGAGCACATGACCAGCAAGTAGTAATCCAGGGGTGGAGGTAGTAGTAGACTGCTGTAAGGAAGTGGGTTTCTGTTGCAGTAACCCCCCCAATTTTTGCCAGACGACTGATGCACTTTGACTTCATGTGCCCTGGGTCCCTGCCAATCAGGTTCCCAGGGCCTGTGTTCTTTCCCCAAAACTGTACCCAATTGGCATCTCTGGCCACAGGTCAGCCCCTGGTAAATGGTACCACAGGTACCCAGGGCACTGTGACCAGGGAAGACCTCTAAGGGCTGCAGCACTTATTGTGCCACCCTTAGAGGTCCTGCACCTTTACACACACACACACTGCCTTTGCAGGCTGCGTGTTTTGGTGCAGAACAAAGTGAAGAGTCGACATGGCACACACCTCTGTGTGCCATGCCTACAACCCACTGCCCTGGCATAGGTCAGTCACCCCTCTAGCTGGGTGCACTATACCAGTGGTGAGGGTACAGGTGCATGAGCCCTGTACCCCTACAGTGTCTAAGTCCATTCTTAGACATTGTAAGTGCAGTGCTGCCATTAAGAGTATATGGTGCTGGGAGTTTGTCATTACGAACTCCACAGCACCATAATGGCCGCACTGAAAACTGGGAAGTTTGGTATCAAACTTCTCAGCACATTAAACCCACACTGATGCCAGTGTGGGATTTAATGAAAAATGCACACAGAGGGCATCTTAGAAGATGCCCCCTGAAACCTAGCCCACCTCTAGTGTCCAGGATGAGTGGCTGCTTCAGCTGCCACCACCAGACATGTTTCTGGACCCCTGGGTCGAGAGCCTGCTGCTCTCGGGGGCCTGAAACAATGCACATCCTGGGACGAGGTGCCAAGCCTCCTCCCCCAGGATGGGCAGGGTTCACGAAGGGGAAGCTTCAAAGGCATGCTGCCTTTGTGAGCCTCCCCAGACCATTTGCTGCTTTCATCAACTGGTCCCCACTGGTTCTACCCCCACTTTGGGCGGGAGAACCGGCGGGAAAAACAAGTGAGGGAAAGAGGTGTGCCCACCTCTGCCAACTCCACCCCTCAGGTAGGGGAGGTGAGGTGAAGCACAACTCTGAGTCCCCGCGATCTTGAGGATGGGGGGACCCAACCAACCAGGGACAGGCTCCTGCCCCCCTCCCACTGGAGGGTGGCACGATAGGGGGTGTACCCACCCCAGGGAAGGGACCCATTGGTCCCTGACCTCTACCTACCTGTAACGCCCCTAAATCTAGTATTTAGGGGGCCCCCTGAACCTTGCTTCCTCAGATCCAGCCTGATAACAAGAAGAAAAGAAGAAGGACGAAGAGCCGTGCAGAGCTAACAAGAGGACGACGCCCACTGACTTGGCCCCAGCCCTACAGGCCTGTCTCCCCTCGAACCTGCGAAATCCCGGTGTGTCCTGCAGCCAGCAACCTCAAAAACCCCGGAGGACCTGCCTGCCTTCACTTCCAAGACTGCTTCTCCCGTGAACACCGGACTTGTTCAAACTGCAGCTTCTGGCTCCGGCCGGATACCGCGAATCCAGCCCACTCTGCACCCGCCGAACCCGGCCCGAGCTCGAGTGGAAAAACACCACGAGGAGGTCACCCGGCGATCCTGACCCGAGATCCGGCGACTCCTGACCTACCTCAAGCCTCCAGACGACGCCAGCAGCCTCAATCCAGAGGATCCCCTCTACCGCGACCAGAGCGGGTAAGACTTTCCGACGTCCGAAGGCACCCCTGCACCCGACGCCCCACGGCCTTGTGTGCCCAAACCAACGGTGCCTAACCAACCCAAGACATCCCAACTTACCCCTCGAAGTGGTGGTCGCACCCAGAAGATCCTCGCCCTTGAGCCTGCAGTGTTTCTTCTAACTGGAGGTTCCCCATTGAAAACAACAGGGCACCCAACCTCAAAACAGCACCCTGCACCCGGCCGCCCTAGTGGCGCTGAGGGTGCACCTTTGGTGCTAATTTGGTTCCCTATTTGCCCTGACCTAAACCCTAGGAGCTTTGCTCCCACAACCCAGTGGCCTGCTTGCCAGCAGCCACCAACCGGAGACCCACTATCCTCCATAGGATAACATTGGGCCTCAACACTGCACCCGGCCGCCCTAGTGCCGCTGAGGGTGCAACAACAGTGCATCACTGACCCTGGGGGACCCCCGAGTCTAACCCCAGAACCTTAACTCCCACAGTCGATTACAAACCTGTTTTTCCTCCATAGGATAACATTGACACTTTTTCTCCAAAAAGCTTCTAAGTGTGGAGTTTTGAAATCTAAAAGTATTCTTTAAAAATCGCACAAATAACCAAAACGTGTTAACTTACCTGTTTGCAGGAAATGTCCCAGTGCTGAATCTAGGTATCCAGCACTGAGTTAGAAAAGTAACGTGAAAAGTAACTTACCTGCAATTTACTGGAAAAGCCTATTCATTTCAATGTACTGCTCCAAAAAGTTTCTAAGTGTGGAGTTTTGAAATCTGAAAATATTCTTTAAAAATCGCACGAATAACCAAAACGTATTTACTTACCTGTTTGCAGGAAATGTCCCAGTGCTGAATCTAGGTATCCAGTGTTACAGCAAACAAATGATGGACGGAATGCTGACAATGCAAACATTCTCCCCCAGTCAAAAGATCTGGGTTAAATCCATCGTTCTTTTGCCCACTACGCCACCCCAGTTTGGACCCAGCCATATGCAAATCAGTCTTGACCCTGTGCCCCATGGGAACAGTCCAGACCGAACTGCCAGGCCAGGTACTCCCTGGACCGGAAACAAGCATCCTGGGACCGGTTTCAGGGTATGTCACCCTTCTTCAGCCAGGCTAGCTTGAATCCAGTGGCGCAGTGAGCAAGGGACCCACGTCTGGGCATACCCATCCCACTTAGGGCGAAAAGTGTTACAGCAAACAAATGATGGACGGAATGCTGACAATGCAAACATTCTCCCCCAGTCAAAAGATCTGGGTTAAATCCATCGTTCTTTTGCCCACTACGCCACCCCAGTTTGGACCCAGCCGTATGCAAATCAGTCTTGACCCTGTGCCCCATGGGAACAGTCCAGACCGAACTGCCAGGCCAGGTCCTCCCTGGACCGGAAACAAGCATCCTGGGACGGGTTTCAGGGTATGTCACCCTTCTTCAGCCAGGCTAGCTTGAATCCAGTGGCGCAGTGAGCAAGGTATCCAGCACTGAGTTAGAAAAGTAACGTAAAAAGTAACTTACCTGTAATTTACTGAAAATGTCTATTCATTTCAATGTACTGTATTTGCTAAGTGTTGCAACCTACTGCATGCCCTGTAAATCAAACAAAGTACAATTCCTATTGCATTTTCAAACTGTTCTACCATCAGCAACTTATTACTGTCAAGTATTTTATGCTTACCTGTGCCAGGCTTGCTTGGTTCTAAAAATAAAACAGTATATTTTTATACAAAAACAATTGGCCTTGAGTTCAGTTCTTGAGTGTGTGAATTCATTTGCTGACTGAGTGTGTACATCAAAGGCTTAACACTGTCCTCTGATACTGCCTTACTGCTCGACCACTCTACCACAAATAGAGAGTAAGGTTCTATCTAACTTTAACCTCTGCCTACCTCTTGGGTCACTTGGACTCTATACACACTATACCTCATTTTGGTGTAGTATATATAGAGCCAGTTTCTTACAACTGCCCCCTGCGCAGTATAGGTACGTCAAATCGTCGACAATGAAAAGATGATATCCAATAAAAGTAGAGTTCATGTACTATCTTTATTTAGTACAGGACAAAGCAAAGTACCTCCAGCTTGCTCTCCAGCTTCACAGCTCTAACCACGCTTCATCTTCAAAGCATAAGATTCCACCCATCCAGATGGTTCCACATTCCATCTAGAAATGAAGACAGCTCTACAAGAAGGCTATAAAAGGGTTCTAGTGGCAGAGCCCAGAAATAATTTGCCTCCAGGTTTAAGGGCAAATAACTCATAACAGAGACTTCATAACATTTTAAAAGTACTCATGTGGCATGGAAGAGATTGTTCTCATTTTTGTAAAGATCAGGCTTCATCATTATTTGTTTTAGAAGAGGAGAGTAATATTTGTGAGAGAAATGCCCCATGACGTTCCATAAAAGAGCTGGAATTTGGTTCAGCCGGGATTCTTAGGTGGACTCTCAAGGACCTTCCTCCGTGTGTCAGCCATTTGAAGGTTCGTAGGGTGGTACGGCATGCCACAGCTGAACATAGGGTCCTATTGTGAGCAAGTCTTTTACTCCAGCAGGACTTGTGGACAGTGCAGAGGACTTTGAACTGGGATCCAGTGAAATATATATAAAGTGTTTTTGTTTTCATGGGCCTGTAAATTTAAACATAATGTGGGCTACTCCAGATAATCTGAAGCCTGAGATTCTTAAGGAGTCTGATGCAAACAATATTGCATTAGTCCAGGCGAGACATCTCAACAGTTCTTATAAGCTCCACCCAATGCTCACTACAAAATAATTAAAGGATTCATCGCAGGAAGGAGAGAACCAACTTGATGCCTTTTATAACTGCACTGATTATGGAAGAGACAGGAAAAGACATTTCTGAGACCCAGGTTTTTTGTTTAGTGCAGAACTACACTAGGGGGGCAATCCAAGTGTTGAGCAGGACACTGGTCCACCTAGCACCATGATCTCATTTTTTGCCCCACTAAAGTTTAAAATCTCTCTTTCATTAAGTGAATGCTTAGACAGGTGGTGATATTATTCTGATTTGTTGGGCTGCTTTCCAGCTGGAAAAGAATTGGGTAGTAGTCGGCATACCTCTGAATGTAAAATCTTATGCTTTTTTGTGCAAGTGGATACATGCATACCATGAAGAGCAGACAGGACTTGGAGGACCCCTGTGATAAGCAAGTAACAGCACGTGACTAGGATCTCATTAACCTAAACCTAACTTGTTGGCTTCATTTTAAGAGGACGAATTAAATACATTCCAGAGCAGATCCAGGATCTCCAGCCAATTGTCATAGGCCCTTAGAACCGCAGGCCCCTGAGAGGTCGAAGAGTAAGAGAACCAAGGTGAGCAATATTTCCTCTGTAATGATATCAAAGGCAGTTACAGTGCCCATGACTCATCCAAAGCCAGAATGGTGGTCATGCAGGATGGGGTTTACTTCCAGGTGCTCTTAGATCTACACAGGGGTAGAAGCATGTCAATGAAAGGATAAGGCCAGGGAATACCGGAATTAGAAACCTAACCAAAGGAAGAACAGGGATTCCACTGAACATGTGTGAAAAACCCTCTTTCCAGAAAGAAAAATTATTTTCTAGAGTCCCCTCACCCACCAGGGTTACCCCTAGGTGGCATGCTTCATCACTGGGGTCCTCTCAATCCGCTGTGGATTGAGGCGTGCTGCGACTTGCGAACTACATAGGAGCACTTCGTTTTTGGAAAATGTGTGTGGTGCAGTGATCTAGAGTGGGAAAAATAGATTAAAAATACCTAGCGAGCTAATATTTTTTTCCTGCTCCTAGTCGGTATGTTTTAAAATCAGGGGTAATACTAGGGAAAGACCTAACTGTAATGAGAATGGAGTCCCTAGTACTGGGTCGACATGTTGCGAGCTTTCCCCTAAAGCTCTTCTTCAGGACCACACGAGGGCCAGCCCCGTGCGTACCACTCCTAAAGAATCCTGTGAATAGGAAACAATGGGGTGCACACCTAATGTGTGTTCACCTGATACTAAATACATACGGTTGTACACTGACACACTGTACTTTTGTTTAGGCAGAAATATGCCTCATGATCTGCAGGGGTAGAGGGGCTTGTAGTCACACCTTCGTCAAAGCACTCCTCTCGGAAAATGACCTGATGGCACCCCTGGAGACCACATCTTGATGCGAGAGGAGTGCTTTGACGAAGGTGGGACTACAAGCCCCTCTACCCTTGCAGATCATGAGGCCTATTTCTGCCTAAACAAAAATACAGTGTGTCAGTGTACCACCGTATGTATTTAGTATCAGGTGAACACACATTAGGTGTGCACCCCATTGTTTCCTATTCACAGGATTCTTTAGGAGTGGTACGCACGGGGCTGGCCCTCGTGTGGTCCTGAAGAAGAGCTTTAGGGGAAAGCTCGAAACATGTCGACCCAGTACTAGGGACTCCATTCTCATTACAGTTAGGTCTTTCCCTAGTATTACCCCTGATTTTAAAACATACCGACTAGGAGCAGGAAAAAAATATTAGCTCGCTAGGTATTTTTAATCTATTTTTCCCACTCTAGATCACTGCACCACACATATTTTCCAAAAACTAAGTGCTCCTAGGTAGTTCGCAAGTCGCAGCACGCCTCAATCCACAGCGGATTGAGAGGACCCCAATGATGAAGCATGCCACCTAGGGGTAACCCTGGTGGGTGAGGGGACTCTAGAAAATAATTTTTCTTTCTGGAAAGAGGGTTTTTCACACATGTTCAGTGGAATCCCTGTTCTTCCTATGGTTAGGTTTCTAATTCCGGATGTTGTGGAACTGCATTCAGTAAGGAGGGTGAACCTAACCTTAACCTCTACACCGCTCCCCATTTTTTGATTGCGCTCGAGATATATTACCAGATGATCACTACAGTCCTACATCCGCATCAAAGCGTGCATTAAGAGCATTATCACACAAAGTCACAATTGAATATGTCAGTGATTAAACATAAAAAAAAACTAAAAAAACTTTGCAGCATTAGGGAGCATTATCTGGTTTGTTTTGAAGGCATTCATAGTGACCAACTCCTCATCCATGCTAAAGATCTCCCTTGCTAAATATTTTCATGTCGCTGGGAAACCTAGACGCAAGGTCGAACTTTTCATTTAATATATCATTACATTATGGGAGTAGTAGTCTCAATTAATTTTATCTGTTCAGTTGAAGTTGAATCCAAGCAACATGGGTCCGTGAGTAACCCTAAATAAAGAAACAAACTGTAATTTGGGAACAACCAAGACAGAGTCTGAAGCACAATGATGGAGCCTTACATTTTCCCAATGACACCTACAGAACTGAGGAATATTTTTTGGGGAGGCAGGAACATCAGGGTCTCTCTCCTAAGTAGGAAGAGTCGGCATCTATGCAAATGTTTGACTTCCGAGATATGACCTTTTTTTGAAAAGCGGTAAAAATATGATAAGTCAGTGAATGTTAGTATGAAAAGCCAAGCTCATTTTGGCCATAGGAAGTCAGCTTCTGATAAGGCACATTCCAGATTCACAAAACCATCTCGACAGCCAGCCCTGACAGATATCAGTTCACTGATTCTATAGTTCTGGGTTCTACTGTTGAGAGCACTTAAAGACACCGTAAGCCACACAATTTACGTTTTACAATTGTTCATTTTCACTCAATCAAACACAGCTATGGAGTAGTATATTCTATACAAAATGTCTAATTGGATAAACCTAAAACCTGCCCTACTAACCACCTCCTTGAGATACGGCAGAGGCTACTGGTAGTCTTCATCATCAAGATCCTCAAAATCCATTTCTCCCTTGGCTTTCAATTTTGCCAAAGAATGTACAGCATTACTTGCCAGCATTTTATACTTCATTGGAACTGCTTTAGATATTAGGTGTGCAGCTTGTAGGCGATTCTCCAAATATGCTCAATTTGAAAGACCGTTCTCCAGTGTAGCAAAATTAGAGATACTTGAAAAATTGTGTCCTAGACAAGTCAAGATCCAGACTCATTGCAGAAAAAAACAAAATTGCATCCTTCCCCTATCTATTTCTCAGTCTGGAAATGCCAAAGAAATCCCACTCCTTAAACCCCGAAAGGTTTCTGATTTCTTTCCTGGATTTTCCAACCCACAGTAGGGTTTCTCCGGTAAGTTTCCCCTTCCAACCAATGACTGCTCTGGGTACTCTCCATGCCTGTATAACCACAGCCATTGGAAAAGACAAAGGGCATTCCATCTTCCCATATAAATATAATGCAGTAATCCCATATCACCCATCCTATATCTATCCATTCACAATGAAGATTTATCCTATACCTTAAAGGCCCTTTCATTAACCACTATCAGCTGTGCTGTCAGGTAGTAAATAGACAGATTAGAGAGAGTCCCTTCCTCAAACAGCCGGCTACATAAAGTATGCAGTGAGATCCAACAGGAACCATTCATGCATAGCAAATTATGAGGAATTGCCTACATTCCTTTAAAAAAAAAAAAAAAAAACTATCTGCGACCTGGAATGGCACCTAGAGATCTCAACCACGCCAAAAAGTACTGATCTTCACAGCAGAGATCACGCTACCTAGTCTCTTAATAAAAGGAGTGGAGAAGTACCTCTAAATTATAATGTAGGGGCGTGGCCAAGATGGCGACTGAGTAGGACGTGCCTGCTCGTCGCTCCGGCTTCGTAAATGGGCCCCGGCCTTAGCCTTGAGTAGCTGTGCCATTAATCTATACCTATATGGCCCTGAGGTGATTCCGGATGCCGTAGAGACCCGTCCGACTGGTCTGAACGACAGCAGAGGCTCTTCGCCGCGGTGTCGCGGGTCGGAGAGGTGCCGCCGGGGAAGGGGCCTAGGCGTAGCAGGAATAAGCCAAGCCACGACGGAACCACGCAGCAGAGAGTCTTAGTGCCTCGGCGGCCAAAAGAAGCTGGGAAGGCCCGAAAGACAGCGAGGGCACAGAGAGGGACCCGAGGAGGCCCCCCGCAGATGACTGAAAGCTGCGGCAGGCCGGAGGGCGCGGCGAAGGGGCCCGGCACTGCCCGGGGCACACCACCGAGACACGACTGCACTAAGGGCAGCCCGGACGGGTCGGGACTGTGGCCCTTAAAGCAGGAGCCCCGAGGAACGGCCAGACGCCGTGAAGATATGACCGCCTGGTCCGAACGACGGCTGCAGCTCCTCACAACGGGCCGGAAAGGTGCTGCCGGGGGACCGGCCTGGGCGAGGCTGGATTAGGCCGAGCAGCAGCGGAGTCATGCAATAGAGCACATCGGTTCCTCTGTGGCTAACAGACACTGGGAAGGCCCAAGGGACAGCGTGGGCTCAGGTGGAGACCCGAAGACAGCCCCCCGTGGATGCCCGGATAGCGGCGGCAGGACGGAAGGCACGGCGGAGGGGCTCGGCCCCGCCCGGGGCATGCCGCCGAGAAACAGCCGTGCCGAGACCGGCCCAATCGGAGCAGTGGCCCTTGAAGCAGGAGCTCCGAAAAGAATACTGACGTGGCCCCCCGTCCCGGCTCACACGACCCACCCAGGTGAGCGGGCAATCCCGAGTGGGGGCACCGAGGGAGATCAGGCAGTTAGGCCCTGGGACGCAGCGGCCAGGATTGGGCAGAAACGGAGCAGCGGTAGGCGCCCGCGTGGAAGGTCGGTTCGCTAGGCGCTTCACGTTCATAACTGAGCGCATAGTCTTCAGCGCACGAGGTTAGCCACGGTCTGAAGGCGAGACAAGTGGTATAAAGGATTCCACCTTCATCGCGGATTAGGGGGGGCCGCAACCGACCTAGAACGGTGACGAGCAGCACAACTGTTAAGAGGAACAGAGAAATTGCCAGCTCCCCCCCCCCTTCATTTAGCTACTACTAGGTCAGCTTATATCAAGAGAGCTTGAGGACAGATAGACGCGATCCTAGGGCCTGCCAGCACGCGCTCACAGCTGCAGGGGCCGACAAAGAAAGCCTCTACCCACAGGAGGGTCCAGGGGACAAAGCAGTGACAATGGACCCCTGGATATAAAAGGGCGGGTTGCATAAAGACGTCGTGGTCCAGCAATCGCAACAGGTGGGACATATTTAAGGAGGGCCAATTAGGGATATAGTGGAGCACACACCCGGAGGTGGCCTTGAGTACCCGCAAAGACACTGAACCCCCTAGACGACTCAGGAGCACGGAAATAATCTCAAATAAGCCCCTCAAGGCGAGGTATCTTCTGTAACGTCAGGTACCTTCGCCCTCCCCTGGGGGTAGCAATAACTTTCTGTCCTAGGTCTGTTTCCCGGAGAGAGGCGTCACCAGGACCCCAAAAATCATGGCGACCGCTAAGGGGGGGAAGAATCTGCCAAGGAAATGCTACTTAAAAACCCCGGCAACAAACTCAGCCGAATCTGCTGAAACAACGGATAATGGAGACACAGATGCCCCACTCACTCGTGCATTTGAGACTTTGTTTGCATCTTTGAGAGAAGACTTAAAACAGATGAAGACGGAAATTGCACAGGAAATCAGAGAGGTACGGAGGGACGTAGACTCACTGGGGGACAGAGTGGACACACTGGAAACTCAAAGCTCCCGTAGGGTTGAAGAGATCGAACTCCTTCAACAAGAGGTACTTCGCCTAAAAGATCAACACCTAGACCTTCAAGCCCATGCAGAGGACGTAGAGAACCGTTCTCAACGTAATAACATTCGCATTCACAATATTCCACGCGGAGCAGATGGTCAGAACATCGCAGATTATGTGGTGGGTCTGTTTAGGTCAATCCTGGGCGACTCAGAGGATCTAGAGATTAAGTTAGATCGTACACACTGAGTGGGCCCTGGGAGACCCTCTCCAGCACCTCCTCTAGATATTTTAACTTGTGTGCATGATTTCCAGTTGAAAGAGAGAATACTGCACAAAGCCAGAGACTGCTACCCACTACAATACCAGGGACACGACCTCTCCTTTTTCAGGATCTGGCAACATCCACCCTTCAAAAGAGAAGAGCTTTCCGGCCCATCACCATGCGCCTTCGGGAAGCCAAGATCCCATACTCATGGGGTCACCCGTTCCACCTTATCTTCCGTCTTAACGGGAGGATTCAGCAGGTTCGCACGATTAGGGACGCACGCCAACTTCTGAACATTCCAGATGACTCGGAGGCAGGCCTACCGTGGCCCACGGAATCCAGCACAAGTAGGGGAGCAAGTGCTTGGAAGACTGTGGGAACATAACCCCTGAAGTCACGTCCCGACCCAGACACAATAGTGAAAGAAAGGCAAGCTGTCTTGGCGTCTTTGGGGGAGGTCTCTACCGGCCCAGCGTGAGCCTGCCGGGAACAGGACCCAGATTTCACTCTCACCCCAGATCCTTCAGAATCATCTGGTACATTCATGTCTTAGTACTTGGCCGGGGCCCGGGCAGAGCGGAGCGGTTTACACCGGAGCTCTTCCACCTCCTCCCTGTTGGAATGCAATACCAGGACATTGACGATCTCTTTTGTGTTGTTTTGGTTAAACTGTTGTATAAGTTGGGGTTGATGTTTAGTTTGGGGCTCTCCTCCCGCCTCTCAAGCGCCGCTGATATTAACTCATCAAGCATTATATGCATTAAAACGCACCATGTTAGCTCATACTCCCCATCTCATACTCCCCATCTAAGGGGACCGCATCGCAACTCCATAGCTTACCTCCAGGAGTGTCGTAATGTCCCAACCCATTAGGATATTGACTCTAAATGCCAAGGGGCTGAATAATCCCATTAAACACAGGGCCATACTGTCGTATCTCGAACGCTCTGATGCCCACATTTGTCTGCTACTGGAGACTCATCTTCTGGCAGGAGACACGCACAGAATGCGCACTCACGCTTTCCCACAGCAATTTTTCTCCTCCCTCCACACAAAAAAGGCAGGGGTGGCTATCCTGCTGTCTAATAAATTCCCTGGGAAGATGGGAACTAAACAAGCCGAGCAAAGGGGACGGTTTTTAGCGTACACATTCTCTATTGGTTCACACACGTTTACTAAGGGACCCGTTTATGCCCCTAATGAAGGTCAAGAAGAATATCTATCGAAAGTAGTGCAAGAAATAAGCACATTCCAGGATAGGGCGAATAGGTATTCAACCACGAACCTTGTAGGACCATTCTGCGGTCACCCTCACACTCTCACTGCCGCTGGGCCCTATCGATCCCCGCTCTTGGCGCCTACGAGACATGCTGTTACACAGACCAGAGGTGGTTAAACAAATCTCAAAAGCCCTGCAAGATTATTTGGCAGTAAACGATAATCCTGAGACCCCAATAGCAACTCTCTGGGAAGCCTTGAAGGTTGTGGTAAGGGGTGAATTTATTGCAATCACTGCTTCGGACAACAAAACACGCAGGGAAAAGAGAGAGCAGTTGACGCAGCAGACATAGGAGCTTGAGCGCATACACCAGAGGACAGGGGCACCGCGGGTTTGGAGACAATTGGAGGCAACGCGTGCCCAGTTAGCAGCGCTTGACCTTGATAGAGCAGAATATGCGGCACTTCGACTCCGCCATAATTTTTACACAGGAGGAGATAGATCAGGGACACTGTTAGCCCACAGACTACGAATGCAACGGCAGTCGGCCGCTGTTGACTCCGTGATAGCCCAAACTGGGGAGGAGGCGATTACGGACCGTGACATTGCTGAAACCTTCCGGCAGTTCTATGCAGAGCTATATACCGCACAAGACCTTTCTCCGCAGGCCTAGACACAGTATCTTCAGAGTGTCCCCACATCTACAATCACCTCTGACCAAGCAGGGGAGTTGGAAGCACCGATTAGAATTGAGGAAGTCATTTCTGCTATTGCCGGGTTCAAACCATTAAAGTCCCCGGGGCCAGACAGCTTCTCAGCTGCATTTTATAAAACCTTTTGTCCCACTTTAGCCCCCATCCTCACTAGAGTATATAATGCTGTAGGCACATCATCCAATCTTCCTCACTCAATGCTGAGAGCGTCTGTGAGCGTGATCCCCAAAGCTGGGAAAGACAAAAGGCAGTGTGCTTCATACAGGCCCATCTCCCTCCTTAATATTGATTTTAAAATGTTCACGGGGGTCCTCGCGTCGTGACTATCGCCACTATTGGCGGGTTTGATTGACCCGGATCAAGCGGGTTTTGTACCAGGTCGCCAATGCGCAGATAACACCAAACGCATATTACATAACATATAATTGACAAAGCACAGCGCTTTGATACGGAGCGCTTGATTCTGTCAATGGACGCTGAGAAAGAGTTCAACAGAGTCAATTGGGAGGACCTAAAGGCCACGCTGCAACATTTTGGATTCCCAGAGAGGTTCATTGCGTGGGTCTTCAGTAGCTACACTGAACCAGTGGCCACAGTCCGAGTTAACGGCTGCACCTCCTCCCCGTTTCCCATACGGAGAGGGACTCGCCAAGGTTGCCCTCTCTCCCCATTGCTGTTTGCCTGGTATATGGAGCCAATGGCTCAACGCATTAGAGACAATCCACTTATCTCAGGCATTCGCTTTGGAGGGGATACACACAGTCTATATGCAGACGACGTGATAGTGACACTGGGAAACCCCCTGATATCAGTCCCGGCTGTACTGTCGGAACTTGAACACTTTTCCAGTGTTGCGGGATTTAAAATAAATATACATAAATCGCAAGCTCTCAATATTGCCTTAAAACCCCCCACATTTAGTTTTTTAAAAGACACACTTCTCATACAGTGGGCTACAGTGGCTATTCCCTACTTGGGAATACAACTATCAGCATTAATACAAGATACTATAACACTAATTATTCTGCCCTACTTCGCCGAGTCAGAGAAGACTTACGCCGCTGGAGACCACACACTCTGTCCTGGCTCGGTCGGATAGCATCCATAACAAGCATTGGCATAGCCAATAGGTCTCGCCTTTGGGGACCTTATAAGTGTTTAGCCATGCAACAGTTGATGTTGTTGCACCAAGGATATTGTGCTGGATAACTAAATACTTTTAAGGTCCCAAAGGCGAGACCTATTGGCTAATGCTGAATTGTCACACTTGTAGCAGTGTGATGATTTGTAGTTGTGTTGGTACTGTCATTGGCCGCGCTGGCGGGGTATTGCAAGCTGCAGTGGGCTCCTGATGAGAGCCCAGGCACTTATCTCTTTTACAAATTAAGCACTGGTGTGGTAGAAGTCATGTGCTCTGCTCTCAATGCCGCACTCTGAGTTGGCATGCAATGGCAGAGGAGGCAGACGACGTTGAGTTATCTTGGGTAAATTGGCCCAGGAGCAGAGGAGAGTAAAGGTTCGGTTGGGAGTGAGGGCAGAGTGAAAGGAGGCGCCATGAGAGCAGTGGAGTGGAGTAGGTGACAGAGGACAGGTGGAAGGGGACAGTGGTGGCAGGGATCAAAAGGGGGGACGGATTTAGAATGGTCAGAAAAGAGGCTTACTGAACAGGTCGTGGGGAGGTGGAATGAAGCTCGAAGTGCATTCTGGGTCCGGGTGGAAGAAGGGGACAGGGAGGAGTAGAGGAGTTTCCCCATGGTAAAAGTAACAAGCATTTGCAATGCAATAGGTCTTGCATTCCTGAAAGTTTGAGCTATTGGCGTTGCATTATTATTTGCAATGCCAATAGCTCAAACATTCATAATGCGAGACCTATTGCATTGCAAATGCTTTGCAGAGGCGGTACATATACGCCAGTTTCTTTTGCGCACTTAGGGACTCCATCCAATATGCCATGAAAAACTGTGAGGTTTCCACTCGAGCTCCGACTCATTCCCGGCACTTACGCACATTTCTCGCAGGCTCGTCATCATTGCATCTCTTCAGACATTTCTATATGGGTCAAGGAGGCTGCAGGTGCTGTGCCTCAAAAGTAGAGGTGTAAGCGAGATCCTGCTGTGTGTCTAGATTTACTGGACATTTACTTTGTTCCTTTATTACAGTGGAGAGAGATTTTGCTCAATTAAGTATTGAAATATTTAAAAAACATTCATGTGGGCTGTGTTAACGATTCTTTCAGCTTGCATGAAGTTATTTCTTGAGAACACACTCGTCAATTTCTCATGTACATTCAGTGGCCCATAAGCTATTTTGGCACTTTGAGCAATTTATCCATCAATCTACCAATGAAATATGAGGCTGTGCCCCCATTTAATTTTTATAGATTAGTCCATTATTGATTAATGTTAGTAAGGGCGCGCCTTTCTTCTTAAATGAGCGTGGCATTAGAATAGGACTGTGATTAGATTTCATTACTGTTTGTCTCTTCTCGCAGGATATATGTTGACAGGAGCCATTCCTATCGCCTAATTAGACTCCTGTGCTACAGGAGTGGATTTACTGGGAAGTTTATAAAATCCTTGTATGAAACAGACTGTTTTATGGTCTAATTCTTGGTATTGACTGATCCTCCCTTTATCACTGGCACTGCATATAATTCTTGTCACTCACCTTTTTACTTTGCACTGCGTCACCTCATTAGTACCTGTATACATTTGATATTATACCTACAAAGCTATTAAAAAAGAATACATATAGTTGTTGAGATTTTCCTTTCGTTCATATTTTCTAGTGCTATTTTTGCATTTGTGGGCTGATAACTGATTGAGTCGTGTTGCAGTGATGACTGGCTGATATCTGGAATGGTATCCATGTTAGATCAATGTGCTATGCATTACTAAATGAATCCTGGTAAACCAGAGTTTCTATTTTATTACTGTACCCAGGTTCCCTTGGATAAAGGGATAGTCCAGGTGTATTATTTCAGCTAATATTAAAGCTTCACCTGATAGTTGAAAGCAAAAGAATGCAGGAGGGACAACCAGAAACAGTGCGATAATTCTTAGATTAACCTGTATTTTGTCTCTGAAGTGCTCCCCAGACTAGAACAAGACAAGAAGGGCTGGGCGAGAAGGGAGGGGGAATGCCAGCAGCAGAGGAGCTTCATCAAAGCTGCCGAAAAGGGAGGGGGAGAAGGGAGGAGGGATTGCGAAGCAGGCTGGCAAATGGTGTGCGATGTGCGCACACCATGACGAGAGAGGAAAGCCATATGGCGCCTCTGCTCGTCATTGTGCGCGTAACCGCACACTCGATGCCAGCCAAAAAGAGTGGTTGCATTTCTGCAACCACACTACAAAATGTCTCGCTCAGAGCCAGCGCTGAAGCGCTGGCTTTCAGAGCGAGACCTAAAAATGACTATACTGCCTAATATTCTATTCCTCTTCCAGACTCTCCCGTTAGAACCACGCAAAGGCATGTTGCGTACGCTACAGCAAGAGATAGAATCCTTCATCTGGGCAGGCAAGAGACCTAGAATGCGACGCGATCTGAGTTACAGACTTCCGGAGAAGGGGGCCTGGGGATCCCAAATCTGCAGGATTATTATTGGGCGACCCAGATTAAGACATTTGTGGAGTGGTCACGCCCAGAGTCTGAAAAGCACTGGCTTTTTATAGATAGAGCTTTAGCCGGATGACTGCTTTGGCAAATACCATTCTTAACAAAGGCATCTAGACCTAAAAATCTTTACTGCTCGCTCGTGCGTAACGAGAGTTCCTCTCCTAGCCTGGGACAGAATAGCAGATAAAAGGAATCTCACTTCCTTTCCGTCTCCTATAACACCCATTGTAGACAATACCTCCTTCTCCCCGGGATTGGACGTAAAGTCCTGCACACGGTGGACTGAAGAGTGATGCAGATCAATCGGGCATCTCTTTGATGAGTCAAGTCCGCTCTCTTTCGAGGATCTTCGCAGTCAGCAGGGACTCCCCGAATCAGAACGCTTCCACTATCAACAGATAAGGCACTGGGTTAAGCATCCGACCATCCGCCCACTGGCGCAGCGCCATCTCACTGCTTTTGAGAAATGGCTACTTTCTAAAACAGATGATCTACATCTCACATCACAGTTATATGGCTTAATCAGGCAAGCCCCAACACCCCATAAGACACTGAGTCAGAAAAGATGGGAACTAGAATTAGAAAGGGCCCTCACACAGACGGAATGGGAAGACATTTACTACAGGGCTAAGCATACGGCGCGCAACATGGCCAGTGTCGAAACAGCCACCAAAATAGCAACATACTGGTACTACAACCCTGTTCGTCTTCACAAAAGCAACCCAGCAAAAGATCCCTTATGTTGGCGAGGGTGTGGTATGCAGGACACCTTAACTCACATACTATGGGATTGTCCTCAGTTGCAGCCCTACTGGGCGCAGATACTGCGTGACATAGATACACATTTCGACACTGAACTACCCCGATTCCCAGCATATATCATCTTGGGGTCACCAAACGCCCTCACGTTCCCTCTCAAATCGCAAAACGGCCACCAAGTTGCACTAGCTCTGGGGGCGTCGCTCCAAAACATTCTCACACTGGGGATCTATTCGCATACCTAGTTATACCGGCTGGCTACATCGCATGTGGTACACTTTGGGTATGGAAAGGATCTCCCTTTCGCTGGCTGATAAGAGTGCCTCATTCCCCAAATTGTGGGAACCCTTTCTATCGCTGCTATCTTCTGAGTTCAACGAAGTTACATGCCCCAAATACTTGAGGTTGTTGCGTCTTACCAGACAGATGCCTGACTGCTCTCATGGCGTTACATCATGAGTATTGACACGCTTGGTGATCGGGGGCGTGATGGGAGGAGGGGGGGGGAGGCTTTTCTTTTGTGGGGCGGGGGGCTGATGTTGGAGTTATCCTTATCTCTATAGCTGCCCTCGCATTGTGAAGGGTTAAGATGCACTATTGATGTAATGTTGATTATTTGAGATATGTGTAAAACTCAATAAAGAAACTTTAAACATAAATTATAATGTAAAATCTTGTTTCATCTCTAGTGATATATGTACCAAAATATGGGAATCCTTCAGTTTCGATCTGGAATGGTGGGCAGTCATTTACTGGGTATAAAACAGATTTCACTCAACAATTCTTGAAAACAGAAAATTTGCCAAATATATGAAAGATCTCAAACAGCCATCTGACATTATTATCCGGGACTCAATCCGTTTTGAGCAAAGAGAGAACAAGTTTCCAAAGTAGAATTTGCGAATGACTTCACCCCTATCCAATTTGAAGTAAAAGATGGACACCCTGTTACAGGTCAACAAGGCCTCGGAGAACAGGTGTGCAAAGTTGGACAAAGTCCTGAGACGCAACAAGTTAAAAGTGACAGGCCTTACCAGACGAATGAAGGAGACGATCTGGCAAACTTCATCTCAAGATGCATCCAAGATTTGCTAGAACTGAAGGTGAAGGATAATCCAATAAATACAGAAAAATACCACAGGAACAAGTCTTTAAAGTCTGAAAATCCCAAACATCCTACGTGGGTTTGATGGTAACCTTCCGAGTTTCTAACACTTGAGATCAAAAACCATGATTGCAGAAAAAAGCAACACAGAATACAAGCAGCACATGAGCTTGTCTTTTCTAGATTTGGTGCCCAAACTAGAAAACCCGCAAAACATTCCTGAAAATAGTTACAAACACCCTCCCACTGAAAAAATCCATCCAAAATAGCTATTTACGGTGTGTATGTACTGGGTAACTTTTATTTATATACACAAGAGCACTGATCTTTAGACAGGAGCTGGGAGGAATAATGTATGGGTGGTTGGGTCCTATTTTGGATTTATGAATGGGTGTGCAAGGACGGACGAAAGCTTAGGTGTACAAGAACAAATGAAGAATTCGGAGAGTGAGGCACAGCGGTCTCTAGCCAGAGCTAAAACAAGTGTTTGAAATCAAGACCAACTAGTCTCATCTACAAAAGGGCAGCGTTCATAAAACTGTCAAAACCAAATCTGATGGAGTATCAAATGCACACTAATTAGCTTTCTAACTGTAAATGGGGCAAGATTTTGGGGAAACCGTTTTAAAATGAACAGTAATAGCTTCCAAGAATCTTAACAACACTCACAATACTTTTTCAGGTCCACACTTCTTTAAAAATGAAGGCTTGCTAATATTTAATTTGGAATTCAACTCTCCTTCTGTTAAATCCCTAAACTATATAATTTAAATTAAACTTCTAAACGAGCTGCAGGTTTTCTAGCCTAAAAATAAATAGAACATGTCATCATCAGCAAGACATTCAATTGTGATTTTGTTAGATATTGCTCTAAAGGCAAGCTTTGATGTGGATGCAGGACTGTAGTAAACATTAACTGTGATAGGCTGAGGTGTGTGGGACATGGTGATGAACTGTGATCTGCAAAGTCAACCAGTGGCGAAGAAGTAATGAGAATGGCTTCCTACTGACAGCCTTATTAACGATGGCCGTCAGGAATACAAGAGATGAGTGGGAGGGCTAAGTTTGCTGTAAAGAAAGGCTGTTAAGAAAAGACTACGGGCCAGATTATATAAGGGATGAAAGCTACCTCCTCACTAAGCAATTCTGTGGGGACTGGAGAAGAGTTTTACCATAAAGAAACTCCTGCTGGAGAAAGTCACTGACTCAGCTTGTGGCCAAGGTCCTACTTGCTATGCAACTATGATCATACCCCTGGACACTTGGCGGTACTAATCTTGATTCTGTGATAAGTAGCCAAAAATGACTAGGCAAACACTGCCCACATTTATACCAGCGTTCCTCTGATCTAAATTGTTCTGTATTTGCAGGTAATCACAGCAAGAAGGTTTCTTACAGTCCCCATACATAGTCTGACGACAAGTCAGAGATGAGGGGTAGATATTGTGCCTTTTTGTCGAGCAAAAACATGCTCTTAGAGGGGGGCCGCAGATGGCAAAATAGAGGGATGAAAAAGGCCCGCTGATAATGAGTGTTTGTACTGGAAGTAAGATGAGGATTTTTGTACATTGCATTTATTAAAGTGGTACTGAACACCCGTGATAGAGAGTAGACCTATAGTGGCTGCTCACTGGAAGATGCAATGAGTGTGTAAGAGGCTTGATTTGTGTTAGGGAGGGAAGACTCTGAATGAGGACGAGTGTGTGTGTGTGATGGTGAGACTGTGGGCCTGCTGCATTTACTGTATTTCAGGAAGAAAAGTAGAACTGAGGGAAAAAAACATGCATAATGTCAAATAAGGTTATAGACTTTAGACAATCCAACATGACCACTGAATTTGTGCCCATTCTGCCTCAGTGTGTGGATGCAAGGCTTGTCGAGCTGGTATCGCCAATGCCTGACACTGCTATGAACAA